>JBBMJY010000005.1:5004905-5067289 GCA_037833715.1 Toxotes lorentzi
CCTGAAATGACCTTTGAGGCACCTGAATGCCCACACTTTTTTACGTCTTCGGCTTGAAAGGGGGGCCCCAACCTCCCCCCCCACCCCCCCCCCCACACACACACACACACTAACGAAAGAGGGATACTACTGCAATATAATTTGTCTCTCGTGATGAATTCCCATTGGTGTCTCCTGAGACATCCAGCTCATGCTGACAAACCAACACATTCTTCACTCTCAGTCCACTGCTGCTTCTCGCTCTCTTTCTTCTCTCTGTTCCCCTCATACTTCACATGCTGATTTTTGCCCTTCCCTCTCTCACCTTTCCTCTATGAAGAGGAAACAAAATGTACATAGCTCCAAAATGTGGCTAATGGCTGCTGAGATCACTCTGGTTATTAAGAACAAAATTTAATGCCTTGGGTCTGACTGTTGCAGTACATACTACCCTGTGCTTCCTTTTCTCAGCTCAAGCCAACAAAGGTGGTTTTGTTTGTTTAGCTATGTTGTGAGTTCACACTTTTGGTACATTCCCCAACAAGGCCCGACACTATTTGGCAGCAATGATTAAACACTTAAAAACTAAATCCTTAAAAATCTTTTTGGCTTTTCCATTTTTAAAGATGACAGTGTTGTTTAGACTCTAATCTTCCACAACTCTGAAGCTATAAAGCATATATATGAAAGGCAGCTAAGAAGAAGTTGGACAAACACAAAAATGAGAGGGAGAAGGAAAGGTGTATATAGCAGGAGAAGAGGAGGGACAAGAGGAAAAAAGACAGTTAAAAGAGCAAAATGGAGGTGAAGAAAAGCAAAAGAAGTCACAGTTGTTCAATTTTCCTGGCTGTCTGAAGTCGGCTCTAAAAATTGGAAACAGTGGCGTTCCCTAATCTTCCATCACCTGCACAGAGTGTATTCAGTGTCTGATAAACTGCCCTGTAACCCTGAACTACCGCACACACACTCACACACAGATTTAAATATAAAAGGATCATCCTGTTAAAGAGGAACAGACACACACACAGCTCCATATGAACTAAGGCGGTTTGTGTAAACTGTATAATTGAACTTTATCTGAAGTCAGGATTTTTTGCTATCTGTGGTGATATTTAAAAATACTGGCACAGTAGTAGTGGCGGCTGGAATAACAATCCTTTGGAAAAACGATATCGGATTCAGTTCCTGCCGAGTGAGTCGCCTCAGAATCGGCCTGCTGTGGTTGAGAAATGAGGCTGCCGGGCAGATGTCATATCCGGGAATGTGTCGGCGAGCAGTAGATCACACTGTATATTCCTGATTACTTAGTCATGGGCCTTATCTGCAAACTGCCACATGGCTACTTGACAGTTGGCTTGGCACTGCATTTCCTGTGTCCTACCTCAACATCTTTCTCTTGCTCTTTTTAAGTCTTGTGTATATTTACATTTTTCTCCACACCTTTTCTTTCTTGGTGTCTATCTAATCACCTTTTCCTCTCTCCTTTCACCCTCTGGTAACAAAATTAAAAGATGGGTTTCACAGAGGAAAGATAAAAAGTTTGTCAGGAACAACAGAGCAGGATTTGTTTCTCAAGTTTATCTTTTCTGCCATTAGCTATCTAATACTTTTCAGGATAAATTCATACTTAATGTGATCTAGTGGTTTTTCAAATGTTCTTGTACTCTTAATTTCAGAAAATTGGATACAAGAATGGTGTAAGTGAGATGCTGTTTGTGACTAGCATTAAAAATTGAGCCCTGCTGCACTTGCTTGTAATTCTAGTTTCTTAAGTGCCCAACCAAAGATGTCAGGGCAGAGGTAAAGAATCAAAAACTCCTCAGGAAACAGTCCCACTTCAAAAGCAACATCACCTCAATTACAAGAGATTCTTTTTTTCCACCACACTATCCATGAGTAGTGTTTTCGAGCTAATTGAAGAGTCCAAAGTGAGATAAGTGCTATTTGAACAAATTGCCATCTTCTCTGAGAATTGATTTCATCCAACCAAAATAAAGTCCAGAGAAAAATATTGTGGTTAAGCCATTTAATCAGTCACATTTTGAAATGAATAATAGAGGCGTATAGAATGCTAAAACTTTCAAAAGGGATTCAGTACATTTAAGATTAGTGCTTCTCAATTGTAGATATTTTGTGATATGAGAGATTCATTTTAGCTGACGTTTAAACCACACAGTAGTGGAAATTAACTGTTTGTACTGTTTGGGGGTACTTAGATTTTGCTTGTGTAAATCATTTATCTCACTTTTCAGGTGTATATGTGATGTCAGCAGTTCCACCAAAGACCATTTAAATATGTATAATTAGTAATATTAATTTGTACTATGTACATATATGTAATTATTAATATGTACTCTTACTTAAGTAGAATTTTGAATGCAGGACTTTTAATTGTAATGGGTCCTTTTTTTCACTGGTACTTTTACTGAAGCAAAGAATCTGAGGACTTTTTCCACCACTGACATGTTGTGTCCTGATGTGTCTCCAACTGTTTCAAAAGGACCCTGATGACAACACAAACTCTTGTATTCGGAACTAATTGCAGCATGTTCATTGCCATTGGGCCGCTTTACCCATCTTTCCCAGGATGCGTTTCCCAGGCACCCATGCGACCTGCTTCCCCAGTGAGGCTGATAAAAAATTACCCTACAATTTCCTGGTAAACTCTCTATTTCACAAATTCATGAACTATGACCTCTTCTCCATTGCTACTTTCACTCCACGTGTGATATCCCTAGCAATTATTTTTAAAGTCTCATTTACAATCAAACCACAAATAAATGTTATTATCTCATTTGCATTAATAAAAGAAAAGTATGATTGTAATAAATCTACTAACAAATTACAAACAGGCTATTATAGAAATACTAATGAAGGCAATAAAAACAATCCGTCCAGAGATATTGTTAGTGTATCTGTAATCTAATTTCATTATGAAATGTTGGTGTGATTAACGCCTGGCATCTAATCGTCTCATAAAGGGAATGACGATTCTCTGCACACCCATCTGAATAAAGCAAAGAGTGACACCCCTCCCCTGTGTCCATTTGAAACACTCTGTATCCATTATTGTCACCACTGCTGTGAGCGTGGGCATGGGGATGTGTGTGTGTGTGTGTGTGTGTGTGTGTGTGTCAATGTGACACATCCTCGTATGTATGGGTCAGTGTACTGTATATGTGTAGAGGCGTATATCTCTTTCAAAGACACATTAACACCTTTTCACTTGGCAGCGTTTACAGGGTCCCGTCGTGGGAATAACACAACTATGGTACAATACATCTGGGACTTGTAGCCTACTGTTATCAAACACCCGCTCTCTCTACCACCTCCTCCCTTTGCCCCATTTCCTCTTCTCTTCTCTCCTCTTCTCTCCTTTCCTCTCCTCCTTTTTCCCTCTCTTTCCCCCTCCTCGCCTCCCACCACAGTCCATTTCACTCCTCCTACGCTTTTCTTAAATCCCAAAGGGTTTCAAAAGATTACTGTGACATTATACAGGAGGAAGGAAGGAGAAAGAGGAGGCACAGCAGGGGTGTCAGACCTGAAACTGCTCGCTCACCCTCCTAATTGTAACTTACACCACATACACACGAAGGCCACGTTCAACTCAACTTGTCTGAGCCCAGTTTGGCAGTACAGCAAGGATGCCAGCAAAAAAAAAAAAAGTTGAACCTGGCTCAACTTTTTCCACAACGCACTGTAATGTCATGCAGTAAGATGCTGCATTGGCCAATCAGATGCATACAAGCTCACATTCCCAGTGGATTCCTTCATAACATGAACCGACTGTCACACCATCACGTCCTTGTATTTTGAGTACATATTTCACATATTAAAAAAGCAATGTATAGTTGTTGACCACACAATCCAGCTATTGTTTTTTCATCCAGCGTTTACTAGTGTGTTACTTTGTCAAATGACTTTGCAGACTTTGAAAGCCAACATGGGTTATTGTAAAAGCTGGAGGGGATTTTTTTCCACATTTTTCCTTAATGGACAGTGTATGGTAGAGACATAGACAGGAAATGAGGAGATAGAGAAGAGCATGACATGCAACTTAGGCACACAACTGCAACTGACCTGGGAACATTGAGGTTTACATGGTACACAGTCCAGAATGGGGATTTAAGTGAGACTCAGTTGTGTAGCCAGGATGTCTGTCCCTCTCCTTACCAGATGATGGCTGGGTTGCACCATTTTGTTGTTTGCTTACTGAAAGAGAAGGAGGAAGAAGAAATTTAGCTGTTTTCAGTTTGTTAGGTGTTTCAGTGTGGATGGAGATCTTCTATGGAGACCTCGATTTCAGATAGTGTCTGTAAACAGCACTTTCAGAGTGTGAGACTGAGAGTGTGAGAGTGTGTAGACGTACATGCCTGTAATCATGTATGTGCACGCACACCTCTTCTCCCATTATCTCTTTGTTACCCCCTCGTTCTGCTTGGATGACTGGGAAAACAGCCAGGGAACAGAAAAGGTCAAGTGACTCCGCTCCCTCCTCTTCTCCTCCTCCTCGCCTCCTCTTTCCCTGATGTGTGTGTGAAAAGGAGCAGAGAGGGAGGGGCCAGTAAAGAGCATCAGCATGAAATTGTCGCATGATAATGAACCTGCAGAACTGAATTGCACGTACATGTTTGTGAGAGGTCCTTTCTGGAGCTGACATGTATTCTTCAACGCTTCAACGCCCCCCTCCGCACGATATCAGGTTGTGATTTACATCTTTTTTTTTTTAATGACAGAGGGCAAAATAGGGAGAAAAAAAAGAATCGGGTGAAATGGAGCAGGAGGTTTTTGTTAGACACTTGAGACTGATAATATTTTATACTTTTTTCCTCAACATTATCAAATCCCATTAAAAATACCAAAACCAACTCTGAATTAATTGTACTGATTAGTATGCCTGACATAGCTCATTCCTCTGCGCCACAGACCTCCATTGTTGTCCAGAAACTACAGTCTCCTAGAAATTAAATTTATATACAACTACTTTGAAACAGCAAATATATTTTGTAGGAAGCATATTTGCAGTCAGATTTCATTTTCAGTTAACATAATTAGGATATTTTGTTAATTTACAGATTTGGCAAGTTGCAAATACATTAATACTGAACATGTCAGTAAAATGTTCACAGACAAGGAATTTGTTTTCCACTAAAATATCCCAACTACCTCAACCCTCTGGTGTGCCAGTTGTGCACTCTGTACGTCCGCCATCCAACACAATCACCTGCTGGTCATTGCTCTGCCAATAATAAATATGTGGCTTCATGGTTGATTGAAAACACATCAGTAACCCACACCGTTGCACAGGAGGACATGAAGCTTCATTACAGTGAACATGGGCATTGTAATCTATTTCGAGTAAATCCCAAAAACACTGTCCTGCTGCCAAAGGACTTGCTAGTGTGTATTAATTCACACTTGGAATGGAAAGTCCCTGGAAAGGGTCGTATTTACACCTGATCGAGCAAACTACGGTGCCCTGCTGTTTTAGGACTAAATGAAGCATTTTTTGAAAATGTATAATTTGAAGTGTCTTTAAGACGTACATTTTCAGAAGGAACCAACAGGGTTTGGGCGGAGTGCCACAAACAGTGGAAGGATGTTGGAAGTTGGAGATAGACTAACAAAGTGTTGGTTTTGGTCTTTGGGGATTTGGCTTGGATTTGTTGACAATGAGCTAAATACAAAAAAACACCAGCCTCATTCTTTAACTGTAAGAATTCAAATGACAAAATGGAGACGACAGCGTTGTTGTAATAAAACCATTCCGACATACATTTTAAAATCAGGTTTTGAAATTTGGCAGATGTGATAGTGGACGATATTTGGTGTGAGAGTGAGGGCACAAAAGAGACATGTGTGCATGTACATAATGGACGGTGAGGGGGGAGAGACACAGAGTGAGCGAGTGGAGCTGTTGACTACTGTCCTTGGTGAGTAATGACCACAGAGGAGGACAGATGATCATGTTCATCAGCTCCCAGCACTGAGGCACCCAGCCCCCCTGCTGGGAGGATCAGTCAGGCTGATGGCCCATAATCTGTGTGTGAGTGTGTGTTTATGTGTGTGTGTGTGTGTGTGTGTGTGTGTGTGTGTGTGAGCCTGTGGTTAAGTAGAGAGAGCAGGGATGGAGGGGGGGTGAGGGGGCTGGGTGACCACTGTGATAATGAGTCTTACTGTTAATTATGGAGCATATAGGACGGGTCGTGTACACCGTACATATATATCTATGTGTGTGTGTATGTGCTTGTGTGTGTGTGTTCATGTGCATACCCTTGCAGAGGAGGAGTTGTGCGGTATTAAAAGTACTGATTACATTTATTACAGAGCTGTTTTATGTCCTGCAGTTGCAGGGCTTGCTTAAGGGGAAAATTAGGTGTGCTGACGAGCCTTTTCATTAGCACAACATTAAAGTTTGAAAAGTAGCTAAACAGCCGAGGCTGGCGGAACATTTTGAAGAGCTGCCAAGTGGAAGCTCAATATCATCAAGGCGATTCTATGGACAGTTTATGTTTTGGAGAAAGTTTCAGATTTAGGCTTTGAACTCAACTGTGATCAAAAGCTGAAATTAAAAAAGGCTGAACTCTGCATTCATGTCTTATTCAGGAAGCTGTAAATTCCAGTGTACTGTAAGTGAAACCGGAAGGATCATTTCATACATTTAATAGACTGATGAATGTACTTGAGCTCATTTAAGGACAGAATTCCACATTATTTTGTTATTGTAATCCTTGTGGCCACTTAGCCTGAACTGCTCTTTAAACAGAAGAATGATTACATATTTTTGAATACAACTGATTGTCATTAGAGGAACTGGTTAGGTACTGAACAGTGTTTTTATGCACTTGATGAGCTTTGTCGACGAGATCCATAGTCTGTGTGAAATTTTGAATGAACCATGTGATGACTTCTTAAAAAAATGGATTTGTAGTAGAGAGAGCTCTTTGAATCTCCTGCAGCCTTATTTTAGCGCCCAGAGAAAACTGTATTGATTGGAGATTCAACCTGTGTTCACATCACAAGTTTTCTCTTTTTCTGTTTGCAAAAACGGTATATCGCTTGTCAATCAGCAATAAACTGTATTGCTTTCCAAGCTGAACTGTGAGAATGATCAATTCAGGGCAAAGTGTGTGTACACTTGTGTGTCTTCACTTTCTGTGTGCATGTGGATATGACAATGGACTTTTAAGTATAGTCTACAGTTTTGTTACAATGATGCAAACCCTTGAAACATTTTCCAGTGTTTCAGTTCATCTTGCTCTCCTACCGTCTGAAGAAGCACAAACAGAAAGGCTCGATAATATTTTCCTGGTGCAGAACACTATGAACATGTCTCCTCACTTTAAGTAGCATCAAATCAATTGTCCCCTGAGACAGGAAGTGATTTCCATTACAGAAATTATCTCAAGTCAATTTGTGGACAAACTGTGTGAAAAGAAGAATCTTAAGGTATATCAGTTATATATATAGCTTTTGTACCATCACCTATATATGTTTTCTATGTGTATTTGTATGTCTAACTATAATTTCTGCTGTGTGCTTAAATACATAAATAAATGATGTTCTGTGGTCAGATCCCTCAGCGGTTGAAGTCTGTCACTATCCCCCCCCCATACCATCACTGTGGGGAGTCAACGTTAGAAATGTTCTAACCACTTATACACAGTGACTTTGAAGTCCAGAGTTTTAAAATTTTCACCATATAAGTTTTTAAGTACTCACACATTTTTGAAGAATGCATATTGATGAAAAATGGGCATTTCCTGTTTGTTAACTGTTCAGAATAAAAAAATATATTATCATTAATCATTACACCAAGACTTCGTGGTCTTCCAGCATTCTAATCCTGATCCTCTTGTTACACTGAAATCACAGATTGTACCTCTATGAAAACCACCTTGTAAGAATAATGATTTTAAATTGAGGACCCCCTGCAGTCACGTTTAGCGTCCTGTTGAATCCTGAGCTCCATTTTAGAACCAAGATACTGTGATCATTAAACAAGCGCAGGACTCTGTGAACGCAGGAATTAAATCCACACCAAATTCTCTAACCGCCCGTGATGCCACATTCACAAACCTAGGTCCTAACTTACTGCCATTAAAGGACAGTCTGCGAAAAGGCGCACTGCTGCAGGGTTGACTCCATGAAGTATAGTGGAAACACCTGGCGCGGAGATTTCAGGTTGCAGCTCCTTGATAGGTCGACCCTCCCGTACCCTCGACTCCACAACCCACTTCATTGCTCTCGCCCGGTGTCAATCTCCTCGACAAAACCCTCCCCCGAGATATCAAATAGACCGTGTGGCTCCCTGGTTCTTGCACTACTTGACCAGACGGCATCAGCTCCATTCAAAACACTGAGTGCGTCTCTGCTGCGGTGCGTTGCGCGCAGGCTGGAGAGAGATGACAAGAGCCCCGCGGAACTGGCTAGACAAACATGGATCTCCGTAAAACGCTGATTTCGGTGCTTTGGATATTATTGCTGAACCAAGTAGAAGACTGTCACGGCGAAGAAGGTATGTGAAAACATGTGTTTTATGGCTCGGTTGTTCTCAAACTCGTCGCCGCAGCAGGTAGTGTTGATCGACTTACAGATGTCCGCGGCGGAGATAGTTTGGCATTTGTACTTGTCCTGTAATGGGAGTCAGGTGCGTGCTCTACAGTAATGAGAGAACATGAAGTGAACCTAGAAAAGAGACATACTCTTTTCTTTTTTAATACGTTGTAAATCTCATACAGAAAATCTTTAGCTTGATCATGGAGAGACGCGTTACTGAAAGCTGTGATTTGACAGATTTACGCATTTGTGCACCGTGAACGCAAAGCGTTTGTTCCCGAATAACCCGAAAACCAGAACACGTTAAACTGAGATTCTCAGAATTTTAGTCACTTAGTTGCTATAAAATTAAAATAGGTAAACAGGACACTTTAGTACTATCAAAATCCTAACCCGTGCAATTGATTATTATTCACAGCATTCACTCCATCATTGCGGATTGTGAACTTAATGTCAGATATGGACAAGTTGTTTAAAATTTTTGTTCCAAAGACAAAAACTGAGCTACGTTTCCGGTGTCACACAGACAGAGCCACATTTTGCTTGAATATCCAGTTTCTGATTTAATCAGAAAGGAAAAGTCAGTTTTTTTTTTAACAGATGTTCTAATAAGACAGAAATCCCCGGTCTATTGTCACAGAGGTCTCAATTGTATCGGGGGCTCTTGTCACGGCATCTTTGTGCAACTGGTTTCTTTGTGTTTTCATACTCTTAACTGTCACTAGCACTAGTGGCACGGACGACAGGATGCATTATAGGCTGATGCTTCTGTTCTTATGCCGCTGCATGCAACTCTCGTTTTTCCAGCTCCTTTACTCTCTGATAAGTATTTTTCTCCTTTGAACAGTGGGACAGGGATTATGTAGGTTTCTGTCTTTGTCTTTCATCAGCATTAAACCAAGAATCAACACTGGAATGCAAGGCAGCGATGTATTCACTGAGTGCTTTATCAAGATTTAATGCTGATGTGGGATTGGGATTTGGATTGCTGGCTTGTTTAATTGCCCCTGTGCATCTGCACCGAAGTGTGTGAGAGAGTGAAGGAGCTGGGAATGTACTGATGTGGTCCAACAATTTACCAGCAAGCCTGGCCGATTGCCACAGATAAATACTTTCTGCACTCATTAGTTAGCCAAGATATTGTAAACCACAGTGCTGATTGAATGTGTGTGTGTTTGTGACCAGTTGGCTCAGGTGAAGCCAGGAAAGTGATCCTAATCAGTTCTGAGATTGTGAAGTGGAAAAGCACATAATGGCTTCAGACCCACAGGCTCTTTCTAAAGAGGGGTCCTTTATTATCAAGGCATAGCTGACTGCTTTTAGGATACGCACACGTGCACACAAGCACACCCATCATCAGTCGCACACACCTATACAGTAACCTATATGTACTCCAGAAAAGTACATTTGGCACACATAAACACATCACAGCCATACATCATTGACACACATAAATGCGCTCCTGGCACACACGCAACTCGGGGTCAAATGCACACTTTCTTGACACATACATGTTGCACTTGCAAGCTTTCTCATGAAACACACACACACACCTATTTTCTGGTACTTAAGGCCCTTTTGTGCAGGCACATGCAGTTACACTCACACATATGAACCCTCGCATTTGTATTCTCTTGCGTTTACACACACACACGCTTCCTCTTGAGCATTGGATGCAACACACTCGGACTCACTGCCAGATTGATTTGGTTCCCTGGAATGCTGGGTAGCCGGATTTGGATGCGAGCTTTTGTTTAATTGATGTTGCAATTAATTGCTGTGAAAGCAATGTGCTCCTGAAGGCTGGTATTGGCAGCGATTCTTCTTGCTTTTCGTACGGACTTGGGAGATAGGAGAATACTGGAGAGAATTATTCTCTTATTTAAAATTCTCTGCCATTATGTCCATATTAAATGAGGTAATTTACCTACCTCTGTCTGTGTGTGTTCTTAGGTTGAGAAACGGCTTTTTCGGTGGTGGCTTTTTGTTGTGTGTGTGTGTGTGTGTGTGTGTGTGTGTGTGTGTGTGTGTGTGTGTTTAGGCATTAGTCTTTCCTCTATTTGGGATTTTGAGAGGATCTATTAAAGCCTCTATCATATTGCATTTCAGTATTTATGTTGCTCTTTAATCACCATTCATGAAATTTCTCTTTTTTTTTTTTTTTAAATCTGCCCTTGTACCTATAATAATCCTTTATTAGCTCTTATTCACAGTTTTACATGTCCCTTTGTGTTTGTCTGTGTTCATGTTTCACTTCTCCTCTTATGCCAACAGCATTTTCCTGTGTGGCTTCAATGTGAGGCTACGTTCTTATATTGTTGTTTCTCCCTTCCTTCTTCTGTCTGCCTCCTGTCTTCCTGTTTTTCTTTATTCTTCCCACCGTCCTCTCCTTTGTCATCCTTCTCTCCTTCCTCTCCTCTTCTCCTTCCTTTTCTCCCTCTCCTCCCCTCTCACACGTGCCTCCTGTATCCTAAGCTGACTTAGCAAACGCTAATATGACTGGGGGCTCCACACAGGCAGAGCCGGGTGTCCACCATCCCACACCAGCACCTCACACACAGTCAATCTAGCCACTCCCCCTCCCATCAGGCCCCTTTTCTCATTCCCCAGGCCTCACCGCTAACACACCTTGGCATCTCATCGGGATCTCATTTACTTCCCCTCTTCTCCCTCCCTCCCTCTGCATTCATCCATTCTGCAGCAAGCTGAGAGAGGGCACAAGCCAGGTACAGAACAATAGAGGCAGAGTGAGGGAGAGGAGCGGAGTGATTGAGAGCAAGAGAGACTCAGAAACTGCAGCGTAACCTGTGCGATCATCCTGTTTGTGTGGCCGTAGCCTTGCTTGATGCCTCGTATCAGAGTGACTTGACTGCACTATGTTCTTGGCAGACATACAGAGTATTGTTTACCTGCAGCCTTATTACACTGGTGTGCTGCTCAAACCTCTCTTGTTGTGTGTAATTTAAAATTTACAGCTAACATTTTCCACCAAGATACAACAACAAAAATCTTCATGTATAGCTGAAACACATACTTCTTTAGAAAACATTAACAATGTGACTGGTCTTCTGTGTCTACCGCTCAGCCCTCTCATAATAATAAAGTATTTGAAGCCTAATTTAATTCTATCTACGTCTAGTTTTCATTCAACATTTTTTATCTCAAAGGTTCGAAGCACTGTAAAAAATCCATTAACATTTTGTGAAAGGGCTGCGATAAAGATTTTTTTGTTTCCTGTATGATTGTAATCCAGCAGATTGTAATCCTGAGGAATTACATTCATGTTGAACAATTCTGCATCATGCAGTTTATGTGCAATATCAATGCTTGGTGCCGTTGCAGGAAGTTTTATATGTAGTATATTATGTAGTGAAACATAAAGATTGGAGGTCATCCCAGGGACTGCTGCTTTCATTCTGTCTCAGACCCCGTGTGTGTATGTAGAGAATGTAGCTGTGTGTGTTTGTGTGACAGTTCATCTTGAGACGGATCACAGAATTTGCCAGGAACACCGTATCTTTCTTTTGTTTGTCTCCAGTTTCTCTCTTTTTGCTTCTTGTCTCTGTAAGTGAAGTCATAAGGTCTCATTGTACATGCAGATTTTTTGCTTAAGATGTTTGCTTAAGATTGTCTGTTGACTGACTTCTTTCAATTTGAAGGATCCTTAAACCACTTATTTTTGTCTTTTTTAAGGCAAGGGCAGGTGTAATCTGTGGATTAGAGGCTGTTAAAGGTTCAGCATATCAGGTCCACTCCTCGCTTAACCGTTATTGTCAACTTCACTGACATGCCATTCATTTGAAAAACCTGCTGCATCTGGATGGAAACCTTGCTGCTTCTGTTTACTGTTGACTCAAGTCAATTGAAGTGACTATTCATTATTACACTCCACGCATATGTTATATGATTACTGAATCTTATAATTAGTACCCAGAAGAAATCTGATTGACTCGTACTGGGTTTACCAGCAATTGCCAGACTGGAAGAGGAGTAGCACTCCACCCTCCCAGGCATCATTTGGGACTAATTGTCTGTGATTTATACAGGCTTATTTCTGCTCCGCTGCCACTGCCGGCCCTGATAGCAGTGGTCCATCTTTGCCTGGCAAGGACAGCCTTGGACCAGTGCATGTTGGATCAGATAACTGTGACCTCTGTGAATATGAAAGGTCAGAGTGATTTGTGAAGATGGCAGGCGTAGCGCCGTGTCATTCTCTTGTGTGAGTGGAGGGAGGGGAAGAAAGAGGAAACTCATCCCAAATATGATGCATTACAATCAGGAAAAAGGAGAGAAGAGGTGTGTCAGGTTCAGGGGTGAGGAAAGGGGTACGCTGAATGAGGAACAGTGGATGAGAGAGAAAGAAAATTGGAGAGGAGTAAAGGCAAGTGGGGAGGAGGCAAGTGATAAGGGAATTGTAAGCTGCCACCATGACTTTGTTCCACAGCTCTTCTATGTTACATGATGAAACAGACCAAGGGTTCCTATAACAAGTCAATGCAGCAGCTCAGGCAGATCCTTATTTACCTCCCAGGCCACTGGAACACATTGACTGAGACTGATAGACTGATGAATTGTGTGTGTAAGAGAGAGTATGCGTGTCTATTGGATCCCAATGGGGGTCACCTGATTTCCTTTGTTCAGGGTAAGGACACTACTATAGCATCAGGGCTGTTCTGCTGGATCGGCAAGAATGAGCCATCGGAAAAGGGAGTGTGTGTGTTTGTATAGGAGGGAAAAAGAGCCGTCTTTCTGTGTGTGTGTGTGTGTGTGTGTGTGTGTGTGCGCGCGCGTGTGTGCGTGTGTGTGCGTGCGCGCGCGCACATATGTAGGAGGAAAGATGGGGGTTTAGTAGGTGTTTCAGCCATATTGGACAGTGAGGAAGGGGCTCTGTGCAGCTGCCAGTGATAGATGAAGGAACTGTGGACAGACCTCGGAATTTGGATTCTCATTTTATTGATGAATCTATGCTGAAACATTTCCGTCAGCTGCTGGCCGTGTGCACAGTATGTGAATGCGACAGCCACTGTGTGTGTGTTCCTCACATCCATGCTGTATGGATGAAATTTCTGCACCTTTTTTTTTCTTTTGACTTTATTTAGTGCAAATTGTTAAAGTGATTTGAATGCGGCATAACCAACGTGGTGTTCTTTATGGTTAACTATAATAAAATAAGATGAAATCTTATTCATTTTTGCAAGAGACAATTAAATTCTGCAGCAGCAAAAGTAATTCATCACAAAAAAGGAAGATGAATGTAATCTCTCAATGTGAATATAGGTTCAAACCAGCAGTGGCAGTGGGAGAAAAGCCAAACAGTGCTCAAACAATTACTTGATCAATCAAAAAGTCGATCAACACAAAATTAATGATAATTTTGGTTAAATTATTTATTAAAGCAAAAATGTCAAATATTCACTGGGTCCAGCTTATGAAGTGATTTATTGCTCTTTTCTGTTTTTATATCACTGAATATCTTTGATTGTGTATAGACATCGCTAGCTAATCTGCTGATTATCTTCTTCCTTAGCTGTCTGTAAAATGTCATAAAAATCTGTCACAAGTGTGTAGCTGAAAGTTATCAGTATGTTCATTTATATAGAACAGTGAGCAAACCTAATCATTGCTGCATATGTGAGTAGTGGAGAGTAGAAGTCTTAAAGCCCACAATGAAGCATAAACCGAAGCTACTTTGGCAAATGCGCGTGTGCTTTCATGTCAGAGCCTTATGTAAACATCTCAAGGGCCTGTTCTCTAAAGGTTCTTCAAAGGTTATATGCAAAAATGTCTAATAAATACAGCCAGAGAAAAAAAAATTAAATCAGAAATGTCTCCTACCACCCACACTGCCAGCATATAAGAGTTAAGACATATTTCTGCCTGATTTTATACACATTATTCATCTTTGCTGCTTTTGTTGGGATACTAATGGATTAGAGGAGCTTTTTGGCAGGAATGTGAGTCCTGGGGTGTCTAAAGTTGATAAATGTCACTGGTGTGTCTTTGTGCCGAGCTGTGGCTGTGCTCTTGGCAGAATTTTCTTCTCAGGGTGTGTTGCATTCAAAGTAAACACTAACTGCATTAATGCGAGGCTTGATGTAGGTGGGCACGTTGGGAATTGAACTGACAGTCTGTCACCCTCACACTCCCCAGCATTTCATTTAATTTCCTTGTTTTCCAGTGCTGAAAACAAAATCAGCTACTCATTTAGGCTTTGGTATGAAAAACAGATTTATTGAGACAAGCGGGACTTCAGGCTTTAAAAACCTTTATCTCTTTAACTTCAGAATGCACTTGATTTGAGCCAGTTTTTTTTTTCTAATTTCTTTGTTCACTTGATCCTCTAATCCATTACTGCTAGCTATCAAGTACTGCTTGACCTTATGTGTGACTCCAAACTTGACTCAAATTTGCCTGCTGTTTTGACTGTGCACGCTCTGTGGCATCAAGCGGCTTTAAGGCTTCTGTGAGGAAACTGTTGGGAAAGGAAGTGTAACCTGTGTGTGTGGAGGCAGTGATTTACCAAAGGTTAAATGTGTTACCCTCCCTTTCAGATGTTGGCTTAGAGACAATCATCTCCAATTGAGCCCGGTTTGGTCAGTTGCAACACACTGTCAAGGAGGTGACAGAGGTCCTGGAAATGTGCAAAAAGATCCACTCACTCTATACGTGCTTCGCTAAAGGATAACACAGTTGATAGTCTCTGCTGGGACAATGTGTTGATTCCAAAACTTTGAACTGGAATTACGATACACCATAACATATTAAATGTAGCAGGTGGGTGGCTTTTTGAGAAACAATTGTTTATGAAATTTGATACTAATCAGACATTATGTGAACACACACGTTAACATAGAATTGCATGGGAAAAACCTTGTAAATAAAAGGATGATGAAGCTGAATTTACAATTTGAAACTACATTTACCCATTTGAGCATGTTTACATGAATCTCAGGGCAATGCTGTTTTGGGCGCAAGGTCATCCAACATGCTTTGAGCCTTTGGGTTGGCTGCAGCTGAGGCAATATTGTCCAGTAGCCCAGATCCAGTTACATAACAGTTATGTGAGCTGACAAGTGTGGGTTCTCATCTTGTCAAAACATGTGGCTCGGTACTTTCCATGTGTCCATGTACCAAACGGGCAATACATTGTACATGTTTTAAAGAAGCACAAGAAACCACATCTACTCATGCTTGTGCTCATGGATTCAGGCACACACTCTTAACAGTCTTGCTCTCTTCTATCTAACAAACACAGACACACACATGGGGCATACTTGGAAACTCCACATACCTCTACAACTGAACTCCACCATTAGTCTATCATCTTCATCTTTGCTCTGCTGTGTCAATGTCCGCCTCACTGGGCTGGCCAGTATGCAAACGTTGCCTCTTAATGTGCTTTTCATGTCCGCTTGTCCTCCTCTGCCATGTCTGGCCTGATGACATGTTAGTAGAACTTTTTGTGCGTTTTGTGTGTGTGTGTGTGTGTGTGTGTGTGTTGGTGAGGAGCAGAAACTGACCGCACCTTACATTAAATGTGTTTATATATGTACATCACTGTGCGCTTTCCTGCTTTCTTCTTTGCACACGATTAAATGCTGCATCATGCTCCGTCAGTCACATTTCTATCCACCGTCTTCAGCCCCGTCTAGCGCAAATACAGCAGGGATTGTTAATGAAAGATTCATTCATTTCTGTACGTTCTGTTAAAACATTTTCTGGAGCTGTGTTATGTAATATTTGTGCATACAGACTGCAATGAATGTCCCTTAACATGTGTTCAGTCCCAATTGCATTGCACTTGGCTGTTTTCAGAAACACACTCTTCATAAAAAATTTGAGTTGACTTTCTTTAATGGCAGGTGTATGGCAACTTTGGCAGTTACAACAAGAGAGTGAGAAGGACTGAATACAGGCTGTTCTGTGGCTGTGTGGTGCATTCAGGTGCTGCTGTGAAACCTGTGGACATCAGAAGGTCAAGTGTTGGCTGCTGAACTGGGGGTCCAAAGCTGTTTCCAAACACGGCCTACAGCACATGCAGATCTCAAATAGTGTCAGCCAACATTTTACAGATGATTATGGCCTGCAAATTGGAAATAAGTTTCCATGTTCCTCACACATGCAAGCTCATGAAAGTGTTGCACGGGTGGTGTTTTGATCAGTAAAATGTGTTAAAGAAGAAGTTATCTTATGTTGCAGAACAAAACTTGCTTGAACTTTAACTTTATTACTATCCCAAGGAAATTCTATGTTGTCCCTACCAGGTAAATTACTCGAAATAAAACAATGATGTTGTTAAACATTTTCTTCTTCCATTGAAAAGGCTGCAGTTCCTCAGTCAACCATCAAGGTTTTGGAGACTCCCACAGTACCTGAAGGCACCACAGCACAGCAAGCGTGAGTTCTGGACAAAAAGCAGTCTGCAGTGGACTTTTCAAACCAAATGGAATGAGGCTGGTCTCAGCAGGCGATGGCCACACACTGGGTGGACTGGGTGGACCTAGACACTAGTTATTGATGAAAGTGATATCTAATTTACACAAGTAAATTCTTGTCTTTTCAGTTACATTTTGCAGTTTGTCAAAAATATAGATTTGTGGTAATTGAAAAACAGTTGCTGCAGCAGTTGCACTTTAAACCATAATCTGCTTACACCAATTCATTTGACGGATTAAGTAAAACAAAATCCAATTGAATCCAAATATCAGATTGCTGAATGAGGCGTACACACCAAATCAAGCACAAGAGTGATTCATTCATGTTCATCAGGTGGACAGACACACACTGTTTTCTGCCCAGTGCTGGCTGCCCAGCAGTTTTGTTTCATCCTTGTCTTTGCTTGCAGTCCCTCCTTCTGTCTCTGCTCTGTGGTGGTAATGACTGTCATGTTGGAAATGTGTCCGGCTGGGCCTTGTAAACCATTACCCCCGTGCCCAGGAAACCCCATTAATCTTTCTGAGAGGCGTTTGACCTTTCAAACTCATTAACCACAGCCGGTGTGCAGACAGACGTGAACGCATACACAAACCGCAGATGCACTCTCCCTTTCTCTCGCACACAAGAGGTGTTTGCACACATACAGGCGTACTCAGGCAAACCTGGCTCGTCCTCTCAAACACACACACAGGTGAGGTGTGAATGCACCGATGTGTGTCCAACTGCCAATATCGCCTTTACCAACTTGCCATCTCAGCCACTCTCTCTTTATCTCTCTTGTCTTTCTTCTCCTGTCCTCTTCATCCCCTTGCTTCCTCACTGTGTGGGTTTGGTCAGTGACCTGGAAAATTGCCCGACCTTTTAATACGCAGCTTCCTTGGTAATGAATAAATACATAAATCGCTCTGGCTCAGTCACTTTTATGATACCCCTCCCTACCCCCCACTTCTCCCTAACGTACACCTCATCGCACCCCGTCATCTGCACCCTCTCCAAACAGACACGGAAGAGGAAAGCAGGGTGTCTTTGAAGTGATAGCCCCCTGCGGAGAAGACTATCCATAATGAAAGGGTGTTAGTGACTGGGCTGAGGGCGAGAGAGTGTGAGTGCGAGCAGCGTAGATGGCAAAGGATGTAATGGGGTGAGTGGGCGAGGCAGGTTAACACTCCAGCATGGGACTTGCTCTTCTCAGTTTATCAGAAGGCGAGGGCGGGAGTGACAGAGCTTTGTAGGTGGCAGAGCATGTAATGTGGCGAGTGGCAAGGAAGGTTAACATAGCAGCATGGGACCTGATCTGCTCAGTTTATCAAAAGTACACGGGAGAGTGGTAAAGGCTTTAATGGGCTATGTAGTGGGGTGGGAGTGGATGAAACATATTCTACTCAGTTCAAGTTTGAATGAGGGAGGGACAGAGGAAATGAAGCATAGAGAGAGAGAATTTATGGGGCAGTCGCTGGCCTGAAATTTTGGCACAAACCTGACCTGGCCTGATTCATTCAGCTAACAAAATTCTGGAGTCCTAACCCAGCCCAGAGCACAAAGCCAATGTTTTAATGTCAAAACATCTCTCTTAGGTCAGGCTGCAGACCTCTGAAAAGCAAAAACATGCCCAGAAGATAGAAAAATATATGTGTGGGATGAGATGGAGAACAGAGGCAGATGTTGGGAATACTTGAAAAGCAGCATAAACTCTATATTCTTGAAAACATTACAGGAACATTGTGTAGTTTTCTTGTAAACAAACAAAGATATGTTTACATTAAGCGTTTCTCATCAAAAGTCACTGTGTATAACAAAATGAGTTTAAGTGCATCTCATTCCTCATAAAACATTTGAAAATGCCTATATGTGCATGTTGTATATACTGTTCCTGTCAGCTTTGTGTGTTTGTGCTTTTTGCTACCCACCATGCATGTTATTATACAGTCTATAAGTACTTTTCTGAACACATGTCTGCGTGTGCGCACGTTTCTTTGTGTGCTTGGTCGTGATTGCAATCAGAGTGTCATCAGTGCAGGATGGTTGGGTGGAGTGTGCTCCTGTTGTTTCTCAGCTTCCTCTCAGCTATAAATGTTGCCTTGCTGTTTGCAAGTCAATTAGCCTGCCAGCCAATCAGTGTGCCAGCCAGCCAATCAGTTAGTCAGTTAACCAGCTGGCTGGACAACCAGCCATTTAGCCAGGTAATCTGGCAACCAAGCAACCACTAAGACAGCTAGCCAGGAAGCCATTTATTGAGGCAGCCAGCAGTCAATCAAAAAACTATTCAACTGATAATCAAGTTAGCCAAATGCCTATTGCCATTTTATCTTTTGGCCTGTCAGCCAGCCAAGCAAAGAGCATGGCATTTGATTAATCAGTCGTTTCGGAGAGCGGCCAACAATTGTCTATCAACAAAACAGTGTGAGCACTAACGGCATTTCTTCCTGTGCTCTGTGTACAATGGCTTAATGCAGTGAGATGTAATTGAACTAAAATCTTGTCTCTCTGAACCTGGACATGACACATAATCCTGCCTAAAACTTCAATCATTCTCACTGGAATATCAAAGGAGAAAAATATTGTTCCTGAGGCAATAATACAGATTCAGTAAAGCAAGTGAATGTTGCTTGTTTTGCACCACATGTGCCAGAACCAGACCTACAGTTGCAAATCAAGTTGCACCAACAGCCATCTAAAGAGAACTGCATAAGCAAAAACAAAAAGGGAAAAAATCTTCTCCAACTGTTGCAAGTACAAATTGTGTACCTCAGCTGGAAGACTAATCCACATTCTGGCACCCTAGAACCCCAAAGCACCCTTTGTAACTGGGGCATTCTCTGATCTGATTTGAGATTCTAGGATGGAAAACACTCTCCTCTGCACAAAACGTATTGGCCATGATGCCTGTGTGTTGCAGAAAACATTGCAGCCATTTTGCAAAGTAGACCGGGCCACAAATTATACCATGCAACGCTCCTCGCCATATCACTAAGGTCTTTTTTGTGTCCTCCAGCTCCTGACAAGAAGATCTGGGTTTTTGCCAGCTACAAATCTGAGAATGTTAACTTTTCCTTGCTACTTAGTTACTTCAGCTCTCTGCCTTTTTGCCTGGCTGCGGGTACCATTGACTTATCTGACCTTGTTTAATGGAAGCTTCCGCTACCGTTGTACACGTCGTGGTAGGTTAGCACCATGAGATTTAACCATATACTTTCAGTCAGCCAGAGAACCAACACAATTAGCTAAAAGAGGAAAAGGGTTTCAGTTTAAACATAACCTATTAAATCACCTTCCATTCTCTTCCTCCCATCTGTAATCCATGCATGCGGGGTCGTATTAAAGGTGGTTTTGACATTCTGTCACATTCTGACACACAACATGAATCCATATGTCATGTTGTATATGTACACTTTTTGTTACACACATTTCATTAACACCATGAGCACATACTCCACTTTTCGGGTTTGTAGTGTGAATGTGACATGCAATAATAATAAAAATGAATGTTTAATATCAAATATTGAAAAGCTTTTCTTTTCCTCTGTAGCTTAAGCTCTGAAATTATTACATGGTTTTTCAGTATCTCCCCTTGGTCCAGCCTGTAGCTAAACGCCAGCTATGGTTATTACAGCTCTGCTGGGAAGGACTGAGTGTATGGTGGCATGTGTGTCTGTGTGTGTGTTTTAGCAAGAATTGGTTTATGTGCTGTAATTGGTTTGCCCCCACATTTAGTACATTTGCTGTGTGTGTGGTTCGTGTGTCTGAGCACTGTTTCTGTGTAAATGCGTGGGTGTGTGTGTGGTGGGTACACCTTCCACGGATGAATTGATTTTAATGGGGTTACCAAGCGTTATTATGAGGGTGATAGTGATGTAGGCATTTTCTTCCATTTTCTGTTGTGTGGTTGCATGGTGTTCTTGTTTGTGTACTTGCTGTGTAGCCAGTTTTTGCACTTGAATTTGCATTTGAATACATCACAAGAAAACTGTATGTGTTTTTTTGTTTTTGTTTTTTTTGTTTTTTTTTTTGTTTTTTTTGAAGTTATTTACTGTACTTTCGTGCATGGTTTTTCTTTTCCTCATCTTTTCAGAGGGGATGTGCTTTATTTAATGTCTATGCAAGTGTGTCTGTCCTCCCCATGTGTATATGGCTCTGTGGAGGTTAGTGAGTGATGTAATGCTGGAGTGGTCAGATGGTCTGACTGGTATGGAGCTGAGGTGACTGGGATACTCTTTCCAGGGCAGATGGGAAGGGATGCTTTTGCGCAGGAAGTGGCAGAATAAAGTGCCTTCCTCCCCCTCGCTCTTTTTTTTCCTCACTCACTCTCTGTCACTCTCTCTCAATTGCTCTTTCCATCTGTCTCTCCCTCCCTCTTTCTCCCATTCTCTTTCTCATTCTCTTACTCCATCTAACTTACTCACACAATTGAACTTGGCAGTGTTTCAGGGATTGAGTGGCTAGAGTTAATGGTGAATTACCTGCCTCTCTGAAGTCTTGAGTGTGTATGTGTGTGTTTGGTGGGAGGGGGGGGGGGTAGAGTAATGGACTTTGCTGGAAGGTCATTTGAAGGAGCCTACCACTAAATCTCTAAATGCCACTAAAGCACTCAATAAACCCTATTCATTGGCCAGCATTGTGCAGATTTACATGTGAATGTAAATTGGTTACTAGAACTGGAATGTAATTGTTTTCCGTGCTGGATTATTTGTCTCCACCACGCAGACTGTTCCACTGGCTTCAGCTTTGAGTACTGAAACCAAAAGCCGCTTTGGGCTTTCCAGCCTCTGTCAGCGTCCATATATGGGTTTTTGTTTTGTTTATGTAGTGCAGTTTGAAGTGTGTGCGCTCACATTTATGTGTGTCCTTGTGGGACTTTAGGGGATGTTGACAATGAAGCAGAGTGGCAGCACCACTCAGACGTCTGACTCAGACCGCACCACAGAAGACTTGAGTTAATTAACAAACTAACCCCTATTTATCGAGCCAAGATGACTAAGAGCGCTTTTCTTCCAGCATTAGTCTGAGAGAAATGGTTAACTTGAAGACGCAAATTTGAGAAGTGCAGCACAGACAGAAGATAGTAGTTGGCCATGCGTTATTTCCACCTCCAAGAATCAGTCAGCCACTAAACATTATTTGTCCATGATGCCTCTGGATTCTTCTGGATTGTGATTGTGCTGTAATAGGTCCAATTCTTCAATCTGAAGAGTCACTTCTATGGACAAGCCTTAGTAATTGCTCAGTCTGGTCACAGCTTTACTGACATCCATCTGCTTGAACAGGCATTGCCCAGTTTTTGGTCACTCTGTCTCATTTTGTGTAGTTTAGTTTTCAATATGGCACTGAAACATGCAAAACAGTAATAAATGTCTTTTTTGAGGTAACCCCTGAATTTTCTTAGATTTCAATTTCCCCTTCTTTTGTTGTCTACTGTCCCTTTTTTCACACCTTTTTTTCTGTCTTTTGCTCCATCAGACAGCCGTGGGACTGAAAAGAGCTCAGAAAATGTCCGACAGCTGAGAGTCAAAGTTAACAATGCATATATTAGCATGTCCTTGGAAACAGACACAATCCCTCTTTTTCTTTCTCCCTTTCTAATATTCTGAAAGTCTGGGAAGATGTAAGTATACAGCAGCCTAACATATCCTCATTAACAGTACACGTGACATGTCTGCAGATGCACACTTGCCACCTCAACAGTCCTTCTTGTTGCGTTTTTTTCCCCCCACTTTTCCTACATACATACGTACACACACACACATACACAGCATGAGGGCACAAGGAAACCTTGCTTTTAGCTGACCACCCCTTGAGAATGGAGGCTGATGAAAAATTCAGCTCAGAGTGGCTTAAAGGAAAGGCTGTTTGGTTTAGTTACTCTCTTGTCTTCTTTCTCTGTCAGACTGTCTGTCATTTTGTGTTTCTGATAGTCATTCTCTCCAGTAATTTTCATTGTGTTTTGCATTTCCACTTGTATTTTCTCCGTCCATTTTCTGCTCTCTCTGTCCCCTAGTTCTGTCTCTCACTCTTATTCCTCGTCTTACATGGTTAAAACGCCTTACAGTATCTGTCTGATAAATGGAAAATGGCTTGTGATTCTGCCACGATTCAAACAGCGTAATCAGTGGTCACTGGGCAGTGCTTTGCCGTCAACATTTGCCCTCCTCTTGGCTTGAACTACAAACCTTCTGCTCAGTGAGACCATGTGACCGCAGCAGTTGAATATGTTTCTGACCCGTGACTTGGAAAGGTTTGAATTCATATGGCGAAGTGATGGCTTTGTAACAATCAAGAGGCTGAACCAGGTTCTCTCAACCATTAAACACTTTGTACTCCTAAAAGCTGGTTTACTCTGGCTTGTAAAACTGTAAAATGGCTCATAATGACTCTAGTGTTCCAAACTTTTTGATGTAAGAAATGAAGAAACTTCAGAAATGAAGTTCTATCTTTGAGTCTTGCGGTAGACTGTTCTGTCTCAAACAACCCCCTATAATATTTATATTTTTGAATTGTTTTATAATAGTAATATTTTAAAAATGTTGCAATGTTCTTCTGCTTTGTTCATTAGGTTGAGGCCTGTTGAAGGTCTGAAATTGCTGGCAGGCAAGGGCAGAGGGAAAGGCAGCAAGGATGACGATTGAAATGCGGCTCGGAGAGGACAATATTGAATCTAATCTGTTTATACAGCCTCACCTCCAGTCTCCATCCTGTCTCCTTTCATTGCAAACTTGACAAACAAATATACACACTTCTGCATAAACACACACAAACACACCCATGCGCATCCCTACACTTTATGAAAGAAACAGAGGTCCTTTCGCTTATCTTGCAGGTGAAATCTGGAAAAATGGAAGTGTTACATTTGCATTTTAATTTGCCCTCAATCAGGCATTGTGTTTGGTGTTGCAGTGAAATTGCCTGGTGTTTGCTCCTCGTCCCTATTTATAGGGGCTCCATGAGAGACAGGCCTTAAATTCAAATCTGCCTGCTATCACAGTGTATGGAGATGAGGCTTCCTCCCTTTTGTCTCTTTGTCTTCTCCTCTGTTTTCCTCTGTCACTCATTTTCTGCAAGTCTTTCTGTTTTTCTTTATTTTCATCACCCAGTTCTTTAATATTTCTCCTTACTTCTTTGCTATACAGATTTTTTCTTGTTCTTCCTCCCCCTTTTCCATCACTCTCACCACCTTCGTCCTCTCACAACCTCCCTCCCATTTCACATTGCCAGGAGAATGAATCCACAGATTTCATTAGCGATGCCATGTGCCACGCTACTCGCCTCTGAAGGGCTCCAGCAGTCATGGACTCACGACCCTGCTCTGCCCTCATCATCTCAACCCTCTGTCATCCCATCCCTCTTTTCCCCCACACCATCCCCTCTGTCCACCCTTTGATATCTTCCACCCTCCCTCCATCCATTCTTTCCGCTCTAGCCGTCTATAACATGGCCATAAGCTGTCTGTGGCAGATGAAGGACCTCCTTCACACAAGCAACTGTTCCCTGAGTCCAGAGCAGTCCAGAGCAGGGGAGGTTTAACCCATCAGTGTCTGCAAGAAACTCTGTATGGGTGTGGAGTAAATGGTATTTACAGGAGTGTGTAGTATATACTATATACAGCAGTTTGATAGAAAATGCACACATAAGTGTTATGTTGCGATAGAATGCATACTGTATCTCCAACTACACACCACATTTGAAAGGATAGAAAAGACACACAGTATAGTGTGTAAAGTCATTTGTAAAACTGCTCCTGTGAATGAATGCGAACCTTATGGCATTCTGGATGTTGTTCTCATCTGTTTTTCTTCAAAATCCCATATGCCCAGGGTTTTCTCCCCATATCCTTACTCTTTATAGCTGTCTGTTTAAAGTGCTAAAGCACCACATGATCAAATGCCTCAAGTCAATCCATCATCCATGATTTGCACATGAGGTGTACAAAATGCCTGAAGGCTTTTTGTTTGTAAAATGAGGTGTGCAAACATTTGATCAAATCCCCCTACATGTCACCTTGGGTGTTCTGATTGGCTACTGCACAACTCGGCCGTGTCGATGCAACCTCTCACTCGATAGGGCGAGACCCTCGGGGACATGACCTTTGAGCTCTGAGCTGGGCGTTGTGATTGTTCGATACAAGGTGTCAAGGAGGGCTTTAGAGGTCAAGACAGATGACCTTTCCCCTTTAACCCTTAGGGAGCAGAGGGTCAACCGCAGGGCAATAAGCTATTGGTATGGAAGAGCATTGTGTTTCTGTGTAGGATATTTTATGGAGAGGAAAAGTGTGTGTGATTAAATTGTAGTGGTACAGAAAAGCCCAAGTGCATTGTTTGCTTCAGCCTGCAGTTTATAAGACTGTTGTTGTGGTGATCAAAGTACTTAAACCATTACAGTTTTGCCATCTCAGTTATTGTGATCAAAAAGGCACCCAGTTAAGACGTTCCTGCTTTACATCTTAATTTTTACAATAAACGTACAGGTTAATGGGCTGGTAAAGGGCAGGAGAGAGACTTTACTTTTGTAAAGTTTATCATACTCAGTGAACTAATAAAAAAATACTAGCACAGGCTAAATAAATTGCATTTCTTTGATATTTTTCATGTTAAATATGCAGTAATACTGTACATTACAGTTATAGGAAAAAAATCGCAGCTTGTCTTGTTTCAGTTTAGACCTAACAGAACAACATCTCTGACCTATTAGGCAGCGCTAAGTATGGAAATATGTGTATGTGTGTGTATTAATGGCCTGATTAGTGAGAACCAAGTTGTCATGTTGATGAACTGTAATTACCCGAGGCCCCATCTGCAGATTTTATCACTCAACATGTTGCTTCTCTTGCTCACTACATGTCTGTCCTAAGGATACAGTATTAGCTTGATTACCACACTTCTCCATGCATGTGTAAATGAACACGTGTACCAATACACGCTCAAAAAGACACATAGCTGTCATCTGAATTACACGTGCGCATGTGTGTTTCAAAATTTTCCGTGGAGACTGAAGGGGAGGTGAAGATTGACTGTGTGTGAGTCACTGCAGCAAAGATGTCAGGGGAAATGTGAGTCTGTCATCTCACCTTCATCAGTGTAAACTCCATCAATTGGTTTATTGCAATCCATCAGTTACATTACAACTGTCATAGCACATGTTGTGACGTGTAGCAGAATGAATTCACTAATAATTAACACTAAGCATTGACTAGACCCGTGTACTCGAAGTTCGGCAGCCGATCAATATACCTAATAGCAATCACATGATCTTGAATCAACCGTCTCTCTCAAAAGTAACAAAATATTTTGAAAAGTTTTATCAAAAAAGAAAAAAAAAACACTGGACAGACAACACACTGATAATTTAAAATGGCAAGCTGAGAGAAGACATTCTTGTTTCCTGTGGTGTCCTCTCACTAGCCCGTCCTTTCAGTGAAACCAGTGGCTGCCTCAGGCATTAGCACCCAGGGAAGTGTAGGAGCAGCGGCAGCAGCGGCCCTGTGGTTAACAGTTAGAGGAAAACAAGTAATTAGCTCTGATAATTAAATCCTCCAGTCAGCCAGCCAGCCCGCGCTGGAGAACCAGTCCTGCTTTTCTGTCCATTTACATAAACAGTAGAATTGGTCTGTACAAAAATGAGGAATTAGCAGATTAATTCTGTTCTATTATCTGGCCGGTGATAAGCAAATAAACAATTGGCTGTGGAGAAATGAAATGGGATAATGGCTGGTGGGAGGGTGAGGAGGATGAGGAAGACAGGGTGGTGGTGCTTAACAGCCAGTGGTTCAAATGAGGAGCATAAGCTGGCTGTGGCCTCTCAACGGACTAGAAAGATTTTGTGAATTTGTGTGTGGGTGTGTGTCAGTGTTCATCTTTGCCCCTGTCTGTTTGAAACTTTAGTATTTGTGAGGCGTGTTCTTGGTCTGACGTGTGTGCCTGTTGCCTGTGTTAGCATTCTGTCCTGTTGGGTTCTTGTTTACCCGAGGGGGGAGTCATCAGTAAGGGAAGTGCTCTTTGTCTCTCATTAGAGCAGCTCTTTGATTTCATTAATTACTGACCTACTGCTGCTGCTGCTGTGGTTTGGCACAATCTGGCATTCTAACCACTCGCAGCTTACTGCCGTTGCTCCACTCCGCATTATTTATTTATCGCCTTAGCTTGCTAATTAATAACCATGATTTCCCAAGGAGGACTCCTTGGGAGTGTGCATTTGTGTGCTTATCAAGAATGGATCACTTGCCGGGCTGAGGAGCTTCACTGTCTCTGCAGATTTTGGGACTTCCTTTTCAGCCTGGTTTAGGCCCCTAGATTTTCTTTTCGTGTCTTTGTATCAGAGTAAGTGCAGCAAGACTCTTGTGGAGCAGCGGGCTCAATTCTGCTGATGAGCTCCCATTTGACATGAATCTAATATCACCAGCTGCACAACCAGATCATTAAAGGGTTGTCTGAAATTAGCTCAACAGCACTATTCAACTACAGAAACTCAGGAACCTCTTTAAAACATAAAGGCCACTGCAACAATGCACACTTAAAGACTCTGCTCACATATACCCATTAACAGATAAAGTCAGCTTATGATTTTCTTTGTGTTTCTGGTCTTGTTAGTGTCACAGTCCTGATGATTCCTCTCTTGGCTCAAGATCAACATGTAGACAGCAACATGACTCAAGACTTTCTTGTTTCCATGGTGCCTTCTAAAGGGAATTAGTCACAAATAAACAGCATGTACTCTCAATTAAATGAACAAAAAAACATCGTTTTTTTTTTTTATTGCCTCCTGTAATGAGAAATGCAGTGTAAGCTGTTTCTGATATGATGTTCCTATTGAAAAAACAACATAATTTGTCAATGCCTTCAAAAACTTGCTTCTGATCTGACACTGCTATGGTTAAGGCTTGAGCACAAAAACCATGTCAGTGTCTGGAAATGATCATTGTTAGAAGAGGGTCAGTAGGAAATGGGCAGTGAAAATTATCTCCCATATCAAAGTCAGACATTTTGTTCAAACAACTCTCCACCCCAGCCTCATCCCTGTACAAACTTTGTGCCTTTCTAACTACATCAGACTCTGCTCTCTTTGGTCCAGTTGGTGCCATTTGCACTGAACATGGACTCGTGACAACCACTCATAAAGGACAGCATGGTTTTCTTGTCCTCAAAGATTTCCTGGCTGTATTGCTTCTCTTGTTGAGGCTTTGTCAGCTGAATGTAAAGGCGATGCTTTTGAGTATTTGTTGAAATGACTGATCTTGTCGTTTTTCTTGTAAGGACAGTCACCAGATGAATGGGCCCAAACACAACTGAATTCTTATCTTTGTTTCTATTCATTCCATGCTATATCATCCTTCATCTGTCTATTTGATCTAATCCATATTCTCTTTCCATCCCCATTACCCTTCATTCCTCTCCCATTGTTTTTTGTCCCATTTTTACTGGACTTGTGTCAGAGTGGACAGGTGGTCTATTTTTCTGGCCTATTGACTGCTATGACCAAGCCATCTTTTCTTCTCCCACTCTCCTCTCTGTCCCTGCCTAGCAGAGCTAGTTATGCAGCCTATTGACTGATTGGCTGTCGGACCCATCGATCCCCAAGGTCGCACTGCTGGCTATTGATGAATGGTCCCACAATGCCACCTCCTCCTTGCATCATCTTCTCCCTCCGCTCTTTACCTTGCTTGTATTTTCCTACTTTTCTCCCATCTGTCCATCTTGCTTAATCTATTACCATATTTCATCTTCCACTCTCTGCTTCTCCCTCCACTTTCCCAGTTATCTGTCTGTCCATCTATCCATCGTTCTCTCCCTCCATCTCTTCTGCGTCTGTTGCCGCTATCGTTCATCGATGTAGCAGAGATCGATTCCGAGGATAATGGGTGCTGGGCCTGCAGGGAGTCAGTAAAGGCGGTACTTGTCCACAGACGTGGTGGTGACATGATTGGATGATAGGAAGAGAGTAAAGATGAATTGATGAGGGGTGAAGTGAGGTGGTGATGTCACTCAAGGTAAAGAGGAGGAAGAGAGGGGGACAGGACAAGAAGAGAGAGAATCAAAGAGGAGATGCAGGGTGAGGTGCAGCTGTGAGACACATAGGGAGACGTTTGGGGAAAGGATGAGACAAAAGGAGATGAGATGGTGAGATGGCATGCACACCCACAGAAGAGCTGGATGAAATATCAATATATTACTGATATTGTTAATGGATCATCTAGCACTGTTATAAAGCTTAAAGGATTAGTTTGCCCAAATCACAAAAATCACATCTCTCTTATCCCTGGGGATATCTAACCATGCAGTTTGTTTTTGGTTTTATCTGCTGAAATGTATATAGGCATGTAGGACATAAACAGTATGTCTATCTTTGATTTATTTATTTTTCCTGCCAACTCAGTACAATGGGGGTGAAATGAATTTTGTTAGTGGCTCTGGAAAGATTAAAAAAATGTAACAGGATAAGCCACAGAATACAATGCAGACAGCTTTCATTGGAACTAGGCAGAAATTCCCCAGTGAAACAATTATCAGAACTGAGCCTTTAAAATGTTAAATTTCCTGTTCTCAATAAATACTCCATCCGATTTAAGCAGTCCAGGAGTCCTTCTCAACTTTATTGTCAGAGAATCAGGAGATTTGTTCAGATATTCCTTTGTGCATTTGTTTTTGATGTATTCAGTAACATGGCATCAGTAGAGCACGTAATCTAAAAATGGGCTTAAACATAAAGTTAAGTGGGCTTAAAGATGAGGTTAACATCTCATTCTTGAATGTAAAATAATCCGCTCTTTCTGACATACTCACCAGATGGCTAATGCATATGTATTAACCCAGTTTAACTGCTGCGTTTTCAAAACATTATACCGCCGTCATGGCCATAAGATAGAGGTTATTTGAAATGAGTTGATGTGAGACTATTAGGGGATGGAAGGCAGCCCAGCAACCTGCCCACAGAGCCAAATGTCTTTTACACTGTTGCCCATAGAGGCAGGGGAGAGTCAGAGTGAGGCATGATATGAGTTTGAGAGCAAGGTAATGATGCACAGTGTGTACATTTATGTGTGTGTGGGCTCTGTGTATATGCATGCAAATATATACCTATGGTTTTCCCCCTTGGGAAACTGTCAATCATGGTGATAAGTGCTGCAGGTTGTAGGGGGTGAGTAGAGGCACAAATAACAATCACAACCTAGGAGGTTTTCTGAGTCGAGGAGGGCTGGCTGATTGGTGTGGTCTTATGTATGATCACCGAATAACAACCAGGACACGAGTCCTGGTCACATGGGCATAGGACAAATGAGAGATATCTTGTTGTATCAGATACGAAACAAATTTTAAAGCAGAAAAAAATGTGATTAATATCTACTTCATCATTAAACGTTTTGATGGGAGCAAACGCACACTCACATAACTGTTTGCACATGTCCTTTGAGGAAAAAGTAACTGGGCCAGAGCAAATGTATAGAAATTAGAATAGAGCATTCAAGCCAGTTTAACCCTCCTTCTGCAAAGGTTCTGTAAGACAAGCAAAAGCACTACTATCTGCTCATATGTGCTGCACAGTCTACATGACATCTAAACTATATTTTCCCTTATAAACAATATTTCATTGTTTCCTCAAGCATCTTGTAGTGGAGAATCTGTCTGCTCACCAGAATAAATTATAACATACCAAACATAATGTGTTACCACTGCTCATTGTCCCTTCCGCTTTTATTTAAATAGACCTCTTGATATTGCTTCACTTTGTTGTGTAAAAGTCATACATTTCATAATCCCTGTGCTGAAACACCACCCTCCTCTGCTGTGCCACTGCTGAAATTGTTTCGGGGAAATTGCTGGTTCACCCATGGTTATACAATACACGTTGTAAGGCATTCATCAATCTATAAAGCTGTTTTTGAAGCCTAATTGTCTGTGAAACAATGTTGTTGATGTGTCTGCTTTTCAATGACTGGATGGTGTGTTTTGTTTGCCTCTGCACAGCAGGATGTTTACTTAGCAGTGCTTAGCAGTGCACTATGGGAAGGCGAGAGAAACTGAATACTTTTATGGCTCTGTATATGTGTATGTGGTCTGTATTCGTTTATTCCTTTAGTTCTGTGAACACTTCGAACCCTGGGGCGATGGCAGTATGTATATAAGACAACAACAACCTGGGAGGAAAACAATAAAAAATATAAGCTATGTATGGTTTGCACTCTACGCATCAAATGGCTTAGGGTGCACAGACTGTTTCTGTGTGTTTACTGTTGTATATGCTTGTTGACCCCCAGTCAGCCCTGTGTACGTAGGCACCACTCCAGGTACTTCTCATTCTGTCAGCTGTCAGTGAATGAAAGAGAGGACGGAATAGAGCAAAGCAGGGAGGGGGGGATGAAAGAGATGAGGAGAGGTGAATGTAGAAGAAGACGACCTAATTTAATCTAAAGTGGTTCTCAAATTGAACCAGAGGGAAAACAAAGTCAGCACAAAACCTTGGAGCTCCTCTGTACTTATGTAACGCCTCTGCCCTCCCTTCCCTTCTCCTCTCTTCTCTCCCTTATGAATAAGAGAGAGGGAGGAATGGAGGGAGCAAAGGAGAGTAGATGGAAAAAGAGAAGGACAGAAAGAATGAAAAAGGTGAATGCAGGTGAGAAGAAAAATGGGGGAATTTCAGAAAAAAAAAGTGGACTAGTAAGGGCGAGGTGGAGAGGAGAGGACAAAACAGATGAGGGTGTTGTAAAGGATGAACATGACTAGAGAAGATGCCCAACAAAAACTTTTACTTCTCTTCATCCTGCACACTGCCATCCTCTCTCTTCGCCTTCCCTGTCTTCACCGTGTTTTCTTTTGCTCTCTGTGGCACTGACATCAAACTATGAGGCCCCAGCAGGCTCTATTCAAAATAGTGGCCTGAATGAGTGTCTACTTAAATAATGCAGTCTGCTGGCTGCTTGACTAGCTGGACTGAGGAGAGACTAAGGGAGAAGATGGAGGAAGTAGTGGCACAGTGCAAAGATACAGACTTACATTATTTAACAGCCCTCTGAAAGGCTTGCAAGTAAGGCATTCCCAGAATTAAAACCAGGACTCAGTGTGTATGTGCAGCCACATATATCCAATAAATGCTGGCATTCAAACTTTTGAGCCCAGTCATGCATGGCATATGCTGATGCAGGTGCACTTATATTATGCATGCATAAACCCAGGATATAGTTACCTGTTGAAGTACATTTAACAACACAAGTGTGTCTGAGTATGTGCAGACATGAATGCCCCACATGCCACTTTTGCTTTACACTCTATGTTTCCATGACATTTGAAACAGTCTTCTACACTCAAAAAGGTTAATGCTCGGGCTTGTGACTGCGACAAGAGAATATAATTATGTGTTTGTGTATGTGCGTGTGTGTGTGTGTTTGTCATTGACAGAGAAATTGTTGAGGGAAAGTTATCTGCCTTCAGTGACATTTTCAGGCTAGCTTTTTCAGAACCTGAGATTTACAGGCAAACAAGCATGATATTTTTGGTATTTTTAATATGACATAAAGCAAATAAAGCAATATTTTTATTTTTCCAACACTTTCACATTCATACTATACATGCAAATGCAGCCATCCACATGTCTACAGATCCAAAGCCCACTTGAGTTTTTTCCGTATGAATAACTTCTAATTCAGCTTGTTTCCATCCTCAAATGCATTTAATCTACATCATGTCATGAACCCTGTGAGCTCTTACGTTATGCAAGCACATTTAAAGCTGCCTCATTGAGCACTACGCATATGCACACTTACTGTTGATTGCCTTAGTTTACAGAATGCTATATGCTGTGCTTTATTCCTGAAACAGGGTAAAAGCATACATATATAGATGTCTGGTTACATGAGAGTCAGAGGAAATCAAAGTCAGTTTTATTATTCAGTAAATGTACAGTGGTAATGGCTACTTCTTTTGTTGATTAATTGTTGAACAGATGTGTATTTGAAGAAAAAGACAGTGATGAAGCATCCTATGTTTGTTTTTTGTTTTTTTTTTACTAATTTAAGTTCAACTTTTAAGTTCAGCTCAAGGCCTGTTGTTGCCCAAAAGCCTCTTTTTATTGGCCTTGTACGCTAAAATAAAAATGGGAACATTCAAATTGTTTACTTGAATGTAGCAAGGTTGCACTTTTTGACAAGTCATTGGTATTCAAATTCTAGCTGGTAGGACTGGGAGAGAGTGTTTTATATTCCAGTTCTTGACCATTACACCTTCAACAGGAGGACATCTAATATGTATTGACTGTACTGTAGTGTGTTATCTGCTTCTGTCAAGTTTATGGACGTGCAGCATACCACTGGATTACAGAGCTGTTTATCTGAACATATGCCAAAAAATGTCTCTTAAAAAAAACTGCTGCAGGTGAGTTGTTTTATGTTATACATAAAACATACCTTACATGCAGTGATGCAAAGATGTGAATGAGCAGCTGATTCCTCTTCCTCTTAGTTATTTAAATTAGAAAAAAAAGTTAAATGGGCTGAGGTTCATCTCTGTAGCCAATGTATTCTTTGTGTCACCCAGGCCAACAGACTCATGTGGCCAATTTTGCACTCATGAGGCTCTATTGGCAGCTTGGCCATGAACCCAAAAAAGAGCCGAGTCATCCCAGAATGGGGTGTGGGAACATCCTAGTCCTTTCATCACCATTCATTCTGCCACTCTTTACCATCTCATTTTTATTTCTTTATGTTTCTCTCTATATATCTGCAAGAGCACCAACATGTTTTCCTGGCTGATATTCCAGTGTTTTATTTCTAGCACTTTGCTTTTAGTGCTGCGACTGTTCCTGAAGTGGTCTCTACATTTGTCCCTTCGTTTACCACTCTGTCCATCCCTTAAATAGTTCTTCTTTCATGGTCCACTCGTTCCTTTAAATAGCTCATCCCTTTGCTAAAAACCAAGGTTAAAGTGGACAGTCACGGAAGAAAGAATGCTACTTTGGTCCTAAATGTAACCTGATATATTCATTGAGAAATGCAGTCGTTTTAGAAGCAGAACTAACATTAATATACTGTATCGGCCCATCTCTTTATTTATTATAAGTCAAGTCTTGTTCTCTTTTGCAGAAGTTTGACTTTCAGCCTAGTTACCAGTAAAGCACTGTTCTCAGGCCTGTACCTAGCAGCCACTCTGTCATTACAATAAGACCTGACAGCACTCTCACCACCCTCACTATATCAATCCGGACAACCAATTACAACCTTTTACAAGACCCTACAAATGAAAATAAGTCCCTTTGGCCTCTTGTCTCTCTATTTCTCTCTCTTTCTCTTCTTTTGCTTTGTCTAACTTTTGTTTTGTCAGCATGTTTCTTCTCTCTTCTATCATTCTCATCGCTTTTTCATGTGACTGACTGGGAAAGGGGTAAAATCTATGTGCCTCGTGGCTTGGGAACATATTGTAATAAAAATGCCTCGCAGGTGTGTATTTATGCAGTAGCAGCAGGTATAACCTTAATAGCATCTCTTTTTCTTCCTTTGGTGCCTGACTCAATCTGTCGTTCTCATTTTTTAAATTTTTTTTACAGTCAGCCCTCACTCTTTTGCCTTTTCCTCCTCTCCCATGTTTTTCTTAAATGCTCACCCTTTGCTTTCGTTGGCTCTGACTCAATGACTCTTTTCTTTCACTCCCTCAAGCACACACAAACATGCATACACACACTCGCTTTATTCCCCCTGGAAGCGATTTGTCTTAACAGGTGGTCATTCAGATTCAAGACTGGCACTGCAAGAGAGGTAGAAAGAAGGGGAAACGGAGGAAAAACTGAGAATAATGGGAAGAAGAGATGAGGAAGATAAGGTGGGAAAGACTGAAAATGATTTGAAGGAGAAGTGATGTACTGGGGGCATACAGGGACATGGACATCATGTTCCGTGTGATGTAGCTTGTTTTTATGGTTGAATTCATAACTACTGTCAACATCATCATAGCAGTAACTGATTTCTGTGCAGTGCTTCTATTTGTGTACATGCTGATTCAGCCTTGATAGATAAAGTTCCTTTGTGTTTTGTTCTCTTTTTTGAAAAACCAGTTCTATACTATCATTGTTGCTGAGACCCTTAGTGGTTTCTCTACACAGTCACAGAAAAAGAGGAATTATGACCGCACAACACCTGCTTTTACACCTGCACACTGGCTACTACTGCAGGCGAGCATGGATATCAGGATTTTGCTTTACCATATTAAGCTGTGAGAGGATTAGCACCTTCATACCTATCATCAGCCCACAGGATATACCTCATCACACACTAAACCGACAAACCCAGTTCTACTTCCTTTATTACAGCCCACCTCACTGGCTGGCTTAACAAGAGCTTACATGCACTTAGGGTCATATTTCATTATTATTATTATTTTAATAGAATTATTGGTTTTATTATCTTTTATTCTAGATTTTGTTTTAATTTCCTTCTTCTCCTCCATCCACACATCCACATCAAGATGTATACGTGTGACTTCACCTTTTAAACTTGTAATTAATATAGTCGGAGTTAATACGTAAGCTCTCTTTATTAATTTCCTACAGGACCATTAATCAGTTAGCTGATTGACATAATAGCTGCTGCCTGTTTTGATCATCAAATGACTGTTGAAGGTATTCAACAAAGATGCCAAACATTAGTTAATTTCAGTCTTATGAATGGGAGTGTATCAAACTTTATTGGCAATTGCAAAGTAATGGGGAAGAATAATAATGTTTTTTTTTCTTTTTTCAAAATCAAGTTAAATTCCCATGAAAAAAGGACAATATTGTCCATGTGCACATTTTTCCACTTTGTGTATAGTTGTAAATTGAATGTTTTCAACTGTTTAGCATTTTATAAACAGTGGTTTTGGTTGTATGAACTTGTGACTATCTACTATGACAATAATCACTAGTTGTTAAAATATTTTTCAACCAGACATGCTCTATTCCAGGTTATACTGTGACTTATTTCAGTGCGTTGTACAGATAAGAGACATGCGCTGTAGCATTTACCCATTTACCCCATTGTCTTGCATCATGTAGTTAATTGCACAGTGTGCTTTAGTGAGTGGACAGCCCAGTCTCTGTACAGTATGTCACATTACCGAAGTTGAAAGTTTAATGACTCTGTTAAAAAGAGAGCTCTGTTTGAAGTTAATGTGTTCTGCTGTTAGAACAGCTATTATGGTCCCACTGGCTTTGTGTGTGTGTGTATGTGTGTGTGTGTGTGTGTGTTTTATCAGGGACAAAGAGTTCCCTGACACCATTTGTCTCAGATGGGGTGTGTGTGTGTGTGTGTGTGTGCCTGATTTGTGTGTGTGTTTGTTTATACACAGCATTTATCTTTTACGTGCCTGTTTGTGTTTTTATGTGACACTTCATATCCCCATCCATTTATCCTTTTTCATCTGTCCTGCAGCAGTGTTACTGTATTGCTTTTTCTGAACTATATATTATCTTGCCTCCTACGTCTTTGAGCAGCAGGGTGGTGTAGCAAACAGGAGGATCATTCCTCATATGAAGTGATTCAAGTCTTCCAACTTCCCTGTTCCTACCCTGTGCTGGGGTCCTTGAGCAAGGCTGTAAATCCCAACCAGCCTCAAGGGTGCTTCGATCTTTCTGTTTAGGGTAAAAGTGAAGAACTACACCCTGAAAAAAATCTATCTTGTACAGGTGTACATACCTGCATATTTATGATTTTACATTTGCTAAATTAAAAATTGTTCTCAGTTCTTCTTGTTTACCTCTTAGATGCCTGCCCACATTTCTCTCCTTCATCCATTTCTCAAGACTTATTTTGTAGCAACTGTATATACAGCTAGATTTTGTATACATCACGGCTGATTCTAGGTCTTTTGGGGGCGAGTCCAAGTGAAATCCCAAGTGATGAAGGCAAGTCCAACTTATGTCTCTGGAATGTGAAAGCAAGCCTAAAGCAAGGTCTCAAGCTTGTCTCTAAATTATTAAGATGAGTCTCAAGTCTGCCAAAGGAGGTCTCATCACTGAGGTGAGTCTAATGCAAGTCTCAATTCATTAAGACAAGTCCTGGTCAAGTCTTCTTTCAAAAATAGTCTCAAGTCAAGGCTCAGGTCCTTGAGGTCAAGTCCAAGCCAAGCCGAAAGTTATAATGATAAGTCCAACTAGTCTGTGAAATCAAATTTCAAGTTCAGGACTTCAGTCAAGTCCACCAGGCAAGTTCAGGTGAAGTCTCAAATCCTGACATTTTTTTCTTCGTTTAATCCTGTATCAGTATCAGTTTCTCCCTCTGCTCTCCTGCTTTATAAGTAGGATAATGTGTGGACTATAGTTTTCCCAGTGGACCATCTGTGACCTGTGCTTATCTCAGGCCCCTGGGTCTGCCTTAGTCCAGGCTGACTCAGATTTCTTTGTTGGTGATAGAAATTATCTAGGTAAAGGTAAAATGTACAGTAAATGTAGGTCCCTTTCTTTATTTGGTGTGTTGAGCACTGCAGTACCTTTCATTTTGTTCTCCCTGCTCTTTTCTCTCTTCCTCCATATTAAGTACTTGGCCTTGGAAGTGTGCCTTTACTCTCAGTTGAATAGTTGCACACACACTTAATTCTTGGAAAAAGAATGAGAACCCTTAACCTTGGAACCCTTGAAACTTGTGACAGTGCTGTCTACATGTTGCTGTCTACCACTATAAAGCAAAAAATAACAGTGCACACATCTGACAAAGGCTAAATTTTAGTGTTTACCTCTTCCTGAGTGCTACTGGTTCACAAATAACCCCCCTCTTTTTTTTTGAATACATGACCTGAGTGCTATAGAGTACATTTTCCTTACAGCTGACTCTTCCCTCAGTGCTCCCTTTGGATCCATCACTGTACTATTATACTGCTATTAATACGTCACACAAACCAGAGCAAGATGAAAGAGAGGGTGAGGTGAGAGATGAGGTGGAAAGGGAGGCTTACACTTAAGATACTCTTTTAATGAAACCTCTCACTGCAAAACAGAAAAGAAAGCTTATCAGAATCCCTTAAAACTTCCACCTCCTGCACACTCATGTATGTGCCAAACACACTGCAGCAACACATGATATTGAAATCTACAATTTCATGTCAAAAGCTCTGCTCTTTCCATAATGCATTCTGTAGACTGTAAACCTTCATAAAGATCTCATCTCTAACAGAAGAACACAGAAGATGCTTTATAACTCTAAAGTGTATTGAAAAAATTCCTTTCAGCGTTGCTGCCATTTATTTTTTAACAACAACTTTATAGAAAGGTTTCTAAAGCCTGTTCTTTCAGAGTTTCTGATGAAAGCTCTTTGATACTCTCACTCCCTCTCCCATGTCTATTCAATTTAAATTTTACATCAAAACATAAGCAACTGCAGACTCTCAATTCTTCTTCTCATATGTCACAAAGCATTCTCTCTTTACTTAAGTTCTCCATATAACGTGGCCAAAGCAGAAAGGCTTTTTTCTCTTAACGCATAACCTGTGGTCACAATGCTTTTCTATCAATAATAAAAGTCAGACTGAATAGGTCTGAGGACAGATGGACAAAAAAAGCAAAACTGGCTCACAGATCCACATTGTCCCATATAATGACGGGCAATTATTTATGAAACATCCTTTGAAATTGATGTTTAGTTGCTAATGTGTCACGACTATTAGTCAAAGCCATGAAGGGAGAGCTTTTGTTTCTTTCTCACATGTTCTTTCTTTAAATTTTTCCCTCTCTCCTCCTTTTGGTGACCCTTCCTTTCCCTGCTTTCTTACTAAACTTTTTTGTCTTCTCTCTCTCTTATCTGTCTCTCCCTTCCTCCTGCCTCTAAAGGCCCATTAGTCTGTCTAACTAGGCTGTGATTACAGGGCTTATGTATTCAGTGTGTGATCATAGTGCCAACTTTGTCCTCTGTGTCTCTCTCTGACTGACTGACTGACTGACTGCTCACTAAGGCACACTGATCCCTCTGTGTATTACCCGGTGTCTTCATTTGTTTGCACTTCATGTGCTCCTTTCTCTCATCCTTTTCTTTTTTCTGTCTCTCTTGCCAACTCGACTTTTTTTTTGTCTTTCTCTCTTTCATGTTGGCTCTCTTTCTTCATTCTCTTCACCCTCCTCCGCTGATTATTTTCTCTCATCATCTCTCTTTGCCTCCTGCCTCAGCCTTCCTCTGTGTCTCTCCACCACCCTTGCCCTCTCCCACGCTAATCTTCTCCAAATGCCTCTATGTTATCAGCTAACCACAGAACCACGCTTTGGGCACCCAGCGGTGTTAACCCAAAAACAATAAAGTTAAGTGTTTAGTAAAGGATCTCTCATTGTCCAGCAAGGATTCCCTGCACTCTAACCCAAGGCACTGATGTCTACTTTTCAAGCAAATCCAAAAAAAGAAGAAAAAGCTATTCACAGTCATTGGCCTCTAAGGGTTTTGGTTATCCTTTTTTTTTAAAAAACAAATCTCAAAAATCATTTATGTAACCTTGTATTAATATTCCTCCCCTGAACAGAAAGTTCAGGCAGTGTATTGACGAGTTTATTTTGACACTCGATACTCTGTGCAAGCGTAACATCAAAGATTTTCCTTTCCCTTTGGTACTTCAGCACATCTTTATGTCAGAGTCTATAGCCATCCTGTCAGAGTCAGAGCATGAGTCAGTAAGATTACAGGTCTTGAGTCGCCACATCTTACAAGGCCTACAACATGATTCAGACTGCGTAGGTTTCTCCTCTTTACTCATCAGGACGTCCATGCGCCCAGCTGTTAATGTGGACAAGGCCAAATATTTCTCATGGAGCAGCAGGTGTGAGATCAAAGTCAGACTTTTCGAGGATGCCAGTATAGGTTAGGATGAGGTTAAATGGTTGCTTGTCGAGGAGTCTACTGTCTACTGCAGACTGTGTCGCACAGTATTTTCAATAGCCCTTACAAGGCCCCTTATGTGGATGAAAGTCAAAGCAAGAACGCAAAAGTTAAAGCCAAGTAGTACACTGAAGGACAAGAGTGAAAGTAGCACTTTTCAAGGATGAAAAAAAAGTAGTGTTCTTCAAAGTGCTGAAAAATGTCTTTGTCTGGTTGTCAGACCTTATTTTGCCTCAAGGCTGTAGGTGTTGGGAACACTCCATGTAAACCTGAAACTATAGTGTGTGTGTGTGTGTGTGTGTGTGTGGTGGTGGTGGGGGGTCCTTTTTAAGCAGACAAGCTTAAAGCATGGGTAACTTTAATATCAGCAAAATTCTTTAAAAATGAGGTGATAATGCATCTCACCATATGTCACTACAGATGTTGATATTACATTATGGATTAAGATTAATGTGCTGATGATGGCTTTCTCGTACGCCTGCTGCATACTACTGAGTGTCAAACAATAGCCGTTCTCACTCTGACTGCTCAAAGACATCCTGACTAGTGAACTGTGGCTTGTTGGTTTGCTATTTCAACTTTGGTTCAAAATGTGTGATAAAGTACTTTCTGCTTTGGCTTTCTGACAGACAGCACCTATTACTGGAATCATGACTGTTTTACATAGATGGAAGAAATATTCAGGACTTGTACGTCTGAATATCATAACCCAATGATATTCAGTTTATAGTCATATCGTAAATGACAACATCAAATTCTGACATCCAAGAACCTGGAACTAGAGGCTTTTTGGTGCCTTTGCTCTAAAAATGGATCATCAGAGTAGTTGTTGATTAACTCTGTTTCATTAACTGGCTAAGTCATTGTTCCAAGTTTAACAAAGAAGTCTTACATTTAGAAGAGTTTTGATTCTTTTGATTCTAAATAAGCGGTTCTCCACTGAGCTTTCATGTGTAGCTGTCCATGGTCCTGGACAGATTTGTAGCCCACTCTTGCTCCCTGTCCATGGTGCTGAAAAGAAAATACATAGACCGCAGACTTTTAAGTATTATGTTGTCTCTACTGCACCATTGAAAGCTACATTTCTGTGGTCCTGTTTTGTTTGCAGTCAGTAGTGTGTTTTTATTGGTGAAGCCAGAGGATGATGGAAAGCTCTTTGTCCAGCTTAAGTCCTCAACAGATGGTATTAATGCACTTATCAAAGCATACATTCACCCTCACCAGATTTTGACAAGCCTGCCTCGGTGTTAATGGCTTTCTTTCATTATTCCAAATGCAACATGTCATGTTGCACTTACTGTGTTCGACTCTAAATTAAAGACCACTTTCTTTTTAAGTTAGACTCTCTTCCGTTTTGTTGTCGTGCAGACAAGGCACATGGTTGGCAAACTTATTTTTACTGACAAGATAAAATGAGAGCATTCAGCTGCCATTATGCCGCATTAATTGACCTGTAACCTTATGCTTGTCTGTCTTTTTCTTCCCTTCCTCGTCTGTTTCCTGCAGTGGTGCTGCTGAACTCTAAAGAGACTCAGGCTGAGCTGGGCTGGACGTCATATCCCCCCAATGGAGTAAGTGTGCTTACTCGCATTTTTCATTCCTTGCAGTTTTTTTTTTTGTTTTTTTTTTGTTGGTACATGTGCTTCTTCACCTCCACAACACAGCTGCTTGCTTAACAGCTGGTCCAGACCACCCCTTTCCATCTCTCCCACTCTCTCTATTCTTGCAGTTTCTACTTTTCTTTCATAAACTCATCCTCCCCTTTCTTTCTCACACCTTGTGTTCACTTCACTCCCAGTCCAGAGCTCATCATTATCGTTAATCGATGGTGCTAATCCAGGCTACCGTACTGCAGTGTCCAAACCAGCCACAGAGATATGCTGCCACAGATAAATGGCCCCCTTCTGTATCGATCGATTTGGCTTGTAAAAAACCTTTGCCTAAGTTATGACTGTAAGACAAATACAGGAGCCCTTTTTAAAGAATCTGCCACAGCCAAGGCAGTTTGTCACCCACTTCCCACCTGGAGGCTGGCCTTTCCATGCACACACGCACACACACACTCAATAACACCAGAGAGAGAACACACAGCATCCTCTTTGATTTAGTCACCTTGGCAGTAGTGCTGTTTATTACATTACCATCACATATAATCCATTTTCACTGTCTGGTTTGCTGTGTTTATGTGTATGTTTGTATGTATGTGAGATGCACATTTGGCGCTCAGCTCACTTTCAATCCTATGAAGTCTGAGTGTTTTGGTAATTCAAAAGTGACATGAAGGTACCATCTTAAAAAGAAAATACAATCTGACCCACAGTTTCAGCAACATCACTCAAGGCAAATGTGATGACTGAGTATAAGCACTTTGTCATTTTCTCTGTGACATTATTAAAGAAACTGAGCACTAGTGACACCCACACATACACTCAACAGATTGTCATTACTGTTAACCTGAAGTGACTGTATTCTCTCTTTCTATGTCTTTTCACTTTCTTTTTCATTATCTCTGCCTCTCACCTACTTCGCTGTGCTTGTTTTCCTTTTTCGACTCCCTCATGTTATCACCTCACTGCCTCATTTTATTTGCCATGACCCTCATCTTCCTTCTTGTTCTTTTCTCATTTTTCTTTCCTCTCGTCCTCTCATCACTACACCTTCATATTTACTCTTTCTTGTTCTTCTTCTTCCCTTTCTCCTCCTCTGTTCTTCATTCCCACCCATCACTTCTTTCTCCAGTGGGAGGAGATAAGTGGTGTAGATGAGAAGTACAAGCCTATCCGGACATATCAGGTGTGCAACGTGATGGAGCCCACGCAGCAGAACAACTGGCTGCAGACCGGCTGGGTGGCACGCCGAGGCGGCCAGCGCATTTTCGTGGAGCTCCAGTTCACGTTGCGTGACTGCAACAGCATCCCCGGTGTAGCAGGCACCTGCAAGGAGACCTTCAACCTCCTCTATGTTGAGTCGGACAGGGATCTCGGGGGTGTGACCCGAGAGGACCGCTACACCAAGATTGACACCATTGCTGCTGATGAGAGCTTCACACAGGGTGACCTGGGTGAGAGAAAGATGAAGCTGAACACAGAAGTGCGTGAGATCGGCCACCTCAACCGTAAGGGCTTCCACCTGGCGTTCCAGGACGTCGGCGCCTGCGTGGCCCTGGTGGCGGTGCGGGTATACTACAAACGCTGCCTTGCCACCGTACAGAACCTGGCAGTGTTCCCCGACACGGTGGCTGAGGCGGCCTTCGCCACGCTGGTAGAAGTGCGCGGCACCTGCGTCAACAACTCAGAGGTTGACACAGACAGCCCTCCCAGGATGCACTGCAGTGCAGAAGGGGAATGGTTGGTGCCCATTGGGAAGTGCAGCTGCAGCGCCGGCTACGAGGAAGGACACAGTAGCTGTGAAGGTAGGAAATTATTAAACAGATGGTGGAGGTCATGGACAGATGAAAGAGGACAGAAAACAAACAATGAATAAAATGAACAGAACAAGAACTGTACAAGAAAATGAGAACTAAAGAACCAAAGAAAAGAACAAGGAATGGAAATGTTTGCAAAGCAGATGCTGCAGCAGGAGAAGGAAGGGAGGGAAGTCGATTTGACTACTTCAAGTACTGTTGATAACTTTCAATTTTTTGCTAGAAAAAGACAAAACTGTGAACAATTTCTTTGGCATGATAAAGTATGCAGCAACAGAAAAGGAAAAAAAATCAATCTTCTTAATTCAATTTTCTACATTTTTGAGTCCTAAAAGTTGTATTTTCTTCAGTTTCCAAAATTTGTCGAAATTTGAAATTATCTCATCACACTGGCAGGACTTTTTCCCTTGTTTTACAAAAACAAGACTTTTAGAATCCAATTTTATATAAAAACGACTCAATAAGATGGTGAGTTCTGCTGAGAAACCAAAGAGAGGGAGACAGATGAGGAAAAAATGGATAAACAGAAGATGTAGAGGGGTTGGAAATGAGAAGTGAGGCTGTTCATGCTGGAGAGAATAGAACAACAGATTAAAAGAACAGAAGGAAGATGAGAGATGATCCATATGAAAAGAGACACTGGAGCTGTGAAGATGCGACAGACTGTAAGAGTGTAAGAGAATTGTAGGAATAAAAAAACGTGAGCAAGAAAAGAAAGGTGAAATTAGAAAGAAAGCACGTTAACAAGTGTTCAGACAAGGAGAAGGATACAGCGTGGACAATAGAAGTACAGAAAAGCATTTCTCACTCGATTTCAGTCCACGCCTGCTTTTGTTCGACACTGACAATGACATCAATGCTGAAGTCCTCGGTTTATGTTAGTGATACCTTGTTTCATACGTACAACCACAGTGTTGTCACATATATTGACATGTGCGGCGCGGTATGAGAATGGTAAGGCTGAATGTTCCGAACGGTTTTGTGTGTGTGAACACAATGACTAATGGACTTTTTCATGAGAGGGCTGTGTCCCATTGAATTTAACACCACCGCCTCTCCTCTAGCATTTGCATATAGCCTGACACACACACACTGGTGGGTGGCGTGGGGTGTTGCACTGTGACGTAAACAGATTCGGACAATACTGGAATCTTTTGTCACAATCCATTGCTCATACAACAACAGCAGTTTGATCGCCTGACTGTTGCTGTTAGCTTTCACACCCCAGCTTGCATTGTTGTGCAATGCAGCGTGGGTGTTGGAGTCCATGGACAGCAGACTGTGTGCAGTATGATGGATGGGAAATTTAGTAGGAGTGCTGAACTCTTCATGGTGAACTGATGTTGTCGTGGTTGATGGTTGGAATTCGTCGCTATTCTTTGAAATTAAGTTCTATTTTGCTTTCTCCTACCAATGGCTTGATTTTTGTGTATGTGACTTACGGCACAAGCTTGCAGCTGTGTTTTTATCTAAGATGAGACAATGATAATGATGCTCACAATGTTTGAGTTCATTGTTGCAGCAAAGATCAGTCGGCTACATAAAGGAAATAACAGAGAAATTTGAACTATTGTTCAGTATAGTAATTAAACTGGGAGAGAACAGAAATGAGGACAGGAGAAGTGAGGAAAGAGAGTGAAATGGAAGACCATCTTGTATAGAGGCAAATGTATAATGTACTAATTGGTGAGAGATTGGGACGGAGGAAGTGATAGGTTTGATAGAAGTTTGCTGCCAGATATAAAGCTGTAGGGGTAAGGGGTTTGAGTGGAACATAAGGGTTTGCATGCATATGAAAGTACAGTTGTTTGTTCTCTACTTCTCTGCAGAGAAGTAGAGAACAAACAAGTAAGAGGTAAAGGCTGGAAAAGAGCCAGCTAACCTAACACTTCTCATTTGTATGCTGTATGTATATACAATGTGTTAGTTAGTAGGAGAAGCCAAGAATGGTCTTCTTCTGTTGTTTGATGAATCTCAGCATGTTTTCTGAAGAACTGCACAATACGATTTTTAGATAAATGGGCAGCTGATGCTATAAATCAGATTAGAAAAGGTATCAATAGAAAAGTTGGCAGAAGAAGCTACACTGATAATAAGTCATGCAGAACATCTGCTCTGTTGCAGAATTCCTGGTCCTACAGCAAGTGTTTGACAGCTGGAGATAAGTACTGCTCACTGATATTGGCAGTTGGTCTGTGTGCAAACAAAGTGTGTGTTTATTGACCTGCTTTTTTGTAATCAGGGTCAATGCTATGATAAAAGCTGAGCAGAGGACAATGAAATCTGTCTAACAGACAAACTAAGAGAGACACTTAGAAGAAAGTAATAATGAGCTACAAGCAAAGTCAGGAAACACCAGAAACACACACACAAGGAGAGAAAAATAGTGCACTGATAGGTGTGACAGGAGAATAAAAACTTTACATTTTGAAGGAAAAGCAGGAGTAAAGGGAGAATAGGACAAGCAAGGCATGTTGCCAAAGAAGTGAGAGGACAAGGAGGCTGACACTGACAGCACCAATGAAGACAGGAAGCCCAGAAAGAGAGAGAGAGAGAGAGAGAGATCTGCATCTGTGGTGCTCGACCTTCCCTGGATGCAGTTTAGCGAGTAACAGTGTGGTCCACCAGGTGACAGGGCCTGTCATGCTCTCCTTGTCTCTCTTCCTCTCTCACTGTCTCACTGTGTGTGTGAGTGTGTGTGTGTGTGTCTGTATACACACCAGACACTTCCCCTATAGTGCCTCATTTCTCAGTTCAGCTGTAATGGTGTGAATATGCAGTGCCAACCCCCGACATCTCCCACTGCACCAGAGCTATTGATCAGCAGTAATGCTCCACTAAACTGAGGAATTGCGCTGGGACTGCTTATACACACATATAGTAAAAGCCAACATATTCAGTAGCACGCTGCAGTGTCTGCACAGCACACACACACGGTTTGACTAGATTTTGTGTGTAGAACAAAGACACTATATCTCTGTGCGTGTGACTGATAGAAATGGATGGTGAGGTTACAGCAGTGTGTGGAAGGGAGTTTGAGTTTGTGTGTGTGTCACAATCACACTTATGTATGTGTGCTTGGAGGACATACATGACTAACTGCCTTGAAACATAACATAATGAATGCACATCAGGCAATCACGGCATAAACATAACTGTAATGTTACTAATTTCTGTGCGTGTTTGTATACAGTTTGTGCAGGTTGTGTAACTATGCTATGTCTTATTTACTTCTGGGTCTAATTGCGCAACTGAGCGAGTGCAAATGTACTCAATGTCTCTGTGCTGGTCAATAATATTGAATAGCCAGTGAGTAGCTACTGATAATGCTGTAAGTATTCTCTCCTGCAGTGCTGTGCAGGGGAGAAGAGGATTATTACCTCACGCAATGTGACAGTCACGCTAGGCCCTGTTAACTCTGGATTACTTCAAATTACACTATCTGTTCTCATAGTGTTTCTTTTCTAACCTTTTCTGCCATTTTAATGCTGATACAGGTGTAACTAAATTGCTGACTAACTCAAAGTGAACTTTATTAAAGACACAGGAAATAATCCAAATTTGAAATGCATCCAGGCAATGCGTGTGTTTACTTCCAGTAGTTCAGGTTTTCAGTCATCTTGCTTTATGCATAATAACTGAAAAGCTAAAGAACGACAATGCATGTGGTGTCAAATTGTTATTCTCAGTTACACACAAAAAAAACGATAGAAAGAATGAATGAATGGAAAAAATCCTGGCATCTAAAGTGAGTGAGAAACACTTAATTCCCAGTTGCTCAGAGCACTGGGGGACTGTGGTGTACTTGTAGTTGTGAATGTGAAGAGGAGTATAAATGTGAAGGAAGATTAGCATATGTGCCCAGTCAGCTTCCTCTTGTGTAATAAATGTGTAAAAGCATAAAAAGAAGAGGGAATTAAGAAGCACAACAGTGCGAAGTGATATTGTGTAGAACCACCTATCTCTTTAGCTCTATGTCGGCAAGACTTGAGTGCACACAGCATTGTTACCATATATCTTGACCCTGCGTTCATTTACAAATTTGCACCACGTGTACTCGCAGTGATGAGCACACATACATGTTCTCCTCTCTCATTATGAAATGCCACCAGCAGGAACAGACCAGGGGCAAAATAAATTATGTAATAACTCACCTTTCAAACACACATGTTTCAAGTGCATGTTGTTTGTGTGTTTTTTGTGTGTGTTTTTGTCACACTCAAGAGCTCCATCCTGTTCTAATTAAGGCAGGCTGCTCTTTCTATATAATTACTGAGTGTGGCGCGTTCCTTCAGCAGATTCTCTTATTATCTCTGTTGTTTGCTGCTCCACAATCCGGCTCCAGGCAAATTCACCACCCTGCTATTCCTTCCTATTGCTCTCTTTCCCTCTGTAATTTACTACACGCCTTCCTTCTCCTCCCCTTTCCCCCTCTCGCTTCTTTATTTCCCTTACGCATTTACCCCCCATGCACTCCCTACACTTCCAAAGAAGCGTACACTTAATTTCTATCCCACTGATCTCAGTGGCGCTTCATGACTTTCTCTAACACCTCTGTTAGTTTGCTTTCCTTCTCCCCTCTCCACCTCCTCATTTTCCCATTTGTCCTCTTTTTTTCTCTCTCTCCTTGCTTTTCGGTCTTCATATCCCTTTTCATTTTCAATATTCTCTCTTACATGCTGTTTCTGTCTCTCCGCCCCTCTCTCCCTGCCCCCTGTGGGGACCATGTGGCAGGGTGAGATGGGGTGAGGTAGGGTGAGTCAGGTTAACAGGCTGAAATCTGCTGGAGAAGCTTGGAGATTTATCTGATGTGTGTGTGTTTGTGTATGAGAGAGAGAGCAAGAGGGAGAGAAAGGGAGACAGTGCGTGTGTGTGTGCATTTGTGTGTGCTCAAAATTTGGCACCAGTGCCCAATCATATGTTTCTGAAGTCGCTCCCTCTGTTGCACTCATCTTCCCCTCTGTCTGTTGTCACTTCTTGTCATGTCCTCATCAACCCTCCCCAATTCTCTTCCTCGGACAGAAGTCATTTCATATTTTCTTCTTTGACTTTTATTTCTTTGAGCCTTCCTCTCCTTGCTTCCCTCCAGCTGATTTGTGCCTTTATACAAAAACTGCTTCTCAAAGCTGCTATCACTTACCACCTCTTCTTTCCTTCTCCAGTGTTTAACTCCTCTTTCATTCCCCTTCTCTCTTTTATCAGACTTTTTTTTTTTTTCCAAACCCTTTTCTTTATACCAGCTCTCCCTGGCTTGGTGCCACCCCTGCCCATCTGGTCCTTCCTCCCTCCTTCCATCCTTCTCCATCTTTCTCCTCTCTAGCCACGTCACCTGCTACTGTTAGTCATCTCTCTCCCCAGCTTTCATTTTAAATAATTCACGTAGTCCTGGGAGAAAGACAAATGTGTTCTTTTGAGCCCAGCGTCTGATGTATTTATTTAGCATGCCTACCATACAACAAGTGGGCTGACAGCAATAAAACACACTCAGACCAACAAACATTCACACACATAAAAATGTTGAACCATTGTCGCATAGACATACAAGCATTTGTATGCTCGTGTTTGTTTCCAGAGGGACCATTGAAATGTCCTTTGGATATTGAAAATGTGTGCTGGAGAGAGGCCAAGCATTCACCATTCTTCCTTCCCATGCCTTCATTTACCTAGGGAGAATGAAGCAAGGAAAGAAAGGAAGGAAGAAAGGGAATAAAAAAATCAGGACATTATGAGTATGGAAGGAGATGAAAATGTTTGGGGGGAAGGTGCAGTGGAAGAAAAATAGGAAGAGGAATACACAGCATTGCAGAAAAGAGCTGTCAGAGTTTTCTCGTGGTTGCAGTGTTTGTTAGTCACTGCATAAGAGCTGAATGCATAAAATATGAGTTGTAAAAGCAGGAAGTGGGGGAGGATGGGTAAATTGAAGAGAGGGAGGACAATGACAGAAGTCAGAAGAGATGGGTGTTGAATCAGAGTAGAGATGTAAAGATGGGGAGGTTTAAGGGTTAAAGCCCAAAAACATAAGAAAATTGAAATGTCGGCGTCAGAGGCTGTAATGATGAGCAGACGAAAATGTGAAGAAAAACGGCAGGAAAAAAAAACGAGAGAACTTTGGCCACAGGCAGAACCAGTGAGAAGATGGGATAAATCTGCAAACTGCAAAATGTTACCTCCGCCCGTCCCTATCTCCTCTTACCGCTATCATTCTCCCACACCAGACTCATGAATTAAATACAGCCGACATGAATGCATCAGAGTTAGAAAAGGTTGGCATCCAGCTTAATCATGTTGCTAACTCACCCGGCATGACAGCCTCATTTCTCTCTGGCTCACTCATGGCCACTGAGCTGAATCAAACCTTCCGTTAAGGACAGAAATATCCTATAAGAAAAACTCTTGGATATAAGAAAGTGACAGGTACAATGTTAGTAGGGCATAAAAAGGAATTATTAAGAAATATAAAACTGCCTTGTTCCTTGTCAAATGGGTGCATTCTTTCCTTTTCCCTTTTCTCCCCTGCACGATGCAACACTTGTGGACGCATAAAATATTACTATCGTTGTAGGAGTTTAATTTAGTTGCTCTTATTTTAGGTTCTCATGATTGAATCATTCGGTGGAAATCCAACATGTAAAGAAATTCAAATATGCCTGTGGAGAAATTGTATTATTCAGAAGTAAATGGAAATGATATACAGAAGAGACAAGATAATATAAATCATAATGGAACAATGAGGGTAGATTAATGGCACTGCTGATAAGTGCAGCATCATTTATTTGTCCTCCTAGGGGGCATATTTATCTGACTTACGGTGTAAGAAGCATGTTATTTTCAGTCAGTGACATTGTGCAGGTTTTTATAAAACGTTGTCCTTTGCTGAAAATAAGTGTTTCTTTGTAGGTTGAGAAAATTCTTCCTAACCTAAATAAACCATTTAAAAACCCGTTGGATTATGAAAAATGCATTGCCGTGAAGCTGAAAACAGGGCTTTTATCGTATCTTAGAAAAAACTTGACATTTTGGAGATACATGCTTTTCACAGGATAATGACAAAAATCTTCAGACTGTCAATATCTATCTTGATATGAAAATGCAGTAAGATCGAAGTTGAGGGAAATATCAGTATTGTATTTACAGATGGTCTAATAATGACTTTCTGCTGTACAGTATATTGTGTTGATAAGCAGAAAAGCCTATGCATTTGTTTACAAAGGAAAAATTGAATCGCAATAGAAACGTGTAGTGTCAAGTCAAATGCCTGGTGCGCTAGCCGCCCCTGAGAGCTGTTGACTCTGTGACTTTTGGCCACTGTTGCTGATAAGGCGCAAATTGTGAATCCTGGATGAACAACTCTGACTCATAAAAGGTTTGGTTTTAGCCTGAAGATAACTTCTAAGTCAGATTATGTCAGACTGTGTAATTCTTTGTGTCCTGAAGTGACATAGCGGAGTGATGCTGGTCCCCAAGAGAGCTTACAAGTGTTTCTCTGCACTTGTGCACATGTAAGTGTGTCGTGTAAGGAGAGATTTAGTAAAAGAGCTCTTTTTCTTGGGCTCCCTGGGAACAGAGCATGAAGGTGTGGAATCACAGAAAATATGCTCAGGGACACAGACATGCATATTACCTTTCTAGGGATCGTGTGCATCCCTCATCCTCTGTTAAAAATGTTATATTGTGGGTGAGAAGGCAGTGTTGAGCAATTGCCCTGCTGTCCTACAATCACCTCTTTCCATCCCCATTCAACCTCCAGTAATAACTTTCCATCTGTTCAAAATTGATGTGGGATCAGTGTATAGATCTGTCTGCCCCCACTTAACCTCAGAGAAACGTACTTATTCTGTCAAAATGGTCAAAAGACGGCGAGCGCAGCAGTGCACGCACACACCTGTGCTTAGTAAAAAGTAAGTCTTAACAGGAATGGCATTAAAGCGGTAATTATTTTCAGCATCGGGTCTCACTGTAGTCACAGGAGTGAAATGAAAAAATAATATATTTAATGTATCTGGGAGTGCAAAGTCAAAGGTCAACGGATTTGCAGAATTGGTGTTGAGGACGTTTTGTCTCTCATTCATGCAGCTCTACCATTTCTACTTATTGGCGAAGAGTACTCAGGCATTCAACCTTTTTGGATAGTTGACATGTTGTAGTTACAAGTCGTTGGTCACATGGCACATTAGAATCGTTAGAATCAAATTAATCAAAATATGATGTCTGAAAGCTGCTGCTGAATGGGATCTTAAAATGGAATTGTAAGTACTTATAGTGCCATCTTTACATCACACTATGGATGTGTAAACAGAATCTGATACTGCCTACCAAAATGGCACACCATTTGTTCCAATGAAAGTTCAACCAGGAGCATATGTTGCAAACTTTCTTCAAATTTCCATGTTTTTTTTAGCCCATATAGCATGCACATCAGACCCCATTTAGACTTATAGTAGCCACTTGCCACACTTCATGCACAGTTATCATTTATTAGAAATAAACCTTAAACATCATAAGCTTGTACCCCATTAATGCATTAGTAGTAAAGGTTTACGTGTGTCTGTTTGCATGTAACAGGCTGTGATGCCATCACATGATGCTACTCTGCATATGAGTCTGTGTGTGTCTGTGTGTGTGCGCGCGTGCGCCGGCTGTTGTCTCTGTATTCACAGCTCGGCTGAGGGGCCTGCCGTGAGGACAGAGTGCCCGCCCCCCTGGCTGCACAGTGAGCCTGGCATGGCAGCCTGTGCCAGCTTGGCTTTCCATCCCCCTACCTTCCTCATTTTGTTGTCATTTGTCAACACCCCTCCCTATCACGCACCCTCCCTCGTACACACTACTACACACACACAACCCACATCCTGATGAAAATAGATGGCATTTCCAGGGACACCTGCGCCTCTGTGCTCCAAATCCGCGCCTTGCATGCATGCACACAAATGCATGTTCACTATCGGTCAAAAGTTTCAGAACACCCCTATTCTTACAAGCAATATTTCATTTCCACTGTAGAAAGAACATCACGGGTGTATTCAGCTACTAAACGAGAGATTTTAATTAAATTTAGGATTGCAGATTCCACGATTCCTTTTTTTTTTAAATCTTCATTATTAATTTGTTCTGTGCTTTGATTTCAGAAACACCGAGACATTATGTAAATTTCAGTGACAACAGGAAAAGGTATTCTAAAACTTTTTTTACCCGTAGTGTAAATATAGGGAGGATTTCAGGATTTCTTGGGCACACGCAACTGCATATCCACACACTCATCTGCATCACGTGCATGCTCACAAGCACATGCAGAAACAAATAACACCACATATGTGTGCTCAGACATGGGCTTACTCCCACTCTCTCAGGCTCATGTGCGTTATTTGTTCATAACTCACTCCATCTGTTTCTGTCTTCACGCCTATTCAAGGCCTGCCTACTACTCATTACACATAACACATACACAGGCGCACACTCATTGTTTTGATGTATAATCATGCATAGTTCCGCAAACAACCTGTAGTCCACATATTGACTAGACAACCCATAATCCGCTTGGATGGACAGACTCATTAGCACTCAGAAACACTCACTTACACATCAAAAACATAAAACCATAAATCCAGACCTACACTTTGGCTAAATCATATTTTATATTCTGGTAGAGATGTGGAGGATTTTGTGTGCTCGCTCAATCAATAATTGTTTCATGCTCTCTTTACACACACTGACGTGTCTCTCTCTCTCTCTGGTACTTTCTCACTCACACACACACACACACACAAATTCACTGTGAGGAGCACTGTGAAGTGATTGGCATCCTGAGGGGAGTGTTATGGGTGACATTTCCACTGTGCTGTGTATAGAGGTCTCCTGCAGAGCCTCCGGACCACTCTCACACCGAGAAATTGAGGGCACGAGGTGGGTGGAGGTGCAGGGGTGGAGACATAGAGGGACAGAAGGGGACAGAGAGGGAGAGGACGGCAGACAGTCAGATCACATATATATGCATGCGGACAGAAATACATTAAAAAAAATCTCTGTATATACAGTACAGTGCACTACAGTACACACACAAAAAAATTACCTCCTCTGCTCCAGATGTTCCCAATCTGAGGGTGAGGTGTCCCCCAAGGATGAGACAATTAATTTTTTTAAATGTTTTTTGCTTAACTCATAGTTCTGTCTTAAAATATCCAATATAATTACCTTAGACACCTTAAACATAATTCTTAACACTGTACATGACCTCTTAAGAGGTAAAAAGCATATTGGAAACCTGGAAACGTTTCTTGAAACTCAAACTGGTTCAAGCAGGTCTGCCCACAAAAAACTGAGATGACAGCTTGAAAGACTCAGAGCTTTCACATCTTGGCTTGATGAGGTTTAATTTACTGTGATGTCCTAACACCACTGAGCAACAAAGAGGAAAATTGGCCAAGCGGTCTGAACAGAAGATCAGCTCTTTTCAGAAGAGTCTCTGAAGGATAAAAAAACAAAACTAAACAGTTGCGCCTTATTCTCCGATGTGTTTCTTTGTGTTCACCTCTTGCTGTTTTCTCATACCCGCCTCTTACTTTTTGTCTACGTCTTTTTTCTAAATGAAGATCTTATTAGAAAACGTGCAAAAATGCTCATACTCTGTACTGTAACAGTTCAAACAGCTTCGTCCCAATGTACAGATTACACAACATCTTTCAGTGTCTTTCTATAAAACGCTCTGTGACAGCAATACATCTGTGTTTTAATACAGTCTGTCCTTCACTACTTTAATAATTAGTAATGAAAAATGTAATGCATATACAGAAATAAATCTTTATATGAACCACAGGTAGAGTTTTCTCTGGCAGGCAACAAGCACTTGACTTTTTCTTTTGTCTCTCTCTCACTCTGTCTCTCTCTGTGTGTTGTGTTGCTCACCATCCAGAACAATGTAAATCTACTGTTGAATTAGTTATTTTCCCTCCCTATCATCCATCATACAGGACATACTGAGAGGGCGGAGTGCGGAACAGTGAGAGTCTGTGTGGCGCAGTGAACCATCGCCATATTTGCACAGATTGAAAAATCAGACCTGGGAAAACACAAGTTTGCACATGCCTGCCCATGTACATTTCTGCCGGGCAGAACACACAGATACACACATACACTTAATACACACACTTATATATGCACTCACAAAATCTTGACTATGGGTTTATTTGTTAATCTGCTCATGCACAATATACATGTGCACATGCAAGCTCTATGTCACAGTTTGTCCTGTGTGTGTGTGTGTGTATTACAACTGTATGTTTGCTTGGATCTGTGAACATGTTTAGTGCAGTGGGCTGTATCTTTGTGTCCTTAATAACTAGATAATACCTGGCTGCAAATGGACAAACACACAGATGTCCACACAGATGCTCAGCGTTCCTTCTCATTACACATGGAAACTCATTCAAGTGATGTGTTTATATAAGCACAGTCGAATGCTCATATTTTACCTTTTGTTTTCCAGCTCTGCAGTATGTATTGTGTGTCTGTCTTGGGACTGAGAAACCACACACACACACACCAAATCAATGTGAGCGTGTCATGTGGTTTTAACCGGCCCTGCTGGTAGTGATGGATGGTGTATTTATGAAGCCCCTCTCCATGCGCTGGATCAAGGACTGCAAGCATTATGCAGCCCGACAGAGGGGAGGAGAGGGGAAGGGTGGATCAAGGGATGACAGAGGCAAGGATGGAGGGAAGGAGGAAGGATGGATGGCTAGAGGGAAGGAGGCGACAGCAGAACGGGGGGATTTAGTAATAGAAAAAGAGATTCGGGGTGGGGAATGAGAGGAACAGGGCCGCCTGCTTAGAGGGAAGGTCACAGTCAGCAGGGAGGGTTGGAGTCCTGCTGAGCCAGGGACACGTCACATAAACACACACATGCACATACACACACGGTTGGGGCCGTTTTTTAAATCTGAAAATAGTCCGACATTCTCTGCCACTCCCTGACAAGCATTAGTCACCTTTTCAACATTTTTAAACATAAAACACGTAAAATAAAATTAAGGAGACATGAGGAGTCAGCTTGTTATGGAGCTGAGTGGTGGATATTTATTGTCCCACCAATGAACTTGACAGTTCATACCTTCAGTCTTTACCGTCCTAATGCACCTGCACACACACACACACACACACACACACAAGCAACCTCGTCCCGCACTGTTTTTATTTGTCCTTCCCCCGTGTTGTCTCATCTAGCCAACCTCATCTATCCCATGTCGTTATTTTCATTTGGCACAAGGATAAATCTCATCCCAGTTTATGAGGCAGCAATTGTAAGCCAGATAGAGGTAGATAGACCAGCCAGTGAACCATTAGATGGAAAGACAGATGGGCAGAGGAGGGACAGACGGCAAAAACAGGCAGACTAGCTGCTAAATAGGAAGATGAATAAGCAGGCAAGGACACTGTAAAACAGCCACACATTTGCTATTTGTTAGAAAGAGAAATGTTGTGCTGCATGACGTGTTGGCATGTTGAAGACAGAATGGAAGCAGATTGGAGTTTTAGTTGCAAAAACAGATCTCACAGTAGAGCTGCTTGGAAGCTGAAATAATGTCCTTGATTGAGTTGAAGCTCAAAAGGTAGCAACAAAGAGTTGTTTATTACTGTTTTTGGATAGGATATAGTAGGAGTTACATATATACAGGAAGTAAGGGGAAAGAGGAGAGATGTCGTGCAACAAGGCTGGACATTAAGGCCATTCACTCATTCACTACTTCCTAGTTAATACTTTATTCTGCAGTTAGCAGTGAATTCACAACAGTCATGAATTACTGTCATTTCGCAACATCACTGACATGTAATTATAGTTCAATAGATAGTAGTAAATATTAATAAACAGGGAATGATTACAAACACACTATACATTTCTGCAGTTCTGCCTACAGGACAGCTGTCTCTCTGCCCAAGTGTTTGTAACCAAAGCTCCAATTTATAGTTTGGAAGATGAAGACTGGAAACCTGCATTACCTGTGGAATACACAAGAAAATGCAATAGTATCTGGCCCCTGCACACCAGTGTCAGCAATTGCAGACCAAAGAGCTGTGTGTTTGTGCGTGTGTGTGTGTGGGACTTCAGTTAAAATTTCTCACTGTCAGCTTAAAAAAAGGTTTCACTTGGCAGTCACAAAAGACAGGAGGAGTTTCCTCTTGATTTCCTGAACAGCATACCTGCTAGCTATAGAGTTCCAGTTGGATTCAAAAAGGCTGCTGCTCTGTATGTGGTAAGTGCACTGGTCAGGGAGGCCTGCAGACGGCTGTGTCAGAGCTGTAAGTGGCTATAAAAGAACTGAAGGCTCCCACTTTCTCCTCTTTATATTTCATTCATCCTGTAGACACCCATCTCCTGCGGGACGAAATTGGCTGGGGAGTCGATATCCCTGCAGGATCAACTGTACTGCTACTATAAATGAAGGGAGTGGCTTTGTTAGTTCCAGTTTTGTTAGAAATAAGGTATTCTCTTTAGGATAAATGTCTTTTCTCCATTAGCTCTCACAATAAAATTGCCACTGGTGAACTTCCTGAACTAATTGTGCCTTTATGTCATTTTTTAGTTATTATCCTGTATGCCCTTAGGGACTGGTAATTTTCAGAATGAAGGAAGGGGTTGATTTCAGTATTATTAAAGCGGTGCACACCATAGTAATAAAAATAATTTCAAGCATGCCTCGTATTTACTCAGTATTAATGGTTTTATTCTGGAAAAGTGCTTTCCATCCTGTCAAGCTGATGTATTAATTTTAAACAAACTGCTGCACGAATCGGCCTGTACTAGTGCAGCAGATGCCTTTCTGTCTGTCTGCCAACCTGCTCTGCTGTCATGGAGGTGATGTCCTCTATCAGGATAGGACAAATTGACCTGGCCCCCGGGGCTGCCTGAGGGGACACTGCTGACTGTTCCTATACCATCTTCAGTGGCTGTCATCTGCAGAAAAGGCTCTGCCAGCACATCTTACTAAACCAACAGGGGAGAAAAAAACTCAAGGATAGTTTACACTGAAATGTCAGGGAAGAGTATTCAGCATGTTTTTCTGTTCCATAGAAATAATAAAGTAGTTAACTTATAAGTAGTTAACATAGAACTACATCTACATTATTTTGTTCTTATAGTTCTTATAGGTAAAATGGACAATGTTCTTAGAGCCTACAAAGTAGAATGAACATAGGCAGAAAAATATTAATGACTGTTAATGGGTGTTTTACATTTTTTTTGTTTTTGTATTTTGCAAGAATTGCAGTGAAATATTCTCAAAGTCAAATTTTATCCTTGGTCTTTGCTGAACTTTGACTAGTGGCTCTGGTAATTCTGGTAAAAGCATGCTGTAGTATTTAGGGAATACGTGTCTCAAAGCGCAGGCGGTTTTAATGTCATAGTTATGTGTATTTGTGCGTGTGTCTTGAGGGAGTCGTGTCAGTGGCAGGCCTGCTTTGGCGTCCCCTCCATCTGTGTGCTTTGTGCTATGGTTCCCCAGAGGCCTTTTCACACTCTCTGATGGCACATCAGAAGCCTCCACCTATAAACACTAGCATCAATAACTACTCTCTCTCTCTTTCTCTTTCTCTCTCTCTCCGCTGGCTGACTGTTGTTTATATGGCTGTAAAATTCAATTAGGCTGCAGGGGAGCGGGCCGGCCTGCATTACTGCCTGCCAGGGTGACATTTCATTTGCAATGAATCATAGGCCAGAGGAGGACCGGGCCGGCGAGCAAACCAACACTTCTCGTCCTATCTGTCCCCTTCTTCTCTCCTCTTTTTTCCTTCCCCTGCTCTGTACTTCTTCACTTACTTTGCACCCTCTCTCCGTTTCTCCTGTGCTTAAAGTCTTCTCCCCCTTTATTTCCCCTTCTGAGTCGTGACACGAAAACATCCAGAGCTCACTCTTGTTTACCATAAGCTGTCCATGGGAATGTGGTTGTGTATTCACTTTTGTTTTGCTGTTTTTATTTTCTCAGTCTTTGCCTCTTTCTCACATTGTCTGCTTCTCTTTCTGCTCCTCAAACCATCCTGTCATATCACTTCTATCTGGATCAACTGACTCTTCTTTCCCTCCATCTCTGCCTTCCATTTAAGACAAGCTACAGTTTCAAACCATCACACTATCTTCCTTCCTTTCTTCTTCATTCTTTTCCTCCTCTCTCTTCTCTTCTCATCTTACCTGCCTCATTTTGATTGAGGCCAGGATCCTCAACATTTCAGGTCCACTTCAGCTCCTACCAAAACCCCCTAAACGAAAAAAATGTCTCATCAAATTTTAAAATACATCACTTTGCCGGGCAAAAACAGTGTCAGGCCACTGCCACCGCCCACAGGGTTGGGACAAGGCCAGCTTTGCCTGGGGACATGAAAAAGAATTAGATATTAGATTTTCCAAGAGCCCAAGTGCAGGAGCTTGTAAGTCAGAAAATGATGGATTTAGGTAGTTTCCTACCGGTACCATGTGAGTGTGCTGACTGCATTATTTTAAACCGATAAAAAAAATTCTGGTTAAGACCACAGAGAGAAGTGCGACATGAAAAATTGCCTCTTGTGCTCATTTAGGCGATGTAAACAGAGTAGAATGAATGAGGTGGCATTGAGAAAAGCATGCAATAACGCTCTAAATTAATGCATAAACTGCCTCTCTGATTACACAGCGAAGGGATTCTACATAAATCGAGGGTAAACTGTGAATAATCTGCATGCAAAAATGCAATGACTTGGAAGCGTGCTTATGAAAACATACCAGTAGTACTGTCCATACCAGTCTTGTAGTTCTGAATTGAATCTACCAGTAACAGGCCTGGGACTAATTTTGTGTTCTGGCCTGTAATTCAGGGAAACCCAGTGCACACTGTTAATAATGCATGTTAAGTGCTCTGATTTTAGCTGTGCTTTTGTCTTTTTTATCTTTTCTTTTGTTCTTATCCTGAGTACAAAGTTTGGGTGTTTCAGTTTTGTTTGTTTGTTTGTGTGTGAGTCAGGATGGGACTGTTTTGGCATTTGTATCAGTTATGTAATTCTTTGCATGTTTGTTTTTGTGTGTTTGTGTACATATGCAAACATATCTAAAGGGATGTACTCCTGTTCAACTACTTCACCAAGCAGTGTCCCCATGCATACAGCTGTTCCCTGCGATCCTCAGAGCTGTGTGCACACGCTCACTAATCAGATTTGTGTCTAATACGTCTACAACTGAGAGTTATTTTTATTATTGATTAATAGCATTTTTTTTGTTTATCATTGTTTAAAAGTTAAAAGGATTTCACAAAATAGTGAAAAATTTCACAGTGTTTCCTGTGAAATGAGAGGTGATTGCTGACATGGGTTCACTCACCTTTGGTTAAAGTGGTTTAGATTATCTGGCTAAACTGTTGGAATTTATTTAAATTGTTGTTTATAAATTTTAGTTCTAATCAACTAGTTGTTTTGGGACCACTATTGTGTGGCAGCTGTATACAATTTTATTGAACTGTATTGTGTTAAACTGTCTGCCAAGTGAGGGCTATGATATCTTTCATCGATGATATGGTGTCTCACAATCTCAGCACTATTTACTGGGCTGAGATAACTTTTCCTTCCAATCCTCCCAGACACAATGATTGTTAAGATGGTCATAGTTCGATTGGCATGTGGAAGAATCATGGGCAAATGTGTTGTCTACACTGGGACGGTTAGTTCTTATTAAACACCCTCTTCAATACTTTATGCTCCTATAAAACTGTCGTGTACCCTGTTTATCAGCCACGTGATAGTCATGTGACATGCAAACGGCTGTAAGTTCAGGTTGTTGGGGGGCGTGGAATGGAAGTGATAAATTTACAGTGGCAACACAGAGTGAGAGCGGTGTGATGGTGGGGGTTACACTCCATGTGACTCCTCCGATAAGGCTAACCCGGGGAACAAACGGTAAATTCTCCGGCCTCTCCTGCAATGAGTTACAGTTCAGCAGGAGAGCGCCGCTGCTGACCTTCAGGTGTCAGTATTTGCATGTTATCAGGCAGGTGTGTGTGCACTTGTGTGCATGTGCATGTATGATTGCGCTCTGAACTCTGCCAGCTTAACAAAATCTCATTTTATATTCCAGTTGAGATGTACCATGCAGATTGCTTTTATAATGCAGTTATCACCATGACACACACACACGTATGCACAGAAACACAAACTCATACACAGGCAATTTTGTTCTGTCACTCTCTCTTCACTACTCTCTCTTACTATTGCTCCCTCTCTCTCTCTCTCTCTCTCACACACATACACATATACACACACTCACACTAAATGTCCACAGTGAGTCCACCCCTGTTCCCAGTTTAGGGATGAGCCCCACAGGGAAGGTGATCTTTATTTAAATCCAGTTGTCTGTGCTCAATCCTAATCTCCTCCCTCAGAAAGAAGGGATTTCTCTGCTCTGCTCTGCCCACTGATGTGATTTACACCAGGAGGGGGAGGGAAGGGATGGAGGGATGAAGGGGTGGTGGTAAAAGTGAGTGATAGGAGATGGATAGGATGTTGGAAAATGTTATCCATCTTTGAAAAGGCTGTGAACATAAAGGAATAGGACTGCAAATGAAAGATCACGGGGTTGCGAAAATCCACTGGGAGAGAAAACACATACTTGTGCATTTGTGGTGATATGTAACTGTTGGCTGAATCCATATGATGCTGTGAATTGCCATTTGTTGTGGTGTGGACAGCATCTCGATTAACCCAAAGCACCATATTGACACACTGTGGATTAAAAATCTTTTCAGAGTCATAACTGATTCAAACTCGGGCCTTGTCACACAGGACAAGTTCACATATTTTTTGAGTCTGTCTTAATCAATCAATCCTCACATGGCAATACATCTGTATGTGTTTCCCTCGACATCAATTCCTTATTCAGCTGCAGTGAAGGGGCAGTGTGTAGAATTTAGTGGCATCTGGCGGTGAGGTTGCAGACTGCTACCAAGTGAATACCCTTCCCATCGCCCCTCCCTTTTCAAGAATTTAAGAATCTGGTGGCCTTCAGGTAACATAGAAACATAAAAGGCCCTATCTAGAGCCAGTGTTTAGTTTGTCCATTCTGGGCTTCTGTAGAAACATGGCAAAGCAAAATGGCAGGCGCCTTCAAAGACCAGCTCCCTATGTAGATATGAACAGCTCATTTTAAGCTAACGAAAACTCAACTAAACAGCTAACTACTGAACTTCACTAAATAGACAGTACCTTGGTGACTATGCCAGGAAGTGAAAAACATCAGAGGCTTCAAAGATTTAAATGAAATGTACCCTGTTAGAATGTAAGTGTGGCTAAAAGAAAAGAAGGAAAGCATTATGTCAGTTTGAAGAAGCGTATGTGAGTTTTTGCAAACTTTGCCAGTTTCTTTACTTTGCCCTCATTTGCTTTGTTTGCGTGTATGTACATTGTTGTGTGCATCACATCCATCAGTTATTTATACCTATATTGTGTGTTCTGCAACTCTAATTAAATTTTGACTTGCACTCTGTGTGACACACTCAGCATGTTCCCCACTCTGCAACACCCAGGCATTCTGCATGGTCAAACAGCATTACAGAGATAATTCTTATTACTCCTACCACCTACGAACTCCTAACTTCTCCTAACTGTTCATCCCCTTGACTCTCCTTTCTACTTTCTCTCTCTCTCTCCCTCAATCTCGTTCGCTTGCTTGCTTGCTCGCCCACCCTTGCCCTACTTCTTCACCACTCTTGTTCACCCTTCAGCTGTTATTTCTCAAAGACAAAAAGTTTTCGTCCTATTTGAGGGATTGGATCGATCCATCTTCAGACTTCCCGCCATTGTCCTCGACCGCTGGGCCAAACCATTAAACTCCACATGGGGGGATTACGCCTTGCTCCTCTCTGTATTCTCCTTGTCTTCTTCTGCTTCCCCTTCGCTCCCATGCCCCCGCGCCCTTCAGCTGTGGAGTGTGTTCTTATATGTGTGTGTTTGTCCAAGGCCCTCCCTGCAACTCACAGGAGGAAGATGCCAATTAACGCATGGGCACAGGATACTTCGTCTGTCCGCTGCTGTGTCTGTGGGCTCCGTCTAACTTTGTTTCTGTTTGATCAGTTCCTTGTTATAAACTGCAACAAACACGCAATCACAAAAGTTACGAAAGATAAGTGTGTGTGTGTGTGTGTGTGTGTGTGTGTGTGTGTGTGTGTGTGTGTGTGTGTGTGTGTGTGTGTGTGT
>JBBMJY010000005.1:5073882-5114365 GCA_037833715.1 Toxotes lorentzi
GTGTGTGTGTGTGTGTGTGTGTGTGTGTGTGTGTGTGTGTGTGTGTGTGTGTGTGTGTGTGTGTGTGTGTGCATACATCCGGAGCTATAAGAAGGCTTGGCTCTGTATCAGCTGAAAAACAAGCAGACTTATTCAGACAAAGGTGCTCTGCAATTACAAAGAGGCATGCCTCCTCTTTGTTTGAATACTACCTAGCAGGCTTTGTGGCCATTTAGCTCTGTAACTATGAGTGCGGGGCCCATTTAGAGTCATCAGATCCTATTCTAGTCCAATTATACTGGCTCTCAGTGGTAGATATCATAGTAACACAACAAGCATCTTGAGGAACTAATGAGGACTCTTCATAGACACAGTGGGCTGCACACACTCGAACACATGCCCAAATGCAAACCAACCAAGCAGGAAGAAATGTTTTGGTACACAGAGTAGCATAGCCGCACAGGCCTCGCAAAGCTAATGCATTAAATTAAATTAGCAACTCCAGTTAACAACTCATTACATAGCGACAGCAGTTATGGAATTTATTCATCCAATAAAAGAACAATGAGATCTCAACAAACAATATTAACTGTTTAAAGCTGTTTAATCATGTATAAGGGATGATTATGTACATTTTTATGGTTTATGGTCTCCTCTGTGGGTGTTTTTGAAGAGTTGGACTGTAATCAGAATGCGCTGCCTGTAATCAGCCCACATCAGTTTCGTTGTCTAAAGTAATTTGCCGTAACATGTTCTGCTAGCAACACTGCTCATGCTAATTGTTTGTGTTTGTTGCCAGTTCCATTTACGGCCGTAAGTGTGATATAATATCCTGAAGGTGGAGAAAAACATTTTGGATGTGTCACTCACAGTTTTCAGTCCCTCCGCTGGCTGCCTGTAGCTACTCAGAGCAACTTTCAAAGCCTGCTGCTGGTGTACAAGGCATCTCCAGCTAAGTGCATGCAGGCCTGTGGTCCAGACCTGAACACCAGCCTCTGATCCCTGCTCTGCCCCTACCAGCTGCTTGGCTGCCCCTACTGCTTTCTGTGTATAGCGAATTCCAGCTTTGCTCCTCATGTCTTCCCAGTAATAGATTGACCCTCTTCCTTCTCTGAGAACTGCAGAGTCACCCCCATTTCCCAACATGGGTTGAAAACTCATCTTTTAGAGACAGACCTTCTTTTTGTCCCCCATGATATTTTTGGTGGGGAGTTGTCATTGCTGTTGTGTTTTGTTATGTTTCTGTACTGCACTTTAATATCCAAATATAGAAATTAGATATCCAAATGATAATTCTCTGTTGGTTTACACCGTATACATATAATACCTATAATAATTTGACTCATTTCTCATATAAAAATATTGATTAGTGCATCTTTAAGTATAACAGCATTTTAGGACGATGTCAGATATGAACACTGAGAGATAAGATAGCTAGACATCTGAGGTGGTATGACTTGTGGAAAAGATATGGTGGCAAGACAGGTTTCAAATATCTGTTTTTCTAAGCTGGAAAATTGTCATGGAAACCCTCTGCATTTTCTGGGATGCAGTCATACTGCAGGCATTTCTGAAGTCCAACTGTCTGTGTGTCTGTGGTGTAACAGAGCTGACATCTGCATCTTTTGATGCAGTTCTGTGTGTGTCCGTGTGCGTGATTGTGTGTGTGGATGTTTTGTACTGAGCAGGAGTGGACTTGGCTGTGTGTGTGATGTCAGCACTGTTTCCTGTCTTGCTCGTGTCACTTCCTCTCTAATAAACTGTCATGCCGTCTAATCTGCCCAGCTGGCACTGCCAGAACATGTGTCTGGACAGAGATGGTGATTGTGTGTCTGTCTGTTTGCATAAGGGTATGTTAAGTTTATTTTTTCTGTTCTGTTTTATATGTTCATCTGAGGACAAGGACAAAAATGACTGATTATTAGGACTGTGGTTATTTCTAAATGTTAAAATTAAGGCTACACTAGCATCCACTTACATATTAACAGGTGAATGATAGACATTAATTAGCAACATAGATGAGGTGTAAGGCAAATTATGTTTTAGTGTTGATTTTCTTTGAAAACGCGATGCTAATGGAAAAACTGAATGTGAAGAAGATCCTTGATCAAGCTGCTTTTGTATTTGATGCTGAAAAAATCACTTGTTTAGCAACTGGCAATTGAATGTAACAAATTACAGCGCACTCAAGCAGACTCCATCCCCTCTGTTTGTGATCTATCTTATTTCACTCTGGATGTGTTGATCAGTTTATTAGTAAATCTTTCCTTTTCGTGACTTGGCCAGTGAAGTAATTGTCACCGCTTATGATTCACAACATTAATTGGTGTGCGTGTAAACTGCAGAATGCCTGAAATAGCAAGTTGATGGATGCATATGTGGGTGGTTGTGAGTTGTGTAAATGGAGAACAGCTGAGGTCTTAGAAGTCAGATTTTCTTCAGCCAAGTGCATACACAGTGTGAGGATATTTTAATTCTCTCATTCAGTTCCATTGTATTTTCATTGCAGCTTCATTGCATTGTTTGAGCAGTTGTAATTCTCATATACATTTTGCATTTTAGTTGTACTTATTGCCTGCGGGGGGGGGGGGGGGTTTCAGTGAGACAAATTGAACTTCTAAAAAAAAATGTACTCCCAAAGAAGAAGGAAGGAAGAGAAAAGGAAAAACAGAGAATAAGAGCCATTGAGTTTGTGTATATGTATGTTCTGAATGTCTCCTCAACTTTCCCAGAGGCTAACACACATTTCTTTCCATCTGCTCTCACATTGCTGTTGTAGGTTTCACTTTGTCCTCGCAGCAGGATGTCTCCAAAAAAAAAAATCTGTGTGCCTACTACCGACCTGAATACTGCATCAAGCACCGTGTGTTTTTGTGTCTGTGTGCTTTTTTGTGTGTGTTTCTATTACCTTTTTGGGACCCTCTCAAGTATAAACAACAATCTTGTTGGGACCAAAGCCTGGTCCTAATGAGGCAAAAACCTTAGGGGTACGAGCTGACATTAGCTTAAGGTTTGGGTTAGGCATGAATTGGTTAAGGTTGGGGTTAAGCTGGCCACAACCAATAAAAGTCAATGCAATGTCTTAACAAGGATAGCTACGCAAACTGTGCGTGTGTGTATGTGCCTGTCAAGTGCCTGGAAATCCACAGAACACCACTTGGTGACAAAACTGCTATCTTACACTTGGCAGGGAATAAACTAGATCTTCATATGAAAGTTGGTTTTGTCCTTGTTGGAGGTATACTTGTCTCTGTGTCTCTACTTTCTCTGCTCTGTGTGACAGAGAGAAAAAATTGAAAGGATAGAGACTGACAGAGAGAAAAGGGGAACATTATATGCCATAAACCCTTCAAGCTAAACAATAAAACTGTCTGGAGGCACAGTGAATCCTTACATCTCCCTCCCTAAGCTAACCTCTTATTCCACCTTCTTTACCTCCTTCCTATAGCCACTTACTCTCCACCGCCATCCCTCCCTGTCCCCAAAACTTCATCTCTACAATTGGCTAAACTCGATGACGGATTCAGTCCAGATTGGCTTGATTCCCTTTGGTCATGTTGTGGTCATGTTGCATCCAGCTCTAACAATTTGTATAGCTGTCTCCCTCAGCATCCCTCTTTGAGTTTACAACATTCAGCCTCCAGTCTGCACACAACTGTGCCTCCACTGCAACTGTTTATTCGCTTGCCATGGGTATCTGTGTGGGCTGATGTGCTGGATCTTGTATTTCTATACAACAGCATTTCCTTGAGGCTCCAGACAGTTTGTCCCTAAATGGTTTTGGTACGCTTTGTTCCAATACAAAGTCAGTAGCTAAAAGCTTAGCCCTACTCTTCATCACTGAAGTTTGTGTCTACATCTAAGTAAGTGTTATAGACAGGTGCATCGGGTCATAAACCGAAAAAGTTGAACACTTCACTCATTTTATTTAGGACACTTTGGTACTCAGGGTTTGAAGGCCAAAACATTGTTTATAATTTGGGTACAAGTGGTCAACATTGTGCAGGATCTTTTGGTTCTTTCATGATGCAGATTCACCTAAATATAAATAATATTAGGTGAACACATGCTACAGGTGCAGCCTAACAGCTAATTCACCTGCTGCAACATTACACTTCCTGTTTATATCATCCAAAAGCATAATGGGAATTATTGAAGCGTCAAAATACATGGAAAGTGCCCTTTAGTTTTATACTATGAATACATTTTTTAAAACATAGACAAGGCAGTTTATGATTCTCATATCACTGAAACCATGGCACACTACTTTATCCATGTATATACAAATATTGACTGTATCTTGGAAAATTTGGGATTTGGAGGCAAACACTCCAAACAAATTTCCTATTAAAAATTATAGAACCTATTTTCATAACTTGTCCCAGAAAATGTATAGTAACACTGAAATGGCAGTTAAGGGCATTTTCTGAATAGTCTTATCACTATCTGGCATACCTAGCTGATACCTGCAGTGATTATGCCATGAGCCTGTAAATAAAAAGGGTTCAAAGGGTTAATGTCGAGTGATGTTACTCACTGATCACTGATGGTTAAGGCAAACAATTTCTTGTGCTCAGGGGTTTGTAGGGCCCTTAATGTGCACTCATGCTGCTTGGGGCTTGTATTCATCGTTTTATCGCAGTTTCAGCCATAACACTGCAATTGATTCCCTCATTACCATGGCAACCACTCACTGCACTCGGTCTACAACCCCCAAAGGTTCAACAGGGATCATTATTATTTTGCAACATGTGTAAAACTCAGAACTTCCCTTGCAATTTCATCGGTGTATATACTACTTTTGACAGCAAACCATGTCATGCATACTTATTTCATCTAAACTATAGAAATGGACAGGCTGCAAGGTAGCAAGAGGGAAATTACAATAAGCAAACTGCTAGCGATGTGGATTTTCAGAGTTGCCAACAAGAAAACTGGAAGCATATTTAAAGAAAGCAGATTATTAAGTAGTAGATGGAAATGGTGGTGGGTGTTTCTGCTTCTGGGTTCATGGATGATTGAGTTTATGTGTATGTGTTAGGTCTCAACTTTGTGTGTGTGTGTGTCTGTATTTGTGTGTGCGTGTGTGCGCACGCGGATATTTTCATTTTCGACTTGGATCGCGGCCGCTCCTCAGAGTCGGGGTGATCCCACTCACTCCCTGCTCTTTCCTTAGGGCACGGAGATAGTGAGAGGTATTAATGGAGAGAGTGGTGGGAGGAAAGAGAGTGAGCAAGCGGGAAAAAGTATGCTAGAATGAGAGGGGGAGATGGATGAGCAGAGGTGATGGGGGGAGGGTGAAAGAGCGAGATGGATGGATGGAGTAGAGTGGGCGGAGGAGGTCAGCAAAGAGAGTGATGCAGATCAACAGTAGGCAGAGGAGGTGGAGGGGAATAAAGGCTCAGATCCAGATTGGTATCTTGGCAAGCATCCCCCCTCCCAACTGGCCGGCTACAGAAACTGCCAGAACTGACCCGACCAGTCCCACCAGAAAGTAATCATAGTTTCATCTCTTCTAATAAACTCACTCTCACTCACTGTCTCGTCAGAATCTTTGCTTCCCTCTTTCTGCTCAACTTTTCTTTACTAGTTTCAGATGGTTCCCTCTCTCCCTCATGTACTCATCTTTTGTTCTTCTTCCTTTTTAATCAGTGCAATCTGACCATTACACACATTCGTGACCCTCACAAGTAAAAGTGAGCTAAAAAGAAAAAAACTACATGTAATAAAAATCCTGAAAAATCATATCCTTTCCTTTACCACTCTGTTCTGAGCATTTGAAGCCTCTGCATAAGTTTGGGCTGTCGTGTACCTGAGTCGACCCTGAGTGCTAGGACAACTGGCTGATGTGCCAAAGGCAGCAGTGTAACAAGGACACGGCACAGTAGAGAGCAGGGAGCAGGACTCTGCGTGTGTGAAGTGGGGAAAGAAAGAAGAGTTAGATGCACAAAAGGTGTGTGTGAGTGATAGAGGTGGCTATGACTGGTTCAACAATTCTAATATGTGTCTTGCCTTAAGAGAGGTAGAGGAAAAACTATTCCTAAAGTCGCAAAACACCTTGTAACAGATCAGCATTAACATCGGAGCAATTCTGCAAATGAAAGAACTCTCCAAAGGTTTATTATCCCTGCCAGAATTCTTGAATAGTTGAACCTTTTCATTTAGTTGCACCGTTCCCACCACAATATAGAAAGGCTCAATAGTCAATAGTTTATGTACTGCATTTATGATCCACTTGTTTTGCACTGGGTAGAGAAATATCCTGAAGTAAATCATTTGGAAGCACAGTGTTCAATCAATACTGCATACAGTTTTAGTTGTATGGAGAACAAGGACTTGAACTGTATAGTAATCACTGTAGCCTTTTCCTAAAGCAGTGCTCCCACAGTGAGACTTAAAAATATAAAATACAGGGAGAGAGGTTTATATTGAATCTCTTACTTACACACACACACACACACACACACACACACACATACACAAAGACACACAAAGACACCTACACTCACAGCGCACTTCGGCTCGCCTCCCAGCAATAGAGAGCTCCGAGTGAGGAGGGTGTCAGCCAACAGGAAAGTAGTGAGTGAGGGAGTGAAAAGAAAGCAAAACAAATGCAAAGGGAGTGATGGTGCTACACTGCTTCGGGGGAAGACAAATCGATACACTCGCACACATAACACTCCCACGCAACAGCTAATGCTGCTAGTTTGTCTTGCCTTCTCCTTCTGTGACCTCTGTCATCTTTATACAGTTTGCAGAAGAGTTTATTCTTGTTTTGCATAAAAGAGTTTTAAACAATAGTTTCTGTAAATTTATTTACAAAACTGTTTGTCAGCTTTCTCAAAATTGAAAAGGTTTTTTATTAGCTTACAAGTCTCTTGAAGGTCTCATTTTATATTTTCTTTTGCTCCAATGCCTCTGTTGTTCCAAAGTGACGCTTTCAATCTGTGGAGTGTGGACATTGTTCGCTTGGAAAAACAGATCTTTGGTTACAATATGACTGAACGTTTTCACAGTAACAATCCAGTATGTCCAGGTCAAAGGTTTGGACAGCCAGTCGGCTCTTCAGTGAACTTTACCCAGTCAAGTCTATAAAGAGAAGATTATTTAAAACCAAACTGTGGCACAGAGTCAGTGGGCCATACTGTCTAAAATCTGATGTTTGCCTGTTCCATTAATAAATCTGATGTTTGCCTGTTCCATTAAGCACACCAGTATGTGCTGGTACCACAGCACATACTGGTGTCAGTAAATTAAAGCTAGATGTGCACAAAAAGTGTTGTACAGTTTTAGCTCTAGTTATGGTAAATGGCTTTTGCTAAGTATTTTGACTCTGCACCAGCATTTACTTCGATAATTGGCCTTTTCCCTCACAGTGCCAGTAACAAGGCAGTCAGAGAACAACTTGGAGCCTTTCAGCAACTGCGTCTGAATATTTCTGAGTCTCTAGTTTGACCAAATACATCAAACTAAATTTATAATGCTGTCCTAATACAAAGACCTTCAAGTGTGGCCAACAATGCTGTAGCCTTGTTTTACACAACTGGTGTATCCTCTGACGCCCTCTATTCCACAGGCCATTTTGCATTGGTCAGTGCTTTAATGATGCATTCGCGCGGTCCACATGTTGTGCTTTTTCCAGTTATTTGCCTTCAGTCATTTACTCATAAATACCTCACATACACATATGATTATTTTCCTCACTGCATACTGTTAGCATTGCAAATCAGACATAGGCTTTACTGTTTTTAGACATGTTAAATCTATAGAGAAGAAAAACAGAAGTTATATGAACAAATATATTAAACTTTCCTGGTGTTGCAAGTCCTGTCCCTGTGGAGATTGTTTTCCTAACCACTGAAGACTTTGATCCCAGTGAGGATACATTCATGCAAAGTTCACTCGAGGCGGTAATAGGCAACATAATGCTGACAGCATCTGTTTATGATGAAGTGGCTAAGCAGTCATGGGCAGCAATGTGGATGTGCAGTAGGAATGAGTGTGAAACAGGCCAGTTTAACTGGACCGCATAGTGCTAGTGTTTGATTGTAACTGGTGCTGATAGCCACTGTGGTGTGAATGTCTGCTTGCTCTACCCAAATTATGACAGGCACTGTGGCTGTCTGGTCAGTACGTTTTAACATCAGGCAGTGCCATTTGTGCCTCTAAGTGACGGGTTTGTCAGCAGGCTGTCTGATAAGTCTGATTTACCCGCAATTTATGTTTGACTCATGTTTATTACAGCAGAATAATAGCATGTAACTGCAGTTTTTCAGTGAAGCTTTGCCATCATGCTTTTAATTTCCTGCAGTCTCTGAAGTACGTAGACTTGGGTAAATAAAGGATTTGTGGCCCTTAATTGGAAGCTAATGAGTCAGATAGTCTTTGTCCGTATTTATTGTGGATCACCCCGAGGTTTTGTACTGGCATGATGACAGAAATTACATACCAAAGAGCTAAATTTGATGATTTGGCTTAACACATATATCTTTCATGGACCATAAAAGAGAGAAAACCTTTGATGCACAGTGTGTTCCCAGTCCACCAATGACTGCCAGATCTGTCCAAACTATACAGTCTCACACACCATTTTTAAGTACAATCTGACTGTGCAGCGAGTCTCCAGCCACCTGTTTGTCTATTTCTCCTACCTGTTTCAAGCTGAGACTCACCACAGCTCTCTGCCTGTATTAGGCAATGGTTGTTGACAGCACTAAGTGAGGAAGTAAATAGCACAGTAAAGTGGGTCTCGGAACGTCTGTCTCATCTGCTTGTGCAACATGATTCTTTTTAGATGCTCTCTGCTCTGTTTGAACAGAGCAGAGAGCAATCAGGCCTCTTTTTAAGCGTAGGTCGTTAGCTTTGCTCTTCTCTAGGAATGTCTTGCTGTGTCGGAAGCACTCTGGCCACCTGAGACCCTTTCGGAATAGCATAAACACGTGTAAACAGACACACTCAAAAAGCAGGAAGTGCACCCCACCCCCTAGTGCATCCACACAGATATTCACACATGCAGTGTAATGCTTCTTGAGTCACTTTACTCGATGACTCACTGTCTGGTTCAGTCTGTCTCCACATGCTACAGTGTCTGGACCATAATTCCAAGCTAAGACCTTGGTAGAGTATTCTGAGAGATGTTTGCGTACTTCATCATGCCAGGAGGAAGATTGCACTCAGAGTAAATTGAAAATCCTCCTAAGCAGCAACAACAAACAGTCATTCATGGATTCATATTTTAGATGACTGTTCAAAAAACATTTTAAGAACCGGTTGGAGTGTCGGAACAGAACATGCTGTGATAGATTTGGTCAGAAAATAGTTGCATCCACGGTGAAACGGACAAAACCAAAAAGCCTTTTTGAGGTGTAAAAATACAAACAGAACAAGAGTAATGTAAAACAGAAAAAAGGAGGGCAGGAACAGAGATTCTACTTTTTTTTTTTTTCACCTCTTTGTCTCATCTCCACTCTTTTTCTTACTTACGCCACCTCCTTTCGTCCCTTATTTTCTCAGTCCCTTAATTGCTTGACTTCTATCCCCTGACTTCTTGTGACGCCATCTTGCATGTCTTAATTAAATGGCTGCTTAGAAGGGGGAAGGCACTGAATGAACGAAGTGATGTATGAGGGAGGATTTGGGGTGGGAAGGGATGGGTGGTGGAGATTAATGAAAGAAGAGTCAGTTAATTACACAACAAGGTCAAGGCCGCTTTACCTTCACAGCTTAATTGCAGCCCCTGATTGTGTTGCAAGGCCTCATTTTTAATTCAGACAGCAGGCGGACTAAACTACGTTAATTGTTGCTGTGTATGTGTATACGTAAGTGTATTTATGACGGTGTGTGTGTTTGGATAACAAGTGTGTATTTTATTAGGCAGTGCATCAACTCACCCTTGACAGTGGGATTTCAGGGCTGGGTTTCATTGTCTAGGATTGTGTGCATAAGTGTCTTATGTGTGTACTGTTTTTCTTTTATTTGTTTTTTTCTTAGCATTTCACGTGCATAAAGAATGGCTCATTTGCATTCCATCCCTTTGCATTTTACTCCTCAGTTTTTATTGCGGGAAGCAATTTCTGAGCTGTGACTGTTACTGGAAGACCTTTTTGACTGTAAACTGCAGTGATCGTTGTGTTTTTGGAGCAAGGAACACAGTAATTTTGAGGTGCTGGGAGACATAAAATCCCGGTGAAAATCAGTTTAAATTGATGCTGTTTTTAAAAAACTGTGTTTTTTTTTTTTTTTTCCCCCTAAAAGTCGGTAGGTGTTACCGTCACACACACTTGATGCGTGCTGTTCATGGTCATATATGCATGTTTTGATCCCTGACATGGAGCTCAGCCATCAAACCCAGTGGGGGGTTGGAGGGGGTTGGAGGATCAGCCCACCTCATCCATCTCCTTGATAGACCAACTGTTCCTCATCACATGGGGTCTTGCGCTCACGTACACACACACAGACACAGTGTACACACCCTCCAGAAACATTTTAACTGTCTTATGCTCTGACCATGACTCCCACTCACCAGTGAAAACACTTAATCAGCCTTATGGTTCAAGTGACCCCCTATGACTATCCCCATCCATCTCTGCATCCATTCAGGTTTTTAATAACTTGGATCAGGGACGCTGCATCTCAAATGTTGCGGAGAATGAGCGATGAGCAGGGATTATGTTTGTGGGCCATGTATGTGTTCATCCAACAGACTTAGCCTTATATTTACCCAGAAAGTCCTCCTGTTCATTTTGAGTCTCAGATTAATTTGAATTTGATATATCAGGAAGGGAGAACATAGATAATCTTCTCCAAGATCAAGGCATTTTCTTACAAAATGTGCATACCATACCAAGGGTATATAAACCATGTGACATGTACAGCACAGAACAGAACATGTTCTGGGTAAAGCAACCAAGAACAGCTAAAGTGATTTGTTTTTATATAAATGAAAATGATTCATCATCAGTTTTCTCTGGAGACTGCGGTAGCTGACATTTGACCTTGTGTCCTTAGGTCATACATACAGGTCAAGTGTCGACTGCGGGTCAAGCAGGTGACTCAGTGAGGCTTTACCATGTATGCCAATGTATGCATGTGAGAAATATACAGACAGACCGGAAGAGAGAAAAAAGACAAACAAGTGAGTAAGTAAAGTGAAAATTATACTGAAAGGATGAGATAAATAAACACTTGAATGATGTAAAGCAATGCAACACAATAGCTGCGCATTAAGTTAAATACTGCCTCACTTAAAAGATGTTTTTGTTGTCTTGACTGGTTCATTTTGAAGCTGAATCTTGTGGTGGTGGTGGTGTACTGGACTGAATTATATTGAAACCAGTTTCCAATATTTTGTCTGATTCATTTATGTATTTAAAAGTGGAAAAAAAAAAATCTTAAACACCTTAAGAAATAACGCAAACTGCCTAAAATATAAAACAGATACTACACTGGTGTATCAAGGACTCCCTTCGCATTACAATGTACAATGGTATCTGTTATAAGCAGATGGTTGTTCACACTCAGTCTGTCAAGAGACTAATGTTTGCAACTTGAATAAGCAGCTCTAATCCTCGTTCTACTGTGCGTGCATGCTTGCGCAAGCACGTCTTTCATTCACACACATTAAGCACTAATACGCTGTGAATGATGCACACAGATTTCGTATAGGCACTCATATACATAATTACACTACATAAGCACATACAGATATTCACCTTTCTCTATCCCGGTCCCCTCTAAGTGACTCTAATAGGTGTGTCTTCCAGGGTTGAGGAGCTATCTGATTACCCTTGACCTCCTCTTGTTTAACAATTCGACAAGATACTAGACTGAGTGAACTGCTCTACAGTTTTTCCCTTCCTTCTCCACTCCTTTGGATATGCAGCAACACTTATATAGCTGCGCTCTTGGGAATCAAATTTATCAGGCCGATTTGTCTATATCTGGGTCACAGTCTTTATGAAAATGACTGATGCGGATGAAGATGGTATGTCATTAGCAGGCGAGACTCATTGAAGTTCACATCCCAGATTTGAATACCTGATTCAAAAGAATCAAATGAAATCGGCGCGTCTAAACAGACTGCAGGCTGAAGATTATGCTTGTTAATTTCCATAACCAGGCCATATTCAGCAAACACACACAAATGAGGGGCCTGAAAGAAAACAAAAACGCTCTTTTGGAGAGTATATCTAAATAACTGTATATTTTCCCTAATGCCTTCACCAGTGAATTTGATTAGCTTCCAGTTGCATATATTATTAAATGTTTAGGAAATGTATCTAGGCGTATGTGTCACAGTGAATTATGAACCAAATTGACTCCAACGCACAATTTTTTTTTCAGGATGAATTGCTGTTTTTTTTTTTTTTTTGTCATAGTTTTTTTTTTTTTTTTTTCATTTCAGTCTCCTACAGAAGCTCACAAACACTGGCAGTATTTTTTTCTCAGTACCTCATGACTCGCAGCATATTCACAGTACAGACATATGGTAGGCATGCACTTGATGCATATTCGTACATGAAAAATTGGAAGTAGTGAAGAATGACATTGCACATTGCCATTGCAAATGGGGAGAGATGTAAGTGTCTAAAAGGCTGCTGTGTGTATAACCTTCAGCAGCATTACAAATCAGTATTACTTCTCTTACCTAAGCTATCTTTGCTCTCAGTTTGAAGGAGGAATTGTATTTTAGTGTAAGTATGACAGGCAAGAGAGAAGGTGTGCACACATGCACATACACACGCACACATGCACCACAAGAGCATGACTGTTGAAAAAGAGCAGAACATTGAATCTCATTTTGCGAGCACTCGACCTGAAATTGCCTGACATTCACATGCAAACATGTTTGCTGACTTGCGGCTGATATGGTTACAATGTAAATGACTGTGACACTCCCTTCTATTGCTGAAACACACACACACTAATATCCTCACATACACAGTATATTATCTTAACATTAACACTGACTGAACCTGTCTTCTGCTGCAAGCTGTTTCCATGCAGTGTGGGTATGTGCATTAAGGAGTGTGACTCTGTGTGTGTGGGACTGTCCATCTGGATGTGAAGGTGGTGATGATGATAATGGGTATCAGTGGGACATGAAATCTCAGAGCCTGCAGGCCACCTTGCAAGGCCTTAGTGATCAGTGCTGCATTTTTTTTTTCAGGATTTTACTGTCCATCTTTTCTTTTGTTGTCCCTTGTGTTTGTCTTGTCAGCCAGAAGGCTCATTTCTTTACACGTTACAGTGTCTATTTTGGATTCTTAGACCTTAGACAGCAGTACCACTTTGTAGTCTGGAGGGCATTTGTGTCTGCATAAGCACATTAGCTTTTTGAGACATGTCCTTCCTTTTCTGCTAGTGGCCACCGGCAACCTAAATGTATCTTTTTTCTTTTTACCATACACACGAGTGCTTACATGTAGGTGCTATGTTACTAGGTTAGGCATGGACATAAACACATTGCCGTTTAGTTGAGGTAAATAGAAGCCATCAATCACACACGGGGAAACAAAAACACCACATACTTCAACACCGTGACCATTGGACAAGGTTGTCGATCCCAGCCACCTCAGGGTCAGGGTCTCACGATTAAGGTGAGGTTTGATGATGTAAAAGTTAGGTTGTGAAGCACAGTGGGTCATTTTTTTTTTCCTGTAGTTGACAAACAGGAAATTAAACTAAAAGACTAAATTCAAGTTCAATCCTTCAAACAATATCTGTGCTTATTGGGTCTCATGTGGATGAACAATACATGTGTATGTCTGTGAGATGAGGAGAGGAGAGGAGGAGGCGATAATATCCTGAAATTGTTCCCTCTCAGTCTTTTGTTCCTCAGCCTCTGATAAATCCTGTGAAAATGATAGCTGGAGCAAAAGTAGGGGCGGCGAATAATGGACAAAAATGGAGGGAGGGTGGCAGAGAGCAAACACGAAATTGGGAGGGCAGGGGGACGGGCGGAGGGAGTGGGGAGCATTTGGTTGGGAGCAGAGCTGATAGCAGTTAAGAGCTATTTGAGAAGATGAGATGGGAGAAAGGTAAACGTCAGAGTGACATGGGAATTAGAACGGTGAAAACATGGGAAAACGGAAAAAAGAAGGCTCTGTCAACAGTCAGTGATTGACTACTGTGCACATGTGCTCGTGCTTGTTCCTTTTTGGTGTGTGTTCATAAAATACAGATATACACTCTCCATCCATCTGTCTGTTCTAATCATCTATATGCATGAGGTAAAATGCATCTGTTTATTTTTATATTCATACATACATAAGACGTGTCATACCACCTTAATATCCCATTTAACATGTCATTACAAAATATGCAGTAATACCTCATATGGAACGATATAGGACTTTAGGGAGTCATTCACATTCAAAAGAAATACAAATTGATTCATACCACATGTTGTACTATACATACCCTTCCGCAAAAGGAAGGTGTTTTACACACTGCTGAAATAAATGAAACTCTATAGCTATTACATGCAAGTTGTCATGTAATTTTGTATGGACATCCAGAAGATGAATTCTTGTGACTTTGGTGATCCACTGACATTTCCTCTAGCACCACCGTGAGGCTGACATTTGTGGTTCAGAGTGAAAAACCTTGAGAAGTATTGGATAGCTGTAGATATTTTAGTTCTGTAGAAGATACATTCTAGTAACTTTGATGATCACCATCATCAGATCAAAATTTTAATTTGCCCAGTATTTGGGTTTATGTGAATATGTACATCAGCTTGTTAGTATACTAATGTTAGCATTTAGGTCAAAGCCCCTCTCTGCAGCCTCACAGAGTTGCTAGCATGGTCAAGTACAAAATGACCAAATTAGATTCTCTTCAGTAGGGGTTGCAGACAGAAGTAAACACATTTTTTAAATTGTATTTAATGATCTCTTTTTCAAGGAGTACATTTCATTAGACCAACCTAAGAGAAAAAAAATCTATTCTGTCCATCAGTATCAACATTTCGTCTTGTTTTCATATGTAATTGTAAAACCTCAGTTGTGTCCGCAGTCTTTTCTGTTTGATCCTCTCCTAGATCAGGTGTATTTGTTTTGTCTGTCTGTGTGGTTTGCTGTCTGTTCATTTTGGCACTTTCCATCTGAAACAGTACAGACCTCGCTGTCTGGTGCGGTGATGTAACACAACAGCTCTTTGTTATGTCCGTTTTGTGATGTAACCACTCTGGTATTGTTAAATGTTCTGCATCTAAAGTGCATGCCTGTGTGAGAAAGCCAGTGAACAAATCTGTGGGTGTTTACATTCAAAAAAAGTGTGAGTAATTGTGTGCTTTTGTGTATGTGTGTGTTTGTGTGTGTGTGTGTGTGTGTCACTGTGCATACATGCCACACTTGGCATGCCTTTGTTGGCAGAATTACTCGTCTCCAGCGTAAAGCTCGTACACAGCACCGCTGACATTAATACCCCTGGTGTCATTGTTTGCTAGTTATCCTCCTGTGTTCTCTGTGTGATGTCAGTCTGTGGTAACCAGGGCAGAACAGAGAATAAAATGATAAAGCAAAGCATTGACCTGAATGGCACGGTTCAGAGCTTTCTCCCTGATTACACTCTGAGGCAGCAGCCAGTCAGTGGGTGGACCTGAATGAGGTCTTTACTTTGAGCTAATAACAGGGATTTATACTGTCATTCAGGGCTTCGTCATATCTTCAGAGCAGCTAGACAGACAGACAGGTTATGACACTGCATGTAGAGCAAAAGAAAATTACTGTCTCCGAAAAGCAGACCATGGCAAGTGACACAAAATTGCCTTTTTCCATCAGTCACTTAATGTCAGTCTATAATGCCAGAAAACTAAAACCTGATTATAGAAGATTTGATACTGTTGCTCAAATAAAAATATTGCTATCTTACAGTTTGTCTTGTATATTTATGCATTTTGCTTCTTGGAGAAAATGGTGGGATTACAACAGATTTTATTGTGCACTACTTCAGTCAATAGAGGAAGACAACTTTCTTAAGGTTTACTGATCTCTAGGCCTCTGCACTCAATGATTTGCTTTTCTTTTTCGCTGAAGAACACCATTACTCTTACAACAGAGAACACTTTTGCTAACACTGAAAACTGGGATCCACCTCGGTAGAGCACTTTGAATGTTTAGTTTTCTATTTCTGCAGAGAGAAGGTAGTCATTGATCAAACATGAAACATCTATGAAAACAAACATCAAAATAGTCTAGCCAGTCTGGATATTCACCCTGGCAACGCCCCGAGCCCATTTCTCCTAGCTTCTGCTATTCTAAAGTATGTTTTGTGCTGGTCCAGTGTGGTCCAAATCCAACTTTCCTCAGCCAAAGTCTCATTAAGTAAATACTGCCTTTTTTAGGGGGGACTGCTTCCATCCAGTTCAGCCGAATTTCAAGTGGTCTAATTCAGTCAGAGTCATCTGGGTGCCATAACGTTCTCATCATTTCACAATGTCATAATCTGACCCAGCCTGAAACACTTAAATGTACCAATCAGTCATTTCTCTCTAACCCACCTACCTGTCTGACCTGGAGGACACAATTGTGTGTGTGGGTGTGTGTGTAAAAGAAACCTTCAAAACTGTTTGATGGTAATGAGAATTCATTTTGTGGATGTTAAAGCTGCCTACCAGCTGAAAGAATTAGCATCAGAATCAGCATCAGCCACACAGAGGGCACTGATCTGAATTAGAGCTCTTTGAATTATTGATTTCCACCGGCTGGAATCACATCCCGTCTCCCTTTTATCTCTCATTTGTGCCATCACCACTTTCTGTCTTCTTGTGAAGCTTTTCAAAAAACAAAAACTAATACTAAAAACAAACAAACTAAAACTAATGCAACTGAGATGTTTCAACTTTCAAACAGCAGCAAAAAACCATTGACACTGTCATTTGGCACCTGTAATGTTTTGGTTGTGTTTTTGTGCAAAAGTTTGTGTTTATTCCTCAGTCGGTGTGTGAGCTTAACAGAAGGGTTTAAGCTGTGTGTGTGTGTATGTGAAAGTGTCTAAAGCAAACCACTTTTGGTGATTTTAATATTAATTAATGTATGCTGTCAGGGAGGCAAAGAAACAATTCATTGCACACATTTATTGTATTAAGTGCTTCATGATTTATTAATGGGCATGTTTAAGGCTAGAGGAAAGAAAGGGAAAAGAAAATAAAAGAGAAGGGCAAAGCATAAATTGATTCCTCCCACAAAGACAAAAGTCTATTGAAGTAATTTGTGGACTCATTGAAATGTTGATTCTTTGGCCTTTTAGTTTTTATTCATTAGATGAAACTGTTGACATATGTGTGTGTGTGTGTGTGTGTGTGTGTCATTTTGATCATATGTATTTTATTTTCTCTAATCTGATTATATTAATACCAAGTTTTCCTTTCATATATCTAATTTTATCCTACCACCTATGGGCTCTTAGCAAGTGTACATGCAAGACAATGATAGTGCCGCATATATTTCCACTATAGATGACCTTAGTCTCACTTACTGTCACAGTTTCTTTCAGTGTTTCTCATCTGTATGCATTTCATGTCTGTGCTTATCTGTTTTTCTGCCTCTGTCTATCTGTCAAGCTGAAGGAGTCTATTCTCCCTCCCTGTTTAATGTTCCTTCTTTGTACAGTACGTAGCCTACCGTCTCTGTCTCTCACACACCATCTGTCTATTAGTGTCTCTGTCTCTCTTCAGTCTCTCACAGCATTTGCCTCCTGCTTCATGCCCCCCATTGGACTTGGCATGTTGCTGCATATCTATATTATTACACCTTGACAAAATATGTATGTATGTATGTATGTATGTATGTGTGTGTGTGTGTGTGTGTGTGTGTGTGTGTGTGTGTGTGTGTGTACATGTGCTGCCATGTTCCATTTAATCAAGGCTCCCAGTCCGCACATAGGACAAATTGATCAGTTGGTTTGCCAGCTGTCCTGGCAGATCTCTCCTTCTGTCTCTCTATTTCTCTAACCACCCCCTCTCCCTTTCTCTCCCTGATGCTCTCATTTCCAGTTTAACTCGTATACCTTGGCAATTAAAAGGCAAATAAGGGATAAAAAAAAACACGTCTTCTGATGATTGGAGTGGTGTTCCTTACAAGCATCTTCAGCTTTTTTTTCACTGTTGGATACCTTTTAGAGGGTCCACATTCTCCCATTGGCAGATGGCTGCTGGCCCATTTTGACTGACGTGACCTTGCCTGGCATTGTCTGTTGGCGGCCCTTCGAATGATCCCTTGCTGTGGAGAATTATGGGCAGCGTGCGAAGCCAGTTCCTTTTGTTATCTGAGCTGCACATATTGTCTTGATACACCCCTATCATTAGACACACATTTCCGAGGTGGGCTGGCAAAATGTGTATCCACGCTGAATTGAAGAGATAAGTCAGAATTTCAGCTAGCCATGGTTATGGCTAGCTTGCTTTTAAGCATGACAGGTAGAAAATGCAAAACCCATTTCAGTTCTCATAGATCTATGCATAATTTTGCCTTGATTTGGGTGCTATTCACGCTTGATGTTCTTGGTGTGGTGAGGGAGGGATAGAGACAGCGTGGTCAGGAACAAAGAGAGTCTACTCCAGTGCCGCTTGACAGGGTGTGTGTATGTGTTTCTGTTCTGTCCTCATGCTTGTCTGTCCTGTGAGCTAAAAGCAAGAGGCTTTTCTCGGTGTAATGACAGACATTAGAAAGTCGATTACATGAGTCTTACAGCCTTGGATACACAACTCACAGGCATACACACATGTATGCAGGCGCACTCACTCTGGCTTGAGCCAGGAGAGGCTGACGCTGCCTGCTAATGAATGTGTGATGGCAGGCCTTTTGTGTGTGTGTTTTGTAAGAGTGACTGAGTAAAATAGGTGGGATAATAGAGGCCCCCTCACTATTGTGCTTGTGTCTTGATGAACATTCATAAGCATTTCAGGACAGCAGGTTTGTGTTTGTCTTTGCACCTGCTGTGTGTACCTCAGCCAGGCTGCCTCACAGCCCTGTTGTCTCCTGTCTGTGTTGTTGACTGTACTGTAGTGTGACGCAGTGCCGGAGGTACAAGAGATAGAGTAGCATCTTTTTCCAAGGAGTTCTACTTACAGTTTAGCCTGGTTGCAGACTTATAAATCGTTGCCCAGATCTCAAATTTTGCCATATAATTCAAATAGGTCTGCTTTTGCTGTCAGGTTCTCCAGTTGGAAGAACAAACAAGCCTTAATGTTAGCCAACATATTAGCTACAATTATATTCCTGCCCTTTTCCCAACCAGTTTATTCAATCAGTGTTATCACTTCAAACGTCTAGTTTAATGTGTGTTCCTTGTTAGTAAAGAACACAAATGTTGGTCCGTCAGCCGAGTTGTTACCTTGTCTGCTAAATTCCTGTATCAAAACAGGTCTTATTTAACCAGCAAATTATCTTTTCATAAACCAACTGCCATCCTCTATAAACGTCCTCAAGTTGTGCTAACTCTACACTAGCCTTATATTGATTGAATGTGTCCACCACTAGTGATCGGCCAAGCAAAAATCAACGCCTCCATCCAAGTAAAACACAACAAGGAGCCATTATTGAATAATGAGGTGGGAGCAAAATGCCTGTTCAGTCTAAATATCACCCTACTCTTCGAGTCACTTAAACCAGAAAGGGAGCCTGTTTGAGTTTGGAGTGTTTTTAAGTGGAGGAGGGAGGGAGAGTTGAATTTGAGAGACAAGAACAGTAGATGGGTAAAATGCAAGGCAAGAGATGAAAAGGGAAGCCATGAGGAATGGAAAAGAGATAAGGAAAAAAAAGACAGATGTATTAGTAGAATAGAAAGGAAGCAGAGGAGAGAGGGGAGGAGAGGGAGAGAGCATACCAGAGCTGTTAATGTAGACCTGCTGTTAAGAATACAGTCTCAGAAGAGAGGACACCAGAGCATCGAGCGGTAGCTGGCTGCCTGATTTCACACCCATTATCACCTGCTACAAAGGCACGGCAAGTGGAAAATGAAACTGCATAGAGGGAGAGTGTAAAATAATCTGTTTTATTCTGTGTATTTGTGAGTGTGTTTATGCACCACCTCATGTCACACATGTATTGATAATCTTCTGTTACATGGTGTGTATTCTTGTGAGCTGCACATGTAAGGTCATGAGTGCTTATCACCCTCGCTCACGCTCTCACCGTTTGTAGTCTCTCTTATGTGTGGTTGGGTTTCACTTCGGACTTTGGAGGGAGACATTTGAAAAAAATGAGCAAATAAAGTGGGAAATTTGGAAAACAACAACAAAATTAAATTTGGGATTTTGCAGTTGTGTGTCTGCACATTGCCTTGGCTTGTTTTCATTTGCCTAGCTGGTTCAATCCAGTAGCAGCCTTTGATGCCATTTGCCAAGGCCAGTGATCACACGTAATGTGAGAATTGTGTTTGTCAGATGGATTTTGCCAAAGTCTCCTCTACTTTTCTCTACTAATCCTATCTTTTATCTCGTCTGTACTTCCCTGTGGATTCACATGCTTTCTATTTTTTTCTCCGTTCACTCTTTATTTTCTCTCTCATGAATTGAAAGGGAGATTAGTGCTTTCTTCTTAGGTTTTAAAATGCTGCTGTGCTTAGTGGAGTCTCTGTGCGAAGAACTGAAAATGCTTAAGTGATATAAAATGGCTTTCGATTATCTTTAAAAGAGCTTGAGAAATTTTATTAGGCTCTCTGCAGAAATATCTCATGCTTTTAAATATCTTTTAATAATGTGTGATTTATGTGTTCATCCCATGTGCAGAAATCTCCTCAAACTGTGGCTTTTGAATGGATTTCCCTGGTTAAGATAAAGGAGGTAGAAATTATTAAATCAGATTTCTTGAGCATATCTGACGTACTGTATTTCTGTTTGCTCTTTTCCAGCATGTCCCCCTGGATCCTACAAGATGTCCTCCAGGCAGCAGGAGTGTTTCCCCTGCCCAGCCAACAGTGTTGCTGAGGAGGAAGGATCTGTGGTGTGTGTGTGTGAAGAGGACCACTTCAGGACTCCTTTGGACACTCCCTCAGCACCGTGCACACGTACTAAGATTATACATGTTTATATTTATGTGTTTGTGTGTGTGTGTGTGTGTGTGTGTGTGTGTACATAGTGACCTTTTGGTGTTATCTCTTTCTCCTATTACACACTCCTATACTGTGTCATTTCATCTTGACATTTTTGCATTAAGTGAGCAATTTCCTGTTTGTAAGCCAATAATTATCTCACCCACCCTTTCAGCCTTTCATATATCCACTTCTGGCATTTGCCTCTATATCCATAAAGATCACTTTTCCCCCCTGGTTTACCTGTCCTTCACCCCGCATCCTTTCATCCACTTTCCCTTTTCTCATCTCATCAACCCTCTGTCTGACCTGCACCCACCTCCCCAGTCTCTCCCTCGCCATCCATCCTTATTTTTCCATCTCCAGTTCTTCCTCATCACGCCATTTCCATGTCTCATCTCCCCCAACCTTCACCTCTCCTTCACCTTATAGCCCTCCACTAGACTTTCATCAATTAGGACCACCAGGGATTAGTCTGTTCCTCCATGAGACACAGGATATGTGTCTGTTGATAATAAAGTTGTCATGTGGTGGAGTTTTTACAGCTACACGCTCAAAGAATGTGTTACCTCAAACAAACATTTAGCTTTTTTGGTATTTCCCTTTGATAACATCAGTAAACACAGAACATTTGTTAAAAAGTAGGGTTTTATATTGAATAAATAGTTTTAGATGTAGTTGTTTTAAGAATATCAGGTAAATTCAGTCCCTGCTTGAGAAGATTTGTAAAGTTGATCCACCATAGAGCAAATATCCTCAGGGTCATACACATTATTTTATGTTTTAGGATGGACTTTCCCAGAACTGTAACCCCTCCCAACTTGTGCTTACACCCCCTTCAGTTTCATCCAACAGTATATGCACATTATGTATCCATATGTATCCACAGCAGCCATTTTCTCTGCCTCTCAGCTTTTTATCATCCATCCTTCATTCCCCCTAACATTACATCCATATTATGTATTCATGCAAAAAGCCCATCACCCCATTATCTGTATCTTTTAACCTTGTGCATTCTCTCCATATCCGTCCACCTTTCCTCCTGACATTACTCATCTGTTTTCTGCTATACATCCATTATCCAGCTTTTACTGGACCAACCCATCCTTTTCTACTCCCTCCATTCCTCCTCTTTGACCCCTGGACACACACTGTCCTCCTCCCTCTCAGTCTGTCTTCTTAACTTGGCCACTCATCACTCCTCCATCTACACACTGCCTGTCCTCATTTTCCTTCCTCTTCATCCTTTCATCCGTTTCGTCCATTGAAGTTATCATTCTTCTTCCCTCTGTTTAACTGAAACCTGAAATCCCTCTGCTCTCAAGTGACAAACCATAAAATCTCATCCCCACTGTCCACACATTATCTGTTCATCTCTCACCTCTTACCTTCTCTCACTCTCTCTGACCCTTTCTCCCATACCAAATACTGTTCTTCTGCAATAAAGATGCACTACAAGGCCAATACGACAAAGACCATACAGGATAGCCCTATTGATTTCTGCATGGAGAACAGCCTATTGATATAGCTTAGTAATTAGATGGAGGAATAATGGGCTCAATATCCCAGGAGTCCTCAGGGCGGTAAAACCATAGGGTCACTACATCTCTCTGTGCATGTTTGTATACACACACATTCACTTCAGTGTACGGATATACGTGTAAGTGTGTGGTCATGTTGGCTTTTATGGTAACTGGAGAGGTTTAATTACAACATTGATCGCTGAGCTCTGTGATCCCTGTGTGATAACATTTATAGCAGCCTTAAAGCAGCCTAATGACCACATTAATTACACTATTGATTCGGTGATTATGATCATCCCCAGATTTGGCTAATCCACCGCTTGTGTACTGATGGAGAAAGAGAGAGCTTGATGAATCTAGTATTATAGGAATAAAAGAAAAAGGAAGAGTCTGCCAGCTGAATGAGGTTTGATATGCACACCTTATTATCCCAGACATTCAGGAATAATGCCAATGTAATTTTATTCTTTTCCTCTTGCTATTAATACCTGTGAAGTATCTAAACCCTATTGTGTTCACCACAGCTAAAAGTTACAGCTGTATCTTTGAAATAATACGCTCTTCATTGTTTTAAGAATCCGTTTAAAACAGGTGAAAGAACACATTGCCACATATTTTAAAGATTCATCTGGTAATACTTCCTGGCATAACTAATTACCATTGTTAATGGTAGCTGTTTACAATTTGTCCATTACAGCACACTGTTAAATATTTCTTTGCGGCTGTGAAGAGGAAAAGGAAACACCATCATGGGCAAGTTTGGATTTGCTATACTCGCTATATACTGGAGCAGCAGTGGTATGGGAGTCAGAGTCATTTAGATGGACAGGGCAAAAGGAGATGGAAGGTGGAGACAGAGAGTGAAAATGGGCAAAAGATGGGAAAGAGATGAGAGAGTTGTGGAGCTGAACTTCTAATAAGAGACGCTCGAATTTGAAGATGAGAAGAGGGAAAAGGAAACTTCAAGAGATAGAGGGAGCGCAAGGCCGAGAAAGCATGAAAGTAGAGAGAGATGTGAATAAAAGGCCCAGCTGTGTCTACATCTAGTGTGTGTGTGTGTGTGTATGTGTGCTTGTGTATGTACACTCTGAATGCCCTCTGGGCTTATGTAACTGTGCTCTACGTGTGTCTGGGAGTGGGACGCAGCTGTGGTGTTGTGTGACGTGTTTGACATCACGCACAGAGCAGCACACCTTCACTTATTCATTACACAGGACAATCACACACATACAGGGACACATATAAAATTCATGGCCTTTAATGGACCTAAGCTCTGTTTAGCCCCTGTGTGCAAGGACCTGCAGGAAAGGTCAGTCAGGACACTGACTTAGGGGTGAGATACAGTCCTCCAGCCTGACATTTTACACAGACCTTTTTAAAACTGGACTGGACATTTTGTTTTTATCTTCTTTGTTACATGTGGTGGTTGAGTTTAAAACACTTTAGTCATCCATAGCCCTGTGCATCAGACAGTGGCCCAAAGATGGACGATATAGTTTTCTAATCTCTATCTCAAGGGCTCTTACAACACAAGTATAATCTAGAGATATATTACAATTATCCAGTGTTTTATCTTGAGAGTCCCACCACAAAGTTTGACACACATAGCCTCACACTAGGCAGCTCAAGCATTTATGATGCATGTGGCATATCTCAACCCTCATATCAAATCAGATTCATGTTCCTGTAGAGTTAAAAGCCTTCTCCATGGCAACTCACCTTTATTTACTGATGGTAAGTGGAGGTTTTGTTCCTCAGAGCATTGCTGACTTCAGTGGATAATGGACAAACTTGTAATCCACACTCATGCACACTCACATTCAGACAAAAGGCAGTGATACTGTAAGCCAACGATGTCACAAGCGAGTTTTTTTTTTAAATAATTGAAAAACACAGATACATGCTGAAAATACCTAACATTTATTCGGTTTCTGCTTATAGCTCTTATTCCCAGGTGTTCTGCTGTTTCTGTCTCTGCATAATCTTTAATCCCTCCTCCATCTCAATCCAATAAACGTTTCTTGTAGCCCCACTGCCAAACCATGATAACGCCACATATACTAGTATATCACAGTAACAACTTTACATTTTCATTTTCCTCTTCCCATTAGGATCAAGTGCTTCTCATCATAACAATTGTTTCTTAACACCAAATCCTGGATAAAACAGGATTATCATAGCGTGATGTGCAAACTGAGCCCATGCAATCACACTATAATACCCATTGCATTTAGGCTGTCAGTCATCAATCTCATGCTTCAGCATCATGATGTTTGAGCAATCTTTGGGAGCCACACGGATGCACTCTGCGTTGCACTCAAACATGTCATTTGTATAATCCCTTTTTCCAGGAGAAAAACATGATTGCTCCAGTTAGTTCACTGTTTTATGTATCCAAAAACATTTGGATAGTTTTTTGATAATGCTTATTTTTGAAACATGGTTAGTCTTTATTTTGTTGTGTTTTTTTGATACGTGTTGACATGATTTGACAAGTTGTACGATCTTTTGTCAACTGAAATTTCTAGATAACTTTTTTTTTTTTTTTCAAAGAAGGAACTATCATTATTCAGAAATTATTTAGGGCTCAGACAATAAACCAAAGTACAATTTTACTATTCTTGTCTCTCTCAGGGCCCCCATCCCCTCCTAGAGATTTGGTCTACACCCTGAAGCAGTCCACGCTGATCCTGGAGTGGGCAGCCCCATCCGACACAGGTGGCAGGGTGGATCTAACCTACAGTGTGGGATGCCAGCGGTGTGTCGGGAGGCAGTGTGAGCCATGCGGGGCAAGTGTCGGCTTTGTGCCTCAGCAGGTTGGCCTGATGGAAAGAACGGTGACTGTGGTTAATCTTCTTCCCAACACCAACTATACATTCACTGTAGAAGCCTTAAACGGTGTGTCAGAACTGCTGCCCAACAAGAGGTTCTACACACAAGTCAACGTGTCAACAAGCCTTCCTGGTGAGTCACGGTTTGATCTTTAAACACAGACTCACTCTCACATCCACATACAAAGGCATGTGTATGGAAAGGGCATTTTAAATTAGAGTACAAGGCTGCACAATCAGGAGACAAACAACAGCTGAACTAGAATAAGGTCACACTGCATTTCCAAAAAGATGATGTAGCAAATGTACTCAACTGGGACAAACCAGCACACTTGCATGTCTCTAAAATTATTTGTGTCTTCAGACTACATTATGTTTGAGCTGAAAGGAAATCATAAATCAAGCACTGCATGGGTTGCAGTGGAATTTGCAATAATATTGATTGTGTTAATGTTTATGTTGTGGGAAAAATATTATTTCCATAACCGGGTCTGGTCAATTCTCACAGCATCTCATCTTAAAAATAAATAAATAAAATAATACTAACAAATACCCTCATTTATTAAATATGAAGTCTTTGCTGAAGAAGACGAGTGTTCTTTCATTAAAGCACATACATTTATTATGACATTAGTGGAGGTGGTTGTCAGTTCAGCAGGGTTGGGCTGCTTTTGCTTACACAGCCACACACAAAAATATAGACACATACACACTTTCAGGCACTGTGCACATCTCGCTGTACATAAATAGATGTATGTACATTGTGACCTTTGAATATGCTTGTAATTTATGTAGATGCCAACAATACATACAGCAACATACAGTAAACCACACATGGCATTCAAAACCAAATCTGCATCCTATGTCCGCACAACAATGGTTTCGAACCAAGCCTCTGTCCACACAACCACAGAAAGACATGTTCGTATGTACACGCACACACAGCATTAAACACCCCACACCAAATGTCAGTCTAAATCCTCCCTGACACAGAAAGTCTTCTGATTTTCGATTATATGTATGCAAAGCAGCACAAACTCTCATCATACACACTTTGTCCCCATACTGACAGTGTGCCTGTCATTGCCAACAGAGTAAAAAGTCTCACCGGTGGAGGTGATCTCATTTTCATCAGCAGAAGTCTGCAGCAGGCCATTAGCCAGGGGCTTGAAAAAGCACTTTGCCAAGTAGCCCTGTCAGCCAGCGCTGCAGCAACACTATTTGGGGGAGCTCAAGTGTGAAAAGACCAAACACACCCACACAAAAAAAAAAAAAAAAAAAAAAAGTACAAGCAGACATTCTGGCTTGAACACCCACAAACACTCTCTTATACAGAAATGCACACATACATTTACCTGTCATACCCACTGTGCATATTTTTGAAAAAGCTTGTTTACTCCATTTGTTTTCATTTGTTTTTGAAATGCTGAGAGAAATATGAGTCTGAAGATTGAAGGCATAATGAAGCAAATGAAGTATGAGTAGAGAGAAACTGAAAGGTGCTGCACAAGGAAACAGGTGCTGGAGAAAGAATGAGAAAGTGAGAATGGCAGAATGTGTTTTTGCTACTAACTAGAAATTAGCTTTGAGAAATGTGCTCCATAATGAATAGAGAACTGTTAGTCATATGTGAGTGGTGAGACGGCGACAGTACTTAACATAGGTCTCGGGTTAGTATAATGTGAATTAAGGGCAGATGTACCAATTTGCTTATAATGGAAAATGGGCTCACTTCATTAGTTTTGTTTGTTGGCATGTTGAAGTCAGTCATGACCAAGATGTGCATCTGTGTATACAAAGAGGATGGATTTAAGTAGATTGATGTGGAGTATTTATAATGAATGTTGAGTGTGTCTTGGTGGCCTAGATCCTCTTGCTGACAAACTGTAAATGTTATGTAAGTGTAACATCTGGACATCTGGACCACATGGGGTGAGTGAGTGGTTGAAGCACAGCTTTACTTGTGTGTTGTATGAACCAGATCTCTGTTCAATTTTGATGACGTGGTGAAGAGTTAATACCACTTACAGTCTCCTAAGTTTGCAGCTGCAGTATTTTATTAGAAAAGTAATTTTGTTTTACAGATTTAATAGTTTTAGTTTTTTTTCCCTTTTATTCTTTACCTACCCATTTCAGCAAGCTTGCATTCCACGAATGCCATTTTTTAACTTGAATCTGCATTAAACAATATTTGACAACCAAGGGCCAGAGAGACAAAATAAAGGCTCAGAAATTATTTTAAAACAACAAGGCTAAAAAATGCAGACATACCATCAATGCAAAAATCTTATGGCTGGGGGGGGGGTGTCTCATGGTGACAGCCACGAGCCATACAATCTGTAGATTGATCTCAAAACCAAAACAACGGTAAAACACTATAAGTTGATTAGAGCAAATTGTGGCCATGAGCCCCTTCACAATACACTGTGTTGACTGATTCCATGTTATTTTGAATGTTTTGCTCATGTCCAGCGGAGGCTTAGGTCACTGTTGTGGTGTATGGTTCTGAAGATTGTTTTCAAGAATGTGTTGCGGTGTTTCAAACCAAACCCCTTTATCTGCCATCAGTTGAAATCTATGATAGAATGGCTGACAATAACTTGGCTAACAAGGGAAAACTTAGCCATCTTCAGCTCTCTAACAGGATTTAGCTTATCAGAGGACACTATATCAGAAAAGGACAAACCTGTGGTGATTATTCTTTCCGTCCCCTCAGTTCTTTCAACCTCTCTCCCTTTTATCTCCCCTTCCCTGTCTGTCATGTCAGCAGTTGCCATGGCGTTGATTTGTGGTTATTATGGGGTATTAGGTTGTGAGTTGTCCCGCTAACTGTGTCATCTGGAGGGATTGGACAAGGGGTTAGGAGAGCGTGTTTGCAGGGGTTTCAGAAGACTTTCTGTGTCAGGGAGGATTTAGACTGACATTTGGTGTGGGGTGTTTAATGCTGTGTGTGCGTGTACATACGAACATGTCTTTAAGTGGTTGTGTGGACAGAGGCTTGGTTCGAAACCATTGTTGTGCGGACATTTTGGCCAGTCCTCACAACTTTAAATTGCTGTTTGAGTGTTAAGACTTGGTTTTAGATTTCAGGTGAGAATTAGGTTGAGGTTAAGGTTAGGATGAGCTCTTCATTAGGGTCATGTGAGGCATGGCTGTGTTAATGTCTGTATGCACATGCATTTGTTAGAGGGCCGCACAAGGCTTAGGTCCTTGTTCAGTTTTATCAGGCATGGAATATATTTTCATTAATTCTGATGGAAATAGTCAGCATCATCAGCATAAGACATTAAACCTTTTATTCTTGCTCTTGTTCTTGCACAACCTCTTGCTTTATCTCCCTGTCTCTTTCTTGTTGTTTGTATTTAGACTAGCCATGTACTAGCCACATTTTTTAAAAAATATCTTTAAAAAAAAAAAAAGTATGTAAAGTAATGGCATTCCTAATCCATATCTGATCCATGAATGTTAACACTAGTGCTGCACTGAAATGGGATGTTTCAGCATGTGTTATCTGTTGCCATGGGAGACAACCAAAACAGAAAGTTTTTGTCAACTTTTAGCTCCTACTGTCCTAAACTAAATCCATAAGGACGCCACATGTGTTATTTTCTCAGCAGGATAATGCAGACAGATTTTATAGCAATATTGTGGGTGAGACTCATCAGAGCCTCTGTGTACTGTGAATTGAGGTAGCTCATCTGCAGGAGCAGGCTGTAATGGTCAGAAATCCTGTGCTGCCAGGTCAGCTACAGAATTGAAAAACATTCCGGCACAGACCTCAGCCTTGTATCTGTACATGTGTGGGTACCTCCACACCAAGACTTTACACCATCAAAACTCACTGACCTTTATAAATACTGCAGCAGGGATTTGGAACAAAGCTAACTCACACCAGCACACACACACACACACTCATGCTCTTTCTCGCTTGCTACCTCATCATCTCTTTATTACTTTCTGCTTTTTTTTTTTACCTCCTCCCTCCCTCTGTGTCCTAATCTCTTCTTTTTTTTACCCTCTATTTCCTTCCTCATTTCCCCCACCGTATCCTATCACCTCACTATTCTTAGATGGTAATTTCTTCCCCAACCCGCCTCTCCATCCACAACCACTCCTTCCACTATCTTCTCTTTCTCTTGCCACATGCCTTGACATAATCATGGCTGCCCTCTTCCTCCTCACTTCTCTCTATCCTCTCTACAACTGCTTCCCCATCTTCTCCTACTGTACCATATTTGTTTTTCTGGGCACAGTAAGCTTGTTAGCAGTGGGTGGTATGGTTTAGCTGGCAGCTGAGGGCCAAGAAAGCCTGAGGTTTTAAAGACACAGTCTGAGTTGGGTGAGAGAAGGCGCTAACGGGCGCAAATTTCAGGGCCAAAAACCCCAGGCACACACATAGACACACAGGAGGTCGATTAACATCTATGTATTTACTAAGATTGTCTTTCTTAGTGGAGAAAGAGCATCTGAAACAGCATTTTAAATCTGCTGACATTAATACCCGCTGTTAAAAACAAATACAAATTGAATTCTTTAAAAGTATCTCCCTGAACTGGGTGCTTGCACATGCACACTGGAGGAGTGGATTTCTCCCGGAAACATGGAGTTTTATCAGGACTCTCCAGGCGACCAAGGGGAGGGAGGGAGGTTTGCATGGTGTGTCAAGGATGGATGTATGTATAAAAGAGAAGAGGTAGTGGGGGACAGAAACATGGTTGGAATTGCGTGAGGAGATGGGGCATGGGCTGTGTAAATGGGGGATCAGTTTTGCCCAGGGCTCATGGGGCCCCCTACCCAGCTGTGGATTAGGGATGCATATATGTTTGTGTGTGTGTGAGAGTGCGTGTGTGTAAGTGTCTGGTCTGGGTGCACCAGGCCATGTGTGTATGACAGCACTTTTAAATGTGTGCGTTACCATCCTTGCATGCAATATGCTCTGTGCATTGCTTCATGCTTGACTTGTGTACGTGCAAGAAAGGATGCGATAATGACATCTTGCCTCAGCGTTGTTCCATATATGTGTAGTTTTGTGTGTGGCAGTGGGCACGTGTGTGTGATCGAAACACACTTGGGTTGAATGTCTTGGCCCCCAGTGGTCCATCCAAAGCCCTTTAGCTAAGGCAGGGAAGAAGAGAGGGATGCAAGGAAGGCTGTAGAGAGGGGGTAGAGGTGCAGGTCAGAGAGGAGGAAGGATTGGCATTTCAATATCCTCACAGGATTACTGGCAGGGCTTTAGATGGCTGGTCTCCGTGGAGTTACATGGGCCTGAGAGATAGTGGAATAAAAGGAGGAGAGGAGAGAGGGATGAATATAGAAGTGGATGGATGGAGAGAGGTGAGCTGTGTAGCATTATGAGCAGAATGCCTTGTGGGTGTGGTGGCAAGGAGGCACAGGGGTGAAGAGCAAAAGCAAAAAGCATAGGATTTCCTCAAAAATGATGTGCACACAGTAGAAACTTTTTTATGTGAACTATCTGGAGTTATCTGGGGCATTAAACAAATCAAGTATGTGAGAAAACTGAATAAGTGGTACACTTTATTTACAAGTCCTTGTGTGTGAGACGAAGTCAGGAGATGAGAGTTAGACATAAAGGTATGGAGATAAAAGGGAAGGAGATAGAGAGGGAGCTGAAGTATAAAGAGAGAAAAAGCAAAAGAAAAGGCGAGACACACCTCAGGATACATAGTGAAAGAATATAGATGAATAAGGCTGTAAAGTTGAAGGAATCAGAAATTTGAGGGAATGTGATTGAAGCCTGGTAAGCCAAGTGGGGTCAAAGGAAATGAGCAGAAATGGGAGAAGTAGCTCAGGTGTGCTGGGCTGCCATTCCTCGGCTCCTCCCGTCAACAGGTTTCCTTGAGCAAGACACTGAGCAAAGTCACTCCTGATCTGTGTAGAAAAAAAATCTGTGCCCTGTGACACAAAATCAAAGTAGAGGAAATATCCTGGTTTTTAGTCCCCAATATGAGTCAAAGAAATTCTGGAAACTACACTTCCCATAATGTAACTTGTAACCATCCCTTCCTCCTAAAGGCCTGTGTCTGTCTCAAACCCATGCAGTTATTACTCTGATGATGCCATCAGGGTTATATCTGCTTATTGTACATCTGCTTGGTTTTTTAGAAGATAATTTTCATTCAGCTGGTGTCACAGGTGAAGTAGTACCCCTCACGACAACAAACTGAACGGTTTGTATGATATCAGTGGAGTGGCCCTTTAATGTAATGTCATGTAAATGTGGAAACTGGTGCTTTTTTATTCATGGAAGGAAGATAAGAAGAGAAAACAGAAAGATGGAGTTGGGGTTGTCTCTGACTCTTGATACAGCACCTCATGCTTTTCCAAGAACTCTGATTGACTCCTGAGAACACGTTTCAGTTTGACTGTTTGAATATTTATAAGTTTGAGCCTGAATTAATTTGGGATCACACCTTCCCTGCATTGTGACAGAAACTGTCAGGGAATGTTTTTTCTTTCCTTCACTGAATGAGTTCTTCTCAACTGTCAAAGTACAAAACTACTACTTTTTCATTTAGTTTCCAATAGCCTTTTTTTCCCCCCTTTCACACCTCCTCACCTTCTCTCTGCTCATCCCCACCTCCAGCCCTCTGCATGGAGGCGTTTGGATCCTTTTTGCCTCCTTAATTAGAAGTGATGGGAAGGTGAGGCTTCAGCAGGCACCAAATGAATAGAGTCATCAAGCTACTTTTCAGGACTATAGCCCAGCCACTTAAGATGCTTTGTCACCCTGTGATGGAAATTTTAATTGCCTACCTCTTGGCTTATAATTGGAGTCTATGAAGAGGCACTCTCAGGTCTTTAGTATGTGTGCTCTGTATGTGGATTTACAGGCTGTTTCTTGTTGTTCAGGGAATTGTAGTGTTCACTTAGGAACAGAAAACAAAGCTTGGAGGTGGCTGATGGCACACACGATGTTATCCTCATAATCAGGGTATTATACAGGGCTTGAGGGCTGTCTTTGATGCACATCTTTTGCCAAAACCCTCTCAGGAGGGGAGAGAAACAGGTGAAAACACAAACTCTTATCGTTGCAAAGACACTAGAAAGAAAAGTTCAAACTTCAAAATCTGTGTTATCTCTCATTTTCTCCATCTAATACCTTGTGAGGTCTTTATCTTGTCTCTGTTGAGAGATCTTTGCTGTGTTTGTATGTGCGTGCCCTCTTTGTTTTTTGTTTTTTTTGTGGGGTATGTTGCTGGAGGGGAAGAAAAGTTGGCGGCACCCCACTGTGCGCGAGAGAGAGAAAGTTGTGTAGAGATGCAGCTGTCTTTCTGAATGACAGCGTACTGCTCTCTGATACAACAGTGGGCGGGTGACAGACAGTTCAGCTCATCAGACTAACATTGCACACACACACACACACACACACACACACACACACACACACAAACACACACCTTTTTCTCATTCACTGTGCCTCTTTTACATCATTTTCAAACAATTGTCTTAGAGACTCTGTCTTTTTGAGTTAGAATACATTGTACATTTGCATTTTTTTCAACATCTTAATATTTATCTAAGGAAAACAAAAAACAATCCTGACACACTGTGTTCTTGTCTTACGATGCACAGTAGATTCTTTTATTCTCACAGTATACACTCTATGTGTTCACCTCTCTAAACATGTTTGACTGCACTTGAACTTTGTCAGCAGCAAAGGAAAGCATAGTATAGGTGTGTACGGCTGTGTGTGTGCATGCATTTTCTCTCATTGCAAGTCTGTCAGGGCAGATAGAGCTCTCCCCACCTTCTTAGCTAACCTCCTGCAGCAGGCTTGGGTCAGCCACTCTGTGTTTTTGTGAGTGTGTATGTGTGTGGCCTGTGTTTTTATTTGTTGGAGGCTCCAGGCAGAGACTGTCTGGCTTAACGGACATGTCGTGATCAGACCATGCCTCTGCCTTTAGGCTAAAGCACACTGGGCCCAAAGAGTGCTCAGAATCAGTCAGTGTGCAGCTGTCAAGAGCACTTTAAGCAAGTCGGCCCCAGTCGCTCTTCCCTGGTGGGAGCGTGGGATGCCAGATTTGGCAGATTTGTAAGCTTAGTAAAGGTTGAACCAAGAGGTTATAAGGTGTTTTTGACATTCAACAGGTCTTCATGTTTTCTTTTTGTCAAAATCATCCTCCCAAATCAGACAAAGATCACAAATGTCAATTTATTATCAGCCTTTAATTGCATGTATTTCTACATTGTTAGGGTGCAAAAATGCTTCACCATTTCATTGCAAGTTGATATTCAGTTTTTGCACAGCTGTGTTATTTTGATCAGGCCCTCTTGAATAATATCATACAGCGAGATTCTCTTTGTCCTGCTTGCTTGTTCGCTCGTTGTTCTGGTCTCTCTCTCGCCCACCCACCTACTGACTGACACATTTAATCAGGCCACCACTGAGATTTTCCTCTCTGTTACACACACAGACACCAGTATCTCTGACACAAACACACACACACATGCTCAGACACACACACCTAGGTGAATCAAGTCCCTGAAACATATAATTTTGTAGTTTAGATGGAAATGTGCCCTATCCAGGTGTCTTCCCTGCACCATTCCTCCCCCTCACAGACCAAAATATATATCCACATTTGTGTGTGTTACATCTAGACAAGACCCGTTCCCTCTAAACACCTTCCCTCCACTTTTCTTGCTATACTGACATGAATGATAATAACCACAGATAATACCTGTCTCTGACTGCATCTGCTCACCTCACCTCTGAAGCTTGATCCGTTCTTCCTCTCTACTGTTTCTTTTTCCTATGCGCCTACTAATTGTGTGTAGGTATGTGTATTTAGTATGAGGCCCCTGGGCGGTTGGATGCTGATCGGGCAGATTAGGCAGAGAATGGTGAGCAGGGACACGTTCCCAGACAGTTCTCTACAGCCAGGGCAGGCTGATAACCCTAGATTAAAACGGCAAAACCTTCTGCAAAATACTGAGACCCAGGTTGGGGTAGCTGGGTAGAGCTAGGTCAATTAGGATACATAAAATCTGTGAAATGATGATGTTTCAATTTCAAATAGAAGAGTTTGGAATTTTCTGAATATTTGTTCTAAGTGGAAACTGAAATGTTTAAAGATGCTTATACATGCCAGTTTACTTTAGTCAAGCACCTTAAAAATGTTCAGATCTCAGTGATTTAATGTCTATAAAGAAATTCCAATTTAAAGCAATAATAGTGTATCTTTGCTTCATTGTCCACACCATCACCAGAATTATGCTATTAAATGTGTTCGGATTTCTTGTTCAAATATGAACCAAGGTTGCTTTCAGTTGTTGGTTATTTAATTGCAGCTACTAGATGTAATTGTACAGCTTCCCATCATTTTTCTTTCATGAAAGAGCTGCTGAACAGCTGCCCTGTGTGCTTTTAATTTAGTCAGTACAAGGAATGCTTTTCTTTAAGGTTGGCGTCTGATAGCGTCTGATACTTCAGTACTTCTCCACACAAATGATACTTGAAAGTGTGCAGAATTGGATTCTGGGTTCAGATAGTGAAGTGTCTGTCAGCAGAATATTTGAATAGTTAAAATCTACAGAACTACAGCACATGCAGTGGTGCATTATTCATTTTCTGATAAGCTTTTTGCATTGATCAAAAGTTTAGCAAGTAGACACAAGTTACTGCATAGTGAAAGTACTTTAAAAACATAAGTGCATAACTACTTGCCCATTTAAAGCTTTGATGACTTTATTAAAGACACGCATGTCCAAATACACATTCCACTGGGATCTGGTAACCATTGACTGAAATGCTTGTGGCGTTAGGTGTGTAAAAAGCCCCAGGGCTAGCCAGACCAGAAGAAACTAAATGTTCCCACTCCTCTGCTGTCAGTCACATAAATTGTTGCACTATCCATTTAACCCCAGGTGAAAGCCAGGGGTGTTGTGCCCAGAGGGAACAGCACACTTGCTTCCTGTTAACCCTTTGAACATGAGCACACCTGACAGATACAGCTCTCTCAATCACTCCTGCCTACAACTTTCACACACTCCACCATCTCGTCTTTTCATTCTGAACACACATGCAGTCACTCACCCTCTTTATTATGCATAGGCACACAGGAGTGTGTAAAGTTTCACACGTGGCAGAGATGGTAAGAAGTAGAACAAAGAAACCCCCTCCTGACAAGATGGATGTCATCTCAGCAGAGGCACAAACAGGCCTGTGGGGAACAGTGGATTCCCTCGAGAACAGAGATGGAGACAGAGCTGTGTCGAGGAAATGGAGAGATAAGGAGATTGAGAGATGGTGAGAGAATTTCCAAGGAGAGGGCCCATGGAAGTGAGAAAGAGAAGGAGGGAAAAAGTCAGAATGACTGTGGGATGTTCAGCCATGCCTGTGCTGTCGCCCCCAGGGAGAGCAGCTCCACTGCCTGTCTCCTTTGATAACGAAACAGAGATGCCAGTTGCACCTCGGCTGCCTCTGTACACATGGATTCAAGAGCCTACAGCAGCAGCTGCCATTTTGTGCCAAATTCTATTCATAGATCTACCTGCCATAGAGACCTGAGCATAGAGCTGCCACACACCCATAACCCCCCATTGTCTACAGAAGACAGAATCGGGTATCAAGAACTGGCTCTGAAATGGGATTTAAGAACCTAGGGAATGAACCCAGGCAATGGTTAAGAAACATGCTTCTCAGTTCAGGTGTTTCGTTTCTGAAAGCAAGTACAGACTACCTGTGCTTCTGTCTGCATAAGGACTATGCATGCACTGACGCATGAGCACAGTGTTTACATTATGGTGGAGTGTAGGTAGAACTTTAAAGAGCAAAATATTATTACCTCGATACAAGGTCTGTCAAGTCTGCCTTACATAATGAAGCACATGCTGCAGTGTGAACAGTTTTTTATGATGTTCTTAGTTGTAGTCATGATTGAAAAGAATCAGGCAACTGTGCCTCCAAAGTAAAGCAAGAACATGGCAAGATACAGAATATGCATGTTTTTCTTTATCTTTGAACCGCAAAAAAAACATTCTGACTTTTTACATAGTCAGATTTTTTTTGCATTCAACAAAAAACTCAAACTGATAAGCAGAGTAAGAATCAGAATCTGTTAAACCTAAATGATACCCAGCCTGAGCTTGTACTCAGACTATGGAAGTGTAATCACTCAGAGGAACAGCTGTGTGCTGCCTATTTGCCATCCATTATATTTCCTCATGCCTCACTTTTCCCTCTCATCATAGTGTCCCTTTGAAGTTTATAGAGCTTTATCTGTATCAGGGATTGGTATATGTACTGCAAAGCTTTCATACTGGATCTTATCAGAAGCTGTATGTCTTTGTGATGTTTGTGATTTCTGCTGTATGATGAGGCTGTGAAAACATCTGCCGTGTACTTTCACCGCAGAGCTGGAGAGGCTTATTGTCCACAAGACCATCACCTCTTCTGTATTACTTGCGAAAATCATTGTGCAATTGTGTGCGTTTTTGTGTGTATGTGTGAGAGCAAAAGTCATTTCAGACGGCTGTCAGCATTGATTTCTTCCTCTCAAACACAGAGCCAAACCCAACACTACCCATCATTTGCTGCCATGCACACTTGTGTGTGCCGTGTGTTGAAATGGCGGGCATACAGTATCTGCTCTTGAGCGTGCTTGCATGAACAGCTGAATATGTGTGTGTGACTTATTATATCCACTTAGCCACCAATTTTCCAAAGTTGTGTACCTTCAAAAATATGCAAATTGTAGTGAAATTTGGAATGGGCAAATTCTGTTAAGTGAAAAGTGTAACAATACAGAAAAAAAGATTCCTAAAAGAAAGAACCTTTCTCTTCATTCCTTGCGACTTGTTGTTCCTAGAAGACATTTTCTAGATGATATGGTAGACAACAAATTAGAAGTAGCAGCGTCACACATCAGCCGATTTTAATTTTGGTGCATATTTGTCTTTACAACTTCCCAATAAAATATGTTTTAAAAGCTACAAATAAACTATAAGAGGAAGCAGCTGAGTTCTTCAGGTGTTTAGAAACGTCACCTCCACTTGAACGTGAAAGCCTGATCACGTTAGTTTATTGAACACACTAATAATAAAATGTCTCTAGGTTTTAGAAATTGTATAGCTCAAACACTGCTTGTTTGTCTGCTGCATCAGTTAGAGCCCTTGTTTTTGTAGCTGCAGAGGTGGAAACACCACTTTAACTACTGTTGTACTTTAGTAGTAGAGCAGTGATTGTATGTGTATTAGTATAGAGAAACTGTACACACCTGTTTTTTATGTGTCAGCTTGAGCTGTGATGCGATCTGGAGGTTGGAGGCAGGCACCAGTATTATGCATAATTCAGCACACAAGGAAAGAAAGAATAGCAAACAATAGCCTGCAGTTGTAGATCGGGAAAGCAGGTTGACACTGTGTTCTTGATTTAGTATGTTAGACTGAGGTTCTCTTTGTGTTTGTGTGGCAGGGGCTTTGAGAAAGAAGGGTGTGTCTGTTCGAGCTTCCTTTCACTCTTAACTGTCATCTTACTCCCTTGCTCTTTTCTGTTTTCTTTTTCTCAGTTTCTTTTATGTGTGTCCTCAACCACCTGCCAGTCTCACCTGTGCACTTTAGTTTTTCACGCTTTTAATGTACTTCCTTCATTTTCCACTGAGCTAGACTTCAGTCTCTTTCATCTACATATATATAATAAATGCCTGTACAGATTCATTGATCATTAAGAATGATTTCTCTGCTTGTTTGTTTACATTCCTGGATACTGTTCATTAGCATCTCTCCTTCAGTGCCTTTTTCGTTTTTACAGCTACTCTCCCCTACTGTGTATGCATCTGTACAATATGTTGCATTCACATTATGTGGGAGTATTCATTAGAATGACTTGATGCCTCAAGGCAATGTGTTCGTGCTTTCAAAAGGCCACTAATTGGCATGATTAAAGTTTTGTGAACACTTTGAATCTTCATGATAAGTTTTTTAAAACTGTTTCACATTCAGTAGACATGGAGTTAGTATGTTTTAAAGCACCACAAAGGAACTGGTTATTTCCTGAGGTTGTATTTTAATCACCATTTCAGTATGTCACATTTTCATCTCAGTTTACTGCAGTTCTTTTTTAATGCTTCTCATTATAATAATAACTAATTTAGTTTTTTTCATCCATTTCATTTCCACTTTCCCATTGCTATCAGATGGTAGAATATTTTTCAGTTTCCGGGAAACAGTAGTAAGAAGCACAAGAAAATTATGCAACCAGTCCATTTTTGGGGGTTAATTTTAAAGGGCGTTGTGCCTGTATATAATACTAATGACAGCACCAGCATCTATGGGATTTAACTGATTACTACATTTGTCTGACTGTCATAATCAATATAAAAAATAAGCTTAAATAGAAATAAAACAACATTCAATTTAACTAAATTATTTAAATAAAAAAAACTGTTAGATTTGACATTATTATTTGCATTCCTATCTCTCTCTCTATCTCTCTAGCTCTCACCTACACACATGTACACACGTACACAAGCAGGCCAGTCAAGGTGTGTCCAGAAGTGAGGACCAGCCAAAATATCCTCATTTTCCCAAAATGACCTCATTCCAGAGGTCTAAAACTCAAACTGGCCCTCACAATATATAATCATACAAGCACACACACACACTCCTCTATGATACAAAAAGTCACAGAAGTCACCATGAATAATGGATAATACCTGTTTTTTTCAGACATCAAAAACAGACAGATGGAGATGGACAGTGAGAAAGAAATACAGACAGTGTGTGTTGAGCGTCTTTGATCCTCTGCCTAAAATGACTGTATTATCCTGCTGTTTGAGAGGAGGACTGAAGGAGCTGCACAGATGCTTTGTTGGTGTATGTGTGTGTGTGTGTGTGTGTGTGTGTGTGTAGTATTTTGTGTGTTCGCATAATTTTGGCAATGTTTGAGTGACAGGCAGAACATATTCATTAGTGTCGCTGTTTTCATTGAGGAAAGAGATGAATTGATGGTTAAAGGTCAGGAAAGAGATGAGCACATTAGAATAAAAACAAATGAGAAACTGGAATAGAATAGGGACAGAAAGAAACAGGCAGGAAATAAAGGAAAGAGACATCAGTGTCATAGGAAATCCCAGGGACAATGTCCCTGTGAAAGGGGGGTATTGAAGTAACAGCAATAATTATTTTCAAGTACAAAAAAGATGACAGAGAACAGCCCTTACGGTCCTCTGCCACTAAACCTAACCCTAATGGCCTTAATGGCACCACTCCTCCCAAATGTAAAGGCCTTTTGACTACACTAACTGCACCCCTTTATTTTTCTTAGTAGTTTTGAGTGACAACCCATTTTTCTACTTCATTAAACATGGACTAATTAGCACTTAAGCAAGAGTGGGTGGTGCTCACTGATTATCATGTGTGCTGCCTGTCATTTGTTGACAGAGAAACAAAGAGCCGGCCTTTCTTCAGTAATGAAATTGTTTGCTTAGCGAGCCAGTGCAATTACACTGCATTTGAATTCGGAAAGCTCTGTACAGATAATTCACCTTCCATTTTGTGTTCTGTTGTGATCGATAAGAGATGAAATATCTGTCAGGATAATTGTCACTGCAGCTACCCTGGATTAAATCAGAAAAAGTTCTGAAGTCAGTTTAACTGAGAGACTCGGAGAAGAAAGAGGGAGTTCAGATTGTGAACGTCTCTATCCGTTATCCGTCTTGTGTCGATACAAACCAGTCAGTCAATCCATATCTGTATTGATCTGTTATCAGTCCCAATGTACTGACCCAGGCTCTGTTCAATGCCACACACACACACACACACGCAGACAAAGAAACCTACGCAGAGATTGTCCTTCCATGGGAATTTTGAGTTCGATGAAGCTGTCTTCTCTGACACGTCTCAGCTTCAATAATTAATCCATTACCTTTATCCTTGAAAACTTTTGTCTTCTTTTTTTTCGCTCTCTTTGTTCCTCTCCTCTCCTCATAACCGTGTTGGACTTTCCCATCTGTTCTATTATGACCACAATTCAATTGCTCGCTCACTTCACATCTGAGATCACAGTAGAGTAGACTGTGTATATATATATGTATATATATACACAGTACATATATATATATATATATATATATATATATATATATATATATA
>JBBMJY010000005.1:5130100-5163525 GCA_037833715.1 Toxotes lorentzi
CCCCCCCCCCCACCCCCCCCCCCCCCCCCCCCCCCCCCCCCCCCCCCCCCCCCCCCCCCCCCCCCCCCCCCCCCCACTCTACCCAACTTTCCACATTTATTGCAATTTTCTCACTGGTATAATCAAAAGGCTACAAGTCAGACAGAATATGGAAGGGGACATGGAGCAATATTACAGAAGGATAATGAAAATTCACAGGAAGCTTGGTCTGGTTTGTGAAATTCTAAAAATTGTTGAATTTCACAGACATATTCCTCAGAACCCGTAGCCCTGGCTTTAAAATTACATTCTAAGTGTGGCGCTTAACAGAATCCTTTCTGACTTTCTGCTGTCAATTTAAAGACGAACCTTTCACAAAGAAATCTTTCCCCTTGAAAAACTGGTAATGTGAGAAGCAGCCTTAATGAGAAAAGCACAACAGTAAGGTAAAGTTATTTTGGCAAGTACTGAAGCAGAACTAAAAACCTCAGAGTGTCAGTACCCCTGGCCTAAAACAAGCCTCTGTCAACTACCTCCATCAAAGTCCACAGTAGCATTGCAGCTCCAGTTGTCCCAGTTCTGATTTTTCCCTTCATGTGACACAGATCTCATGGTTTCTAATGAGTGTGAAGAGCAAAAAGCTGCATGGTGTCGCACTTTATTTCCCCCAATCCCGATCTGCACCACATGGATATGAGATGGAACAAAAAACAAAACAAAGATCCCAAGGCCTCTGACCTACATGCAAGTTGTATTCGAACACTGGCCAGAAGTCACCAGCGTTGCCATGACGATAGGGGGAAATCTTACTGTACATCATTCACGTGAGACGACTGTCACATTTTCAGCGCCCGCAGCAGCTTGGCTTAATTCCCAGAACTGGGTCTCTCTGCACAGAGGTGGAAGTAAGGAAAGCAGTTGAGACAAGAGCTGCTGTCTGTGCCGTGTATCTCTTTCTGACTGGAGCCATCGTCTAAGTCTTTTCCAACATGCACAAAACTTGCACAGGCCTTTACTGGACTGGTTTCTATGTCATGGTGTGGATGGAGGAAATGTAAAGGCTTGCAGTTGGAGGGAAAAAAAAGTGTTCTTTTCACTCCAGTCTGTCTGTTTTTGCTCCTGACAGGAAACTCATGTTTGCGTGAAGAGACATGAAATGTACAATATTCACTGCAGAAGACAAATATACACACAGACACACAAGAGTGTAGACGTTCTAACACCACCCCCCTCTGACCCTGTCGCTTCTGGGATGACAAATCGCCCACAAGTCGGCGAGTCACGTGACCTCATCTGTGTCGGCGAAGCAGCGCTTCTGACAGGCCTTCCACAAACACTGACAACACGGATGTCATATCTTATTGACCAACAATCCATGCTGGCATTTGGCTGTCTCTCTCTGTGTGTGTGTGTGTGTGTGTGTGTGTGTGTGTGTGTGTGTGTATGTGTATGTGTATGTGTATGTGTATGTGTATGTGTATGTGGAGGGGGGGGTTACGCGTGTGTGCATGCTCATTTGCGTTGTTTAATCTCCCAGCATGCTGAGCCCTCTGGAGAGGTTTGGAGCACTATGCCTGATGAATAATGAGCCGAAGCCATGCGGTTGAGAATTAAATCTGCCCAAACAAAGACATGCCAACAGCTGACAAGCACGCAATACACACACAATCACACGCACACACGTTTTTGGCCTGAATTCAAACACACACCTTTCTCTGTAGAACATGGACACTCACATAAATAGGCACAAAGACGCTGCTTTTTTCTCCTTATCAACACACACTCTCTTGAATCCACTTCCTGTTCCACCACTGTGGATTGTGTACAACATACTCTCATTGTGCTTCAGGTCTGCCTTGTCCGAGAACAGGAAGCGTGTGAGCTAGTGTCATGTAAGCCTGATTTTTCCTTTTTTTTCTATCCTCCCATCTGTTCATCTGCCAAACTCAAAAATGTATCGCAGATGAACGAGGAAAGAGAGTGAATGAGTGAATAAATGAGTGTGTGATTAACAAAGTAGAAAAAGAAGGAGGGGAAATGAGCATGTGAAGGGCGTAGTAAGAGGGGAGAAGGATGGAGTGTGAAGAGGTGAGTTGGCAGTGACACAGACTCACATCATATGTGACACTGCCCGGGACATTAGTTTCATGTTGAAGGATGTGACCTAGAAACATGGTAATGTGGGGTGGGAGGGTGCAGGAAAGGATCAAGACTCATCTTCAGTCTCCATTAATAGGCCAGTTTTAGATAACATCCAGAGTTGCATGTAAGAGAGATATAAGGAAAGAAGGTGTCTGGGGAAATTAGTGGAGATAGACTGTAAGACATGATGCAGAGATTGTGGCCTTTTTTTTAGAATGAAAATAGGGGGCGGGGGGAGTATGCTCACTCATGTGGTCCACTGAAGATTATGCAGCGAAGTGTGACTATGCTTTAGTTTCCCCTCAATCGCTCATGGCCGTGACACAGTTAACCCTGAAACTAATCAGCCACAGAACCAATGAAGCGCACATCTCAGTGTGTCATATACGTATGTGAACGTTTGAAGGCATTGTCAGCCTATGTTGTTCATTTTATGTGAGCACCACCTTCATGTGTGTGTGCGTGTACTGCACTGTACAACTGGTTTTAAGCTACAACAGCGAGTTTGAAAGCCCTATTTGACAGAAGAGAGTCTTCGATCCTCCACTCAGCCCTGGCCTTGAATAGAAAAGGTTTCATTTGCTTCATAATTGGACTTTTTACTTTATTTGTCTGTGTCTGTGTGTCTGTGTGTGTGCACAAACATATGTGTGAATGTGTTTATACACTCAAGCCTATGTGCGTGCATGCATGCTTGTGTGTCTGTGGGTGTGTGTTGGATCAATAAGCCGTTATGAGGCAGCTAGTATAGGATCCCTCTAGTCGATCTGGAGCTGTAATCACATTTCAGAGCCTGAGGCTGGCTTTTGGGAAAACTACCTGGCGTTTTCCAGGAAGATTAGCCATAACATGTAACAAGGGTCAGAGATCATCTAATTGAAAACTGTACCTCATTGGTTAATAGTTATTGGCTATCTGCTAGCTAGTTTATTTGGTAGTTGTTAGTGTTCAATAAATACAATAGGCAGTTGATAAAGAAAACAAGAGGCTCACTGGGAAACCATGTAGTGTTTTTGTTTTGTTGTGTACAGTCAAACAGTTGGGGTCAATACCACTTGCGGTTCTAAATTTCAGCTGAAATTTCCAATTGTGTCTCATTAATGTCACAGTAGTGATTTCGTAGAGGCCCTTGGAAGAAATTAGGCAAGGTAATAACCTTTTTTTTAATTTGTAGATTGGATAGGGCACTGTAAAATTATTCATCTATATATTTAGATTTTTTTCATTGATATTAAACCCAGTTGTTATATGTTGACAAGTTGTGTATCTCACAGTATATCACCTTCATACTTATTAGGCTATTTATCAACCCCCTAACAGGACATTGTGATTTGAGGACATGCAATCACATTATTTTTAGACGTTTTTTTGCAAAGCTGTCATTTCCTGAGAGGACTCAGAGCTAAACTCTAACAACAAAGCAGCAAGCCAACTACAAGTACCACGGCACTTTAAGGTTTCCCTGCCTCAGCACTTTACTGCCTATTATGTCCCGTCCCAGTTTCTGACTGAAGATTATATTGTGTTTGTGTGTCAGTTATTTTGCATGTGTGTGTGTGTGTGTGTGTGTGTGTGTGTGTGTGTTAGTGAGATAACATTTTAAAGCAAGCAGAAAAGACAAAAAAGCCTGGTGCAAGAGCCTTGTGATCTGACTAAAGCCTTGTGGAGGAAACCCAAAGTGGGATTTGAGAACTCAGAGCCTTTGATCTCGGTTTGTCTCTCTGCATTTGGAGTTCGCAAGGTCAAAACAAACAAACATGGAGCATTAGATGAAGTTTATGAATACATAAATGGAAATATATTGTGTGTTTTTAAAGAGGAAAAAAACCTCATCCTAAACAATGTGAATCAAAATCATCTTTTTGCAAAATATTTTTGGGCTATGTTTGGTTATTATAACCCCAGATAACTGGCTAAACATGTCAGACTCAGATATTTACAGCTAGCCCACAGTTATGGTGGAGTTTGATGGTAGAAAAATGTTCCAGCTATGTCAAACATCAATGGTAAAACTCGGGTATTGATTTCAGTCTCTGGATCAAAGAGCGAGGGCTTCTTCCTAGACACAACATTTTGGTCTAATGTTCAACAATCACACACAGAGAGAAAATCTTTGTTGAAGGAGGCTGAGTTGCCAATTTCTCCTCTGACTGCAGCCTCAATAGAGCAGAGAGCAACGCAGACATGAAGAATGCTTTGCTTTGTGCTGTGAGAGGGTACCGCTGGGGCCAAAGATATATCTTTATGCTAACAAATCAGTTGGCCTGCTAACTGTGTGACTTGCCCATACCTGGTTAAATGGTATCTGAATCTGAGTGGTTCCTTTTATCTATTTCTGGTATCATGTGGACTTTTTGCTGCTGGGAACTCAGGATTTTGTCTTGTATTTCTTTGTACAGACAAGCACATGGACCACAAATTATGATGACAAGTCTTGTCTCATTGTCTCAGATCTGTAAACGTTGTAGTGGAGGTTGTCCTATATTGTGTGTTTCTGTGTATCTGTACCATTCTAGTTAAGATCCCAACACGGAGGACCTACATTGACCCAGAGACCTGTGAGGACCTGCTGCAGGCTGTACATGCCTTTGCCAAGGAACTGGACAACTCAAGCATCAAGATAGAGAGAATTGTGCACACAGGTACATGAATATACAAAGCAATACTGCTAAACTTCTCAACTCTTTACAACTAAAACACTACGTACTATAGTTTGACACTTTTCAGACTCCATATCCCAAGTTAATCGCAAGGGCTTTCTGTTCAATTTGAGATAATCCAGATGATTCCATCATTAAGGTTATTTCTCAGACTTTAGAAAGTTCCCTCCAGAGACACAGCAGACATTTAACAACCGTTTCCACAGGCTGAGTAGTACTCCTTGTGACAAATAAAATGGTCTTCATGTCCCCCTTTACATTTGAAGCAGGATATGAGCATCACTTTGGGTATAGTAAATATAATTGTAAAGAGTTAATGGCACAGCAAAAGTTATGAAATTCTTTTTTTCCAAAATTGCAATAAAGGTAAGATAATTCTTCTTTATGATATCAAAGATGAAAATCCCAGTATTATCAAAGGCAGCCAACAGAGCAGGGACTAATCCACAGTTGTAGCAATCTCAAGGTATTTTTGCACTTTCCCTCAAACTGCCTTGAGACAAACTGGAGAATCCAGTTCGTCCAGCCTGGCAACTTACTAATCTTTGCCAAAATCCAGTTGGCTGTTATATTTCCCTTGTATCTACTTCATGTTTCACTGTTTCACCTGCACCCTACCCCACCTTTGATCTTTCTTTGATCTCTTTGTATTTCATCTCTTACTCTCTCTCTCTCTCTCTCTCTCTCTCTCTCTCTCTCTCTCTCTCTCTCTCTCTCTCTCAATAGTGTTCATTTGCGTCATCTCTTTTCCTACTCGATATGTTTGTATTTCTCCATCTGATTCTGCTCCGTTTCCCCCTCTTTCTCCCAGTACCCCCACAGCCTAACCCCCTATTCATGTCTTCTCACTTTCTTTTGATGTTTGTGCAGATATTAGTCCACATCATCAGCCTGACCTATTTTTCTTCTCCACTTTGTCTGGCTGTTGCTCAGTCAACAGGGATCATGACCTCTGCTTCTTTATCTCCCCCTGCAGGCGACTTTGGGGAGGTGTGCCGTGGCTGCCTGAAGCTGCCCAGTAAGAGAGAGCTGCCAGTGGCCATAAAGACATTAAGGGCCGGTTGCTCTGACAAACAGCGTCGCTCCTTCCTTAGCGAGGCTGGCATCCTGGGGCAGTTTGACCACTCCAACATCATCCGACTGGAGGGCGTCATCACCACCGGTAAGAAGGGAGAGAGAAAGAGAGAGAGAGAGAGAGAGACCAAGAAGAAAGCAGGATGTGATAGGCAGTTTGGGAGGAAGGTGTTACCACTGGGAAAAGAGTGGGAAAATAAAGGAGAGTTGTTTCCCCTTCTTTTTCCACAGAAGGGGAAAAAAATCTTTGGTATCCAGGGATCAGAGGAGGAATGGGACAGTTTGACCACCTCGAATGTCACAAAGGAGGTTCATCACCTCCATTACCAAAGGAAGTGAGGCCATAGTGAAGGCAGAAAAATAAGGGAATTGGAATTTTACTATTTCAATATCACAGCCACAGAGGGGGTCATCACTTCTGGTGAAAGTATGGAGAAACATGGGAAGAAAACTGGGGCTGGTGCAAAGGCAATGGACAGGAGGAGGGAGGATTGGAAAGTGCACTGGGACACTCCGACCACTTTAATATCACACACATGTAGGGGGTCAATGCTCACTGTGAAGAGGGCAGGACGGGAGGATGGAAAAAGAGTAGAGAGCAGGGTGGCAAAATGGATGCTGTACGCTAGCAGCAGCCAAGCTACATCAAGGCCCATTTTCCGCTGACAGATAGCAATTGAGGTTCTAGAGCAAAAAAAACTGGATGGAAGGAGGGAGAGGAAAAAAAAACTTGAAGGGAGGAGACAGAGAAAAGAGACATGAGAGGCAGAGAAGATGAGGTAGAGGTTAATGGGAATGGCAGGTGAAAGGAGAAGCTTTAAAGAGTCTGTGAAGTTTTTGTTACTGCCACAGTGATGCTCAGTGTGGTGTTTGTGTGTGTGTGTGTGTGTGTGTGTCTGTGTGTGTGAGGGCACAGTGCCCGAACACACTCTGTGCTCAGTAGGATGGCAGCAGATGTGCAGGGTACAGTAATTGGTGCTAGAGACCCAGCGGGGCCCTGAGATCCACTCCAATCTCTCCCACCATCATGTGCACACCCACACACACACACATAAATACATACATTTACACACAACCCAAGTGGATGCTCCCTCACACACACACACCTGCTTGCTTGCCTCTTCACTTGGCATGAAGTCATACATCCGTCCACACAAACAGTACACACACACCCACACACTGTTAGACTACAAATTACCTGCTTTACATCACTTACCCCCCCACATCCTCACTCATCCACCACACCTAGCCCACCTGCACACACCATCCAACTCCTGCACACACAACTGTAACTCAAGATGTGTCCCGTTAAGTAGGAAAGCCTCCTCCTTCCCTTTCTATCAATCATGAACCACCGCTTCCTCCACATTCTTACTGGCAATACCAGGATTACAGGAAATAGGATAATATTAAGGAATGCACTGAGGTAATTTGCTACCTGCCAGGCATATCATAAAAGGGTAGAAATACACAGGAAGTGGTGAGGCCACTTAAAGAAGTTTTCTGCTGCTGTTGCTGTTTCAGTGCACAATGATAAAGATCAGTGCAGGAGCTACATTTGATCAAATCAGTAACTAAAAAAAGCTCCAAATTACATTTAGTTACAATGTACAGGGTATATGTGTTGGATCTCAGGTGTGATTGGTGACCACTCACAGTTCATTTATTTGAACTTTACACTCCACACTATTCAACTTGTCGGGGAAAATTAATGGAAGACTGCAGCTCCACCTGGCTCATTGCTCTGTTTGTTTCTGCCCTCATAGTAGTTTTATTTTTCAACATTACCACCAGTAAGAAATGTTCCTCCGGAGGCGTTTGCTTGTAAGAATGTCACAGGTTACTACTACTACTACTTAAACTACTCACCCCTAAACCTCCTTAGTTCAGTGAGTTTCTTGTATTACTGGTGTAATACAAAGTCATTCTAGTACAAGTTGCATCTGATATTCATGAGAAATAGAGTGAGTACGGCTGTATGAAATTGTGCTTATGTGAGGCAGCAGACAGCACTTGTTACTCCCTCTCTCCTCCACACACACAAACTCGGTTTTCCCTCCTCCCTCTACATTTCTATCCAGATTTGCAAACTTGACATCTTATAAAATACATTATGTTTTTACACAAATGATCTTTGTTTGCAGCTGTATGTATCCGTCACGCCAGCCCTGTGCACGTCACCAACACAGAGTTAAACGAGTGATTCACTCTCCAGCTTGCATTAATTACGTGACGGCTGGCGTTTTATGGCAGTGTCTCTGTGCTGACTCACAGTTCTCGAGTGTTGTAGGTAACCTTTTCAAAGAGCTTCCTGCCCGGGGGGCCAAGTAATACTGGCAAACTGTGAACTGTGAATATTGCAATACAAATTATCATTTTTCTATTATGCCTTCACAAACTATCAGGATGGATAGTCTGATCCAATCTTAGCATATGTATTTTTGCATTCTAAGTTGTTTACATATCTATCAAGCTTTACTTGACTGTATCAGCCTCTCCTCCTATATTGCGCTCCTCCTTTCTCCTTGTTTATTCTTTCCTCCAACTGCTGCAGTCTTATTATCCTTCTCTGTGCACTTCATAGCACTGCTGGATCCTTGCCATCTGTGCCTGGGTACACAGGGTGTATGTGTGTGTGCATGCATGCATCTGTTGTGCACTCATGTAGTGTATATGACTGTGCATGCCTTGGCTCTGTTGGTTTATGTGTATTGTTGTGCACAGATTGGGAGTGTATGTGTGTGAGAGAGTGTTTGAGGGTCGTTAAACTTGCTGAGACAGCCAGGGTAGCACACAGGTTCTCCTGGCTTCACTGGGTGAAGAATGGCTTTGCACAATGTCTGCCGTGCTGCCAAGTGGACTAGACTCACTTTATTCTCTCCCTCCCTCCTCGTCCCTGTGTGTCTCTATTACCTCTCTCACATTCTTTTTTTCCCCTGATTCCCACAATTTTACCCCAATTTCACTTATTCATACACTCTTCCTCTCTTTCCCCAGGTAACACCATGATGATCATAATGGAGAGCATGTCTAATGGAGCATTAGATTCCTTCCTTAGGGTAAGTTCCATCTTTTATCTTAAATTTATGTGGATGGACGTGTTTGCTCATTGTCTAATAACAAAATAAAGCCTCATTATTATTATCTTCTGCTCTCATAAACAAGGCATTTTGCTCTACTAATCCTAAATTCACCACTATTATGGTATAGTCCTAGGGCAGCAGTACTGTGCTTATTACAGTAATAAGGAAAATGTAACATAATTAACAGCACAAACGGTGTATTTCAGCTCAAAGATGCTTCTGTAAACTGTTATTGTGTGCCTCTGCTCTGTGAACCACTGTGGCGTGGTTTATAATGATATGAATTAATGGCCAGTGTGTTTTTATTCCGCAAATAAAGGGATTCAGCTCAGTGAGCACAATATTGTATTGTAGTAACACGTGTTAGCTTTTTTTGGATCAGTATATTCTATACACTCATCTTGCTCCCCCTCATTCATCCTTTCTTTCTTTCCTCTCTTCCCCTTCCTTCACCCTCTCCTGCTGTTTTTCTCCCCTTCCTCTGATTTGTAACCTTCTTTCTTCCTTTCCTCGTGCCTCTAATAACCTCAGAAACATGAAGGCCAGCTGAGTGTAATGCAGCTGATGGATATACTGACCGGAGTGGCATCAGGGATGAAGTACCTCACTGAAATGGGCTTTGTCCACAAACGGCTGGCCGCACACAAGGTAAGGGAGCAGGTGGGAGGAGATGATAGAGGAGAGGGTGTAGGATGATGTATATCTTGGGCTATTGCACATTTTCGCTGGTGGATTTCAGAATACAATTTGTCCTTGTCTGCAAACATCTTTGACAATCATTCACCTGTAGGTTTTTATTTGAGGAACACATGAAGCTGAAAATGATGAGACAATACTGTCAAAATCATTTTGTCACCTCCAGGTTTCACTGGGTGGGCTTTTTTTCCCCATAAAGAGTCCATCTGTCAAACTGCGAATGCAGTGGTCACATTGTGGAAAATGAAGAACAAGGCCATTTGTTCTCGTAAACAGTCACTAGTCCCTGGTGCGATAAGAGCTTTGCCCACCAGGGTGGTGAGCTCTCATCCTGAGATTGTTTCCTGCCTAAATGTAACTAGCGCTAAACAGTTTGTTTTTTCAATCTCAGGTGCTAGTTAACTCCAACCTGAGCTGCAAGGTGTCCGGGTTCAGACCTCTCCAGGAGGACAAGATCGAGGCTATCTACACCACACTGGTAAGAGGTAGTAAGAAAACTGGTAAGAAAACTGTAGTGAAAACCTATGAGTGTGCTGCAGCAAGGATATCAACTTTGCTTGATATCTTACTCTCTAATTTCCCAATTAATGAACCTCAAAGTAGTACAAAGCTTGTTGGTATGAAGTTCACACATATAGAGGTGATATTTTTAATGAGCCTTGGACCAAATTAGAGCTAAAACATCATGTCAGGTGCAGCTGAAGTCATATAATTAAGCTTTCAAAAAAAAAAAGAAAACCATATTTCAGTGCATCATTTTCTTGGATATTTTTGAGTTCCACTCAAGGTGAACCCACTCCTCTAAAGAGTCTTTTGATCTACTGAAAATATGTTCAAAGTTTTTCAAAGAGAATATTAAAGCTTTACGTTCTGTGAACTCTGCACACCCTTTTACTCTGTGTCTTACATTTTTATCTTTGTCTGCTAGCACGGAGGGAAGAGTGTGGTGCTGTGGACCGCTCCGGAGGCCATCCAGTACCATCGCTTCTCCTCAGCCTCAGATGTCTGGAGCTTTGGCATCGTCATGTGGGAGGTCATGTCCTATGGAGAGAGACCCTACTGGGATATGGGCAACCAGGATGTAAGTGTGGAAAGAGAGATAGATAGGGGGGTGCTTTCCATTAATCTTTCCCAGTCCTTGCCTTTTTTTTCCTCTTTATTCCTCCTTCCATTTTTTTTATTAATATCTGAACCGTCTCTCCTTCATCTCCCTCTGATTCTCGTTATCAATGAACTCTGTATCCATGCCCAGCTTGGATCTTATTAAAAGAAAGCCAAGAAGCCACGGTACCTCTGAAAGCTTTTGCAGGGCATAAGTCCCCCTCTTTAAGTCTGCATCAGCTCCATGACCAATCCTGTTTTCTCGTAAGGACGCAATGACCCCCTTCTAGTGGCCTCCGCCTGTCCCTGAGTGCCATCCTGCTCTTAAAAGTGTTGAAAATCCCTCTGGAAAAATTCAGCCTCTTTCAGGAAATGTAAAGCCCTTGCTATTTGAGGATGGAAGATTGTTCAGTCAACTGGACCCTGCCGCTTGTCACTTGCAACCTATTATTTCTAAGTCACCGTGGGTGGGTTCTCTGTCTTGCTGTTGTCACTCCTACCTCTTTGTCCTTCAATAAACAAACAAACAAACAAAAAAACCCTCATACCTCAAAAGTGCAGATGAAAGCATGAAGCAAGAAAGAGATGATTCTTCTGTGACTATTTTTTTCTTTTTATTGAAGCCAACAACGCACCAGGAATTAATGATAATTTTAAGAGTTATCGTTCATCAAGTCCAAAAGCTTCATCATGCTAATGCCCTCTCAAATTAATGTCATCAGAAAATAATGTGTACATTTTATGCAGGCAGGCACAGTTAAAGAGCAACAGATTATTAGCATGTTCCATTTTTGAATGTCCAAAATTAATATGCATGAGTTATTCAGCAGGCACAAGAATAGCAAGGTTTTTAAGAGTCCTTTTTTTCAGTGCCCTTTCACAAAGCAGAAGAAAGTTTCCTCTCAGCTTCGTTCGTGTTATCAAACTTTCCAATTGAAGGGGCAAAGGTCAAGCTTGTAGAGCGCCAGGGATATTAATCCACTTTAAATTGATACATTATATCATAACGGAATTGTTGCTCGGCCTGTCCACCTGTGATCCATCGTGCCCTTTACCTACTGGCTTTGATTAAATGGAAAATGTCAAATGCTGAAAAGCATTTTATGAATGCTCTTTAGTGAGATAGGAGCTAAAGGGGCTGTGAGGATGGTGGAGTGGGACACTGGGTGAGGGGGAAGGTAAAATGAAGAGTGTTTTAGGAAATAATGCTGGTGATGGATGTCATTTTTGTGATTAAGATCCAACTTTATTTCCTCCTCTCAGGAGATTGTATTTCTTAGAGTGATTCAGGAGGAGGATGTATCACATGTCCCCAGATAAACTGAGAGGAAATCTCTTGTTATAGTGAATGGTTTTAGAATGGGGGACAACATTAGTTTGATGGAGAAATATCTGGAAGGATGCTTTCGAGCTCTGATATTTGAAGACAGTGAGGTTTGACAGGAACAGATGAAAAATGCTGAGCAGAGATGAATCATTTCCTGAGACTCATATTGTATTCAGTGACTTATCCTTTAGAGTGGGCCATGTATCAGAGGAGCATTGAAGAAAATACTGGCTTTTATTGTTTCATCTTTGTAATTTCACTTGTATTTCAAACCTGTCAGGAATGTTGTTTTTAATTCACAGACCTACAACATATTGTATTATAGGAAATTAAAAATGATACAGTTTTCTGCTGATAAGACCCAACTATTGCAATACACAATCAAATATCCTGTAAAGTGACACTAAGTGACATTGAATATCCTGTGAAGTGAGCCTTCATCCCACAGACAAAGTCAGCCAGTCATGAAGGGTTTTACATAGTTCAGTTTTTGCAGGAATATCTTTCTTCTCTCTCCTATAATAGTTGATTATTTTCTGTATGGTTTTATTTTCATGTAGTAACTTTAGTCAAGACATTACTACAGATTTATGTTCAGTTCATATTGTTTAGTTTAGCAATATCTTTAAGTAATCCTTAAAATAAGTTCAGTTACGAAAAGCAAATCCATGCAATGGAACATTGTAGGTGGTGCAATTAGTGACAAGAGAAAATGAAAGCGCAGCACTCTACTCTTATTATCCAAGTAGGATCTGTACTGTCCAAAGGATTCTATTCTTGGCAACTAAGCAACTCCACTGTAAAGGAAAAAAAAGGTTTTAAGTACCTTACTCAACTTTTTAAAGTAGGACAAAACTTTTCTATGTACTTATTCACTTCCCCCACCCTGCCCTGCTACTTGCACGTGGAGAATTTATCCAGTTATAGTAAGTAAGTACTGGAAAATCACAATGGTAATTCCAAAATTTCTAACCTGATATTGATTTCCTGTTTCTGTGTGCAGGTGATAAAGGCCATTGAGGATGGTTTCAGGCTGCCGGCTCCAGTTAACTGCCCTCCACATCTCCATCAGCTGATGCTGGACTGTTGGCAGAAGGAGAGGACAGAGAGGCCCAGCTTCAGCCAGATCCACTCAGCCCTCAGCAAGAGCATTCGCTCCCCCGATGGCATCGGTTCCTCCACACTGGCACGCAGGTATGGTCAGGCTCAGTAAATGAATGGCTGTATTCATTAATTTCTATAAATTTCCAGTGTCTGAACAAGTAAGTATTTCTTCTCCTTTAGAACTCTGAGTTCATCCATTACACTAGCAGAGAGGCCTCTCCCCTCCTTCCCATCCTTTAACTCAGTAGGAGAGTGGCTGGACGCAGTGGACATGGGCCGATACAAGGACAACTTCACTGCTGCAGGATACTGCTACTTGGAGTCTGTGGCACGAATGACTGTACAGTGAGTAGCTTTACACAACTCTGTCTTTGTGACTGTTCATTTCCTGTTTTAAAGAGCCAAGTGAGTGAACAGAATCAGAAAAACTCCATTGATCCCCTCAGGGAAATTACTTAGTGAAAGTAAGTGAAAGAGACTCAGTTAGAAAAGTGTTGTTGTTGTTGTTGGCTTCTCTGCTAATGTTACCAAGCCACTTTGAATCAAATTTTATCAAACCACTACTACGCAGTGATGAAGCAGATGAGCTACATTTTTGAGTGATAAACTGCTAACAAATGAACCTGGAAATCTGAACATAAGATTATTAGAAGTCACTTACTCGAGCCAATGAAAAGAGTCCAATAAGTTTCACATCCTTCCAACTATTCTTGGTAAATCTTCATCTCTGTGTCCACAGAGATGTACTGAGCCTTGGCATCACTTCCCTAGAGCACCAGAAACTGATACTGGCTGCCATCCAGACCCTCAGAGCCCAGGTCATCCAAATGCACGGCCGCGGCGTGCAGGTCTAGCAAACAGTCGACACACCGAGTCTCACACTGCTGCTGCTGGCGGATGATGGGGTGGAGAAGAGCAGGGAGAGAAAGAGAGAGAGCTCTTCCAGACATAAGGAAAGATGCACAGATCTTTCAGATAACTGCACTCCTCTATTTACTCCTCCTTCCCACACTTCCTCATGACTTTCTTGATCCCTTCCTTCCTTTTTTCTATGAATCCCCTTGGAGACAAGGAGTATTCTTGTTTTGACTGGGGGATAGCAGAGGAGCGATGTCATGTGACTTTTTTGTGACCTCTATCCGCACTTTGACCTTCAGTAACTGTGTTAATAACTGGTTCTGGATCAGTGCGTTAAGTCAAATGAAATATTGTCTCTAGCAGGACAGGCTCTGTCTGAAACTGACCTCTGAACTGCGGGAGAGGCAGAGATATATTACGCTGCAAACACACCAGTTACGGACGAGTGCTCAAAGAAACATTTACATTTTGGGTGGAATTTCCCTTTACCACAACATAGATTCACTGAAAACAATACAGTAAAAACTGTTTTACTGGCCTTTGATCAAATACAGTAACTCTCCCTCAGAACTGGCACAGCTGAGCTCACATCAAACTGGAACTTATTTACTATGAGGACACAGAATTATATCATTGTACATCAGAGCTGATCTCATATCAGAGGGTAAAGGAACATTCTGAAGATTAAACATGGCTGGAATGTAACCTGTGGTTTCAGAGCAGCAGCTTAAGAAGACTGTGCTGTCCCATGTTAAGGGTTCAGTCAGTTTAGAAGAGCTGGACGAACGAACGGGTCTAACATACTGTATGGTCCTATATACAGTACGTAAAGTCAGCTCACTGGATGAACAGAGCTACAGTAAGTTGTGGGTGACGATACACTGTACTGTCAGGAACATCAGCCCACTTTTCTTTTCCTTTGGGGCTACTGATGGTGAAACAAACGCTGCAGGATACAGTTGTAAAGCAAAGGGTTGAAAAATGTGTGTGTGATTGTTCATTCGTTTGCTGAATGTCGCTGTCCGTTTCGCTACTTTCAGTCAGTTTCTTTATTCCTGCTATCTTCCTCTACTCCTCTGCGCTTTCCAGTTGTTTTCTTTGTGCATTTAAAGCATCTAATTTCCCCCGTTAGCCTGCTGGATGTCATCTCAGCAACATAATCCTCCCCTCCAAAGGCTCTCTCACTACCATGTTTAAATACTCTCTAGAACGCAGGCCAACTCTGGAAGATGGCCTGATTCAGTTATTTATCCATATTTATTTATGTTTATGGACTGTGACACAAACCTCTTCAGACAAGAGGTTAGGAAGGTTTATTTAATTTATAGTATTTAAAAAAAATCTTAAGCAAAGCAGTTGTCTACTTGTTTTGTTTCTTTTCAATTTGTTGTCGATTTCTTATGACTTTGAGTTTATACCTGAACAGATTAGTTGCTTTGACAGGAAGTGAGAGAAATACTGGAGGATTTCTACTGTCAGCACACAGTATCTGTGTATTCTTGAACACTGGGGTTGCTACAGTTAATTTTAGGTTCGTTATCATTGGATTTGCTGTAAACATTACAGTGTGTGTGTGTTGCAGTATGAATACAGTATTACAGAATGTCATAAAGATGTTTTTTTTTCTTCGTTGCTGTTGGATTATGTTTAATTCTATGTTGCTGTTAATATCACGCTTTACCATACTATGTGGTTACATTCTTTTCCAGTTAACTTCCAGAATTCTCTCTGTACAGTGATCTGCCCCTTGCCTTTTCTGTCCTATTTCAGTACAGGAGATTTGAAGGAAGAAGTTTATCGGGGCATTATTTGATTCTCATACAGGTTCACAGTAGAGGGTACATTTTTGACCAGAATATTGTAACTGATTTGTATTTATTTTTTGTTCGTTCTCCTTGTACTCTCTTTCTCTCTCTGTAACTGTTTTGTCAAATTAAATAAAGTCATATGTCCTTATAGATGTTATCATGCACATGTTAACATATCTGAAGAAACACTCTGATGGTCCCTTTACACATACACAAGACAAAGACACACACGCAGTCACAAACAAATAACAAAGTGGATCTCGTCACCATGATGAATGAAATTCAAATTGTTTCCCTGTCTCTGTTACTGTGACCATTATGATATGTTTAATATTGTAAATATGTATTTGAAAATGCTAAATCTATTTTTATAATTTGTTTGAAGAACAATGTGTTGAATATAATATCTGCTCACTGTGTAAGGGTTTTATTTGTTTGAATTTAGGGCCATAGCTGAGAAACACTGGTGTTTGGAATATAAAACTGAAAAAAAAAAGTTTCTCTTTTTTTTTTGTTAGTTTTTGATGATTTTTACCTGTTAGAAGAAAATCTGATGGCTGTTGCAATATTGAAATGTGTTATTAAAAAATCTCCAATACAAGCAAATATATTTTTGTACTTCTCTTCTGTTTAAATTGAAAGTAAACTGTATATAGCCCTACCAATGTTTGTTTAAACAAATAGCAATGTTTAGGAGTTTAAAAAATATGCTAAATATATATTATCTGATAGTAAGGATCCTGTAAGAACTGCAACCAAGATGTATATTGGGTGGAACAGTTTGCAGTTGAAAACGCTGTCTTGCACTTCTCTCTTGTGGAAACTATGAGCTTAGTTTATTGTTAAAGCTAACTAAAAAGATCATTAAAATTTGCAGCCACTTTATTGGTAAGATAGCATTTCCTGACAAACCTTTGTATGAAACCATTAGCAGTAAAAAAAGACAGAGGTGATCAGATAAACCTACATCCACAACATAGAAGAAATATTAACAGACAGGCCGTGGGTTATGACAAGATCTAAAATGTGGGATTTGTCATGAGTAGGCTGCTTTGCATGTTGAAAAAAATTCATGCTGTTAAGCAAATAAAAAAAAAAGCAAAAGAGTCTGATTGATTGCCCACATGCAAATTAAAATCACCTAAAATAATAACTCTGTTGTAGTAGGCGAGGATAATGGAGAGTAGCTCTGAAAAATCAGAAATAAAAGAAGTGCTTCGTTTGAGTGGTCTGTGAACTGTAGAGGCAGGCTGCTAAAAATAACAGTGATATTTAAAAGATGTGTATTCATCAAAAGTAATGTCCTTAAAACCAAGTGACACTGATAGGATGGTTGCTCTACCCCGATGTTTTTTGCCTTTCAGGGAGGAGAATTAAAAATTGTAGTTTGGTGGTAAAGTTTCAGTAAGAGTGGCTGTCTCAGCCATGTCTTGGTTAAAAACATGCAATCAGTATTATTATCTACAATCAGGTCATTAATAAGAAATGTCTTGTTTAAAAGAGATCTTACATTCAGGGTCACTGGCAGAGTTTTCTTTAGGTGTGGGTTAGAAGTTGCTGGATTATGTGTGCACATAGATGTGAGATTATTAAAGTTCTCATGTAGTTAAGTGTTATGTCGACAGAAATCTCACTGAACTGTGAGAGGCCTCAGAGGGTCCGAGTCCTCCAGAGCATGTGTGAGTGTTCGAGGTGGAACAAAAACAGTAGTGAGTAGGACCTGGGGGACATCAATCTCTGACGTACTATGTCACCTGTCGCAGGTGGTGCATGGTGCGAGTGATGAAGGGGAGTTAGGGTGGGAGCGACAAGACAGCAGTGGGAAATCCTGCTCATCCAGGATGTTGCACCTGATGCTCAGTTGAAGTCCACAGGGAGGTGGAGACTTTTTCCACCGGCTGTTCTGATGGACTATGGACCACGGCATCTGCGGTTTCTCCGGTTTAGCTCCCTGCAGCAGCCAGCGGTCCTCGGCCAGGTGTTGGTCGACCGGGATTGTGGAATCCAGCTCCAGCTCCTCTTCAGCTGGGCCAGTGGCAGCAGCACCGAGTCTATGAACTGATCCGTTCCTTCAGCTCGGCGACTGTTTGGGTTAAGTGGAGACGCCTGTCGCACCCGGATGGAGAGGTGAGTGCTGGGGGTTAAGTTCAGTTAAATTGTCAGAACAGGACAAGCTAGACGCTAAAAGGCCTAAGGGAACAGGTCAGCCACATTGAGGAGCTCAGCAGTAAAGACGGATGGGCTCTAAATGATGAAATCTCCCAGTTGTCGGTCTACATTTTAGCTGCACTTCTGGTGCAAAGAAATGAGTCGACGTCAACTCTTTTCTCTAACCTTCACACTGTCCGCACTTCTTGTACTTAGCCTACCTACGTGTTAAAAAAGTTAATGCCCTGTATCCATTTACAGCAGCGTTCAACTTTCAGTTACCTCTCCTTGCTTACATCTTTCTCTTACACTCTCTCAGTTCCACCATGTGAACTTATTAAGTCTCTCTCTGTCTCTCTCTCCAGGACTGAGGTTATATTACTTAATGCTTTATTATGCAACGCCCACCTTTAGACCAGCACTGAGCATATGGGAAATTATTGTAAATGCAAATTAACTTTGCGTGGGATTGCTGTGGGCAACTGGGTGGGTGTGCAGAAGTGAGTGCACTGGTACGCACTTCTGTCCCTGCTCACACGGGTCAGTGTACGTGCATAAAACTGCGTGTACGTGCATATCGTGTAAATGTATGACAGCCCATGGGCATATATCTGAGAATGAGATCTTTTTTATTTATCTCATACAGTTGCAGCGGCAATCCATACTTTTTATATTACAGTCTTATTGGAGTTGAGGATTGGAGTTTGAGACTTAATGAGTTTCATCTCTGAGCCATCACCGGCTGCAGCTTTCTAAACCTCCCACGCAATCAAACATCACCTCCTTCAGATGCTGCTTAGCAGACCCCGGCTGAGCAGCATTTGAACTCGTGCTGTAGTAACACTGGATTTGGATAATTCATTATCGGAGGCTTATTGTAGATTTCTAGCTCGCATTCAAGATGTAATGTAATGAAGGCAACACAAAAAAGCTTATTTACTATTATGTTAGGCTCATCAAGATTTTGTGAATAATACTCAGTAGCTCTGAATAAATGCTCTTGCTTCATTTAGATGGGCAAACACAAATTAAAAAATGAATCTTTACTTAAAAAGTGAAGTAATTGCAATGCTGTAAGCTGGAATTCTAGGGAAAGTACTGTGTGAGGAACACAAATTATAAAATTAAAATAATATATAGCTGTAAAAAACAATATTCCTGCTAATCTACAACAATTATGAGATCCTGATAGTCTTGACACTTGACTCCTGCCTGCTCTGGGTCACGAGCAATCTTAGCTGCTGCATACATGCTAAATGAACCACAGAGCGTGCCTAATAACTGCTGTCTGCCACCTATTCCCTTGTGGTACAATATAAGAAATGCTCTTGGTTTGAGTGTTATGTCTTAGTATGCAAACAACATGTCCCACAGTAACTCCCCTCAGTGGTGAGGGAGATTTGTGTTAGTTGGGTGTTTTATTTGGCTTCTCACAGTTTGAGCGTAAATCTTCAATCAGATTTTCATGTTTATTCACTGTAAATGAGACTGGGGCAGGGAGACGGGCAGGGATTCTTCCAGGAGATTGAATGAAATTGTGTTTCAAAATGTAAAAATATAGATTGCACTATCTGAAATCCATCACTTTGTCAAAATCAAGCCAATGCTCAAGACCTTTGAATAATTTAGAGAGAGAATACACTGCATATGATTCCCATAGGTTTATGTAATTCATCAAGTGGTAAATTTCCTTTTTAGAAACAAGCAAAAATGCCAAACATTCTTTTTTTCCAACATTTCCATTGTGAGGATTTGCTGCCTTTTTTCTGTTTTATATCACTGTAAACTAAGTATTTTTAACCGTTTAACAGACAAAGCTTGACATTTTAAGATGTCACCTGAAACTTAAAATTGTGAATGGCATTCGGTTTACTATTTTCTGCATTTTAAGAGGCCAGACAATTCATCAATTATTTGAAATACATAATCAATAGATGTATTAGTAATGAAAAATAATTGTAAGTTGTATCCCTAATTTGCAGGTTCCAGCTACTCAAATCTGCGGATTAGCTGTATATAAAATAACTGTCAGATTAATCAGTGATGAAAATAATTATGTGCAGCCCTGTACTCTGGGCCCTGGGCATTATGCATCTGCTTGATTGCTATAAGATCAATCCTTATAAAAACTGAATTTTTTGGAGTTTAAAAACAAAGAACAAAAACTTCCAGAACTGTAAGAGGAAGAAATGCCATAGATGTAGTGGAAGAGGTAAAAGGATTCAAAGAGACACATGGGAAAGGAGACGACACCTCTGTAAAGACATTAGTGATTCCCGGCTGTGCGTTGAGAGCCCTCTCCCCTTCTTGTCCTCCCTCTATCCCTTGCTCCCTCTGCTCCGTGTGAAGATTAAAGTGAGCGGCATAAAGGGGAGAGCAGTCCACCTCTAAGCTAGTGTGAAGGGGAAACTTCCCCCGGTACAAAAGTTCTGCTCTCCTCTCTTTGCCAAAGCGTGCCGCAGCTCAAATCGGCTTTTAGAAATTAATCCCTGCATTATGGAGGGAGTAAAGTAAACAAACGGAGGACAGGATGGGGACCTGTGAGCGTGAGACGTGGAGAAAGGAGAGGAGCTGGGAGATGGTGAGTGTTTTGTAGGTGAAAGCTTGTGTTTCTCCAGGGAAAAGGGGATGTGAAGGCCATGTGTGCCTCTACATGTGTGAATGTCTGTGTACAGAGAGGTGACAGAGGGGGTGAAAGAAGGAAATGAAGCAGCACAAGGCTGTCCAGTCCTCTGGGACACTCCTGGAAGAAGAGCGTCACAGCCTTTTTGCTGCATGATCTTAAAGCCCTCTCTCTGTCTCTCATATGTCCAGCTTATTACTGGCTTTGTCTTTCCCGGCTTCATTCAACCACTTTTCCCCTGTGGCAAAGAGTCATTGTCTGCAAATCCTCCTCCTTGCCTTCTCGGCTTTCTCCTCTCCTTTTCCCATCCCCTCTCTCCACTGAGAGGTACTTAGATAAGACCCGGGGTTCACTCTGACGAAATCAGAACTTCCCACTGAGCCGAGATTAAACTCTGAGTGACCGAACGGACAACTTCTCTCACTCTCCGTGGTTGGCTGGCAAAGAGTTTCCATCTCTCTTTTTGACAGTTTAAACACCCGTCTGTCTGGCCGCCTCCCGAGACTCTCCATAAGTGCACTTTCAGTCTCTCTCTGCTTGTCTGCTTGTTGCCTCTCGCTGTCTCGCCATATATCTGCCGTCTATCATCGCCCTCCATCTCTCCACTTCTCTGCACATACTCTAAAGATCTATCCACACATCCTTCCCTCTCCTCTGTCTCCTACCACTTTGAAACTTAACTGCACAATTCCAATTCTCCTATATAAGTCCTCATTCTTGTGCTCTACTTCTGCTGTTTTATATAGATGTATCCCACTTGTCTGTGTCTACCAGTAATTTGACCCCCCACCATCAGGCAGACACCAGCAGATAGAACATATAAAGGATTTAGCAGAGTGGCAACCCGCTGTTTGTGTTTTTATTAAATCCACAATCCTTCTCAATGAAGCAGCTGAGCAGAATGACACTAAACTGACACCCAGCCTTTGACCTCGAGGTGTAAGCAGAGGGTCAAACTCCAAGGGGAGTTTTTGCAGTCCCCTACTGCCACCTGGTGGTATATGTGAAAAGTGCATTTACGTGCAGTAGTAGAAGTTAGCGCCACCTCAACCATAATCAGTAAATTATTATTAAATACATTACTTTTCTGTCGAACGACTATTTGATTTGATCAACAAAGCCTTTCACCTCTGTACTGAACAATTCAGATTAGGCCGGATGCCCTTTGGAAGGCTCTGTTTACATCACTACAGAATATAGTACGGTAGACAGAAAACAAAGCACAAAGAGATTTTATTGAAACCTTTCAAGTTCAAATTCAATTTCAAGATCACAATAAGCATTAAAAATCTTTTAGTGCATTTGATTGAAAGCAGTCTACATTTAAGACCTGTTTCACAACAAACTTTATGATAAGTATCTTAAGATTTTTATCATTCTGTAGTTGTTAGTTATTATTTAACATGTGACATTCCTTTTTCTTCACCTTTCTCTAACTGTTAACTCTAACCGTTCCACTGCATTCCTCTCTCCTTCACTTATGCTCTTCTCATTTCACTCTTTCCATCTCCCTGACTTCTAACCCAACATTTCTCTCTGATAAGTTCTAATTTCTTCAGTTAAAAAGCAAAAAGCTCAAAAAGTAATCATATCCCCTTAAAAGCCTCCCACGCTGTGCATAGCGGTTACCGCCCTTTCACTGCCGTGTTCCACTCATTCCTTCCAGCTGAGCCCCAGGGTCTCAGCAATGAAGGAAAAGATGTGAGTGTCCTCCAAGATGGCTTTGGTGGTGGGTTTCCCTGCACCGTGCCCAGTACGGGTGTCGACCCTAACCATCAAAGGCTGGCGCTGCACGGTGCTGCTGCCCACCCCGTGCTGCAAGGCAGCACAGTACTTTAGGGTGTGCAGAGGCACCACGCGATCATCATGATCTGCTGTCAGAAGCAGGACGGCAGGGTAGGGATGGTCAGAGTAAGGTGGCTGAGGCAGATTATGGAGAGGAGAATACCTGAAGAAAAGGGTGAGAAAGACCAGTTGGAAGAAAAAAATGTGATAAAACTCTCTTACCAGGGAGAAGATAGAATATGGGAGTGATTCATGAATGTAATGTGTGATTCAGTGGCTCTGCTGTGAATTTTCTTTTCATATATGGGTGAGTGTAAAGCTGGGAACAGACCCTGATGCTACTGAAAGACGAAACACCTGACGCATGACTATTTACACATCTCGAGAGTCAGAAGAAAGTACTGAACTGTGTAAATATAAAGGACGAAACACATTTGTATAGAGATGTGTTGCTAGGCAACCCTGCAAAAATCGTGTGACTACACCAAAACAGTCGATTCCGGTAGAAAAAATCAAATACGCTTTGTTATTTTTGAAAATTGGGAGCGATGACTTGATCAGAGTGTAAATGATTATAATCATTAAACGTCACATACTGTATAATTGCATTGCAATGCATTTCCACTCATTAAACGGCGACCAACAGGCCACAACACCTCACATTTTGGTGAGGTGTTGTGATTGTGTGTGTGTGTGTGTGTGTGTGTGTGTGTGTGTGTGTGTGTTTCATACTTGATGAGCCACTTGAACTGCTCCGAGTTGTCTGAACAGCCATATTCGGTGGTCCAGGCGTGGCCAATGGTGAATTTGTGGAACTTTAGCATATCCATCACCCCCACTTCCGCTACAGCACAGCCATACAGGTCTGGACGCTGGTTCACGCATGCCGCTGTGTGTGTACGTATTTCAGATTTGTGTCAGAGATTTAATTTGCTTGTAAAACCCACCCACACTCAAACACACATCAGTCTTCTTGGCTTCACAGTGTAAGACATAATCACTCCTAAATGGCCACTTGCACACCACGGAAGAAGACATTATTTGGGTTTGTGCGATGCCATATGGCAGCTGGTCTTTGGTAAATGATGTGACTAAGCACTGTTTAATGTTCTGCTTAATAGCTAAATTAATTGAAGCTAAGCAGCTAACTGCTGTTAGAAGAATTTGACATTAGTAATTATCACAAAGAAGCACTATAAAGAATACAAAGCATTGTGATCTGTGCAGCTGGGACTTACAACAGACCCGTAAAAACTGGAAAAACATATGAGATGTGCAGTGTGTTCCGTTGGGCAGCCTCATGGGTTAAACTGCATAGAAGTGGGAGCTGAGCTGTTAAATTGGAAAGCAGTAGAGGTAAAGCTCCATTACCAGATTTTAGCTATAAAAAATAAAGGCAAGGTTCCCCTGAGTGTAACACGTAATGGACTGTTGCATAAGAGTTTCCAGGGTATGCCTTTGAAACCCCTTCACTTTCTTTTGCCCTCACTCTCCCTCCAGCTTTATCGCTTGATTTCCCACTAAATAAATAAATACATAGTGCACAAACTCACACACACACACACACATCTGATCCTGCACTTACCCACTAGCAGCCCTCCATTAGAGGCTCCGTTGATAGCGATGCGGTTGGCTGTGGTGTACTTTTCCTGGATCAGATACTCTGCTGCACACTGGAAGTCATCAAAGCAATTCTGCTTGTTCCCTAAAGAGCCAGCTACAAACACATGATACAGTATAAGTTGTGTCAACCCAAAGTTAAATAACAGAAAACTCACTTTTTATGTAATAAAGTAACACTATCTATCTCTCTGACATCCTTCTCTGTCACTCATGTCTTGCTTCATGCTTGTACCTTTGTGCCAGGTGAGGCCGTACTCTCCACCCCCTCTGATGTTGGCCACTGCCAGAATCCCTCCCAGGTGTCTCACATACAACAGGTAAGCAACACTGAAAGAGGCAAAACAGACAGAGGAAAGAAATAAAGGAACATGAGTGCAATCAAGTACAAAAGGGGAAAAAAACCCACACAAAATATTATGCCTAAACCATTTTTCTAATGTGACGAAACTATGGACATAGAAATGGATTTTTGTGAATACAGTTAACCTTTGTGGTCAGAACATTTTTAAATCACATTAAAATCACAAGAGCAGTTATCACCACATCTCTGACAGTTTGTAGCTTACTACTGGTCATTTGTGTCTGCATCTGTCTACAGTGGTTGAGAGATTTTGAATAGATCGGTTTTACTTACTTATAGTATGGTTGTATGGATGCCTCAAAGCCTCCATATCCATAAAGGAAAACAGGGTGTGTTCCATCCTGTTTCAGGCCCTTGGCATGAACTAAAAACATGGGGATCTTCGTTCCATCTTTACTGGGATAAAATACCTGAAAATACATGAGAGTAGGGTGGTGAAATCTTGTACATTTTATGAAAAACCTCTTACCGGAGCACGGCTTTCACATAATGTGTGAATGTTTTTGTCTAATCTTTTTTTATTTGTTTTTTCGTGACCTGTTCACACACATCATTTACCACTCAACCGCAGTGCATATCATTCTGGGAAATCCTCCTCGTTATATAAATATGTATACAGTAGATGTGATAACAGAAACATGAGTAATGGGGAAGTTTGAGTATAGAGAAGTGGTAATCGAGAAATCGAGAAAAAGTAAAGGAGATATATAACGGAGACATTACCTGGGTGGTCTGATAGTCCTCTTGATTGATGCCTTTTACCTCCACCTTCCTGAACACTTTGGGCTCTGGGTTCGACTCACTCAGATCACAGTGGTAAATGATACCTGGTTACCAAAGAACAAAGGCCACTCAGGTTAAAAGCTACTGTACGTTTAACTATTTAAACAAATATATGTTCACATCTGGTGACAAAATTTCATGATGTAGGACAAACTAATTACATAACATATTTGAATTTGAATTTTTTAACATATTTTAATTTTTAAATGTTTTAAACAAACATTTAACACATTTTTTTTTTGCAGCAGTGGATATTAGATGTAGATGTTTTAGAGCTTAAACCGTTAGTCAATTAACCAATTAGTCGATCACCAGAAATTTAAGCAGGACCTGTTTTTAATTTGTCAAGCAGAAGTGCACAAAAATCCATGGTTTAGGCTTCACACATGAGAAGATTTCCTGCTGTTACTTATTACTTTATGATTCATCATAGTAAACTGAATTTATTTGAGTTTACAACTGTTGGTTGGATGGACAAAACAAGAAATCTTAACACAACATTATTTCAATAGTGTTTCACACGTCAGAGGTTTTAACAGATTGATCAATAATAAAAACTATCATTAGCTGCAACCCTAATTATTTAAAGAGACTTTGTATGCATTGACAGTAATTGGTGTTCCTTATCTGGGAATAACGTAGCATTTTATAGCATTAATTTTACAAATATGAGTCAGTGAAACATATTGTATTAAATGACAGAATTACCTGGTGTAGTGAAGGAGGTGAACTTGTAGAAGAAATCAGAGTGTTTCTTCTTGCAGCTCACACCAGCCACTGTGCCAACATCCAATGGCAGGTCCCTGACCAGCTGGCCTGTGGACAGCTCATACACCTGCAGGATATCCTTCACGTCATGGACGTAGTTGACCAGCAGGTGGTGTTGGTTGACACAGGAGACAAAGCCTGCAGAAGGATACAAAGAGGAAGTGGGAAAAAAAAGTGAACATGACAGCATGTAGTTGGTTTTGTTGAAAGCACTGCATCCGTGGGAGACTGTATTCTTGTTGTCTGTCTACCTAGTATGCACAACCAATATCAGCTTCCTCACTGCTGATTTTCCTCATTTATCTTGACAATAAGCAATCATCACAAGATCGAAGCATGAAGCCAAATGTTCACTTCTATGGACTGCACATGGTCTTACTAATTAGTTTGGGTAATATAAATGTTACTGTACATAAAAGCACAGAGTTAATGCAGATAAATACTGTGAATCCCTAAACTGTTAACATGATCTCATCAACAACCAGCAGAGGGCACTCTAATATGCTGTCAGTGTATTCCACTGTAAATGCAGAACTATTGCTGAGATGGCAGTGGTGCCACAAAAGCTGCCTTCTCCTGGTTACTGTGTTTATAAAACACTGAAACCAGAATTTCATTTATAGAATTTTCCTTTCAGTGTTGTCAGTGACAAGACAGCGCATGATAAACTGATGAATCTGTGACTTTATGCTTCATATGAATGACGTTATACTCAACAGTCTGATGCCCACCCACAAACCACTCGCTTTGAAGTTTGGAGTTTTATCTTTTTGTTTGTTTGTTTGTTTGTTTTTTGTAACAAACTGATGTTGGGAATATTACTGAACTGATATTAGACCTATTCCATGACTATTCTAAGAGCTGGGTCCAAAACAGCACTATTATAGAGGAAACAAGGCACTGTTATCAGTTTATTAAAAAGGTAAGGATGGTGCCACTCGCTGGCCATTCATCACTGCAGATATTTTAACTGTATCATGCAGGTTGGTGAAACAACTAGAGTACTGTTTAAATGCAAAGGAATAGAAAGATATTATCAGGTGTTAAGTGTCAACTCCCTACTATGGATTGCAAACATACAATGTTTGTCACCATGGCAATGACTGTATGTTATTGCTAATAATACAAAATATGAAACTGGAAAAAACTAAATATTATTAACTTTAACCATGATCATTTTTAAGGTCCTATTTATCATTTATAAGCACTATATAAACAAAATATTAAAATTGTTTATAACACACTGTGATGTAGGTCTATGTCACTATTAGGACATTTAAATGCTTATTAAATTACTTAATTTGTCAGCAATTATAATTATTTCCATAAAACCTACTGTATATTATTATTGTGTTTTACTACTATTGTCTTTCATTATCTGTTTATACACCATCCTCCACCAATGAGTGCCCTACAACAGAGTTGTGACAAATACATTAACACTTACTTTAACGCTTACTACACACATGCACTACACATTACTACATTATAGTGTGTTGTAAAAAATATTCCTTTTTTTTGCCTTTACATTTCTACTGATGTGTGTGTGTGTGTGTGTACACACTTCTCAGTGGAAATATGGATATTCACTGCTGTATGTTTCTTTGATCTCTAGGGTCAGTTACCATCATTTAAATAAAAAACAGTTGAGACGATGTGCTTATGGACCAAATTTCACTTTTTGAGCAGAGTTCCCTCTGACGAAGGTCGTCGACCACAGACAAGGAACACTTCCCAGTTGCTGTGGTCGGACTGTCATAAAAACTTCAGGACAGTAATTTGGTGAAAAAGCATTTTGCAAGAGTTCAGAGACTGAATTGTGGAACTATGATTCTGCGTATAAGCCCCTTACGTATTTCTAAAGCTTTGTGGAGTTTTCACACACTCACGCTAGCCCACAGCTGTCATGCCAACAAAGGTCTGTTTTACAAATCAACAGCATACTTGCTCAATTAACTCTCTTACATTTCTTCTGTAGTGTACTGTTATTAAATGCTTTAGCTGACTATGTCTTTGACTGTATATTCTATTGAAATTTCCTTTTAGTCTCACCCAGGACATCTTTATCATGCTGTGGTATGAGGGTAGTCCAGTGCTGCCGGTCTGGATTCTGGATGTCAATGTTGATGAGACAGTAACGAGGAGCATCCAGGTTGGAACGGAATGTGAATACAGTTTCCTCATTGGTGACGTAAGAATACTGAGCATCAAAGTTGTCCACAAGTTTGACCCATGGTAGCAGCCCTGGAGGAAATTTTACAAAAAAAAACCTCAATTATAAAAGCTGCATTATGTAATTTTGTATGACTTATGACTGTTCTCCATTATACTGTATATAAAAACATGTAAGACATTTTCGCAATACTCACAATACATTGGAAGTTTCAAAACTCCCATTTGTGGGAGAGATATTTTACAGCAAACTGGCCACAAAGTGAATTTTGAAATCTCAACATCTGGTGAAGTAACCGTTGAGTCACTGGCACTGGTATCAACTGCTTTTCTGCTGTTTCAGCACAGTTATGTTGTGTTGTGTGTCTTATGAAGATGTAGAGATATTATCTATTGCTATTTGAAAATCTGCACTGTAGAAAAGCTGGCAGGGCTGAATCTGTTTTTGATATGAGAGATCAAACACACTTCTACTCTTTTTCAATTGTTAAAGCTTCATGTACTTGTGCTGTTAACAGTATTGAAAGGATACAAAAAAAGCCCAAGCTCCTTGGGCCCCTATCAATCACCACCTATTTTGTTTTTGTTTCAGTTATTTTTCAAGGAACATTCTCTGACTCGAGCTTCTTGAAATACAGCATTTGCTGTATTTCTTTGTGATATACCACTGTATACTGAATATCTTTGCATTTGGGACTTTTGTGAGAACAAAACATGAAGACATCACCTTGGAATCTGAGAAGCTGGGATGGGATTCGATTAATCAAACAAATTTGAGAAATGAGAAAAATAGTAATCATTTGAATTGTCAGTGAGGAAAAAAACGTCAGTGACGTATTTTTATTTGCACACACAACCCAAGGAGTTGCCAACCACCAATTGTGACCTTTTGGGAAGGTTTGTGGGTGTGGATTTACGCTTTGGAAATCTAGTTTAAAGCTTTTCATTTCTCCTGGGTACAGTACAGGTAAGCCATAGCAGACCTAAAGTTTCATTCTGTACATGTGATCCTACTTCTCAAAAAAATGTGAGAACTGTTTGTAGTTGTGTTTATGGAGTGCTTTTATCACACAACACATAAGGTGGACACCAAAATACAAACCTGTGATGCCACTGGGCAGCTGCTGAAGGTCACAGTACCACAGCCGGTTGACAGGTTCACAGCCTTCAGTTATGGATAAAACAGCATATCTACCATCATCTGATATCTAGAAAGGGGAAGGAATGAAAATGGGTAGAAAGAAAGGAAAGAGAGCAAGGCACATAAATCCCAACCAACCAAGGTCACCGGTTCTTTTAAAATACCAAAGAGATAAGAGATGTAAAAAATGTTTGTTAAAGAATACAGGTTCACCAGGAGGAGGACTCATAGGTGATAAGATGAGTTTCTGGTGATGTGCAATTCTGTGATAGAATTTCATGTTACGCTCCAATGAAACTTTTAAATGATCTTGATTATGATAACTGTTTCAAGGTTACTCCAGACTTACGGTTACTGAGCTGTGCCACTTTGGATGGTCGAGGAACTCTGCAACCAGAATGTCTTCTGACTGATTGGTTCCAATGACATGGTAGTAGAGCTTCTGATTGATATTGCTGGTGGTTTCTGTGCCTATAATGAAATACAGAGGGGTTAAGTTTTGAATGCATTTGAAATAGTCTTTGTATGGTGAATTGTTGTATTTGTGCCTGTGTGCATGGTATCTTTTCCGAACCGTCTGTTTTGCCTTCCTGGCGTGGGTAGCAGTTGTAAAAGACGCCCTTTGCATCGTGAGTCCAGGCCAGACAGCTGAATTTAACCCTCTCCAGTACATCAGGCAGTGGGGTGAGGTCATCAGCCTTCATGAAACGCACTGTTACCCAGTCTGAGCCACTGCTACTCAAGCCATATGCAAAATATTCACACTCTTCTGATAGACGGCCCACTAGATGGAGAGAGTGACAGAGGAAAGAAGGAAGTTGTCAGCACTGTAAATCTTTTTCTGTTTATCTGTATGTGTGTTCATGCACAACAAGAAGTGCTTTGCTATCTGGCTCACTCTTCAGTGCCACAGTGCCATCTTCAGAGAGTTTATTTGGGTCAAAGAACACAGTGGCAGGTCCATCCAGAGAGTCCTGCACATAAAGCACATCCTGGTTCTGGAGGCCTTTGTTGTGAAAGTAGAAATACCTGAAAATACAATAGGAAATAAAGTCACTGCAAGCAGTCTTTTTGATTTCAGGACCGCAGTTCAAGGTAGTTCCTCTTGTAAGCATAGTTGTTTTTCAGTCTGTGCAGTGCCTGTCCTTTAAATTTCAGCTAGTACCTCTTCCCTCTTTTGTAAGGGCAGCTGTATTTGGGATAGTCATAGAGCTCAGTAAGGCGCTGGTGGAACTGAGCCCGGACAGAACACTGCTCCAGGTACGGCATGGTTACTTTGTTCTGCTCCTCAACAAATGCCTGAGATACAAAGGAAGAGTGAGGAAGGATGAAATTTAGTGTCTTGGTAAAGACACAGATTTAGTTTTCTGGAAGAGATCATTGCATACCATCGTTTCTGCACTATCAGAGTCTTCCAGCCATGCATAGGGATCGCAGATCTTAGTTCCTTGGTAGTCATCCACCTGTTGAAAAGATATACAAGTTAAACCGGAACAAACACATGCAGCCAACCAGTGAGTTCAATCTCTTCCTTTTCTTGACACATAAGGATTCTCTTGTGCAATGCCATGGTTTTAACTTCCCTCCAAAAACATTTTCTGTGGAACTAACGAGCATCAATACTGACATCAATATAAGGCTTGTTTGTTTGTTCTTTGTCAGTACTGGCATGTGTGTTAATAGGGGCTTTTGAAACATCCACCTTTATGCATAAAATGGGCAGATTGGATTTGTTCTCTCAAGTTCTCTCCACTTATGCATATGTGTGTCCACTAAATTCACCTGGTGTAATGTTCATTTCATTGTTCTAGTTCTTGTTTCCAGTAATCGCAATGAGAAACCATTTTCCAGTTTTCTATTAACCTAAAGAGACATGATAACATCTTTTTGGCTTAGATGTTTAACATTACGCTTAGATATTAACAATCTCATGAATCGTTAATAGTGTTATTTTAGTACTTCGAAGAACAAACGCCTGCCACATTTTCCATTCAGACATCAAAAGGGCTGCCAGTGATTCAAATTTCTGTACTGGTGCACGGCATATGCTTGAGTCATTTAGATTATACCCAGTTTCCTCAGAAGCACTGAATTACTGTTCCTGAGAATGTAATCTTAGCTTGGCATCAATTAAAGAAAATACAGTCTGAGCGAAAGGTTTGTTTGCACAGCTTGTTATGAAAGTTGAGACCATCTAATGTTTTAGTGACATTTTTAGAGACTCAAATTCTTCAGTTCAATCACCAACCACTTCTCCTCTGAGACATTTTTTACATTTCTGTCTCCAAGAAGGGATGGACCAATTTGATACTGGAAAGGTACGCAATACTGGCAGATACCTGAGTGGTGTACTGAAATTGGTATTGAGATAGAGAATTTGGATCAGTACATCTCCAACCCCGAAAAGATGGCAGCCCTGAAGGAGAAAAATTATTTGTCACGAATGGAGCCCACATGGAGCTCTAACAGCTGCATCTCCTGGTTTTCAAGAGAAAAGGGGTCATTTGCCCAACCCTCAACCTACGTGTTCTAAACCGCCATGTTGCAAGTGTTGGGGAGTGTCCATCTCTATGGATGTATGCCATCAACCCACTCTCCCTCTCAAGAAAGATCTATAAAAAAGACAAGTCTTTTAAAAACAATCCCTGGTAGGGGTGTTACAGTGCTGCCATCTTCCCTTTAGCTGTTCTCTTCATACTCTTTATGTAACAGTGTGGGGTTGGTGACTAGGGAAAAATGGGTGTGATCCAGAGAGAGAACTGATTGATTCGCACCACATCACAACTACAGCTGAGTCAGCAGACACAACATGAGTTTGTATCTGGGCTCTCTCAAACATTAAGAGCTGTTTGTGTCTCAGTTCAGTTTCGTATGAGCTGCCCACTCAGAAACAAGGTTGCAGGGTTTGACTCACAAGACAGCAGTGCAGCACGAATGGGCCTGGTTGTAGTCACGTGTTCATTAATACCATACTGTTAGGCCAGTTTCTATGAACTCAGCATGTCCCCATTATATGTTTTAATGTTAAAGAATCTCTAAATGTACATGCAACTTTTTTTTCTTGTTCTGCATAGTTTTTAAAATTAAATAAAAAAAAAAAAAACACACAAAAGGTTATCTAAATTAAACTAAACAAAAGAAACTAAATTAGACAAAATTTACATCAAGTGGAAACGAATGGTTTGCAGAGTGCCCATACATGAGCCTCAATTGATTCAATGCTTTCAATGCATCTTTTGAGATGTGACACATGCACTACCCTTTACGTCTGTGAGTCATTGTGAGGGTCTACTTCACCTCCATTCCTCTTTGCAGCTGTAACTCTCGTCTTTTAGGGCACACTCTTTTTTGAGACATCTCCCTTTGTTGTGTTACATAATGTTTTAGTGTCTGCAACTGAAGCACCAGCAAGTCAGGCAAGGCCTATATGGCAATGTTGTGCTCTGAGAGCACACACATTAAAATAGTGACACTGTCGTGTCAAATGCAAACGCAAGACAATTATGTACTATGGCAAAAGGGCACATTTCAAAAAAAAAAGACACTCCCAGGGTCACAGCTACTACTGAGGACACTTAAGTAATGTCCTCTGTGCTTTTTCTGGGGATTTGTGTGTTATAACCACTTCATGAGGAGTTAACACTACAATACATAGACGAACGTCGGTGAAGCTGAACTAAGAACTCTGACGGTCTCCGCTAAATAAACAAACATTGACAACATTACAAATGCGCGAAAATACAACACGTGCTCCAATCGCTATTTCTTCATTTGGCCAAATACCGCTGTTTCTGTTTCTTCACTCAGTCGCCATTTGCTTTTCTCACCCTCCACCCATTTGACTTCTCTTCCTGGTCTCGCTGTTCCTGCTTTGTGTGCTTGCTCAAGAAAAGTTCGCCGACAAACAGATAGAGACGCAAAAGGCACTCAGCGGGACACTGACCTTACTCTCATCTCTTCGGGCAGCCGGGTACTTAAACGCCATGGTGGGGTTTCCAAAAGTGTTGCTCTATTTCCCCTATTTCGCCTTTCTCTCGCTACTATGTATTTTTTCCCTCTCTTTTTAGTTATCGTTCTGAATGCTGCGCTTCGAGTGAATCAATGGAGTCTTGAAGTGAAAGTGAAAGCGCGCGGGGATGGGGGGGGGGGGGGGGAGGGGGGGGGGGGGGGGGGGGGGGAGAGGGGGAGG
>JBBMJY010000005.1:5163625-5178650 GCA_037833715.1 Toxotes lorentzi
TTTGGGTTGGGGGGAGGGGGGGGAGGGGAACCCCCCCCCCCCCCCCCCCCCCCCCCACCACCACCACACACACACACACACACACACACACACACGCAGACAGATACACGTTCGTACGAACCGCCGGGGCTTGTTCTTCACACAGGAAATGATGTGGCATCCAGGGTAAGTGATGCCACACACACACACACACACACACACACACACTACTTGCACTCGCGCGTGTTTGTGAAATCAAAGCGACACCTTTTGCACAATTTAAAACATCCCCCACAAAAAAAGCTAAAATAATACGTGTCTGATATCACTGGTGACTTCTACCTAAATAGCAACTTGTATATCAAACATAAAGGACAATGCAGAAAAGACTAAAATCCACTCTGAGGCTAAACCTTGACAGTATAGGAAAAAAAGAAAAGCAAAAAAGAATTGGTGTTTACATGCATACACTGGCACACTGGAGACTCTTTAGAGTTGAAAAAGCAAGGGGAAGTTGTGCATTGACACTGAAAACCGCAGACTTGTGGAGATTGCACTGTATCACTTTAATAAAAAGTAGTAATGCTCAGTCTGTTAGGATCAAAATGATTTGATATCATCATGCTGAACAGCTGCATTGCATAGTTGTTTACACTGCAAAGCAAACTGTCCAACCATCAGTCCAAAACACAAAGATACTTGGATCAAAATTAATGTAAAACAGAAAAGTGCTAAATTCTCACATTTGAGAAGCCAAAGCTTGTAAATGTGTGCATTTGACCACAGTGATTTATTGATTATCTAAATAGTTGATTATTTTCAGTTGATTGATCAGTCAGCTAATCATTTTGGTTCTAAAGCTTTCAAAAAAAGGTTGAACACAGTGATAGTGTATTTTTCCATTTAAAACTGGTTAAAAGAATAAGTTGACAAACCTATTATTCATCTTTCTGTCTTTTTCACTACCACTTCCAGTTTCTTTGTGGGAGGTGGCATTTCTGACAGTAAATGAACTCACTACTAATAACGCAGTCATCTGACACCAAATCCAAGGCCTTGTGTGTCAGCAGCAACACCTGCACCTTGTGTAACAGACAGTTAAACACAAAATGAGACATACAACACAAAAACCACAAGCATATTATGTTCGGAAACATCTACAATTTTCAGCCCCACACAGAAGATGCAAGATGTTCGTAAATGAAAGCATTTTCATGTTATAGAAGATAAAAACAAGTTCTTAAGATATGAGTCTGCCAGTTTCTGACACCTCGATTTCACAACCATATAGTTCCGAATCTCATTGAAAGGTTCTGCATTTACACAGATGTGCTTCAATTTTTCCCTCAGAGACAGGATGTTGTTCCTGTCGGTCAAGACGTAAATAGTGGATCTGTTTGTTGTGTTATGAATTTAGCTGTAACAGGTTTAAAACAGCATATTGAGACATTCTACATTCTGGATTAGTGCCCCCCAAGATGGAAGGACTGGGACTGAGACAGAGAGAGAGAGAAAGAACAAAAACAGAGTTTCAGACTTATAATCTGTCTCATCCACAAAGCTGTGAAAACGACTGGGGAGAAAAGGGGGAGGAAAGCAGGGGAAAGATGGAGGACAGGGAGTTAGAAAGAGGGCTAATTTCAAACTAATTTAGCTAAGGTGATTAAGTGAGACTGGCTTGATGGGAAAATAAGCTGTTAGAAGGCCTCTGACCTTGTTTCAGTGTCTTTACCTCTCTGTCTCAGTGCTTGCATATGTATATAATGACTTCACAGACACGAGATGCAATAAAAAGATGCAAACTAGGCTCATACAATGTTTGTTATAAGTTCTAGTTATAATAATGAGATAAAAGCAACTATTAGATTGCTTTGCTTGTACTTTATTAACAAAAAAAGACATCTGAGAAGCTTCAGTCTTTATCATAAAAACACAGATGATTCATGAAACAAGGTGGATAGGTCACCATCTGACAGCGGTGTTTAAAATGTTGACAGTAAAATATATATTTAGTTGAGGTGCAGCACTGACCATAGTCACCAATAAGTCATATAAAGATAAATAATGATCAAGTCACTGACGTATGATTACACATTTTTACTCATTTATTACCGTCTGGGTATATGTCAATCTTCTTGCTGTCTTTTTTCTGTGCTACATCTGTGCAGCCACTGAAACAGATAATCCGTTAACATCAAAGTTGCTAAAAACTCTGCATAATGACAAGTTTCATATTATCTTACACTGTGGAAAAGCAACCCTCTCTGAATTGCAAAGGCAATAATTATAAGACGACAACATTTGGTGTTGAAGTAGGCCACTTGTAAGCCACCCAATGATGAATCATGGCTTTGGCGATTATCTAACAACTGTATGGCAACAAGTGCGTTAATTGGCAGTAAAGTCTGCAGAGGATCCCTAATCTTTGGGACGAAAGTGGACCAGGCCAAGCCATAGGCAGATGGGCTGTTACAGCAGATATTTGGGGCCCCAGACAACCTGAGCCTTCGCTGAGCCGTGCAGCAGCCCGACTAGGCTGGTTAGACCCCTACAGAGGCTGGCTTTGGCCTGGCCTGCATGGCGTGCCGTGCAGATGGGGCTCTAATTGGCTGGAGCGGCCCAGGTAGTTTTCCAATCTGCGAACACAGAAAGATTAGATTAGCCATGTCAGATTACAGCAGAGCAGAGTCAGACAGTGTCATCATGAAGCTCCAGACTCACCCACTGAGAGAGAGGAGAGGAGGAGGAGGGAGGGGCTGAGCTGTTGATGTTGTGAGAAGGAAAAGAGAGTGATGAAAAAAGTGTGTGAATAAAGGTGTGCAGTGGCAGAAAACCTAACTTTTTAAAACCAAAAAAAAGTATTAAAAATATGCCTGGGAGAGGGAAGAAAAATATCTAATGAGCTGAAGAAAAGGGGATGCATCTCATATTCAGAAGTAATTTCTGCAGGTACAACATCTTGAAACTGCAAAACTCCAAAAACACACACATCTGAATATTGAAAACTGAAAAAGTAAAAAATCAAATTAGAGCCTGCACATGTAGAAAAACACACAGAAAGACATACACACACAAGTGAACAACATTATTCACCCCAGCCCCACTCCTCAACAGATGGTGCATAGTGTAGCCACTGAAACAGATAATCCGTTATTGTTCTGAAAATTTTGATTATCGTCCCGGTTGTCATTTCAAAATCATACACAAATCACCTCCTAACCTTAGTTTGATCCTGGACTTACCGCTGCTCTGAAGCTAATATTGTTGGCCCAAGGCCCAAAGCCATATTGTAATATAACTGTGCAATTCCATAAGCCTCTCATTTGACAAATTGACAATGTACAGATTTGTTGTATTTAGACAGCATAAAGAGGGGCTTGGGGGAGATTTGAAGAAGGTGTTTACAATTGTTGGCTTGCGCGGCTGCTATCAGGTTGGATTTAATCCATAGATGCACAAAATGTTGACTTTTTATTTTTCACAATTCCACTCGGAAATCTAACCCTCATTCCAAGTGGTACTGCTCTTCATCTCTTTGTTACATTTTTCTCTTTATTAAAAAAATCTGATATTTATCACCATAATCTCAGCCACTCCCACAGAAAAAAAATATTTACTCAAATGTTTTTTTCTCAAAGAAAAAGATGATTTTCATGTCTTCTAACATTGACTCCACCCCCTTTTTATTTTAATTAAACTCATAAGCATTGCAGCCCGACCTTAAATTAGTGATAATCGATGAAGACCATGGTGGTTGTGGCCTCATGCCAAGTATTGATCTGTGCTTAATGTTTTTGTTCTGCAGTATGCATGATGTCCCCGGCACAATAAAAGACCAGTGAGATTAAGACAATTAGGGGGTTGATTGTTGTCCAAAAGACGAGAAGAAGAAGAAGATTAAATGACGAGATTTAGGTCAAAGTGGTGATGTCCAGAGGAGGGAAGGAGGAGGGGCAGGGAGAAGGAGGAAGGCAAAGAAAAGGTGGGAGGAGGAAGAGGAAGGATTGGGGTCAGAGAAACTGATCTGTGTAGTATGGGAGGTTGCCTCAGCCTAGGGAAGAGAGTGATGAGATGAGGGAGGACAGGAGGGCCTGATTCCTGGCAAACCTACATTGGATTAGCTGGTAGAGTGAGGTGGGGTGTCACCTCGTGTACTTCACCTGATTTCCACATTAGGCATGCCTGTCTGGAGATTTTCCTTATCCGTCTAGACTTCTGAATCAGCAGTGGCTGCTGTGATGTTTTTCTTTTCTTTTCTGTTCTCTTTCTCTGTCTCACTCTCCTCCCGTTGCCCCTCCTCTTCTGGCCTGACTAATTAGCAGACATTTTTCTTGATCCACTGGATTTGGAGGCTGAAATCCCCTTCTCTGTCTGCCAGACAGACTAAAGTCTTTCTCTTTAGCTGGTGGTCTGTGAGATTGGGAGGGGGGCGGTAGTACACAGGCCCACCTGTTGACCACAAGCCAAAAGTGTGCAGACTTTGCAACACCCTTACATTACCCCTCTCTTATTCCTGTTCTCCCTAACACTATCTCAAAGTCTCCCATTACCTTCTGTGGCCTCCTGTCCCCCTCACTCTGCTTTTGTTAGACCTCATCATGATCTGGGCCTGCTAATTATAAATGGCATGTGTTGTAGGGGATGGCTAGAGTCAGCAGTAATTGGGGCTTTAGGCTACTAGACTCTCATTAGTTCAGGAAGCAGGGGATTGAGATAAATCTGAGTGGTAGGGAAAGATTATGGAAGCATTATGAATTGCAAATTAGCCACCACACACCAGCTACTAAACCGACACCTGTTGGCATTTGTTGTTTTTGTAGTCTGTTGCACCTTGTCACAGATATAGATTACATCTGCAGAAACATATTAATTTTCCTACCTTTTCTCACCTCTAACAAAGGCAATTAGAGACATATCAGGCTAATCTTTGTTGTGGAAAGCAACAAAGTGCATCTGCTCAAGTAGAGTGCTTAAGTATACTTTTAATTGTACGTTACTTTCCTCTGACTTCTAATTTATTCTACTTTATACTTCTACTCCACTGCAAATCAGGTTTTACATTTTACATTTAAAACATTTACATTTAGAAGCTACAGTGTATTGTTAAAGATCAGACCAGTAGTTCACAACCTTTTTGGCTTGCAGCTGCTTACAAAAAAAAAAAAAAACTGTCACATTTCAAATCTGAATGAGTTGTTAGCATTTCCTTCAGAGAAACATTTCCTGTCTAAACATCTCAGATGGTTTCACTTAGGTACACATTCAAAGGCCAAGGAGGTAAACATGTCCAATATCTAATTGGAGACTAGTATACACAACTAGTATACACAACACAGTAAAATGCTACTTACACATTGGTGCATCAGTAGTAACAATATCATAATGTCATATATATTTCTACATCAGTCACCGCCCGTTTTCAAGAATGAGTACTTTTACTTTTGACACTTTTACTTCTGATACATTTAGCTGATAATACTTATGTGCTTAAGTAGGATTTTGAACACAAATGAATTGCTGAATAGCTGTGTTGTGGCATTTATAATTTAACTTAATTTAACTCTTGCATGGTAAAATTGTCTTACTGTTCAGCTTAAAGCTCGAGGCTTGAAACTGCACATACTGAAATTAAGTTGTGTCATGTTGCTAACATCCATATCATGTTCTGTTTCGAGAATGCCAGATTTTTCCATCTAACAGAAGAGTCAAAAGTTAAACAGGTTCTGGAACTTTCATTTCTTGGTTTGTCAAATGTAATGAATCAGAAAATTGGTTTTTGTTACGGTAATGTGACTTGTGCTGGTAATGTGCACCTGGATGCCCAACACTGAATGTCAAGCAATGGCATGACATGCACTGCACTGGTTTATTTGTACCGGTTGTGTATTGTGTTTGTGTGTGATTCAAGACATACAGTATTTTTGAGGAATATGACAAGAGATTGCACTCGAATGTGAAATAATAAATGGATGACTTATGAAAATTGGTACACCCCAGTAACGTAAGTGGGATCTCAGAAAATGAATTTGCTTTCAGTGAGGAGTAACTGTCTCAAGTAGTATGTAAATATGCCCAAATGGTGCTGTGCTGCACCATCCATGTGTTTGCCTTCTGCTTACTATCAACTCTAAACTGAGAGAATCACAGCATCAACTTAGAGATACATCTCACATAAATCCTCTGATCAATCCATTTTTAGCCACAACTATCTGTATTTTTTTTTTAAAGGCAAGAGCTAACAGGCTTTCTGTGTTTTTTTTTTGTTTGTTTGTTTCTTTTTAAAAAAGAAGAAGAGAATGCGCACCTCAGAACAGAGTTGCCGGTAACAGCAAGATCAGGGTTAGTTCTCAGAAAAAATAAACCGCAAATGTTTGTGTTACTGACACTCAGTGGACACTGAGGTCATTCAAGTATATCAAGGTGATTTTATCAACATTAGCACAAGCTGTGTATATTGCTTATTGCTTCATTAGGGTCACGAAAAGATGCAATAAAACTGAGTTTACAGTGCAGTGTGAGTTGCACAGAGCTTGCAAAGCTAAGTGGGAAGACAAAATATATTGTTTCCTTCTATTTTAGAAAGCTCAAGGCCAATTATTATGTATATAATGTGGGTAATTAAAAGAACATTTCAGGACACCTCTTCAAAATACCACACATACTCTGTTCTCAGGTTACATTTGAAATGCAAGCCCCATACAACAGCCCACATATGGTTCAAAGTTACTGTATGCATGGTAAACAGACTGATGATAATGATGCAGATAAGGATGTTGTTTGAGGCCCTTGGCTCATCCGTCTTCCTCCTTCCTCTTCTGTGATGGCATGCAACCCTGAAGAGGTGTGAAAATGACATGGGTTATTTTGGTTTGTCACTGTCAGTGTCTGAGAAACTTTGGCTTCTGCTACAGATACTTTTGAGAAAGTGTGAGCTCTCACTTCATGTTAACCTTGTACGGATAAACAGGCATGCAAAAGGTTGACAAAGTGTCAGATTTTTTGAAGATTTCATAGATAGCTTGAAGTCACCACACTCCACTTTTGTGTCTGAATTGATTTCTACAACAGTGAATGACTGTATATGCAGAATTGTACAGAAGCTCAGTTGAGTGTGTCAAACACAGTTACAGTAAATGTTTTATAGTTTTGCGGTGTCAGTTTTCATTGCAGCTCGAAGGCAGACAAACAGGCACAACCAATGGATGTCCTGAATAAATCCAATGTGGGCAACTGTTTTTTGCAGCATAGTGTGTTTGCAACAGGATGGTGCTCTAGTTAACAGCTAATAATAGTAATATAATAATAATATGTTATATTTCTACCTTTATTATTCTACATTGTCAGTATTGTGGTAATTAGTTTCATAAAGCTGAAAAAAGATAACTCTTTGAGTCATTTCAAGGCCACAAATATGTTTAGCATTTTGAGTAGTGCTTTGCACACCAGTGTCCTTGCCTTTCTTTGCCTTATGTTTATGCATTGTTGTTGAGTTTTCACATGAATCCACTTTATCCAGCTTTTGTTAATGTATAACATTTACTGAGATGAGGACTAAACCCCTCCCTTGTTTTTTCTTCATGTGCCTAGGTTTGCTAGAACCTGACCTGCAAAGAACGAGTATCACCAGCAGACTGACATTGCTCCACCTTAAAATGTTACTTTTCAGCTGGTGTTTTGCCATGTTTCCAATGAATCAGGCCAAGTTCCACATAATAACAAAACAAAAGAAAAAGACCATGAGAGAGAACACACGAGAGGTGGTGCAAGAATCCAGTGGCCCACACATTACACCAATCTTAAAACACATAGAGTAAAAGAGGATTTAAGTTGCGTTTTTTGTTGTTGTTTTTTTTTAAACTGTGGTTAAAAACACTTGACAACACATCCTAGGTCACTGGAGTTGTGTGATTGACAAAGATTACACGTCAAGATTAAATTATGCCTTTGTGTTTCAAATCACACCTGGATTATATATGTTGACTCCTTTGACCTATAGATACCATATAGGATTTCTCCCCCCATGATTGCTTCCATAAGCTTTGAAGTGGTTGATCTGTCATTTAATTGTCTCTATGCCACACAAAGGCCTCTTCCAGTGAATTTATCATATCCCCTGAAGCAGCATAGCAAGTCAAACAAGTTCAGAATTGTTTCAACAAAGATGGATGTTTGCCAAGTCACACTGCATGGTATGTATAAACTGGAAATTTTTTTTTGAAAAAAAGCCCAACAAAAAGGTGCATCTTATCTATCAGTTGAGATACAAACAATAGATCAAAACATTCTTCATTCTGTGGCATGATTGAGCTCAAAGAAAAGTGATGACAGATGATTTGTAAAAACAAAAGTACATCAGGGACAATCTCTGACATTAGGATTTCCCGCTCACCCACTGATTGCAAAGGAACTTCCAACCCCCAAAGACCTCTACCCATTAAGAATTTAAACCTCACAAAACAATGTTAGTTCCAGGAAAACAATTGCCTCTGCATGTTAGTGATGAAATTTAATAATGTAATCTTACATATTTAAGGTTCAGCTAGTGAAGATAATCCTTCTGCTTAAAGGGATCTGAGGGAAAATTAAGCTGGCCATGGCTGAGTAAACAACAAACAAAATGTACTGTATGTCTGGCTACTTCCTATAGGTCATCGTCTACTTCTTGCTAAAGTGGGTGTGGTTGTTGCCAGGGACAACGGCCACAATACCACAGTAACAATGCAGATAAATAATCCTCTTTTTCTCTCTAAAGATCTGCTGCTCAGCTGTTTACTGTTTACCACAAACGAACAGGAAAAACATCAGGGGAGGGGAGCACCAGCAGAGTAAGAAGGAACGGGGACACCCAGAAACTAAGATAGACAGAGTGTTGTAAACATTGCTATCACCTCACCATAAGTTTCAAATATTTGGGGGTGTGGCATGTTTCCACTTCAGAAGGTTACTGTACTCAGTTTCTGTTGTGTGGCCATGCGGATGTAAACAAAGTGAGCTGTCACATTTCTTCCATAACTGGATTGTTTCCACTTTCATTCTCAGTGAAAGAAAAACAGTACTTGGACCTGACAACACAACACACAAACATAACTGACAACCTGTTATCATTACAGTATGTAATGCAGCACATCATGAAGTCACTATCACCCCTCTACCAGCTTGTTTTCGCACTGTGGATTGGAATGTGAGCCATTGCTCCTGGTACTAGACCACATACAACTCATATCAAAGATCTCACTTACTAGGAACTTCCTGAGAGACTTTGGCTATAATGGACATGCTCTCATAATATATAAAGGGGAAGGCATGATATTGACAACTAAAAGTCCCCTGGTATGTTTTTCAACATGCTCCATATGGTCTATGAATCACCAGTAATAACATCAAAAGCAAAGATGATGACTGATGATTGACAATGATACTTCATCCCTCTGTACAGACATGTGTAACATGTAGAAAAAATCCAGATTTCTGTCTTTAAACTGACTTGTTTATAGCCTATGTGGTATGCTTATAATTATCCTGTTTATGCATCCATGATCCATTATTTTAGTAGCATTTCCCACTTTATCCATGTTAATGCTATGACCCTGTGGGCTGAAATATCTTGATGAATCCTACTTTGATGGTCCCCTGACTCTTCCTCAAATGCCACCATGTTTCCCTCAGCACTAATTGTAATACCTCTGGTGATCTCTTAACTTTTCATCTACAATTTATCCAACAGTCTGTGAATTTGCAAATGCGTGCAAAGCTAGTGGCATTCCCATCATCGAAGTACAGCCTCACAGAGCTGCTAACATGGCTGTACACACTAGTCTTGTTTAACGGTTGTTCAAAATTCAGTTTGGACAACAGAATTGTTGCATATGACATGAGTCAGGCTTTAACTGTCAGGTGATTGACAATAAAACTGAACAACCATAAGATCAAGAAGTCCCCCAACTGACTGTCCTGATGACTCATAGAAGGAAAATCTATTAAGCAGATCCATTCCGAAACTTGAAGAACACTGTCACAGCCATACATCAAACGTATAGTAATTAGAAAAGTCAGGTAACAGTTATTGCAACATTCACACATTGCACAAGCTTTAAATTTCTCAAGCTGTACATAGCTGGCTCATTTCTTCCGTTGCTGAAGGCACCCCGCTACATTACACTTGAATCTTTCACCCTACCACCTACCTTCTACTCACACACATTACCTCATAAGTGCCTCTTTTGAGAGAAGATAGTGGGGATTTATGTTGCAATCCCCTAAAAATGATCTGTTTGTTCCGAGGAGTGCACATATTGTTTTGGAGTTGTTTAACATGAAAATCAAAAATACTCCTTGTTTCTGTGACACATGTTTTGGTTTGGAGTTCTCTTCCATCTATGTGCTGCTAAAGTAGGTAACAGCGTTGTTTTCAATGTATGAAATGAGGACCGAAGCGCTTCTGAAACTATATGATTAGTCATTTTGTTTGGGTATGTTTGGCTGTCTTGTCAGTTTTTAACATGAAAAACAAAGCAAAAATATTTTTTTAATCTTTTCTCTGTCAGAGCTCTCAGTGGTTAAGATGCAATTTACGGGTGTGCTTTACAAGCCAACATGTAAACCAATGTAGTGTGGGCGTGAGTGGGTGTGAAAGCCCTTACAAGAAATATGTCATCTTCTTGGCGGGGTTATTTCATGGAAGAGGAACATTTCAGCAAGCAAGCTGCTACTGTCTACACAAATGTAAATGTAGCAGGGGAAATGTAAAGTTCTTGAAACAGCATCTTGTGGTCTTCAAGCTCCACAGAAGGAAAAGTTCCGATTTTTTGTGCCTGAAACGTTTTTCAGACATGTGTTCTACAAAATATAATTAGAGACCATGACTGAAAAAAAAATCCAGAAATAAATGAAATAAATGAAATAAATGAATACATCAGACACGGCAATGGATTAGAAAAAAGCAATCTAATCCATTGCCGTGTCTGATGTATTCATTTATGAACCGTGTATATAAATGTAACACAGGGGTAAAACACCAAATTACTTATTTTTCATCTGTAACCCAAACTCTGAAGTTCTCATTGCTGTGATTCAATTAGCCTAAAGCACACCATGAGTTACACAGCTGATGCCCATTGGTTGGGGTACATGTGTAATGGGGCTTGGGGTGGTGCAAGTTAGTGGAATCAGTGGTTATTGATGGGTTAACAATAGGATTATTTACTTTATACTCCTAATTGCCCTATTTGTTTTCTTGTAGTTTAGGGGAACAGATGTACTAAGTTCTAAATTGGCCCTAGCATCTTTTGTTATAATTATACAACATTTATGATTCAATACCTTCACATGGTATATCATGTTTATTTGTTTATACAGGTTCACTTTAATCAATTGTAATTGCTGTGTGGATTGGTCATCACTAGGGAAATGGGAAATGATACGTCAACTGGAGGGATCTTTTGTAGCTGAAGGTGTAAATAAGCAAAGGATGTGTTGTAGTTCACTTGGTAGAGCAGGTGGCAGCTTTCTCTGCACTGTTACTGACACTAAAGCAGTGCTGAATTAGACTTTTGAACAGGTGTTCATTTAGACCAAACTATTACAAAATACCCAGGTGCCATCAGCTTAGTATTATCTCGTCTCAGGTCACATCACTTTGTCTGATTTTCTTCGTCTCAGACAGCTTTAGTATAGCCGACCTCAGGTCTTTCCTCCACTTATCCTTTTCGTCTTGTCTGGTACCCTCCCTCCCTCTTCATGCAAAGGCCCAGTTCCCCTTGCCCCTCGAGAGAGGTTTCCCTCCCGGGAAAGAGAATGTCTGGACCATCTAATGTCCTGGACGTGATGTGCGTCCAGGAGTGACATGAGTCGGCTAGCCTGCTATCCTGGAGTGCCGTGTCTTTAGCCTCTCAGCCCTGAGCCTGAGTCCAGACTGTCTGCAAATTAGAGAAATTAGCCCAGCCAGGCGCGGGTCAGTGAAAGAACCCAAATCCCTACTTCCCCGCCCTGTCCCCTCCAACACACACACTCCTTCGATCACCACCATTAACCCCCACACCATACTGGGCAGTAAAGCTCCACTCTTGGAATAGCAGTCTTGCCATATGGCAACCAATTTACTATTTCACCAGCCAAGTTAAAAAAGAAAAGAGGAGTAGAGGTGGGGGTGGAGCAGAAGTGAATGAAAAACTAATATATTTTAAAATAAAGACATGGCAATATTCATTTATTAGGCCTAAAAACAAAAGTGTTTGATTTTTTTTCCCCAGAATGTGAAAATATGTATTTTATTCCTTGTGTGTTCAATATATTTGTGATTTTTTTCTTTTTGTTTGTCTTTATCTTTATCTTTTCCCACCATGTGCACTCTGGAAATCAAGTACTGTTCATCACATATTGTTTAATAATCTCTCAAATTCTTTTTTGTGGCTTTTATGGTATAATCATAATAAAAAATGTTTTAAATGAAATGTTGACATTTTCAGCAGTTTAGCTTGCAGGTTATGTAACTTTTGGTAAATCTGGTTATAGATGGTCCTGTATATGGTACTGTATCCAGATTTTTATTACTGTAAATTGCAGTAACAAAAACTCAATAGAGAAATTAATCATTTTCAACAGTTATGTGTCACCATTAATGATAATGGCCCTGTCACAGGGTGAAATATAAGTCACTCCTGTGAAATATAAGACATCATGTGCAAAAACTTACATTTCTTTTCCATGTATGGGGAAAAAATGACATTTGTTTCACATGTGATACATTTGATAAATTCACATATGGGAACATGTGGCATTTTACGTAAATTTCACATGTGCACATTTGCACAGGTCACATCTCCACAAATAGAAAAGTCACATTCTCTTTTTAACCCTCCATATGTTGTTTAACCTGCTCTCTCCTCTCCTGTCTATCTTTATGCAGACCGCCAGGTGAGGTTACCCAGAGCTCCATGTTGCGTGTGTGCTGCATGTGTGTATGTCTGAAAGTAAAGGGGACGCTCACCAGACAGGTGTCTAAGTCTCTTTCCTGTGTGCTGGGATGACCTGCCCTACATCTGTACCTCTGATTGAGCATCAGTCAGCACAGGACATGTATCTGTGTGTTGAAAAGAACACATTAGATAAACACATTATTACTTATACTTGTGTTATGTGTGGGGATCTGATATAAATGAAACATTTTTCAGATTTTGTTAAATTCAAAACAGAGTATAAAAATTGTGCTCTTGTGCATTTGCATGGGTTCAGGGTTTCTTTATTGGTGCGTGTGTGTGTGTCAGAGGGGTCTCGATGGTCTTAGTTAAAGACGTTCTACAGTGAGATGTAGGTCAAGGAGATACAGTGGCAGCAGATTGCTCATTAAGTGCCAAACCAAGCAAAAGTCTATGAGTGTGTTTTTCAGTGGCAACAGGCCAGCCATCTGCTCTTCCTTTATTCATTCATTAACATGTCTTCTTTGTGTGTGCTAGGATGTGTGTATGTCTATGTGTAAGCATTCATCACAACAGCACTTGCTGGTCGAGTGTACAACGTCACTGATGTTGTTGTCCAGAGCCAACAGTTGTGTGTCAGATGGCTCAACCACATGACCGCAGAGGCTTGTGATTGGCCAGTGCGATGAGCTAAAAAAGCTTGGCGCAATCCAGGCTCATGAGTTTCCTGGTGATGGTGACAGAGTTGCCATAGCGGGAGCGGTTACCCAAAGGATCTAACTGAGAGGAATCCCTGAAGAAACCCTGGGGATAGACAAGCAAGAATCAAGAAAAGAAAATTAAGAGATGACATAGCCAAAGACATGAGGATCCTACAGCTGAGTGAATGTGTGAAAGTAAGTCATGTCTTATTTCTTCCTTGCTCTCAAGAATAACCTTGGCCTGTTCAAAAGATTGATAAATGAAAAGTAAGCAGAAAAGACTGGCTGACCTTTTAGCCTTTTAAGAAATGGCTGGTTAAACTGAATTGCCAGCACTGGAATTTATGCCAAGAACAGTGTAAACGAACTTTGGTTCTTCATGAATGGAAGTGGTTGCTTGAATAATGAATGACTGCCAGCAGGTACAACGAAACAAAAATGAGGTTTTTTTTTTTTTTTTTTAGGTCACACAATTAGAGATATAGTTCATTGTGGATACAGATATTACTTGTATTGAACATCAGGTCAAACAATGGAATAACCTGTATATAATATTGCCAGACTTCACAAGATGCTGTACTGTGTTTTTTCTTTCTCTCAAAACATGTACCTCAATAATCATACTATCTCAACAATATGATAATTGCTTTTCCTTGAACTAAAATCCTTTTCTCTCCCCTCCTACCTTCCTTTTTCAGATTTTGTGCTTCTACCAACATACCTAAGACAAGGGACCTATCCCAACCAAACCAAAGTACTTTTATACCAAAGCAACCTAAACCAAACATAACGAAAACCAAACTAAAGGTCTTAAACCTGAATCCATCAGCTACAGTATATTCTATATTGTCAAGATGAAGCTGGATCGCACACCAGGAGACATAAGTGGGTGGAGAGAGGTGGACTTTGCCCTCAACTGCACCTACATCGTGCCAGACCAGGTGTCAGACCCCAGTTTCAGCCTGCCCAAAGCCATGACTTCCATCCCACGCAATCTCACCTTTGAATATGGCACAGACACTGAGGTAAGAGTAATTCATTTTCTGCAAAATGTTTATTTTTTATGCAGATACAAATTCAAATACAATTCAATCAATACACATACAGCATGTAGTGGTAACCAAGCAGCCCACTGATGTCAGAGATCATAAACCCAGCACATTGCTAAAACCACAAACTAACTTTAACTCGACTCTAAGTGAGTCGCTATCAGTGATGATGTTTTGGAAGAGTCAGTTTTGTGAGATTAAAGCCTTACACTTCAAATTAATAGTTCTTTGTTACGTAACATTCTGTTAGGCCATCTGCATTGCGTTACTTGGAACAAAAGATCTGCTGACTAATGAGTTCTTCATAAATATGTGTGTGTGTGTGTGTGTGTGTGTGTGTGTGTGTGTGTGTGTGTGTGTGTGTGTGTGTGTGTGTGTGTGT
>JBBMJY010000005.1:5178750-5189247 GCA_037833715.1 Toxotes lorentzi
TGTGTGTGTGTGTGTGTGTGTGTGTGTGTGTGTGTGTGTGTGTGTGTGTGTGTGTGTGTGTGTGTGTGAGTGAGTGGGTCAGTGGACATGAGGCCACCAGCAGCTTGAGGTCAAGGTCCTTTTTATATCTTCTGGCCATCTTAACTTTCATTATGTCACCCAAATGTTTGAGTGATTGTACAGCTTCTTTACATCTCTTGCTCTCGCATATGATAATGCATGCAGGCACTCTCTTACTCAGGACATAAACACCCACACAGAGTAAGATATCAGGGATCAGCTTGACTTCCATTAGGTGATCTAATTACGTCAAGGCTTCCCTCCTGTCTTTTTGTCTTCTTCACAACCGTGCTTGTGCTCTTTACCTCCTATTCCCTCTCCCACACAGGTGAAGCAGGAGGAGCATAGGCAATGTCGTTTTGCTATTTGTGAGTCAGTCAGTTTGCCTCCCAGTGCAATAAAATCAGGCATCTGCCTGGGCATGTCACCTACTGCAAAGCACCGCAATCATGTCTCAAGGCAAAGGTTTAAGAGGAAATTCGCTACAGAGAACACATAATCTTAAGAGGAAGAGACAGCAATGTCACACACGTCTTTTGTAGCCGCTCTTAACACTCAGCACTGATGTTTGTGGTTGACTTTGCTGTCCCCTTCCTCTTTCTGTCTTGACCCAGGCAACGCTTCTAGCCTTCAACCCAAGCAACACTGCCGTCGTTCCTCTTCTTTAGCTCTCGTGCTCATCTCTTCCTCCTCCCTCTGCAGTATTTAGAGCTGTGGGATAAGAAACACATGCAAACTACAGAGATAAAATCAAATTGAGGGCTAATTTAAAATCCCCAGCCCTTGTTTACTGGCTAACATGTCTTACAAATCCTTAACAAACTCACACTTGAGGCAGCTGAACTTGATTGTGCAGTTGGCTTGTACACTTCTGCAGTAGTGCCTGTCATTATAATAGAGATGCCATTTTAACATAATTGTATCTCATATTCAACATAAAACACTTACTGACAGACATTGGTTGTACATATGTGATCAGTGAGATGAAAAGATATCAGACTTTTAAAAAATCAAATGTGAAATCAAGCACACTCACATGGTTGCCAGGAATCGGCTTTACTTAAACTGGCTCCTGTCCATTTAGTGGTTTCCCTTTCTAAAGATAGTGTCATGCGCATCTTTCTCCTTGACTCACTGTCACCAAAGCTGGGAAATTTGTTTCCCTTGATGATCATCAAACATCATTCTCCTTTGTGTGGGTTTGTGGGATGATCCACATATACATGTCATGTTAAATGTAAAGCACAGCTCATACAATTCTCAGGAAAGCTCAAAGGGGAAAAAGAAATGTTCACACAGGTGAATATATGATGGATGGATGAGTCAGATCCAAAGAGTCTGAATGATAACAGAGATTGTCGTTAACTCACTTGTGTGTTATACTGGGGTAGCAGACCACCCTGGACATCATTCAGTACCTGTTTGGCTAAGATTCCCAATTTGTAATTCTTATTTTGAAGCGTGCCACAAAAGGTGAAGTAGGGTGGAGGGGGCACGTGGCAGATGGGGAGTTAGCAACGGGTGCCAGTGAGGGGGGAGAAAGAGGCAAGTGGATGGGGAGGGAGAAGAGGGTGTGTTTGTGTGGGTGGGGGGGGATTTAGGTTAAAACCAGATGATTAACTTTCATCTGGGATAGGCAGCCAGCCAGGCAGCCGGCCAGGCATCAGGCTTCAACCGGGCGGGCACATGAGTTATTTTGAGAGAATTCAAAGAATACAAGGGACTGGGGGAGGGATGGAGAAAAGGAGGGCGTTCAGGAGTGTGATAGCGTGGGTGCACTTAAGAACGCCCACCGTCCTTTCTTCCGTTCCTAAACACCCTCCCCCTTCCTCCCAACCTGGCTGGACTGAGCGGTTAAGTAGCAGCAGAGGCCCAGCAGCCACAGCAATTCGTTAGTCACGCAACGCCAGCGAAGCACAATGTCCCTGTCACACTGGTTCATCGCATCCAGGAATCACCTCATTGGTCTCGACGGTCGACACACACGCACACACACACACCCCTGACGCCCTCAGTGACCTGTTGGTCTTCTAATTAACTGCTTATACATCGTTTACAAAAGCCAGTGCCACCCATCATAGTGTGATAAATCATCGCAAAGTGTTCAGGTGTTTGTCTACATATTTTTGGGGGTCGACCTTTTTACAGAACACCACGAAAATTGTTTTGAGGACCAGTTTGAAATGTAATGCCTCAATGGCAGGAAGAGAGAGTGTGTGTTTATGTTTGGGGGGTGGGGAGGCAGGGTAAGGGTTTTTTTTTGGGAGGGGGTGTGGGTGAGGGGGTGATTGAAGGACAAGAAAGCGAGGCTGTGTTTGCGCAGATGCTGCTGCCTGTTGGCGTGTGTGTGTGCTTGGGTGTGTTTTGAGGAGGCTGACCCCAAGCCCCTGCACTTTCTATGAAGTGTGAATCACGAAGCTGTTCCGCTCAACAAAGAGCATAACATATCCAGTAGGTCTTTGCTGTAGATTTATTATTTCTACCAATGCTGTTTTCTTATCCAGCTCACTTTGAAAGTACCTCAAAAGGTCAAAAATGACCTGCAGAATAGAACAGACTTTGTTCTTAACACATATATTACTGTATGCCCCAGAGCAACAAGATACTCACACATGATGGAAAAAGCCCAAAGCAAGTGTTTGGACAAACTTTGGAACAGTTATTCCAGGGAACCCAGTTAAGTAATTTCCACATATATAGATGACAAAAAATATTTCGTAATATTTTCAAGGCATAGAGGCTCTCTCTCTCTCTCTCTCTCCACACACACACACACACACAAATATATATGCCTTTTTCTGTGTGGTTTTTGAATCAATTGTGTAGTTTTAACTTCTTTGAATTTCAAGACACTTAATAAATGAGTGCTATATTCATGAAGATCACAAAACAAACAACAGGTGACACTGCTTCCTCTCTCTGTGTGCGTCTCTGTCCCTAGTGATTATGAGGACAGCAGGTCAGAGATCAGTGGAGTAAGTCAGAGAAAGTGTAATTCTCTTCATTCGTTAAACTCATTAGTTTAGAAAGTGGGTCACCTTGTGCGTTTTAACATGACTGGCAAACTGTCTGGGTCAACATGACAAAGACACCGCAACTGCAACTCAGGTCAACAACCTGCTGACAGAAATGATGGACAAACACAAGTACTGCACTATATTACATGAACAAATTTAAAATGAGAGAACCAGTGCATGAATAATTCCTTTATTAGTGTTTGAAAGATCAACTTTTGCATGTTCTTGTGACCTGAACAATGACTTGTTATGTTTTCTACCAAGGCTCAGTGTTTAGTTACTGTGTAATAATCCACATAAAAGAGGAGAAAGATGGGAAATAGACTATAAACCTAACGATGCATTTGGCCTGTTTTTCAGGTGACGGGCGTGTTCAGCAAAGAATACATTCCTCAGGGGACTCGCTTTGGCCCCCTGCAGGGAGACATCTACACCAAAGACAATGTACCCAAACAGGCCAACAGAAAATACTTCTGGAGGGTAAGGGAAACAAATACACACATGCGCATATCTACATAAATACACAATACTTATGCACATACGCAATGTATATTCACATTTAGGCATCAAAGCAACCCAGTGTGGTACTGGTTATGCAAGGGAAAGTCTCAAATCTAGATGTGAGGAAATGACTCTGGGAATAGTCAAGGGGTGATCGGACACCTGTTTTCATCTTCCTCTGTTATTCATTAAAAAAAAAAAAAAACAAGAAATCAGTTGCTCAGATACAGAAGTTTCACATCACGTCCATGTTCATACGTCAATAAGGAAACAAAAAAGCTTTCACACAAGCAGGGGTTTTGGTCAAAATTTTAGAGGAAGTTGTGAACGCTGGCGGCACGTAACAATGGATTCACTCTCACATAGTCATCAGAGTTTTACTGGCATCGTGGCCCTCTGCAACATGTGTCACATACACAAAGGAAGGGACCATTGTTCAATATACACACACACCCTCAGACAATCCTTGTCTTTCTGCCCCCTTTTAGTCTTCAGGTCCCCTGCTTCTTTTCTTTCTGTCATCCAGACTTTGCTTGTGTCACTCAGGAAATTTTCTATTCTGCTGAGTCAATTCCCATAAGGACTTTTTGCTGCCATCCTACGTATTTTCCTTCCGGCTTCATTTCCTGTAAACCTGTACAAGGGGGTGTTCCTGCCCCAAAGCAATAGTGAAAGTCTGACGTTCCCTTGAAGCGATTATCTTATCAACCTTGTGACACAGGTGGACACAGGGCGAACGTGCTGCCAAAGGCATGCCTGCATATCTGTGCATTTGGCTGCCTGCCAGCACCCGTTTTGTCAGGCTTCCAACACATACATTCCCTTTTCATCTTGTTTTCCTGGCATCATAATTAAGTATATCCATAGGCATGAACTCAATGAGCTAAAACAGAAGACAGACAGTAATAATAATAGCACTAAGAAGTGAGAAAGCGAGAGAAAGAGAAAATGAGAAGAAGAGAGACAGAGAGTGAGGGGGCAGGACAACGTGTGGGCGGACCAAGCCTCAGTCTCAAACACTATAACACTCACTCACAAACACACACACAAACCCAAAGAACACAGCTGTAGGACGCAGACCAAAGGAGCAAAATACTGTAACTGAAGAGGATACAGGATATTTAAGTGTACATGGCAGAGGTGATTATTTTGACTTTTTGCTTTATAATCTTGATTTCTATAAATGTTTTCTATGTATTGTTTTGATGATTTTATGTGGATATGGACCAACATTTCAATCAGCAACATAGCACAGAATTTTATTTCAAACTGTAAAAGCTATAGCACTGTGGGTGCTAGTGGATGGTCAAATGATGTAATAGTTAAATTATATTATGTTATTACATTATATTATTATATATTATTTAATTAACAACTGATACTTATTATGTTACACACGAATCATCTACTTTAAAACATGTGTGTCTTCTATCCCATATGTGAACATATTCTAATCCCATTTTCTCCTCTTTTGCAGATTTACAGCGGTGGCCAGCTTCAAAACTTCCTTGATGGCTATGACGTCCACAGGAGCAACTGGATGCGTTACGTCAACCCAGCACGCTCTCTGGCTGAACAGAACCTGGTGGCGTGCCAGAACGGCAGGGACATCTACTTCTACACCATCCGGCCGGTGGAACCTAAACAGGAGCTGCTGGTCTGGTACAGCCAGGAGTTTGCCCAGAGGCTCTGCAGCCAACAGGACGACATCAAACAGAGTGAGTGCAGCAGGAGTGGAAGCTTTGTTTTTTTTTTCGTGGATGAGGATGTCATGGTCGTGCCCACAGGCTTTGTAGATCTGAAAATAGACAAAATTAACAAATATCTTGAAGCAGGGGACGAAACGGAACTTATTAATGCAAACTATATTGGTTGTTTATGATGTGATGGTTGTTGGAAGTAGAGTGCCTTGGCTGTTTTGTACATAAAACCGAACTTACAAACAGATTTTCTGTTCACATACAACCAAAACTAACTCTCACAAAACACTCCTTCTGTGAAAGGCAGGTGGTGCTCAGCTGTTTGGATGTTAAGACAGCACAATGACACACAAGACCATTGTTCATTTTTTCTTACTAGAGCTGATAGAATGACAGATTTAGATCTGTGCCGTGACTAAGCACGTAGCACAAGTCACACGTCTGCGTCAGGAGATGATAGTTTTTATCAGCAAAATTCTTTCACTTCAAAGTAAATAAGAACACATAATTTCATATTATCTTTTACCAAAAGTAAACACAGTTGGTTTGATGCCATTTCTTCCTGGCTGGCTTACCGTAGAGAGCCAAATATTCATGTAAGATAATGGAGAGTGCACACACCGCACATAGACCAAACAAATCTCGGTATTACATGAGATGTGATGAGTAACGTGAGATTTCAAGGAGAGTAAAGAAATCTAAAGGGAACCAAAGTGATCAAAGTACCTTTGTGAGTCATTTGTCTTCAGCTATTAGTAGAATGGAAAGTCATACCATCATCATCATCATCATCATCCTGAATGATTCTCTGCTGCCATAAAGTCTGATGACTCATGCTAACTGGATACACCAGATACACCGCTGCTGCTTGTCTTGGTGACTAATGCTAAGCCAGTATCATTACGTTGTTTTATCAACTTAAAGGATCTTTAAAGTATTCACCTGCTTTTATGTCAGAGTCCAGGTATGCTCAATGTTTGTCTTCCGAGTGATGTTCTGATATATCGTGAATGCAGTCTAGTGTGGCACCTAATTCTTAAGGGCTGCTTGTCAAAGCCTGAACACACAAACCCAGAGGACATTTTGAATCAGTTTGCATTACAACTGTGCGTGATGAAACTTTGACAAAGAATAAAAATGAGGCCACGTGCACAGTTTCTGTAGGCTGATTTTCATGTTAAACTGAATGGCAAAGGAAAAGAGTGGCTGCCTTTAAGATTACATTTAGACATGTAAATCACTATGTGATATGCTTTGGAAAATTGCCGACGGTAAGGGTAACTAAAACGTATTTGCTAAAGCATGCAAAAACCGTGGTGTGGGCTTTTAAATTTCCTTATATGTAACACGCACAATGAACACTTGCAAGAGCTGACGTACAGTATTTAGTGACAAATTTGACCAGTCAGGCGAGCAGGGGCTGTCTCAAAAAGAAAAGGAGAAGGAAACAAGGAAGAGATGTTTCACATTTTCTCGTAGCCAATACGGTAAGACAGCTATACTCAGAAAAAACCAACGAAACTCAGAATCTTGCTGTACAGCTGCTCGTACATGGCATGACACATAGACTCCCACACACTAACCCATTCTCCCACACCAAAATCACTACTGTGATTGACAAGCAGAAACCTATACTTTATGATTTACGTGTCAAGTCAAAACTGAAACTACTATCATTTACCATAAGAGGGAGTGCCTTCCCTCTGTGGCTGTCTGTCTGTGTGTGACACATTTTAACTTATTGAATTTAGGAATTAAACAGACAATATAGGGAGCTTCTCTACAAAAAATGTGGATTTCCATATTTACTTCTGTTTGGTGCCAACAAAATTTGTGACAATACTGAATACATTTTAAATTTCTGTCTCACAGAATACATGAGTGCTGAAGAAGACCAAGATCCAAAATACACCAAGCACCTACCTCAGCAGACATTGCTTAAAGAAAGGACAAAGGAAGAGGTGAAAGAAGAAAGAGACGAAGAAGGAGAGGAGAAGATTGACGTGGAGATGTTGGAGAGAGACACTCCGCCTGACACACCTGATGAGCAGATCATGGACTTCAGCAAAAAGGTTGAGAAGGAGGGGAGGGACGACAGGAATCCAGAGGACCGGGGGATCATTCCTTCCCCTCAGCCTGGACACAGAGAAGCCAGCTTGGGTTTAAATCACCCATACTTACCAGATCACCTCCCTGCACTCCCTTCTCCACACCGAAATCTCCCCCTGCATCTCCACGGTCTTTACGGGCACAGGGAGGGGCTAGTGTCATCTTACCCACTTTACCCCCAGTCCAGACCCCTCCAGCCCCCTTACCAGCTTCTTCCTTCCTACAGCCCGCACTATCCACGCCTCCTCCTCCCTTCGTACTCCCCTCCCTTTCCTGGGATGCTGCCTTCAAGAGGACCCCTCCGATACAGCAGCTATCTGAGCACAGATGGACTCCCATACCCCCCTATTGGCTCACCTAGTCTGCTTCCAGTGTCCCTCCCCTACCCTCCGTCTCCACAGGGAGGTCTGAAAGAACTAACACCAAATGTGTCACCACCTCGAGGTGCCCCAGCAACCCCAGAGCTCTCCCCTCTCCCCAAGCTTGACGGCCACAATCAGTCTCCTGAGCAGTCTCCCTCTGGCTGTGAGGAGGCCATGAACCTAAGCCTGACTACAACCAAAACCAGCACAGCACCACGCAACGGCCCTGGCCACAAGTCCCTGCCCTACCCACTGAAGAAGCAGAATGGGAAGATCAAGTATGAATGTAATATCTGCTCAAAGACTTTTGGACAACTGTCAAATCTCAAGGTAACAGTTCAATTCCTTTTTCTTATAATTCTGATTTATGTTCATGTGTTCTGAATTTTATACACCAAAAATTCTACTCATCATTTGCCACTTGAGACCAAGTTGACACCATTGCATTTCTTTGTGTGGCCTGTGTAATTGTAGGTCCATCTCCGAGTGCACAGTGGTGAGAGACCGTTCCAGTGTAACATATGTAAAAAGAGCTTCACTCAGCTGGCCCACCTCCAGAAACATCACCTGGTCCACACAGGGGAGAAACCGCATGAGTGCCAGGTATGTTGAATCATGCCCTGTGTGTGTGTGTTTCAGTCTCTCTTTACAAGCTTCTTACTGCTCTCACCATGACATTGATGTAAAATTGAGAGTGAGAGGCAAATAAAGAACAACTCTGTATACACAATACACGTAAATGCTCTCTGACTCACGCACCTTTCTGGTAACTCAGAACTTTTCCCTGAGCCACTACCCACCTTGTAATGTAATACTATTTGTATGCTTTTGTTGGCTAATATTACTCTTTGGGTGTGAGTGTTGACAGTTATGTTGGATAGAACTGGTGCTACAAAGGAAGAAAAGTAGCCACTCCTGTAATATGAACTGGAATGACATAGACAAACGTGATACTATACTATTAATAACATTGAGATATCACACTGTACTGTAAAGTTTTTCCGGCATAATCCTAAATACAATCCATAAAGTTTTCTTAAGGTGTCTGTCATGTCAGTGCCTCTGACAGAAGCCTTAACCTTTCATTTCATGTTTTCCAGGTGTGTCACAAACGCTTTAGCAGCACCAGCAATTTGAAAACACACCTGCGACTCCACTCTGGCGAAAAACCTTACCAGTGCAAGCTGTGCAGCACCAAGTTCACCCAGTACATCCACCTCAAATTGCACCGCCGCCTCCACAGCAGCCGTGACCGCCCCTACCGCTGTCAGCTCTGCACACAGGCCTTCTTCCACCGCTTCTCCCTCCGCATTCATCAGCGCAGCTGCTGCTCGGCAAACTCCAGCACTCCTGTCAACGTGCATATGAAAGATCTGGTGGAGCGGTTTGATGCAAGCCAAGAGGCTGACACGCTCACAGAAATGGCATCTGCACCGCAGGTGGAAGAAGCTGTTGAGCGTTGGTTGGCTCGTACCTTGGAAGGCGAGGGAAAGGAGGATCAGAAGGAGGCCACCATACTGCTGAAAGCTCTGACAGCGGTCATTAATGCACCATCAATGCCCATGACCCAATCAGTCGTACCTGCATCACATCACAGCCCTCCACTGGCCTATCAGGAAAGGGCCAGTGTTGTTCATCTCCACAAACGGCCAACAGTGAAGACAGAAGGACAGTGAGAAGGAACTGCAAGAGGAGAAAATGTAAAGATGAACATACAGCATATCATCAACAAAGAAAACAGATGTCGCCAAATAAAACTCCCTATTTGGTCCATTGGAGCATAACAGGGACGATATACTTTCATAATCCACTGAGCGCAACACCAAAAGAAGAGCATTCCAAAGACTGAGCAAGGGTAATCAGTGATTGTACTTCCTCCCAAAACTCAGTTTAGAAAATTAAAAGGAGGAGGTATTGTTAAGCTGTGAAATATTTAAAACTCTTTTCACTCAGGTAGAGAAGTGTTTGCTTTTTGTGCTTTAACTTATTACTGTTTTTTTTGAGTCATCTATATTTATTTAGTTTTATCATAGTTTGTTTTTGCTGTTAGTGTTTTTTTTTTTCTATGTTGACATTTCCAAGGAGATTTGATCTCTTAGGAAGACTCAGGAACAAAGACATGGCGTAAACCTGTGAATAAGTCTTCACAATATTGTGTATGGTTTTACTTTGTGTGACAGTGTGTTTGAGCTTCTGGATGCATGTGTACAATGAGTGGAAAGCATATCTGAAAGACAGGGCACAGTGATAGCCCAAACAACCAACGGTTTTATTTATTTATGATCAAAAAGGGAAAAATCAGGTATCTTAAAACTGTGTTGATGAGCAATTGCCAAAAAACAATCGAGGAACATGAACGAGTAGCACTATTTTTTGGGTCATTACTCAACTGATCTTAACAAAGAAAGAAAGAAATTCAGACAAAGCATTATTCACAATCATATTCACACTCACCAGAAGAAAGAGAAGTACTGTAGATACATTAGATTTGATGTGATCACATGATCACAATGAAACAGGTACATAAGTTCCTCTGATTCTTTCAAACCTGATTCGGAATCTCTGAGTTTAATGCTTTTTACCAGATTCAAACTTTTCAGATATTTATTACATACAAAGCTTTACTTTTAATGTTTGTCAAGTCAAACTTCAGCCAAATCTCAATTCAGGCATTGGTACCTCATGTTCAGCAATAGAAAGCAAAATCAAGCAAAACATGAGCATGGTTTTCTGGCACTGTTAATTAAA
>JBBMJY010000005.1:5189337-5272750 GCA_037833715.1 Toxotes lorentzi
TATAACCAGAACACGGGAACACGTGTTTTACAGCTGAGTCTGTAATGTCTTTTACCATTTTGTAGGTTCTTTTTTTGTACAATATGTTTCTATATGTAGTTTATTTTTCGAAACAGGTTAAGAGTTGTTAAGAATTTATATGTGAGAGACTATTTTGATGATACTTTTATATTTACACGATGTAGCATATTAAAAATATTGTTTCTATACATCTGGTGTTTCCCGTTTGTTTTATTCTTGTTCAAGATTTTCATAGTTGCAAAACAGCAACTTGAAAGGCAGAAAAGAAATCATTTCAATCAGGAGAGACTACATGAAGAATGAAAGGAAATCTGAAGAAACCTCTTTATGAACAGACAGAATAGACTTTGGCGCTCCAGTGGATCCGCTGCATCCCGCAGCCAGGGGGCTGGTGTTGGCGATGAGGAACGGAGTCTGCAGTGTCTTCAGAGAAGGAGAATTCAGATTGGAGGGTTTGATTGGAGAAGGCCGGGCATCCACAACTGAGCTGTTGAAGGGAGCGCAGGCGGGTTGTGAATTGTTGCGGTGCTTAATGACAGCAGAGACAGAGAGAGAGAGAGAGAGAGAGAGAGAGAGAGCGCGCTTAAAATTTGAAAGCTTACGAGTGATTGGCTAAAGGTGAGCGCGTCAGGTTGTTTGGATGAAGACAAGAATGAGCAGGTAAAGCTTAGAATTAGCGGGAAACTGTCAAAGTTGTTACTTAGCGCGCATGCGCAGAGAGGTCGTCTTCCTGACTGAACTTTGGCCAAGCTTCATTTCTGGAATTCCCATGATGTGCAACTGCAGCTTTATCAGCTTTATTTCTGGTGCTCCACAAAGCGTCATCTGATAAGCAAGGTGAGTAAGGTTTAAAAACAAAAATGGGTTTAAAGAAACAAAACTGTTTTTTTTTTTATTTGTTTGTTTGTTTGTTTTTTTTCTTTGGAAATTCTTTACCAAGCTTTTCCTTTCACCTGCAATGAAAGTGATACCTGCTTTCATTTCTTCCATGGTAAGTCCACTGACTCTGCACTTACCAGCGGAAATATCTGTTAATGCCCACCAGCTCATGTTACTCTAATCATTGCTGTCTGTTATTGGCTGTGTGTGATTGTACAACTGATTTGATTCTTCTTCTTTTTTTTTACATGCTTATTATCTGATCATTTTGATATGAGACAATTAGTGTCTCATATCAAAATGATCAGATTAGTGTCCACATGGGAGCCAGAAATGCTCCCATGTGGACACTGACAAAACTCTTTCTGTGAACACAATAATGAGAAGCCATGATACACAGTGACGGGGCCTGTATATTGTTAGTGGGAACACAATACATACGCCCTAGCAACATCCTGCTTACTACCCCTCTCTTCCTGGTAATAAAACCCTAGGAAGTCCCATGCTACGTCTCCCTGATTGGTTCACTTTTCAGGCTCACTTTCCTAGAAAATACAGGAAATGAAACCAGTCAGTCACCAATGAAACAGAAAAAGCACTGCTTACATCACAGTCTTCCATCACAAATTCCTGGGGCTGAAAACAGATACTCCTATTTCTTGTTGTTACCGTCAAATAACAGTTTACAAGGAATTCAGGGGGTATTAATAATCAGCTGACAGTATTTAGTGTGAGGAATATTGCAGGTGTTAAGTTATATCACCTGTTTTGGTTCTGTAACATCTGTGTCAGTTCAGATTTGAGTTTAATGATAGAATATCCATTGAAAGTACTGTTCTGAGGTCAGACGACTCATTTGAAGTCAAAGTCAGTGATTATTGCCTCTAGAGCTCCCTTTTTCCCCCAACCAAGACATCTGTGAATTTAAAACCTAAATCCTTTTACTCTGCCTTTTTCAAGACAAAAACACTGTGATATGTCTACAGGCAGAGCAGGCATACCGGAATGAACATGAACCTCAAAATCTGATTCTAATGATTATTTTTGTCCCATGGCAATGAGACGTACTTTCAATTGACAAAATCAATAGCGAAGTTACTGTAAGCATGATTTACTCTTTACAGTAATTCTCTCTCAGCCTCTCTCCCTCTCTCTCTCCCTCTCTTAACCACATTTTTTTTTTTTTTTTTTTTTTGAGCTGTGACTCGTCAAACACCTACACACCACTGACCAGAATAAAAACACCTAAGGCCTTTTAAAGTGTGCAGTCAAACTGCAGTGGTGACAGGAAATCCTCTTGTTCTGCCAGGTCCCCAACTGTCAGCTGCATGTTCATGCCGCTGCGTAATTAAGCTAAAGAAGTGGAAGTAAAAGTTTGTAAAAGACAAAAGTGAAATACCTGTGTACTTTTCTGAGAGAAGAGAGAACTGGAGACAGCCCCATTTCTAGACCACATCCTTTGAAACATAAGGTCATTCGCATGTTCACAAAATACATATTCCGTGCTAAGGTACACAGAGACCAGGACTGGATTGCATCAGCTTTTGTAAAGTTATGACAGTGTGTGTGTGAAGTCCTTCCTTTGTTCTTAGTACCAGCAAATTCTAAACTATCAAACTGAATCTGGTTACACCCTTATAACTTCAGAAATGTTTTTGTAATCACAAGCTGTAAAATAACTTCAAAAAAATCATGTCATGGAGAAGTACATGTTAGTCATATTCATACATTTTAGAATGTGAAATAGTTGGTTATGCTCACAAAGTGGTGTTATTTGTTGATTCAGCTTAATGAGATTCAAGGTATGTTCTGTTATTTTTGTGTAATTTCAAAAAGTATTAGGGTTGGTATTTAGCTCCCAAGCGGTTACACCTGGCAGAACATATTGAGTAACATGAAAAAAAAATCTCTTTTACGTACTAGTTTGTGTGGTGCAGTCTGTTTTAAATGAGTGATGGGTAAATTTCAACTAGCCTTAATTTCAGTTTTTGACCAGGTGGTGCAAATGGCTCCTGCTCTTTAAACAGTGACTCCACCAGCCCACAACCCCACAAACTTTTATACCTTGTGAACTATGTGGGCAGTTCAGGCTGACCAAACAAGAGATGTAACATTACATCTTTAACCTTTGTCTTTTCAGAATAGATTGGCCCTCTTGTACTCCCATATGACACATTTCCATCTCCCTGCGAAGACAGAAAGGGCAGAAGACATAATGCATGATCTCTGGTGTACAGATTCATCAATGTGTATAAAACAGACAGCCCTTCCCCACATTCAAATGAGAGGTGAGACCGATGTGAATTAGCTAACATGTAAAATAACCAAAGTGCAAAGAACAAAATTAAACTGACATAGAAACAGTATTCGTCATTTAACAACATCAACATTTGCAGAACTGTTGGCTGGCTGGTCTAGAGGGCAGGGCTCAAATGAAGGAAACAAAATATAAACATCATGTTTATTTTTTCTTCCTCTCTGAACCTTTGACACTTGATTTATTCTCAAGAAAACCACACACCCTATAATTCCCTTCTATCACTGGCAGAACAAATTCCATTATATGCATATTCAAGAGAAGTGTTAGGTTGCAGCATGCCTCAGAGTTATTAAAGTGAATTGAAAAACGTGATCCAGATGATCTCAGCAAGAGTTTATCATCAGGTCACTGCAAATGGGCCGTGAACTTTTGCAGTCACATAGCTGTCTATCTGGTATACTCGTTCTCTTCAGTATATACCTACCAATAAAAATTTGCAGGGAAGTCATTATCTTTTTTGAGACTGATCCATGCATCTAACTTGCATGTAAAAAGCTTCTTTGGTAGTTTCTTCTCTTGAAAGTAGCACATTGACGTGTTCAGCTGGAGTCGTTTTCATTTTCCTTACAAAAAACTGTGTGCCAACTTCAGCTCACACTCAGAGTGCACAAAACTGCTCTCATTAGGTTGTCATTGAGTTTGCCATATTTCTCCAACCAAATCCCAATCTTTTGTACTTTTAGTTCACTATAAAAGCCACCACCACCCCGTTGACCACATTGTGCACTATCAAGACTAGTTTGATAAGGAAGAATGCAGGAGCAGGTTTCCTAATCAGATTGAATTACACTTTCCAGTGTAAGTACAATCCACTAATTCTGAACATTTCAGTGTGTCGTTACCATGAAGTTAACAGGAAAATTACATTGTTTAGACACAATCAGGATCACGTCCAGCCACACATTATATCCTGTCCTTTTCTTAGAAATTGTGACAGTACCAAAGTGATTCAGTACATGAGAGAGGCGGGACAGGGTACAGAGGAAAGAAGGAAAAAAAAAAAGACCAAACAATGAAGCGAGAGGAGGAAACTGATTTTCGGAGTTATTTGTCAAAAGTAATTTTGAAATAAAGAAATTTATAGAAAACAGCTTGTTAATATCTTGGTGACCATCTCAAGCTCTCATGAGCGTGTTAAAAATACAATATATTTTTTACCTCTTTACCCAAAGCCATATCGCTAAGTACATTCAGAGAACCTCCTGTCCTTTGCCACCTTTTCTCCCAGCAAAATATCCAGTTTACGTGAATGCAAAGAAGCTGTGTTGTTTATACATTTGAAAATTGGCCATGACATTCAGAGCATGTTTGACCCTTAAAAAAATCTTTGGCCATCTATTGTTACTGTAGCGCAGCCTACCTGAAGCTAAATCAAGTCAGAAATTCATTCTTGTTGGCATTGCAGCACACTTTTTTTGGACATAAATCAGAGCCATATTTGCGTAATCACTATATAAAAAGCAATTACCTTGTTACCAGGGCGATAAAGGTCCAGTACACATGCTGCTAGTACCCTCCCATGGGTCATTTCCCTGGGTAGGGACAAACAACCAATATAGTTGTTTAGGTTTGAGGGCTTGTTTCCCACAGCCCAGGCAAGGGTCCATCATCTAGGTCAGCTGGTGGCATGAAGCTTGATGTTCCATAGGGGCTTTAGTAGGCTGATTGTCAAGACTACTGCAGCACGTGAAGGGGTGAGCTGAGGCTCCAGGTCTCTACTGTTGTCAGTAGTTCAGTGTCGGGTGGCCTGGTTTGTTTGGCCAGATGAACCACGGGGCTGACGTGACACAGCCATGAGAAGTCAAAGCAGGTCTTTTCTGTTTCACTCCTCCATCTTCAATTCTTCAGTTCAGTTCAGGAGTAGAGGCAGCCACGTAGGCTGACGTGGAGAGGAGTATTCAACATGAACATTCATTTTTCTAACATCCATTTATCCATTTCATATTTTTTGCGTGGTTTAATCCTATATTGTGCTGGGTACCGTATTTGTGTGCAAAATTAGTTGAGAAGTTGCCTAAGAAAATATATTTAAAAAGAAAAGGAGGGAAGGTTCAAGAAAAAGTCATTTAAATGCAAAATAAGTTGTTCAGGAGTACGTAATAAAATTGTCGTGAGTAGTAAAATGATTCAAGGTTAACTCAAAGATAAGTTCTTTAAAAACATCTCTTTATTATTGCTCATAGATCCCAGAGCAATAAATCAAGCAAATAACATGTAATCCAGAAGCAGTGTTGCCTGTAGCCAAGCCTTCTTGTGTCCTTGCCCTCTTTCTTGGAAGAAACTTGTTTTGGATAATCATCAAATATCTTTGCCATCTTTCATTTTCTGAACAACTGCTGTAATGCATGAGCATGACATAACTTTCTGTTTTAATTCAGCATAAAGATTCCAAGGATGATAATGCTGAATAGCTGGAGTGTGTGTGTTTGATGTGGGTGCCTGAGCGTGGAGAGTGCCAACCACAAACAGAATTTGCTCCGATGTCAATTTTCCCTGTCACTTTGAAGGTACTGATTGATTGACTTTTGGTTGCAGTTATTGTTTAGTTACAAGTAATGGTCATATCCATGGGTGTGGGGCACTGAGTAATAACAATCGGCTAAATGGGTCTAAAGGTTTAATGTTATAAAGATAAAATATTGGTGGTTCACATCACCATGTTTAGTGAGTTCACTTTAGTGGAGCAGCTAATAAACAATATGGATCGGCTTCCTGTTGTCTGAGTGTTTGAGAGTGAAATGTTTAGAAAAATAACGCTGCTGCTGATAAACTGGGACCTTTGTTAGAAAATGTTTTATTTCAAAAATATGGCTCTAAAAAAAAAGAAAGAGAAAGTATATAAGAAATCAAGCACTATTAAAATTTAAACTTGACTGCTGTAACTGTAGCCATCAGCTAAATATGGCTCTTTAGCTATTTATTCACCAGTGAAGTACAACGTCAGTTGACATAAAAACTGTGTTAAAAAGGAATAGTTCAGCATTTTGGGTAATGCACTTGTTTACTCTCGAGCAGACAAATACATGAGATTACATGAGATTGATACCACTCCCTCATATCTTCTTGGCTGGGACCAGTAACTTCCTGAAATCTCTACTGGTTTCCAGGCAACTGCTCATAGCCAAGAAATAATCGGACACATAATCACAGTTAAGGTACAAATTGTCATATTTTTATGTTTTGATTGTTGTATGGTTTTAAAAAGAAATCTAGTGCTGGAAGGTGGATTTAGTACAATTTGACAGAGAACAATTAAGTGTGTTTCCCCAAATGTTGAACTTAGGCTTTACAGTGGGTCCTGTTTATCTGAGAGAATAAGAATGTACACCGTGCACATAGAGAGGGAGGATTTTAATTTGGCCATGCAAGTGAACATAATTTTTTTTTTTCTGCCAAAAAGCAGACGTGAGGCATTTAAAGAGTTAAGTTCCTAATCAAACTTCCTTCACTGTTAAAATTATAGATAACTGAACACTCAGTAAAATAATCAATCAATATTAATGTCCTTGACGGTTGCCACAGGGGAAACCCAGCAAAATGGCTGATATTATGATATCACTTTGACTGCCATATAAAAATGAGATAATGTAACATGTTTGTGTTTTCAGTCTCTTATCTCACATTATCTCCTCATTATCAGCCATACAACCATCAGCCATATTGTGCATGGCTACTAAAAATAAAGCAGTTGATTTAATGATGGTATTTCACAGTGTCATGTGTATTTTACATTTTACATTTGTCATGTGTAAGTACAATTCTGCGTTTTTCACCCAGAAATACAAATGCATATATTGATCTCGGAATGAGTGTTTTTTTTTTTATATTAAAGGTGCATTAAATGTAATTTCCCTTGTTCAGAAGTGGGCTATAAAGAGAAAAAAAAACAAAAAAACCCCCAATTGGTTTGTATCCTTATTGTGATATATTGACGATGAATTGCATCAGTCAGTTCATTTCTTTACACTGTAACTGACATTCTCGCAAGGGCTTTCTATGTGTGATTGGATTGAGCAGGCTGGTAGCGCCATCCTGAGGCAGAGTTAGCCACATGCCCATGGTCGTATGCAGAGGTGTGCCCTTTAATGAGATCTGTGATCAGGTTGCAAACTGCATAGAGACCACAAGATGTCGCCATTGATCCACTGAGATTGCACACACCGAATATACACACACAATATTTTATTTGTAATTGTTTTCTGTGTAAGATACCTAATCTATGAATCTATGTAATCTATTTCAATTACATTATTCGAAAAAAAAATCTGTTATCCTGCCTCTATCTTGATAGAGGCAGGATAACAGATTTTTTTTCCCCCTGCCTCAAGATAGAGGCAGGGAAACCATATCTGATCTAAGAAATATTTCAAACTGGGAACAAAAAACGTGGAAAATTAAACAGTAACTATTGGCAAAAATAAATAAATAAATAAATAACAAAATCAAACATCTGGTTCTTGACATTGAAAATAATCATCTTGAACAGGTTGTGGGGATAATCACAAGGGACTTGAGGTAACCCTGACCCATTAGGGGCATTGAAATAAATGAAATGAAAAACTTTGGTATTATTTTCTTACATGATGTAGTTTTGGACCAAGTTATCCAAAAAAAAAAAAAAAAAAAAAAGAAGAAGGACCGCTGGGAGGCTGTCTGGATTATGGGTGTTGCTCCTGAAGGGCGTGTCGCCACACCTGAGCTCTGCGCGCTACACAGAAAATGAAGCGGCAGGAGCAGCTGTCATCTGTCAGCAAGTTGCCATCCGTCGCGATAATTTTCATCAGCTTTTAATGACCGGACCATCCGCGAAAAAGCAGACGTGAGGCGTTTAAAGACCCGCAACAACACCTCTTCTGCCCTCACTGACAAATCGGCCAGCAGAGATGGCGAATAAGAGTTCATCCAGAAAGTCTCTGAAAAGTTTGTTCTCCAGGAGCGAGGCCAGCCTGGACAAATCGGTGGAGAAGGATGTGAACAAAAGTGAGGGAGAGAAGAAGAAGTTCAAGTTCTTAAAGTTGAAGATAAAGTCGAAGAACGGCTCTGCCTCCGAGAAGTCAGCTAATGAGGGCCAGCAGGTGCTCAGGTATGCTTGCAGAATGTAGAGATGTTGAATCGTGAGTCGGCATTCATGCCTGTGCATGTTTCATATGTGTTCACATGGCGGAGCCATAACATGAAGCAGCTTCTGAGGCTTTAATGAAGTATAAAGCTGCAGATTGTCTCCAGTATTCACTACCTGATGAAGTGTATTCCCACCTTTCTGTTAAACAGATAGCTTTAAAGTAACCCATACTGTTGTTTTAGGCTTTATTGTCCTATACCAGTGATGCACGTATATTATCTTGTGCGAAGTTTTGAACTTATGAATTGTTACTTCATCAGTTGAGCCTGCAGCATACTGACTGAATCAGGCATTAGTGCCATGTAAAATCAGACCACATCATTAGATAAGCAATTCACCAGCCAGTGCAGATATTTAAAAGTGAACAGGTTTTTATGAGGTTGGGATAAAATAAATGGGCAGGATTAATTTCAACACCATGTCTAATCAGTTTCCTTAGATTTACCTTGACTTCGTGGATGATTCAGTGATTTAAATACCCCAGGAGGACATTGCTGTTGAGACAGGAATTTTGAAAAGGGGACTGTGAAATCCATGAAATTCAGTCTATTCTTGCAATCATTGTGTAACCGTGCAAAAGAGCAAACCAGTGGCACATTTTTAATTTCTCAGAGAGCTTGCAAAATCCCTAAGGGACATAGTTTATGGACAGTATTGGAAAAGTTTTAGTTTTTGCTTGGGTACATTTTAGATATAAAATCATTATGTAGGTAATGTTTTTAGTAAAAAATGAAATACATGATTGAAATTCTCTTTTTTGTTTCATCATTTGACAAGATGAGAAGAATCTGTGGTCAAAGTAGTTAGAAGTGAAATGATTTGGCAACTATTTTCATAATGTATTAATCAGCTACTCTCTATGTCAGAATGCCCCAAACTCTTCTATCTCCTTAAATGTGATTATTTACCAGCTTTTCTGATATGAACTAATTATCTTGAGTGATTCCACTGTGTTGATGGGAAACTGTGTTTGTCACTATGTTTCTGACATTTAAAAGACCAAACGATTAATTGATGCACTGAGAAAATAACTTCTTCACTGTCCCATCATTAGCATCACTACTATTAATGATTTAATGGAATTGTAAACTTAGTCATGTGCTGCGTGTAGGTTGTTTTACAGCTAAGCAATAAACACATTAATCTAAAGAAAGCTAGAATGATCATCTGGTTAGCTGGGATAAGCTCATTTGTAAATTAGTTCCACAAACAATATAATAACCAACTTAAAACTATGACCAGCACATTTGTGATCAGCCTACTTGTATTGGCAGACAAGTAGGTGCAGATCTCAACAGTACACTAAAACCGATAGTGTTGATTAGTTGTGCAAACTAATGTAGAAAGTTAAACTATTGATGGAGCAACTCTATGTTGCTTGATCAGTGCTACTATCAGTGGACTGCAGTCATGAAGCTGATACATCACCCAATCTATCTTTTACTTTCAAAACCATGAATGTGTATTAATGGGCTAAGATTTTAATTTCCAGTGACATGTGACACATATAAGCATCAAACACGGCCTACTGCCATTATATCCTAATGGCATCATGTCTTGCACATTATCGCCTTTACATTTTCATCACTTGTGGTCTGGGCTAAAGACAGGACTGTGTTGATGTGGGTGTAATAGTCAAGTGCAACAAGTCTACAGAGAGCTGAATAAGCATCCTCATTGGCCATTTAGCAGTGTTATACTTGCAAAAAATGCACATACAACACTTTAATATTTCTTTTTAGATATATTACACACTGTGTGCTCCCTCGCATTGCTCTGAAATGTTTACAAAGGACTAACAAACAGTGCCCTGTTTCAGGGTGTGCATATACACACAGGTGAGGCGGTGGTTGAGCCACGAGTCAAATGCCAGGACAATGTAATCATGTTGTTCATGTGGTTGTAGACCAGACTGAGTGTTTGCACAGAGAGAAGAATAAATGATGGGCTGACAGTGCGAGAACCGCCTTTGCACACAAGAGCTGCACACAGGGGTGACACAAGGGTAAAGTATGGAGGATACACATTCAGTTCGAAATAATAAACAATAACCTATAACGAGCTTCCAGTTACACATTCATACACATTTCAAGGACAGAAGTACAATAAATTTGAACAGGATAAAAGAATAATTGATCATTCTTCTTAATATCTTCCTATTCCACTCATTGTCAGACACAGTCACTATGTGAATGCGTTAATGAGCTATTTTCTGTTGAAGTGATTTGCAGTGAATGAATGCTATTGACACTGTAGACAAATGTCCTGGATCACAGAGTCCAGACGTAGACTAAATCTGTTTTTGTTGTTTCTTAAGGATTTAGTTTTAATCCACGTCAAGGGTTTGATCTGGCAAAGATTTCAGGGTCTCTGAAATAAATCTTCAAGTTATTTTGTTTGTTTTGACTTCATAGTGTTTTATACAGTTGAAGGTGATACCAAAGTCATTTTTTATTTCAAACCTTATCCCTGCTGAATGAAGTTACACAGGGAACACACAAGTCTCCTTTTCAATGAAGTCAAACACGCCCAGAGGTTTAGTATCTGGCATGGGTTGTCGGGCTCCTGAGTGGAACTGTGAATAATCCGAGAAACTGTAGAGAAACCTGCAACTCCACATGCCTGGTGCATTGTCATGAAACTACTAATCAATGACACAAAAATACACACACACCGTCATCGTGCCTAGGGATACAGGTCGGCAACATCTTAGTCACAGCTGAAGCTCACGTCTCAACTCAACTGTGTTTAAACATCTGACTTTATTCGGAACAACTGAGAATAAAATGAGTCACTGTACGGTGGAACCTGTTACATTTGTGTAGGAAGAGTAATGAAGTTAACACTGTGGTTACACAAACTGAGCTTAGCGCACACGTCTGAGTAGAAATACTTGTTTATCTTCACAGAAAACTTGCAGAATGAACTTTTACAGTATTGTGACAATTTGTTGTTACTGTCTAAGGTATGTTGTGGTTATGTGTGGGGCTGGACAAAGCAAGCAATGTAAAGATGTGAACTTGGGCTATGATTTTGATCTATGCATTTTTTTTTTTTACTGTTTTCTATACTATATATCTATACCCTAACCCCTATATATCTATACTATTTTTACTGTGTCCCTGCACTTTGTCTGATTGAATATGTTTAGCACTTGCCTAACCCTTGAAGTCTAAACAACCTGCTGATAACTAAGAGTCTAAGACCCAAACAGTCCTCACTGTAGATGATGTACAGTACAGGCTCCACCCTTTGTTTTTATCCTTTATTTTGTCAGATGTTTTACATGTATCTCTTAAAATAATAGTTCTGTGAAATGTGAACCATCTGGAATTAATCCTTAGGTGGCATTTTACTTTTCTTTCCTATTGTCTGGCCATTATTGACAGGCCAGGTTAGATAGCAGCAGAGGAATTCATAAAACAAGGGTCAGTGAAGTTAAACACTGTTTTGTGAGTAAAATCAATGGGGAGCTTCAAGTAGTAAATCGCTGAGACTGCTGTCGAGTTCATTTCTGTATGTTCTGTTCAGTCCATTCTTCTTCGTTAAACAGGAGTATTGATTCCAAATGACACCACGGCTCAAAGAATTCTGGAGCTGACAACGTAAAGTATCAGTCAGACAAAAGATATAGATGATCCCTTGTTCAATGGAGGGATCACTTCTGTCTCTGCAAACAGTATTTGGGAATTTATTGGCATAATATTGAATTTAACATAGTTTATGTGCCACACTCGTGTGAGTGCAAGGAGTTTTAGAATAAAGGATGTGTTTTCACATCTGTCAAAGGGGCATACTTATTTTTGCATGATACGCAGCATTTAGTGAAGGTGAAAGCAGCTTCATCCCGCCTTTTATTGTGTGTGTGGAGTCCCAACAACAGTTAGGTGTCACTTATAAAGTGACAGCTGTGTGGTCTGAAGAACGAAAATGGTAAAACATTAACTTTAATATCTCTTGTCTGCCAGTGACATCTGCATCTAGTAAAAGTAGCATGGTGCATGATAATGAAAACGTTTAATTAGATTGCATTTAAATCCCAATAAAATGTCTTTGCGGGTCTAATTAGATGTGGCTGTGACTGTAACTAAGATAGAGAAGCTTGATCTACATAATTGTCTGTCATCTCACTTAGGTCCTTGAAATGCCTGTCACACACTTCAGTGTGTGACAGGCACAAAGTTACAAAAACAGTTTGGATCTGGGGCAGAGCAAGTAGTGAGTCAACTTTTCTTTCCAAAAGCCCATTTTAACCCATTTGCATACAGAAAATATGTGGTCTGACTGTAGCAAGTGTTTGTAGATACTATGCAAATGTACAAGTTTTACTGAAATAGGCCTCACTTCATCTGCCTCTCTGTATATCTCTATCAGTCTTGTTCTAAGCCAAACAAACACTCACATTTAACTGCACAGCCAGAGAAAGTACAGCAGGGACTTTCATTTCTCAGTTACATCCTGTTGAACTTCATCCAAATCAAGACATTCATAATGGTGTGTTTTTCAGACTGTCAGGTGTCGTAAGTTCACACAGTGAAAGGCTCTGAATGTTTCTGCGTATCCTGTGTCTTAACACGTAAACACACATCACCAAGGGACACAGATATGACTCATCCTCTTATCTGTGCATCTGGGTATCTTTCCTACCCAAAACAACAGCTTATAGCATGTCAACATAAAAACAGAAAAAGGGAAAGCTTCTACCTGTACAACAGCAGATCAAATTGTGGTCATGTTTGCTGTGTGCACACATGAATATGCATGGTTGTTGAAGTCACACTGGGCTACAAATTGTGGGGTTGCCACCAATGTTTGCTTGTCATTTGGCTCACCCAGGTGCATGAAGGAAAACAGCCTGTGTGTATAAAGAGACCTTTGTACCATTTGTTTGATGTGATGACAGCTTATGATTTATAATGGAGCCTCTCTGTTGACTTTGAAGACCCTGCTCAGCCACACATTGACACCAACATCCCAGGACACGTGTCGGAAATGATTGTGAAGACTGAACAAAACCATAAGTTTAGGCCTGTAGACACAATTTTTTTATTTAAGGTGACAGGCAGTGTTGCTCCCAATAAATATTTTCAAAAATATTTTCATCAATTTTTTCCTGATGGCATAATTAGTCTTTGTTCTAAACAAATTCAACACTGAACTCTGTTCTAAGAAACACAGACTTACTCTCTGCTTAGCCGGTTCTGTTCAACATTCCCTAAGCAGTGATTCACTGCTTTATTTTGCCTAGCAGCATATTTTCCATCTTTTTAAAGGTACATATTATAATGCCCAAATAGGATAAGGACCAAAAAACTATCCGATGTTAGTGTTTCCAAGCATTTCTTCTCATTTCTGCTGTATATTAACTCTTGTAAGTAATTGTAAAGGGTCATCTCTGTTCAGATAACTTAAAAATATATTCTGCTGTGGGAAACATTCATAAATTCTGTGAGACATTCATAAATTCTCAGTGAGAGGAGACTCTTACTAATTTCACAATTCTAACTCTGTCCCCCTCAGTGCTGCTGAGACCAATAACACTGCTGGGGATGGAGAGGCCAGGGCTGACAACATCGTCTCGGACAACAAGAGGTCTACGCTCTATGGAACCGCACCCAGGTCAAAGGTCAGTTAAGCTGTTTGCACTGTTGACCTCTTTTCACAGGTAGTTATTAAAAATTTGGGACAGTTCACCTTTTTTTCAGCTTTTTAAGTATTTCAGACAGCACAGTCAAACAAGAAAGATTTTTGACTGGATCATGTCAAGGGTTGAGTGTGCTGAGAGAGTGCATGCAGAGTGGGTGTTTCAGCAAGCAACCTGCCCACATGGCTATACATACTGATGTGAATAATATACCTTTTTTTTGTTTTCAAGCATTGCCTTTAGGTTTTTAAAAGTAACATGAGCATAAAAACAGAAGTATGACATGGTGTTTTACAGTCACACGTTGACTCAGCATTCCACTTATTCTCGTTATGTTCCACACAGTGAACATTTTAGTGACCCAGTTTAAACGATGTCAGTTTTAGTTGTTACCATAGTGGTAAAGATATAATCAAGCACATTTCCTGACTAGTAGTATACTGAAATAAGCACTTCTTTGTAGAAATAACTAAACATTTTCAAACGTAATAACATTATTCTGATTTTGTAAGAAAGGTTTGAGCGTAAGTGTGAACATGTTCTACAGACATGAATTTACACATCACTGTTTGACTCTGTGTCTGTGTCGCACTGCCCCAAGGTGAAATAGTGTGAAAGAGGGGAATCTCCCTCAGTAGTGTCACATTTTCATCAATGAATTAAACAAAGAATATTACTTTGGGCATTACAAATTCAGAATACATTGGTTACATTTTTTTTTTTATAGGACAGAATCAAATAGAAAGTCTCAAAGGGCTTGATAAGTCATCATCAGTACTGGTGTCACACCATTCACAAGGTATAAACAAAGAAAACTCATAGAAGACTACTTACTTAAAGAAAAAACATTGGTAGAAAATGCAGGGGAAGTCAGTTCAAATGTTTTCTTCCTTCCCTCTGATGGCTGGGGTAGCTGTAGGTGAGGCAATAAAGATTGAAAGGAATTGTAAATAGTAAGTTATATACAAACATTATTGGTTTGCTTGTACAGAAATAACTATTCTAATATTAAACATTTTATGCAAAAGCTAAACGGACAGTTGTACCAATACCAAGAGAGCTGAATCCAAGCAACTCAAGCTCCAGGGAAAATTCTTCAGCATAATTTTTTTTTACTAGATTCTTATTTTTTTGCTTCTCAACTGTTCAAATCTCTAAATGTAGAAGGTTATGCTATCTCTGTTTATTTTGAGTTGTAGGTGAACCTGAACTACTTCCTCATGGTGAAATCCATTTTTCTGTGTGTGACACACAGGGAGTATATATGTGCACAATGCAAAATATGTTTAGTCATCCTGGGGATCGTCACTCATGAGTAAAATATAGGCTGTAATTAAATCAAACTATTATCCCAACAATTATATGCAATGAAAGTATGGCAACAGTTCTGCCATGGCTGGCGATCAAAGGGTAATGGCTGATTGCCAGGCTGGTAACCAGTTCTAAAACTCACCTCTGGGCCCTGCCCTGAAGTGTTACCAACTTCCTCATCAGTTCAGGTCACTGCTACAGTTAGGATCAGTCCTATAAACGGAATTCTGAATGAAGACTTTCTCTTTTTGCTTTCATCATATTGCTGCATCTCTGAGTATGGGGCTTATATGGAGTTGCCTTCACTTGAATTTTTAAATCAACATCCTCCGTGGGTGGAATGGCATATAAGTATCTCTGTGCAATAAAAAAGTATTGAATGCTCTGGTTTTAAACTTTACACCCTTTCTGAGCTTTAGACAAACAAAACTTTTACTCTGGGCGTAGCATCTTCTCTAAACCCTCTGAAAACATTGTGTCCTCCTTCTCTGCAGCCTGATATTCAGATGGAACTTGCTATTCACAACTCTGTTTTTCTCACGGATTGCAGTAGGTTTTCTCCCAGCACTCCAAAGATAACTTGTCTGAGCAAGAATGTTGCTAGGGGGTTAAATTTGAACGATGAGCCCCTTCATTTGAATTCCCTCTTTAACGGTAGCTGCATTCCAGCTGTGATTTTTATTCTCCCTCAGGGTCTGTCTTGCATAATTGTGACCCCTTTAAGCTTCCACTCTCAGGTGAGTAGGTTTCACCTACAAAGATACATGAAAATAACTGCACGTGACCAGCATACATGACTCCTCCCTAGAGGGCGCCATATCTCAAATAATAGAATATACAACTCTTTATCCCTGAACATACAGCCTGTTGAAGTTCAGTGAAGTCATCAGTGACTGTTGTTTCTTTATGTCTGTATGATTTCTTTTATTTTCTCTGCATTTCTCTGGCCATGTTTCCCATGTATGTCTGTAGTAGATAAAATACAGACATAGACAGGGAGGCAGGTGAAGTACACCAAAGATGTTTTATTCCCTCCAGAAGAGGCTTGTGGGCATTTCTCAAAAACCTTTAAAGCTTATCATGAACTTATTCTCTAGATGTGGACTGTGTCAAAAATGACCTTAGCCCTGTGGGAAATAGAGCATAGGTGTTGCAGAGTCTATTTTTACATGGTATGTCTGTGTTTCAACTTGTGTAGGAGCCTCATTAAATTATTAATAAATAATAATACAGTTAAGTCGATGTGGTCCTCAGTCTGTCTCCACCAACCATCATAACTCAGTGTTGATGTGGCTTCTTGACAGAAGCTGATTACATATGTCAGTGAGCCCAGCACAGGGAAAGACACAGACATGTATGGTAAAAACTTTATGGGATTTTTTTTTTTTGACAGTCCCACCGGCTGCCCGATGGCCAGTAGACCACTGCTTTCCACCCACTACACACTCCGCTCAGACTCAACTTTGAATGTTGTCTTTCTTCTCATACCTTCCAAACTATCCATCAGAGAAGGAGGAATTCTTAAAGGCACACCCAGTTCAAAATCTGGCAGATGGCAGTGACAGACAGCTTTGTGTTCCATTCTCCTTTGTCATCACTGTTCAACAGAGCATGCACACATAAGCACCAGAATAGCATCACCCCTATCTTTTCAATCAATGTTTGCCATCAACACCTCACTTTACCACTTTAGCATCTTTTTAAAATATCTGGGGAGGAACGTGTGTAAGAATGTCACTAATGCTGTGTAAAGATGTAGGTGTTTCCTGTTAGTTACACTTGAAAAGCTATGCACCAAAACAAAGCGGTCAGTCACTTTTTAAGATGATGTGGAGATAAGCTTACTCTCACCTATGCAGTTTTCATCACTTTCTTTGATTGTATATGGTGTTTATATGTAACAGTGAAGTGCATTAAGAACAGTAAAAGTAGGGCTATTTAACCGGAACTCTTTCCAACCCCTCCAAAACACAGTATCTGAGACAGAAGCTAGGAGGTTTAGTAGATCGTGTTCTACTAGTCTTTCATTTTTTTTCAGGGTGGAGCAGCTTTAACTGCTTGGAACGAAGTTAGGGTTTCAGCTCTTTTCTTGTTTACAAGTGCAAGAACTCATCATCTTTGTGGTGGAATAATTTTTCATTGTGCAGTATCCTCATTCTTGCCACTGACAGAAGAAATGTTTGAATGGCTTAATTAGCCATTGGCTCAGGCTTAAAAATGGTTATGCATGTTTGGTATGTATGATTCTGTGTATTAAAAGAAGGACCAGTTAAAGTAGTAAGTTAGCTACTCTATCTGATGTTTCTGAGTGAGATTTTATATACAGAAATAAATTCCTAGTTTCTAAATTTCTAGATTCCAGGTGTTATAACTTGCATTATTTTGCTTTTCATTCATTCTGTCCACCCCTCCATCTTTTTCTCTTCCTCTCAGAGCAACAAATTCAGCTACTCAGAGTTGGACCTCCGTAAGCCCAAAAAGTTTGCTACCTTTTCCTTTGGTCTTAGAAAGAAGAAGAAGGATGAAGAGAATATCTCGAAGAGCACTTTTGGCCTCCATAGCTCAGGCACTGAAGAGCAAGAGGAGGTAACATCATTCACTGAGTGTTTTCCTCAAATTCATGACTGACAAAAAAAAATGTTTTCTTCTTTGTAACTTTGGAAACATTGGTGCATCAACTGCCCACATAGCTATAGGATTATATTATTTTGTCTGACTTGTCCATGGCCCCCAGTTTGTGCACCTCTTATATTATCATTATATTTATCTAATTATCTGTATTACCATTCAAGAGCTAAGCATCTGTTCCAGAAGATGCATCCAGTCATGATTTTTCCAAAATATTTTTTTCAGATTTTTGTACTTAATAAAAAAACATTTATTTTTCCACAGTATACTGAAAACAGAAGGAAAAATGTAACTTCCAACTAACAGAATTTTATTTTTGTATTAGGAAATACAAAAGTTGCAGCTTAGATTAGTAGACAGAATATTTATTGGTCCAGATGGTTAGAAGAGTCTAGAAATACTAGCAAAACAGTGGTAAATGCTATTATAGAACCTTCTGGGCGTTTCAAAGATCAGCAGGGATTTTTCTTTCAGAATATCATAATGCTCGGCTCTGTGGCTCAAAAGAAATGATAATAAACAGGAGGCACAAGCTGGGGCTAACTTATCCGTATCTACAAATGATTATCACTTGCATCAGAGTGCACAATGGCAAATTCTCCATGACTTCATGAGTGAAACTGTAAATGATCTTCTTGTAGACTCCCCTGGACCTCAGTCAGATGCAGTTGGACCAGGCCAACATGAAGACAATGTTCAGTATGTCCCAACCAGAGCTTGACAGCAGCAATACATTCGACATCCCCTCTCCTCCTCCTGCGGCCACAAACCAATCAGAGTTATGCTTCACTATCCCTAACCAATCACAGTCATTTGTCTCTGTAAGCACCCACCCAGAATCAAAGGAGCCTCTGATGAACAGCTCCAATCTTTTGGATGTGGATGAGGAAACGCCAAGAGCACCGATTGCTTCTATTCCTGAGCTCCAGCTAGATGATGAGGAATTAAACATTCCCCTTCATGGTAACTCATCCAAAAGTATCTCTGTTGTCCATACCCAGACTCCACCTAGTCTTCCAGCTAGCCAGCCTTCAAGTGTGCTTCACACCTCACATAACAAAGCAGCAGTTGTCGACTCAGTCTGCACAAGCAACGGCCCTTGTGACAATGATATCCTCCAGCAGACTTACACAAGAACAGAATCCACCAGTCTTACATTATCAAATCATCAACCTGATGCCCCTGAAATGGCTGACAGTACAAATCCGAGTGATGAGCCCTCCCTGACAAGTGTTGACTCCAAAATTGATGCCACGATTATGGAGTCAGCCCCTGCTCCTCAAAATGACAATGACAACTCTGCTCAGAGGACAGATTCTGCTACCATCCACGAAGGAGTCTCAATTTCTGGCACTGTGAGATCTACTCCTGAGGCTGCCAAGAGTGTCATCTCAACCTCAGCTCTTAGCAGTGAAAGGAGTTCTCATCCTCACAGTCAAGATGTAGTTTATGGAGCGTTGTATGAGACGCTTTTCCCCCGCAGTTTTACCTCTGGGATAATGTCATCCCTCTCGAACCTTCCACCTCAAATCCATACGGAGACAAGACATCTAAACACCAAATCAGAGCCTGTTATGGTTAAAATTCTTAATGAATGTCACACTGAAACTAATGTCATATATTCTAGCCTGTCGTCTTCACGTGACTTTGCTACTCACAGAATGGATGATGCAGAAAGTAGTTGTACCAACATACATGCCAACCTCAACACTGTTTCTTCCAGTGAGAGCTCGAGATGTACCTCTTACCAGAGTTCTATTGCTACTGATCTCCAAACAGACACAGACATCCACCACAGGTATCTCCCTTCCTCTCTCAGTTCAGCCTCTGGAGCAGTCAGTAAAGACGTTTCTTATTCAGGACTGACCCGCTCCCATTCAGAGGTGAAACCAGACAGAGTTCAAAACTCTGCCCCTCCCACTTCTGACTATGTAACTTCCCAAGGGACAGATACTCAGGTTACTGACTCCAAACGGAGAGTGATCCTGGTCAAAGAGTTAGTCACTGATGAAGCAAGGGCTGATTCTGGCTGTCCCTCTCCCGTCCCTGATAAAATGAGCGCACTTAATTGTCTTGAGATAAAAATTGAAACAGCAGAGAGTTTTTATGCTTCCTCTGGCTCTGGACTGATGGAGGGGTGTGAAGGGCCTTTCAGCCCAGCATATCCCACAAGTGTGGGATCAGATGAAGGCAGCGCCATGGAGATCTACTACAGCGCTGAAGAGGATAACGCAGACGAGAGCGGGGAGGAAGAGATGTACACAATAGATGAAAGAGAAGAAATATGTGTGGCAGACTGTATGAAAGAAATGGAGTGGGGGGAGATTGTAGAGAGCAAGACAGATGAGGGAAATCTGAAAGTACTAATTGTTAAAATGCAGAATGAGGGAGGCAGAACGGGTACTGAAGAAAACAAAGAGGATCTCAATAGCCAAACTGAAGTGCAGCAACAGCTAAGAGGTCCAAGGGCAGAAGCTCAAGTGCACAATACTGGAATGTCTGAGTTTCTTGTAAGCAGTAATGCAGAGAGTGAGGAGAAAGTAGCAACCACAGCGTTGCTACTGCCACAGCGTTGCTGGAGAAAGGAGGAGTTACTGGCCACACCGGTTCAGCAAGTGGACGCACTGATGGTATGCAAGGTTGCTCCACCCTCCAGTGAGCAGCATGTGCAGGGGGAGTGGTCAGAGCGAAACTTGACAGAGGACTTGGAAACAGACGACCACCTTAATGGAGAGAAGCTCCCAAGCCAGGATATACAGTATCTGGCTTACAAAGATGTCAAGAGTTCTGAAGTTTCACTGACTACAGACAAGAGAGGAGAAGTGAGCAGAGAAAGCATAGACACCAACAGTATCGCTACAACAAGAGCAGACACAGATACTTCTGCTGGAGCAGAGGTTGTCACTGGCATTTTAACACACAGCACTGAGCTGCAATCAGATGCCACAGAGACTGAACACAATAGGGCACAGCAGAGTAGTGAGTGGGTGGATACAATTACTCAGAGCACAGACAGAAAGAGGACGGTGCAAGAACAGGTGGCAGTCGAGCTGTCAACCTCGAACGCAGACACACACCGTCCTGATACCGAACCTGCACAGGCGCTGTCAGAGAGACACAAGCATCCGGCAGAAGCCCAGCCTGACCTGAATCAGTGGTAAGTGACAAGTCTTACAATGTTGGTGGGAAATAAGTGTGACTGTGTGTGAGTCCAAGGCTGCAGGTGTACTGATTTTTGAAGCTCAACATAAATGAATTATGTGAATGAACAGGTTGTTCTCAAGTCTTTGTATAACTGTATGTATGTATAGTTTCTTGTCCATATAGATTAAGTTTAGGAGACATTAGGAGAAAGTGCAAGAAGTGTGAGTTATTTTCACAGAGTTGAGAATGCTGTCATTTAGGAAATTGCTGCCTCTAGCTACTGTGTAGGCATTTACAACATGTTGCCTAAGGGTAATGTTAGACATACAAGCTAGTGTTGATGTAATCTTAATTTCTCAACTTACTGTGCGGTCATCTGATAGAGCCCTGAAATGTGTGATGGCTAAACATTTCCCCTGTAAAGATGTCAGCAGTGCATGAGCTGCCTTGTTTACCAACAGACCTGTGTAGCTGTGCACACACCCTTTTTAACTCAGTGATATAGCCCAAGATCACTGGCTGTATTGAGCTTTCACTGTCACATACCCTCATCTTGACCCAACTAGAATCTACCCAACAAGCATAGCAGAGCACAGATCACACGTCATGATTCACACACAGTGTAGAGTTAGCAAGATAAAGTTTAACAGTGAGTTGATTGATTTTTCTTCTCCATTCTATTTGTTCAACTCTGAGCCATCACTGTACAATAAGGGTACAGTATTGATTTGCGGGGGTGTAATGATATAGTCAGCTCCACACATTGGTACAGTACACAATACAGAGTTCACAACTGAATACACTCCACACGTTTTAGATTAGACTTTAAGGAGAAAGTGGTAGTGAACGATTCCTTGCGTTTATTCCCCCTTATATGAAATAAATGGAATCTTTAAAAATAAACAAAATCAAATAAGCATGATTTTTTTTTCTTTACAAGCAGATCATCTCCAAACGCTCAACATCAGGTCACAATTTTTGCTTCAAGTAATGATTATTTTCAGTAGCTCTAGGCATGATATGGATAAATACACTGCTTCTTCGGTACATAACACAGTTTCCCTCCCTGAACCAGTAGAAAGAAGTGTTTAACTGTGTGTGTGCCATATTTTGGTAATTTTTGTGAATTACTTAACAATCAGCATACAGACAGCCAGTAAAGAAATATAATGCTTTTCTTTTTTTCAGGAAAACTACATACTAATCCATTTAAGTGACATGAATTCAAGCTGCTACGGTTCCTCTTGAGCAAACAAATCAAGTTTTAAAGCCAATTTTGGGTGGAATATCACTTTAAATTGTCATACATTTTCTAGTCACTCATGATCTTAACAGATTACACACTGATTCTTTCTATATACGTGCTAGTGTCCCAAGCACTGCAACCTTAATGCTACATCACATCCTGCTTCTCAACACTTTTTAACTGTCTCCATCTCCTGAGCCTCCTCTTACATTAGCATTTAGGTTTACATGTATTCAGAATGTTTGGTTTCGTTATGTGTTCGGGATATTTAAATGTGTATACCAGGTTCTGCCAGGGAGATTCCTATACTCACAGTCTTTTGGTGAGCTTGTGATCCACATTTTGTCCCAGATGCATCACAGATGCAGAGCCACACCTCAAAACATTTGTGCAATTAACTGATTAATTGTCAATCAAAAGAAAAAAAAATCAGTGACAATTTTGATAAACTTATATTTTCTGATGACAGCCTCTTTGATGTGAGGATTTGCTGATTTTCTCTGTTTTGTATCACTATAATTTAAATATCTTTGGGATTTGGACTCTGTGAATGTGTCATCATGAAAAGTGATCAACAGATGAATCTACTGGCTCCCATGCAAGAATGCTAATTTGCATGTTAACACGTTTATATAACACAGTTGTGCTTTGGTATTAGAGCATCATTTTTATGCTTCACCTGAAGCTGGCTTGAAGCTTGATCAAGCATTTTAATTTGCAGGAACAAATCAGACTGAAGGTGATGTTACAAGGAACGTGAAAGAGTTTTGAAGTCACGACCACACCTCGAACTTATAAGAGAAAGTAGCTGTCATTGGCATAGAAGAATAAGCTGCGGTATTTGAGCTTGTGGCATGTGTTTTCTTGATGCAGCTCTCTCCTGGAAATTTGTTGTACATGATGTGACAGGTGCAGATTTACCATTGCGGCTACATTTATGTAAACGCAGCAGAATCTAAATGTTGTGCATGACATAGAGAAAACCTTCAATCTGCCTTCCTGTATTCACAACAAAAGGGCGTATTTTGGCTATATACATGCAGAATAGATGTAAAAATATCTTCTTTATACAGTGCATCAACAGCTGTGTAACTGGTTGTGTAACAGTTATGATACATTTGGTCTTTTCAGTTAAACGTTGCTAATTGGTGTCAGTAAGATTTCTTATTTATTATTAGTGTGAGATGGTTGGTCAACTTTGCTGCACAAAATTATTTTGTATTTTTAAAACCACAAGATGGCAGCAAAGATGTGTCTACTTGAGTGGAAGACGCTGGCTGATAGATCACTAAATGACAGGCAGCCTCATCAGCTAGAGATCTACATCCATCATATATGTAGTAAAACAAGAATGACACAAACAAACCCCTTATTTGTAAAAAGACAAAAACAAAACCATGTACATATACACTGAACAGTTACCAAAGTATAAAGAAGGGCTTGTTTTATCGGTGCAAGTTTTCCAACACAGTGTTTGTGTTTTTGAAATGCCTTTTCTTATTTTATTTATTTAATAGTTCCAGCGATGTTTCTTTCTTGTTCTTTTTTTTTTCTTTCCATAATCTGCCAACAAACAAGTTGTGGCTTCCAACACAGTTTCTGGTGAACAGACACGCTGATGTTAATTGAAAGACAAATAAAGCATTTAGCCAGCCTGACCTGTCTTACAGGCTTCCTCTGTAGTGGAGTCAGGAAGAGTAAGGCACACATTTAAACCGAGGATCCCACCTACCTCCACAGGCCCACTGGTAAAGATAGAGAATTTTGTGAGCCCTTAGAATCATTTCATTTCACTGTAAAAATGGTTGTCATATCAGCCTCATCGTTAATGTGTGGTTTGATTTTCTCTAATGAATTTATGAAAATCTGGAACACCAATTTCCTCTTTAGTATTTTTTTTCTTCTCTTCTATCAAAATCTGAAAGAGCCACAGGTGTATAGAGATGTTTCTGGCAGGATTAGTTCTGAGGCCAGTTGTACCACTTGCAGGTCTTTAGTCAGAACTTTATCACTGAGTTGTGGTGAAGTTCTTCGTCCTTTGTTTTCCTTTCAAGTGTGACTGACTGGCTGTTGTCGGACAACTTACTTGAGACACACTAGTGGAATGACAAACTTGTGAAGAATCACCTTCTGTCCACAGAGCTTGTGAGGGGAGTTTAAACCACACCTTGGTCTGACTGAAGTCATCATCAGGAAATCCTTCCTCTTAACACCATGATAAACCAAGGTCATAGGCCAAGAGTCTTTTGGGTTGGCTGTGTATGTTTTTATTTATTATCTAACACTGTCACTGTCAGTGTTAGGACCACAATTTAGGGGAAGTGACCCCAGTTCTCACTGGATGAATACAATGAATGTACTTCATCCAAAATGAAAAGAAACTGTTTACATTGTGACTCTTATTTCAAATAGGTAGTCTACATTTGACTGATATCAGCAGCAAGTAAATATCTTTTGCCTTTAAGAATTGCTGAAGTCAGTAGGAGAAATTCCTGCTGTATCATTATTTTATTTGTCATGTGAATTGACTAAATGTCATTTTTTTCAAATTTTCTACCAGGAGCGTTCCCATGATTAGGATGGTTTGTAAATAAATAACATTTGTGGGAAAAAAAACTAAGTTCATGTATGTACCATTAATGTTGACTGTGTGTGGCTGCCTTGACATTGCTTATATGTCATGGTATGAAGACAAGGGCACTGGACTTGTGTAATTGTCAGTGAACATAACTTCCCTTGACTGCAGCTACCTTTAACAAAGTGATTGATGTGTCAGCCAAAGCTCAGTAAAGCCTCTGATGTTTGACAGCTAGACAGATGGTGGCTAATGCAGAAATCCTGTGCTGTGCAGTCAGTAAACCATTCTTTAATCCCCCTTGGGGTATGTAGCAAGAACAGAGGCTAAACTAGAAAAACATGTTAGTGGGATGCACACACACTCTTTTCCCCACTCATAGATTTCCAGATAAATAATATATGCTTACACAGACTCCCAACCTGAAGTTTTTTTTTGTTTTTGTTTTTTTTTTCATTCTGAAATCGAGTTTTGCCTGGTGGCTTCCTGTGAATGAGTTAACAGTCTGCACAGAATTCTAAGCAAACATTCAAAATCAATATTAAAGAAGGCTCCACCCTAGATGCACTGTTTCTGGTCTATTTCCAGTCTTTCTTGTCTTATGTTGACAGCGTGGTGTTTTGAATATGCAGGAGTGTTTCTGTGTAATTTCTATTAGGAAAGAGTCAAATATCCAAAGCATCCAGCTGTAGCTTTTGTATGTACATGGCTATCGTTCTCTGACCCAGATGTCTTGACAGGAAGAATTTAAAAGGAATGCTTTTCTCTAGGCTAGGTCTGTGTGGAGACCAAATTCCAACATATTTTTTCACCCATTGGGGAAGATCAACAGTAGACTGTGTTTAGGATGTTAATCAGTACAGACAGAGGAGTATTTTGCTGTTAAAAAGAGTTAAACATTTACTAAGAAATTACATGGAAGCAGATGTTATTCTTGCCTCCGTGTTCTGGTACATAAGGACTCAGAGTCCCTGCTGGGGGTGGTACATGTTACAGTGAACTTGAAGACACGGTTTTTGATGGCCGCTGGAATTTGCAGGTGTCCTCAGGTGTAGGTGTGGTTCTGTGGTGAGAGAAGCATGTCTTATTAAGGCAGCTCTTACTAAAACTTGAAAAGGCTGAGATTTAAAAAATGGATGTTTGCCGGAGTGAGTTCTAGATTTGTAGGAAATGAGAGGAGTAGGCCGTACTGTGAAAAACAGTAACTAAACTCTGGTTTGTGGTTTAGTTCCCATCTGTTATGCTGTTGGAGCAAAAGAAAATTAATCACTATATTTACTATTATTTTTACCGTCTCCATTCATTACCTGGATCTGCAGAACCAACAATTTGTAACTCATCCTCTGTGGTTCATGTGTGGAGACAAGTCTGTTTCGGGATGCCGATAGTGTGCACCCGTGCACTTAATGATGTTTTGCATTGCCATGCACTGTGACGGGGAATAATTTTTTTCACTTCCTGCAGGTATTCACTTTTTGTGAATACCATGTGAAGGATTGTGTATTTCTAAATTTTGATTGAATTGCATTTGTCCTCTTTTCTGTTCCTTGGATGTAAATGACTAAGAAGGAAATACCACACAGATAGTGAAGCATGTTTAGTTATACTAATTAACAGCTATTCCAATTCTTCTGATGGTAAGCTCCATGTTTGCAGGCTTTGTTATCCTCTGCAGGTTTTTTGTATGTTGGGATCCATTGTGTAAACCTACAGTACCCACTGAGGGTGCACACTTGGTACCTATTGCATCAGTGTTGCATCCACAATCACAGCACGCGGTGACCTTTAAGGGTTTTATTTTCATAATGTCATTAAGTAATTCAGTGAGGCAATCATATTCTCATGAGCTTTGAATAATCCCACCCCCCTGGGCTTGATGCTCATGTCACCTTGTAACTGTAAGGAGTAATAGCATCTTCTGTGCAAAATAGCTCTGGGGTCCAGTGCCATTGAATTGCAGTGTTCGTTCTTTTCCACCATTGTTAAATGGTAGAAAGAAAATCTTTCCACCATTTACTAGTAGTCAACCACACAATCCAAGAGAATATCACACTTTTTGCCATTAAAGTAGACAAGGAAAGAGTAGAGATCCAAAGATCCATCAGTTTGATACTTATTTTGTGGAGGCATTTGATAAAAAATTAGTTTGTTAAGTTACTGTAGTATGTACAATACAAAAAAAACTTTCCATTTTGACTGTGTTGACTTTGAGTGACTTCAGTTGTCAGCTGACATTGTTTTGTTTATGTGCACATGATCCTTCCTGTACAAACTTGTTGGTTTTGTGACCGTATTTATCTGTAGAAAAGAATGTCCTTGATTTAAGTTCTTTCTTGTGTTTTCTCAACCAGTTTCTACAAGAAATGTCAAATTCTTTCAGCTGTTATATGTTGCAAATGCAGATTTTTTAAAAAATGTTGCAATTATGAGGCCTTTCTTAAGTTTGTTTGACAATGAATGCAGGTAAAAGTATTCAGAGTAGCTTTGGGTAATTTACATTGTTGGCATTACATGACCACCACACCCTGAAGTCACTGCAGCACTTAATACACCGTGGACCCGCTTCCATTATTAAATCAGACACTGACTTTGTCTTTTCTGTTTTTGACATCTTTTCTCTGTGTTTTTCTCTTTCTTTGTTTGTGCAGGTCCTTGACAGCTTCAAAGACCAACACAGCAGCTTCAGAAAGTCAGCAAACAAAAGCCGACCAGGAATCAGGTGACAAAATGAATTCAGGCTACAACAGCCTGAGCACCAAACTGACTGTAAAGAGCTTGTCTCCCCTTAAAGAGGATGAGTCCAAACACCGTTTCCATAGAGTATCTCTGATCACTCAGGATGACAGCCTCAGCCAGGATACAGTAGACTCAAGCAACACAAGCACCACTCTGACTGAGTCAAATGGAACAGACCTCGGCTCAGAGTACAAATGGAGAAATAGATTTGAAGGGGTTTCTCAGTATAAACCACCCAAAACAGAGGATTCCTCTGACTCTCTGAGTTACAGAATGTCTGACACCTACTCCAGTACCTCTTCCTTGTCCACCTCCTCTGCTCTACCTGAGGCTACAGCATACAGACATCTCGGCAACACATTCGCCTCCTCCTCCTCCTTCTCCCCCTCTCTAGAGGAACACTTTACCCTTGGCAACAAGCTGAGTGACAATACAGAAGTGTATGTGAGCCATGAGAGCAATCCAGTGGAAGAACCAAAATATGAGTGGAGGAGGAGCTCAGTGGAGCAGGAGGAGCCTGCTGCACCTGCAGGTGAAAGAGAGCGACAGAGAGAGGGAGAGGCAGAGTCAGAGGGCGTAAAGACACGCTGGGAGTCACATCAGCTCACTGTGTCCAGCTTCTCCTCTGCACTTCAAACCAGCCACACCGACAGTTTCAAAGAAGACAGCGACGAGTTCTCTCAATTTACTGGATTGTTCAAGGCCACGCTTGTGGAGCTGGTCTCCGACCCTGCAGCTCCTCCCTCGACTCCCCCTGCCTCCCCCGACACAGACTCTCCCAACCAGTTTGACATGGACAGCCTGATGGACACCCTGAAGAGCATGGGACCGTCCCTGAGGCCCAGGAATATGGGCCCACGTGCACCTCCTCCGGCCCTTGTTTCCTCCCTGCCTCCCATTGACGAGGATGCTCCCAGCCACGTCAACACTGACACCCCTGCCCCCCTCACCAGTCCTGAAAAAAAGGTGGAAACAACAGTCACCCCTGCTGAGTCCCCTAATGGAATTTGCACTCTGCCTGCAGACCTGGGACTGAAGTGGAGCTCCTCGAGAGACACTCGTTCACCACTGGAACTGATGAAGCAAAACCACCAGGTATAGTGTAGTGATACCTAAATTCAGTTGTCTTTGCTTAGTGGAAAACTCATATTCAAGCAGTAAAAATCTACATCTATGCTCAGGAAATAATGATATTACTTTATATTATTATTATATTAATGGTCTGTAATATAAGTTGACTTGTCTTTAAAGGTTCACCCAGATTGCAAAAAGATATATTTTTTACTCTTTTTTATTTTTAACATTTTTTAATTTAGATTATTAAAATCTGTCTTCCCCACAAACAAAACTCCATTCACCTTCCTTATATGGTGGTGTAGGCCGAAATCTCAGAGATTAATATTATCTCAAAGACAAGTAAAACCAAAACAGTCTGCACGATCAGATATCTTTCAGAGGTACGTGACAACGTAGTTTTTTTGTATCTCGGTTGATCTAACCTTTTAATTTATTGCTGTGCTTAATGCATATGCTCAATCACCTGCAGGACCAGCAGCTGCAGCCTGGATCAGGAGGCCTGAACTTTTCTCTGAGAGCATCTGCTGCCAACAGTATTGTAATGAGAAAATCCTCTGACTCTGTGGACGTCCCACTGCTTAATGGAAATGGAGTACTTCCGTCTTCCAACACAAGCTCCCGCCTAGACAACAGTGTCATCTTTGGAAGCTACAGGTCATCATCCATAGATCAGACAGCGGAAAATGGAAAGGCCCATCGCCCGCTCTTCCGCACCAGCTCTCTACCAGAATCAGAGCTTGGTGAACTCAGCACTGGGAAAGACCCAGTAGGGACTCGCTTTGAGCGTTTCTCCTTCCTTTTGAATTCTTCATCCTCCTCCTCAGGCTCCTTGACCGGAGCTGATGACCTCAACGCTCGTATTAGTCGGCCTCCACCACTTGGCATCGGTTCACCACCCTCCAGCAACAGTCCCACCCGCCTCCTCAGCCCCACTGGCTCCATAGACCTTCACAGGCCATTCACCACCACAGACTCCCCCTTATCTTTGTTTGGCCAGACACAGGGGATGGGGATGGGTGTAGGTACTGGGACACTGGGCTCTCCCATCCTGCAGAGGAGCTTCAGTAGTGAGGGCACTGTGGGGATCCAGCACATTTCATTGTTCAACAACGTGCATGGAGGGTCTCAGTTCCAGAGCAGAGCACCTGAGCCTGACAGGAATTTAGTGTCGAAATACAGAGCCTTCCCTGATGCCTACGTGAGTATTACTAGTATTGTGTATTTAGTTTTACTGAGTATTGTGTTGCTTGGTTATAAACAGTATGCATAGTTTGCACGATATGCAGGCAGAGTGAGGCTTATAATGTCGATTCCTCTTAATACAATATCTGTGTTTACTTAAAATGTAGGTAGCTATTAGCCTTATTCTCAGGTGTATTTTCCTGACAACAGGTCAGCTTACAATAGGTGAGAGAGATGACTTCATATTTGGCTTGTTGTGTACACAGGAGATGGCCTTCATTGTCTGGCTGTTGTTGGTGTTGGTGCACCTACACGTACAGTAACACATTCCTTTTATGAAACTTAATTCAGATATTTGCAGAGCATCATCAGTCATTATAGCTGGAAGTGGTTGCTGATGGTTCCATAGACAACCAGTACATCAGTAGTCTCAAAATAGTCCTTCAGCAGTAATGCATTAGCAAAAAATGAAAGTGGTAGTCAGTGGGATCGCTACACGTACATGCTACAGGTACATGCTACAGGTACATGCTATTCCCGCTGAGCATCACAAAATCCCACAGACAAAAAGGGTGTGTATCCAAACTTGTATTTATGCATGTATGCACTTGTTCTTCCATGCAGTTATTCGTGTGTGCGCATGTGAAAGGCTTAACTGATTAGGACATGTCTTAAAATTATTTTTATTGGCAAGAAAGAGAATATCTACTCGCACGCGCACACATAGCGATGCACGCCCTCTCCTCTATCTCTTTATCTTTCTTGATATCAACACACCTAATTCAGGCTCACACTGCCACTTTCAGTTGTTCTTCTTGTTTCACACCTTTGCAAAGAAACCATAAAATGTTTTTAAGAGACTTCATAACCAACTATGAACCACTATAATTAACCATTATATTTTGGGAGTGCAGTTATATATGCAAAACATTAAGGAAACACAGAAGTGACCCCTGAGGGAAAGTTGGGATGTTGTGACAAGCAGTAAAATCAGCTCTTTACAGTCTGCTCCCTAATGACGCAGCTCTCTGCAGTGCAGTATATCATTTGGTTGATTTTTTTTTTTTTCCCCCTGCAGAGAACATGATAGTGCTGTTAATCTCATGCAAATACAAAATGAGTGTCAGCTGGCTTCTGGAAGTATAACTAGTCATTAGTATGCAGCTGCCCTGTGAAGTTTTAATACAAATTTTTACACAGGATATTCATCCATGTTCAAACAGTACTCGAGATCAAGAAATAGTGACCCCCGGGGAAATATAGAAAATAGTATATAAAAAATAGTATATAATATGTAGGAGTTCAAAACTGTCCTCTCGGTCAAGAATTTGAGGCAGGGCTTCTGAAGAAGGTATGGAGAGAAGGGAAACAAGTAATGTCAGCACACACAAGAACATAAAGCTGCTATGATTACTTCTACAGAGACAGCTGATTACAGGTATCCACCGATGCACTAATTTGTTTGAAATAGATGTGCAGTCACTTGGAGCAAAACTAAAAAGGCTCATTTACTCTATACTTGTTGTTTTAATGCTAATATTGTGCTCTAATTGAGGTTTTTACATTATATAGAGGCTTTGACATAGTAGAGATCTGATCTAAACAGCACTGATGGTATCAGATGCACACTGTAAAATGTAATAGTTTAGAAAAACCTTGCACAAACTATGCAGTCTATAGATTTTATCTACAAAATTATATTTAAATAACATAGATATCAATATAAGGTGTGTTGTGCCAAGGGAGCCAGACAATGAACTGGCTATTATCAATAAAAGTAGTGTGTTAGTGTCCTGTTATGACGTGGGTGTCAACAGGGATATGTTTTACAGCTTTATCCTGCTTTACTTGAGTGAACTGAAAAAAAAAAAACAAAAGACATGGAAAGCAAAAGGATTAAGTATTGCTTGTAAAAGACAACTCCATGCAGAGAGGGTCAATGGAACACAAATACCTGACTTTCAGGAAATTTTGAACACGCTGCAGGACTGATGTATGTCTCTATTTGTCAAAGTGTTAAGAGGATTACATCCTGCAAACTCCTTCATGCATTTTAAATCATCAGTGACACGCTTCTCAGCAGGTGGGCGTGAAGACTCTAGATCATTTAATCCTGGCAGAACACTTTTTTCTTCTCCCCAAGTTTCTCTCAAGTCTCCACTCCAGGGCTCCCCACCCATCCCAGCTATCTGTCTGTTCCTGCAGAGACATAGCCACACCTCGTCTTTTGTGTTTATCCCCACATTTCTGCTTGTTTGCTTGATATTCGATGGAGCAGATGTGACAGTGAGTGAGTAATAAGGAGGTGACAGGGTGAGAGTAGAGGACAAAGTAATTATCGGTTCCCTTCTATGAGTTTTCATTTGTTTTGTTCATTAGCTACATGCATCACATGTTCAAGCACATTTTGAATATGCGATTTGCTGAAACTGCACATTCCATCTGTGGCACCTAATTTTGTGGGACAACAGATTTTATGCACAGGCTGCTGGGAGTGAAGGGAACGGAAGGGGAAAAGTGTTTGTTAGAGTTTGTTTCAATTGGGCATCAAGGCAGCAGTAAACGCATCACTCCTCATAAATGATGCAGTTGTTTGACCTTGTTTTCAGCTGTATAGTGAAGGCAGGGCGAAGTTAAGGTGGAAATATATATGCAATATACATATATGTGTGTCTTAAGTTTCAGAAAGTGGAAGTTTAAGCCAAGTGCCATTGATTTCACCAGCTACAGCTAACATTAACTTTTATTCAAACATCTTTGGTGCGGAGCTATAAAAACTAGGCATCATCAGTCAGATATCAAAACATTGTCAGAAAATGACTATTATCAAGCAGTTATCAATAAATAAGACTTTTGGGTGTCATGATTAAATCTGAATGTTAGGTAATCTCAAGCACACTACTACAATATTGATCAGAAAAATGTCATTTAGATGTTTTAAATCAAATCAGCAATAATGTCTATAAAATTTTACTTTTTAAAAAAAAAAATTCACCGCAGAGAGCATGCTTAAATGAGTCATTTCTATATGTTTAATAATCCTCATTACATTTTAATTACTTTTTTTCAGTAACACTGTATCTCACTTATGAAACATTTTTACCTTTAATAGTCTTGTTTCTTTGTTTTTTCTTTGCATTTAATGTTTCAAAGCAAACTTTATGACTGTAACTGTGATTTCCAGGCAGTTTCAGTATTGTTATAGCTTCTAAGTGCCTGCAGTTCACTTTAGACCACCTGTGAGCCTGACTCAGGTGTTGCAGTCTGACAGGTTACAATACCATGCCAGTCAGTACTCCTGTATTGTCTCAGCATTTGTCTCTCACCAGTTTGGATCAGGCTTTTCTGCCCAAAAGTATCAAGTAAAGCATGCACACAAAGCACAAAACAACACAGAATGAATACTCCAATTACTCATAAAGTACAATAGACAAACATGATAAAAAACACCAGAAGAGAGAGGGAAAAATACTCTATTTAAGCAACTGCCTGCGGGATAAACGACTTGGTAAATGTTCCCTTAATTACCAAAGGCATCTTGTAACACCTGCCTTTAAACTTAAGCTATTTGTCATCTACTAAATTTCAAAGCTTCAGGACTCAAAAAAACATGTGGTGCTATGCTGTGTAGTTGGAAATGGGCTTTTGTTGGATGTATGTCTGTGAACAGTAATGAGTCACTCTTTTATTTATTAGGTCAGTGCTGAAAAGGCATCAGAGGGCCATTCGGCTCCTCTGCTCATTTTCACTCAAAATGTGAAAAGGTGTTTTGTTGTAGTTTAAAAAAATCCAGATGCTATTGTGTCCTGTGCGGCTGCTTAAATTCGGTTGAGATTGGCTTTTTTTTTTATGTATCTAATTAAAAAACTTTTCCAAATTAGAATAGAGCAGAGATCTGAAAGAGAGAGAGAGCTGAAATAATAGCTTCGGTAGCAGGCCCACTTTGGTTGGTAACATAATCTAGCTGATAGCCTGTTTCCTACAGAGCTCCCACAGAGTAGAGGCCAAGTGATACCTGAAACCAAACACACACGAACACACACACACACCAGTATCTCTGGTAAATCTATATGCAATTTACACAGTGCTAACCTGCTACCACATTCCAAGCTCCACAAGTAAACATGCCAGCCAAAATTTGTAGAGCAGGAAAGGCCCACCTTATTCAACAAGTTATAAAGTGAGTTTATTCACTAGTCGCTGGTTCAACGGGACAGTGGACCTCAGGTGAGCTCATACTGGTATTAAGAGTGGGCATAGTATTAGAAAGCATCAGGTTAAAAAGGTACAAGAGAGGAATGTATTTCCACCTGTCAGAGAGGTGCTTGTTCTGTCGTGAAAGATGTCCTCTTTCCTCACTTGTCCTCCCTTTAAACACCTTCAAAAACCTGTTGGACAGGGTGACATAAACATAAACAATGTTTGGATTGTTTGGCATGTGTAAATTCACCAGGGAGAAACTGGGTGTAATCTGAATGTTCGCCGAGGTTCTTGAATAATTACATTTGTAATCTACTGAACTTCCTCAGTAGATGGAAATAAAAGTCAGCCACAGTAAATATAACAAGGGTATAACAGGGTCAAACTCGAAATGGTGATGAGTTGGTGCTAAGCTAAATGCATTTTCACATGTATAGACCAACCACGTTTTTTTTTACTTTTTCTCAACCTTTTATCATATTAATGCTATGGTTCAGGATGTCAGAAAAAAAGAAAAGGTTTTGCCGAATACCATACATATTAGAAGGTTTGTTAAAATATATGTTTTTCTTTGTCCATAGCTCACTAAAGAGAAGGAGCACGGGAAGCTCAACCCTCGTCCTGGAAAGGTGAGTCGCTAAACAAAGAACACTTTTGCGTGCAAATGATCTTCAACCGCGTGCTACTGCGAGACACGTGCAAGTTCACAATCAAAGCTGACAGCTGCGTTCACTGATTCAGGTCAACCTGGGAGTGGGAAGTAATATCATCGGTGAAGGTGTTACTGTGGAATTTACTGTAACACTGGCTGGTGAACAGTCGCCTTACTGCATACTCCCGTGATGACAGTTGTCACAGACATAACAATAAGGACCTGATGTGTCTAAGTACAGCCTCACAGAGCCACTGGTGTGGCTGTAGACTGTGAAACAATATACACAAGTATGCTATTGGCACTTTTTAGTCATATTCTTTTAAACAAATAGCATCAGTGTATCATAAATGTAGCTGTAAAGTAGCTTTATACTAGCAAACTGCAAAGATGTCCATTATTACCAGAGTTTTCTTGTGAATCTCAGCGTGTTCATGTTCTCTGTTCCCTATTAATTCACAGGTAACAGAAACTGGTTTACTTGAGGGGAAAAAGTCATTGATACAAGAGTTTCGCTTTACTGTGCCTTTCTTGTTCTTAATACTTAGCCTCTTACACAACAGCTGTTTCATAACCATTTGTCAGTAGAAGTAGCAGTCCTGCTACCATGCTGTTACTTTTTACCTGTCTTTAAGCAATGAGCATGAAATTTAAGATTTATGCTTCTGTATGAAAGTGGATATATTGTCACTGGATGATATTGGATCCATTCATTAATTTCCCATAAAGGCTTTTTCAGCTCTTGCCAGCAGTGATTCTTTGTCATTATTGTAGTTTCATCTTATCTGCTATTGTATCATTCTCACTGTCCATGTAAATGGCTTCTAATTTTAAAAGTGACTTTCTAGTTGCCATATTTTATTTGATAAATCTCCCTTTGCAAAGCTTTAAGAACTTTTGCTTTAAAAACTGGGAAATGTCTTACCAAGTCAGGTGAGCTGTATGGTGAGCAGGGAAACGCCCTTCAGCCACATAACCAGATGTCACACCTGCATTGGAAAACTGCTGTTCTGAAATAAACAAAACTGCCTCTTCTTACATTTGTCCATGTTTTCTCTAGATGTATATTTTTGACCGACCGGGAATGTGCGGCCAGAGGATCGAGGTGCGCAGTGATGTCATCGATGCAACGCCCTGGGAGCTGCAGGAGACCATCTCCATCAGGGTCATCAGAGGAGGGTGAGTGGTTGAACAACATGCCCACTGTCCATGCTTACATGTGTTTGCTCCCCCAAATCCTCTCTTAAAACAACCTGCTATGGAGTCTCTAGCTTTGTCCTTACTAATTCAACATTTCATCTGTAAGCAAGAGAAAGGCTTCTTTCTAAAGTTACATAGTTTTGCTTCAATATAAGTTTTTTCATTTGTTTTTTTTAAGCTGGAGCTGTTTCACCATCACAGTTTTAAATTTTTTTCAGTTGTCAAGAGATCTTCAGTTTCTTTGTGTGCTGCATTTTGGGAAAATGTGCATATTTTAGTATGAATACTGAAAGTTTTCAGTATATTCACTTTCTGTGACAAATAGCCATACTTTCCTTGTTTGTCACTTTCAACTGACTGATTTTAACTCTCACTAATGATAGATAGATGACACTTCCACACCTCGTTTTTCTTGAAATGTGAGGTGTGTAATTAGATACTGGTGTTTCAAAATAAACCCCTCTCTGCGGATGTGCTCATGTAGCGTCAACACAAAACTACTATTGATGCAGCGTGGACATGAAAATACCTTCAGTAGTTGACACACCCACACACAAGCTTAAACGCACGCATGCCTCAGATCTGGAATGTTTTATCAAATGCAGCCAACACTGTGAACCTGCAGTAACAGTGATGATACTGCTCTGACCTGTACACAAGCTAGCATTGACTTCTCACGATGAGGTAATTATACTGTCAGCTCATGCATCACATACTGCACCGCTGTAATAAAACAGTGTTAAGTAAGTGGCATTTGTATCCCATTAACCCGTGATTTAAGCCAAGACCTTGTTTCTTGTATGAAGAGATTATCTTAGTCAAGCAGTACCAGTGGTGGAATGGAATTAAATATGTTTAGACAAGTGTTGTGCAAAAGAATAATTTAAAGGCACTTAAACTTTACTTGAAAATTTCCATTTTATGCTACTTTCTACTTCTACTCTGCACTAACAAAACATTGGATAAACTTATAAAGTAGAATGCATTATTAAAGATTAAAACAGAGGTTCCCAACCTTTTTGTCTTGTGACCTCCTACAAAAAAGCAGTATCTAGTTGGGGCCGTCTCATGCTTGAGATGAGTTTTTTGCAGTTTTCCAAAAGAGTGATTTCCCTTTTAAACGTTGTCATTGAACTACACTACCAAATTCTATATGAAGAACATTTAGCTGATAATACATCTTTTGCTGGATGCAAAAGTGAAGGATCTAAGTACTTGGTACTTGGTGAATGTGTGGTGAGTGACTAAGCATATGGTTTTTTTCTCGAGTTACCTTTCTCCTCTGAAAGTCCTGATTTAGGAACACAGCAACAGCTGTGTTAGATGGCGTACCAAACAGTGCCATCAGTGAGGGCAATAATGACATAATATGTTCCCCATGTGTGAACACTGTTGTGACAGATTTCAGGACAATAATGCAGTAATGTGAAGCAAAACAAAATATTTGCATTACCTCAACAGGGTCTATGAATTCTGCATAAACACATGCCCTTTCATTGTTCTCCTCTCTTCCCTAGATGGGTGCTGTATGAGAAACCCAATTTCAAAGGGGAGAAAATTGCCCTGGATGAGGGAGACATAGAGCTCACGAACCCCTTCAGCCCTCCAGAGGAGAAGCTACAGGAGGGTGAACAGCAGAATGGAGAAACAAGTGCTGAGCAGACAGAGACCAAGCCAGAGAGGAGGTTCATCATTGGATCTATACGAAGAGCTGTTAGGGTAAGATGAGTTCAGTTCACTCTGTTGTTTTTGGGCGTTGTTGTCACACACCCCGAATGAAGATGTGATAGTTATGATAAAATACAGAGGAACTCCATTTCATTTTAGGCTCAAGTATCATCTCCTTAACATTGTTGTCTTATGATAAAAAACTAAATAGTTCTTATTGTCGTTTTGTATTGTAGCTTTTCAGTGAATGTCTGCTCCTTAACTCAATAGCACCACTTAGTGTCAGAAATAAATATGAAAACCTGCTCCCTTTATCTTGTGAAGGGGTATGAAATTTTATTATAAGAACTGTGTGTAGTTCCCACTGAGGCAACAACAGCACGTTTTCTCAATTCCCTCAGGACTGCAGCATAGCAACCTTTTTTCTCCACCATTACATGACATTAATGGATGCTATCTGTCGTCCCTCAGGACTACAGCGTCCCAGAAATCAGTCTTTTTCCAGAAGAAAACGCTGAGGGAAAGAAGGTCGTCTTCAGAGACACTTCTGATGATGCCAGGATTTTTGGCTTCCCCGTTAAGGCCAACTCTGTCATCATCAATGCTGGGCTGTGAGTTATGAATTATGAGTTGTAAGAAAATGTGTGGTAGTATTGAAATTACATTTTAAAATCTGTGTTTTTCTGCTGTTAAGAATTTGTCATTAGTGCTATATTTCAGTCATTCATTCATTGGGTCAGACTTAAGTTGTTTTCAGTGTTTTGACTCACGTCGGCTTTTTTGTTTCTCAGATGGCTTGTGTACGCACAGCCCTTCTTCCAGGGTGTACCACGTGTCCTGGAGGTCGGGGGATACACCAACCCTGCAGCCTGGGGGGTTGAACAGCCCTATGTGGGATCATTGCATCCACTCAAAATAGTAAGTGGCACTGCACACTGTTATGAGTCCTGACAAGCTTCTCTACTTATGTTCTTTAATGTTTCTGTGTAGAGGGACATCCATTTATGGTTTACAATGAGTGAATGTTTTTGTTTTTTATCATAGGGTGAACCAAGAGTGGAAAATATGAGTGAACCAAAGGTAGGAAGCTATTATTATACTTCTATTGTGTATACTTCCACTTTTATTGAGAATGTAATTGCTTAACCAGCAGCAGTGATATGAATGACACCCACCATTACTGAAACTTAAAAGGTTATTAGTGCATCTTGATTGTAATTGCCTTTCTTTGTCTCCAGATGGTGATCTACGACAAGCCATACTTCACTGGCAAATCGAGGACCATAACCACTAACATGAGAGACTTCATGACCAGAACAGACAGGCAGCAGACTGTCTTTATGCACAATGTTGGCTCGCTTAAAGTACTGGGAGGAATGTGAGTTTTGCTTTTTAATGTTTTGTATTCACCGATCTGTGAAAAGACATCTTAGTGATCATTAATGAGTTTGGTTGAATAGTAATGCTTGTTGAAAGGTAATACATGAAGCAGAAAGCCAATAACAAACAGCTCCCAGGTTTAGTTGGAGTATAATCATATACGAGTGCTCTTTATTCCTTTGTGTTGCTGCAGCTGGGTTGGCTACGAGAAGGAGGGCTTCCGAGGACACCAGTACCTGCTGGAGGAGGGCGAGTACCATGACTGGAGGGTGTGGGGAGGCTGTGATGCTGAGCTGCGCTCCGTTAGGGTGATACGAGCAGTAAGTTGCACTTAGAGTATTTCTCAACATTCAGTCAAATGTTTTTAAATCCTCCATTAAACAAAAAGGAAGCTGTGGCTCCCACAGTGAGCAAACAGCAGATTTAATGGTCTGGAGATTGTTTTAATATAAAAAGTGACTGGAGGCCAAATTAGAGACACAGAAACACTGACTCAAACAAGGACATTACTGTTATTATGGGAGGTAGCTAACTTGAACTTGCCCATGCACATCAATAATTTTTTCCACAGAGGGCTTTAGTGTACTTTAGGTAAGTTAACCCATTTTCTCGCTCTTCTGCAGGACCTTACTGACCCCTTGATGGTGATGTTTGAACAGCCGGAAGAAGAGCAGGAGGGTATGCCTGAGGAGAACACCTTCGAGGTGACGGAGGCCATTCCTGATGTTGAGCTGTTTGGATATAAAACCTCCACACGCTCCATCCAAGTGCTCAGTGGCGCGTAAGTTGCTCTATTTACTGCTACTGTAGCATCACTGATTAAAGTAGTACTGTAAAACAATAATCGGGTCATTGTTCATTCTACTTCCAGATGGATAGCCTACTCTCATGTGGACTTCTCGGGAAACCAGTTCATCTTAGAGAAAGGTTTCTACAATAACTGCGCTGACTGGGGCTCTCAGGATAATCGCATCTGCTCAGTGCAGCCCATCCTACTGGTGAGGACCACTGTGAAGAGGAGGACACAAACCGATCAGCAGGATCCGATGAGTGCTATGTGTTACTCACATCTTTGTTTGTGTTTGTTTTTAGGCTCCAAGTGACAACTCAATGAGTAGGAATGAGGTGAATATATTGTCTTTTATTGTCATTCTCAGTTTTATGTTGTTTAACACACCTCAGTGTACGTGTTGGCCCGTGACAGCTGAAAATAAGATAAATACTTCCTTTATAGGGACAGAGCAACATTGCAATAGTAACAAATTTGCATTTAATGAGTAAAAGGCTAAAAAAAAACAACAGAAGAATCAAAGGCTTTAAGGCTCCAAATGTGATAATCTGATCTCTAACTATTTTTCTTTACCTCTGTTTGTCAGATAATCCTATACTCTGAACCAGATTTTCAGGGAGAATGTCACATCTTTGACCGCAACCAGGAAGCAGTGTCGGGAAAATTACAGACAAAGTCCTGCCGAGTGGTGGGGGGAAGGTAAGTAACCATTACCCAAGCAGGGAGATGGAGGACAAAGGGAATAAAAAGTCAGAAATACATAGAGGTAAAGAGTAATGTGGGAAAGGTCACTAATAGAAGTAATACAGGTAGTTTTGAGATCGTGCAGGATTAAAAAGATAATGCATTATGGTTGGTGGTCAATTAATAAAACAATATAATAATTTTATTCTCTGTGTTTCAGCTGGGTGCTCTACGAGAATGAACATTACTCTGGGAACTCGTTTGTCTTATCTGAAGGAGACTACCCCAATTTAACCAGCATGGGATGCCCCCCTGGAAACACCATCCGTTCTGTCAAGGTCATGCCGATGGTGAGAAAGCTCTCATATACGACGTAAAATGCTCTGTATTCTCTCTTTTGTCTTGCTCTAAACCTTCATTTCTCCCTGTCTAGACATTCTCAGTTCCCTCCATCTCTCTTTTTGGCCTTGAGTGTCTGGAGGGCAGAGAGATCACCACAGAGACAGAGATCCTCAGCCTGGCTGAAGAGGGCTTCAACAACCACATCCTGTCTGTCAGAGTCAACAGCGGCTGGTAAGTGTTTGTCTCACTGTGTTTGTGTGATCGGGGAGACTGTTTTGCCATGTGCTGTTTGTGTGTTTGCATTTGCAGAAGTCTGTTTGCTTTGATGCATGTCACAAAGTAGCTTTATTTTTTTCTTTACGAGCAGCAGTTTTTCATGCTTTTATGACAGTGAGGTAATCAAAAATAAAAATTACATGGACTGGACATCTGCTGATAAAACTGTTAAACATTGTGATAGTCAGCTGATACAGAGGACAAATAAATTAAACTACACCAAAATGCTTCTTTTGGTTGACAGAAAACAGTTTAATTTTGTCTCTCTTCCTTTGCAGTTGGGTAATATGTGAACACAGCAACTACAGGGGGCGCCAGTTCCTGCTGGAACCAATTGAAATCACCAACTGGCCAAAGTTTAGCTCACTACACACTATTGGCTCAATGTATCCAGTCAGACAGGTTTGTTAATCTTGTCATCTTTACAAATTCTTTTTAACAACATAGCCATAAAGTACTCATATAAAAAGGCTAAATATGCCTGGTGCAGAAATTTGAAGTTCAAAAACCCAATTTCAACCAATCTTATGTCATTCATTTTGTGTTTGAACTGCACAGATCTGTGAATCTTTTAATGACAATGTATTGTGGTACTTTGGCTCCTGCAGAAACGCCACTTTTTCCGCATCAAGAACAAAGAGAGAGGCCTCTTCATGTCCGTCCAGGGCGGTGTGGAGGAGTTGAAGTCAGGACGAGTGGTGGTGACAGCAGAGGTGGAGCCAATGAGTGACCTCTGGTTCTATCAGGACGGCTTCATCAAGAACAAGGTAGTGCATGATTCGAAGGCTATAATGTGGCAGCATCTTACAAACCTGAACTTAAAATTTTAAGTCTTCTGAGCTGCTCTGATCATGTACTGTGTGTCTTCTCTGTAGCTGTCCCAAACCACGAGTCTTCAGGTGATGGGCAACATTGAGCCGGCAGCCAAGGTAGTTTTGTGGACAGAGACCCGGCAGCCTATCCAGACCTGGACAGCCCACATGAAAGGTCTCATCTCCAGCCTTACTTTCCCTGGCATGGTCCTGGATGTCAAAGGTATGAGGAGAGAAGAAGAAAACATGGGCATTGGGCAGTTTCATTTAAATATTCATTTGATTGCATGCTTCCCTAAATGTTCTTAAAATGATTGAAAAGTTGTAAGAGTTATTTAAGTTCCCATTTCAAATTAAGAACCGGTATATGATAGCATTCATCCTGTGAAAAACCTTCTGTTGTTGCTCATTATATAGTCTCTTGATTTCACTTTATTTTCTTCTCTTCTTCTTTAGGTGGCAAAAGCTACGACAAGGACCATGTGGTGGTAATGCCAGAGGATGAGGAGAGGCCAAGCCAACAGTGGGAGATAGAGTTGCTATAAAAAACCTCATGTTCTACTTTACTCAGCTTCCCAAAGCAGTGCATCAACAGTGCTTTTCTTCACATCTCCAGAATATTCCCTTCACATTCTGGGAGCCAACTGCTGTCACTGCCTTATGATGTGATTTATTTCAGTGCCTGTATTTTCTTTCTTTTTTTCTGATCTCCATGATCCATTAAGTGATATAAACACACAGTACTACAGTGAGCAACACAAGACCCAAAAAGCTGCACCAGACAGTTTTTCTGTATTTGTTAGTTTGTACTTATGTCATGAAATGATTCCATTTTCTTCAAGTCAGATAATGATTTACTGTATGCATAACAAAGAAAACTCTTAGTGCCTTGATGTGGTGCAGTGACTGGTGTTATCACATGAGTTGGAAAGCAAGTTTAAATGTATTTTTGAGGATGTACTGAGCTGCTATATACAGACCCAACAGTGGGTTTGTACCACTGTTGTTTAAAGTGGAGCAAGTGGAGCAAGAACTAAGTTTGAATTGCTTCTGGACACTGTTTTCCTGGAGTGAACACCAAGTGGCTACCAATGCTTTATACAGATAGTGGATGGATGAAGCCAACAGAATGTGTAGTTTGCAAGAAATGTATGTTATGCTTTTTTAATGATATTTTTATATATGTGTGTCACTGTTTGTTTTGTGGGAAATGTTGCAGTTATGTTACAGTATACTACACTGCATGCTGCAGTGCAATGACATGGGTTATATGTCTATATGTATATGGGTTTCTGTCATGTTTCTCTGTTAAGTTGTTACCTGGAAATCTATGTTACCTGCATCAGCTCTATGTTAATATATGAACCCAAAGATATAATGTCAAATGTGATGTAAAAGGGGGTGGTTTTAAAATATTGAACACAAAAATAAATAATGTTAAATAAAACAAAGCCAATCAATTGATTGCAAAAGAATAAAAATATCATAAACATTTTTTCTTGTATAATCATGTGAAACTAAATCCTCTTTCCACTGTTTAAAAAAAAAAAATCCACTGAATTCACCCACTTATTGCATTTATCTTGATTTCTTTGTGCTCTGTAGTAAAAAAACAAAAAAACAACAACTTTGTTACCAAAGGGGTCAAAATTATATTGAGCTTCAGATTTTATACAGCACTGATCACATTTCCTCTCCGTGCTGACAGCAAGAAAAAAAAATAGGAACGTGTTCTACTCATAAGTGTTGATGTCATTCTGGCTTAAATGGACTATTTTGTTCAGTCCTGTACAGTATTTACCCAGGCTGTCTTTCATTCATACACCCCCTCACTGCATTCACCCATTCATACTTTCATCTACTCAGTTTCACTGCCTGTTTAATCTGTAACTGTTTTGTGCTTCTACAGGTAATGACTTTCAGAGTTGCACTAAGCCAACGTGAAGAACATAATGTGCAAAATGTAAAACAACCTCTAATGGTACCTTCAGTGTTTCATTTTGATATATCTGATGCTTCAAATAACTGCAACTCTTAAATAATGAATTGCAGAAAGAGGAGAAATACGAATATCTCAACTTGCTCTAAACTGATTCTAATCATTTCCTGGATGACACAATCACTATGGTTTCTTTAAAACTGTGGTTTGTGTGCTGGTCTTCATTGATGTGTACTCTCTTTTATTGATATTGTTTTTAGTTTTTCTGTAATCACAGTTTTTTTTAGTTTCATCTTTTCAGGCTTTCTCAGATTCCTACGTTTGGTGTGTATTGTGAGGAATGTGCAGACCTTGAGTGGGTGACACCATCACACCCACAGAGATTCATCTGCCTCATTAACATCCTCTTTAAACAAAATTTCAGCAGCATTTTATCACTTTCTCGCCTCTCACATATCAGTTGATACTTGAACTGATTTATATTCTTCAAATGAAACTTTTGGCACAAGTTCAAGCAGGAAGACAACTGAGCTTATTTTGTCATCACACTATTATTCAATGATTTCATTGTGTTCTGTGTTCTGTGATTATCTTAGCTGAACCATCTCACCTGTTTTTGGTTTTTACTTCATTTAGTACTTGCATTTAAACTGAAACTTAAGCTTCTTTTAGTGCAACTACAATTTACTTTTCGTATCCCTGTTTTGACAAAATTTTCACTATTTTCTAGTTAAAAACTGCTTTGTTGAGTGTAGCAAACCTTAGTTAGTAGTACAGCTGAGAGCTAAAAGAGCTTGCTGCAGATCAGCTTTGTTTGTAATAACCACACAGGTCTCATATTTCTCTGTGCTCTGCAGGTGAACAGCAGGTAAAAGTTGAGCAGCACGGAAGACTGGATAGATTAAATCATTGAGAGGAATACATTTGTTCAGCGGATTCATCATGCTCAGGTAGCTCTGTGTTTTCTATACGAAATGATTTTATAAACATGTGTGTGTACTTTGTCTGCTCTCTGTCTTTCTGTCAGGACTGAGGGAAAAGGTCAATAAGAGTTTAGGAGTATCAGATTGTTATCACTGGCAGCCAGGAATGCGGGATCTGAAAAGGCCCCTTGTTATCTCTTGTGACACAATTTAATTTAATTTTCAGTTGTTGGAGTCAAAAGACCATCAGGTTATACATGAGCACACCAGTCTTCAGAAGATCTGTTTTACCTTGAAACCAAAGTTCCACCCTCACTTGCTTACAGAGATGACTGGTATGTTGTCTGGTGGGTTTGTTTATCAGTGTCTGGTCTGACACAACAGTAATTCCTCTCTGATCATTAACTTTTTGGCCAAATCAGCCACAGAATCTACAGCCTAAGTCACAACAAAGGTCACCTGTAAACAAACCTGACTGTCCGGATTCCTCATTGGCTAGGAAAGTTAGTATTTTACAAGTGGGTTGTCATGGAAATTATATAGACCAATGGTGTTTGTTGTAGGTGTGAAGATAGTGGACAGTGATTGGTCAGATGTTTTGATAGGCAGTCAGGTGGCTGTAGTGGGAGCAGGTGTGGCATAGTGAGCGTGGGATTGAGACACAGTACAGTACTGATTAGAAGAGGTTGTAAAAGGAACTCCACCACCTCCACACAGCTGCCACAGGGTTCTGTTACAGGTAGGAAAAATAAGCAATCTTTTAAAGACATTGTAAGAAAATGTTGAACGTGTGTTATTCTGTCATGTGTTTGTTTTGGTATGTAGTCTCCTCAAGTGTTTATAGATAAACACTTAAGGTAATATAGCCGTTTTGTTGAGAAAACTATTGGTTCTATGAATAAACTGTCATTAAGTGACTGATCATTGAACAAAAATCCAAATTCAGCGTAACCTTTCCCTTCCCCACTATCTACTCCACCAAACTGGGTGCAAGTTTGTTTTTATACTGGACCCATCTGACTGTGTGGGTTAATGTAATTTACTGTATGTTTCTGTATTAATATAGATAAATGGTATGACATTCTTTGTTGCAGGTAAAACTAAACCATGGACCCTGAGTATTTCAAGTCCTACGTGAGTAGACTTTTCCTGTCCTGTCTTCCCTGTCATTGTATTATAACTCTGTTTACTCAGATACCACCTTTGTAGATAACATAATCAGGTTGTGCTCTGATTCTCTGCATACTTTCTAACCTTATCCACAAAAGTCACTACTTTTCCAAAAGTAGTAGGTTGTTTTTCCAGCCTACTACTTTGCCAACCATGTCCCCACTAGTCACTGCAGTAGTATAGAATATTTGAGATTCTTTAAATTCAAGAGTGATAAAAACTGACTTCTATCTTTGCTTTTCTTGTGTTGAGTCATTCATGGTGCATCTGTAAGCCTGTTATTACGTCATTTCTTTTTTTTTTGTCATACTTTTGATAGAATCACACAGGGTCTGTGGGATATAAATACAGGGTCTGTATTTATCTCCCTATTTATCTCATAGGAGATGTGTTGGGGTACCCTTGGAACAGTGCGACCCTTCTCCAATTTCCATCCTGAGAAAGATGTTTCGGATATCCAAGCAGCGCTGGAGAAGAAAGGTACTAGTAGAGTAAAGCTGGTTTCGGAAGCATGGATAAATGTGTGCACAATTCTGCTTTTCTCTTGCCTCTTAACATTCCTCGCCCCAGTATTAACTGCTCAGTATTGTATCATAACTGAAAAGCAAACACTGTGTACCTGGCTCAGATGCTGTGACCCTGGTGAGTATCCTAACCAATCGGAACAACGCTCAGAGACAAGTGATCGCCAGTGCCTTTGAAGAGAAGACGCACAAGGTAAAGAAACAAATAAAAACAACATGTTTATAATGGCCATTTTTTAAATGGAAAAGCCTCTAAAACAACATTCAGAATCTAAACCGTGAAACTCACTGGTAATACTGTGCATGTGGCAATTGACATCTGTCTGTTTGCTCATCTGTAGCTTCCATGTGTTTGCTGATCAAATATTATTTAAAGGGTTTGAACACACCTTTGTTTAGAGAAGGAGTTTAGCAATATACACTTAATGTAAATAATGTAACAGTGAGTCATAGGTTTACAGAGAACTTGAGTTATTAGAATGTTGTGTTATTACTTATACATTTAGCGGCAGAGTGCAGGTTTAAATCCTTTTCTTTCTTTTATTCTCTTTCACACAAAAAGGTGGTTATGTCTGGCAGGCCCATATTTTCACAATGTCACAGAACGTTTTCTCTTATTCTTGGTATTAATGTTTATGTAGATTATTGCTGAAGCTCAATTACAAGTCATTGAATATTGTATTTTAACAAAAAAATAAAATATATGCATACATGGTGATGGTGTAAAATATTCACATGATAATAAAAGACCTGATATTAAAAAACATAACCAGAGGCAAAGAACGCAGCTCCACATTTGTAGATATTAGATTCCTGGGCTTTATTTTATTACTGGGCTCATACCATGGCCACTTTCCACAGGCAAAAAGAGGAGTGGTGTCGAGGTTGTCATCAGCTTTGTCTGTTGTTAAAATCTTAGCTAGGTCTGTTTCACCCGTGAGAGTTAGCTGTTGGCTGAACTGTTTGCAAGTAGCAGCTGTAGCAAGTAATGTGGCTATGGATACCTGCAGGTTAATACACCACAAGCACCATTTTACAGCAGAATGCTGGTTCAGCTATGTTTGAAGCGTTCTTTTTTATGTAGACAAAATTAGTATTTCTTGTATCTGCATACATCTACTGTTTGTACAGTGTGTACAGACACAACCTGAGACAATATCTAGAATATGAGAAAGCATCTTACTCTCTGGTGTCCCAGGACCTGGCATCTGCTGTGAAGAAAGCTCTGGATGGAGATCTGGAGGTTCTGCTGCTGGAGCTGCTGATGCCCCCTCAGCAGTTTGAGGTTCACCGCCTACAACAGGCCATGGTGGTGAGTGGGTGTTTGTGTACATATTTTGGGGGGCTTGAGCAGGGATTTTACGCCTCCTGTCTGTTATATATCCCCAGATAGCCTGCATATACAGTATGTATGTGCTTGTGTGTGTGCAGGGTTTAGGCACAGATGAGGAAACACTCATGGAGATCCTGTGTACACGATCTGGAAAGCAGCTTCAAGAGATCAGTGCCGCATACAAACAATGTAAATCACAGAATTTTCCTTGCGTTCCCTCAGATTTTTGATTGAATTGATTGTTGTGGACATTTAAACCTCCGATACATAATCTCTTGTATCCTGACATTTGCCTTATTTTTTGTTTGTCCCTTTTCAGTGTACAAGAAGGACCTGGAAAAGGAACTGAAAGGAGAAACCAGTGGAGACTTTGCTAAGCTTGTGGTGGCTTTGCTGAATGTAATTTCAGTATTTACTTCCTCTGCCCTCACCTTTTACATCATAACTAAAACAACTGGCCTCATAGCTACAATAAAACTCCAACAGTGGGCATTGTTCTCCCACCATTCATATTATTAACCCAATTTATCTTCAGTGTGACACAGCAGCTTTATCTGAAACACTAGAGAAGATTGATTGATTTTTCATAATTTCATTACATTTAGATATTACCATGAAATTGCAGTTAAATATTTTTTCATTCCTCTCTCCCAACAGAAAGAAAATGTTGCTGGTGTGGTTCAAAGAGATATTGAGGTATTGTTTTCCATAGTTTTGTGTGTGTGTGTGTGTGTGTGTGTGTGTGTGTGTGTGTGTGTGTGATATAATAAGGGACATTACTTGCATTCTGGCACAGGAAGATCTATCTAAAGTTTGCAATAAGAAACCTCTCATTTTTAGTGGCACTGTATCAGACATGGGTATACTGCTATTTAACGTCTAAGGAAGAAGTAATTTCATCCTTTCTTTCAGTATTTTTTGGTTCCTAAACTCAGAATGGGTCCAAGGAAGCTTATGTACACAGATTTTAGAAAGCTTTTTCAAGAAAGCTGGCATAATACACTTGCAGCCCTTGTATGGAGCATGTAGTGCGTGTAAGCCAGAGTTGACGAAGATTTCAGATTTTCTGACTGTGTCTTCCTGTTTTGATTCTTCCAGTCTCTCTCTGCGTCAATAAATGGGAAAAAAGCCGATGCAGGACCATGGATTGACATACTGACCTCGAGAGACTCAGACCATCTTAATAAAGGTGAGACTATAACTATATTTTTCTTACATAGTTATTTCATATTAGTTTCAGTGATTTTGAAAGACATCAGTGTTTTGTTATGACCTTGCATATCACTGACAGTGTTGATGGGACTGGAGCTGGAGATTGGACAGATGGTGGATGAGGTTGTGGAGAAACGATTCTCTGGAGACATTCGACTGGGTTTGAAAGTTTTAGGTAAATATTGTTTGAGATTGTGTTTACAGTAACTGGTACACACTGTGCATGTTGATCAGTGATGGACGTTTCTTGATAACTGTGTCATGACAGTGCAGTGCATTCAAAGCCCTGATGTCTACCTCGCTAAAAGACTAACTACCATGAAGGTAAGATACTGTCATCATTAACTGTTTCTTTTTATCTGCCGCTTGTTTGTGAAAGGATGGTATGGTGATCAAACTGATGAATGGAGCAACTGATCAATTTTCATTCTTTATTCATCCATTCATTCATTTTGTCTCATTACTCCAGGCATTGTTTTCATGACAACTTTTACATGTAAAGGAAATCTTCTGGAAATCTCACATTGTTAAATACACAACAGTTCACACAAAACATTTCCCTCTCACAGACATCGATAGTGCAGGGGATTATGGTGTCTCACTCTGAGGAAGATCTGCTGTGCATCCGAGTTGCCTACCTTAAATTAACAGGCACATCTCTTTACACTGCTCTACAGGTGTGTTCATATGCATAATATTGTCATGAATACAACACTTTAAATTCTTCCAAGGGAAAAGTATAGACATTGTTTTATGTAAACCTTGTCTTTTTCCAACAGACACAGTTCAAAGGAGAGCATCTACAGGCTCTGCTGGCCATCTGTCGATCTGAAGATTAAACAACAGCTACAAATTTTGAGTAGCTCCATTTCATTCATTTATATAGTTCTTTTTCCCCTTGCTTCAGTCTATGGTTGTGCAAAAATAAACTTTATGGTCTATTGTGACTTATTATATTTTATGGAATCTCATTTAATTGCCTGCTTTGCATATCCTTGTTTCAGTAACTTTCAATAACAAATACATGCAGCTAAGTGTTACAAGGAAGTTATGTTGGATATTTTTTGAGTGCAGTTTGGGCATTTTGTTGTATTTTAATATCTGATCCAATACTTCCTCTTTATACTGATGTTGTATCTACAAACAGTACAGTACAGTGTTTATAAGCTCAAATGGAGCTTATAAACAGAATGATAATTTAATAATTTAATATTAGAATATCATTGTCTTTTTCATTAATGTTTCAATTTTAGATTTAACGTTAATATCCAATTAAATAATGTGTGTACATAAAGAGTAAACAATCACAGTTCAAAAGTTTATATGTCACTCTTAGCTAACTCAGTCTAGCATGAGTTCCACCCAGCCTTTAGACTGTTAAACATTGAAATAGTTAGCTGTGTCACCTCCCTCTAACACACCTACATTACTACCCATATTAGTAGCCTCGGTCATCACATCACATTTTCAATAATGAGTGACTCCATGTGCCCCACAGAGTTCAGACCCATTACATTACATGTTCCTTGTTACAGATTTAACAAATACCTTTAGTTCATAAACTAACACATTGTTAGTTTAAGAGCAATCTGCTAATGTTTAACATACATAAAAAGCCTAGATTTTCCTCAATCCATCAGTCCCTTCATAGGAATACTTACTTCAGTTAACTTTCACTGACCCTCAGGAACATTAAAACATTGAAGAACAAGAGATTTTTCCTTCAGGTGAGTTTTGCTACCCACAGTTCTTGAACTGTGGGTAGCCTGCTCTACAGGCACTAGAGAACTGTCTCTAGTGCCTGTAGAGCAACAACGGCACTAGAGAAAACAGCAGAGAAGCTTTGACTGCTGAGCCTCCATTTTGTGTATTGGTGTTTAGGCTGGTTGATATTGTCATTATTGTATTGGTGGTTGAAGAGTTGGTTGTAGTTTTGGTGGGAGGGATGGTTGTAGCATTTGTTGCAGTGGTTGAGACACTCGTTGCAGTGGTAGTCGCAGACATGGCTGTAGTGGAATTTGGGGCAGTAGCTGTTGTGGTTGTTGGTGTGGCATTTGCAGTGGTGGTTTGGGCAACAGTTGTAGTGGTGGTCGCAGACATGTTAGTAGTAGTGGTTGAAGAAGCAGATGTAGTTGTTGCCATGGGGCTGGTTGTGGTGGTTTGGACAACAGTTGTAGCAGTGGTCACAGATATGTCAGTAGTTGGGAAAGTAGATGTAGTTGTTTCCATCGGGATGATTGTACCTTTTGCAGTGGTGGTTTGGACAGCAGTTGTAGCAGTGGTCGCATACATGTCAGTGGTGTCTGTGGATGTTTGGTTGGTCGTATCACTTGCTGTGGTGGTAGGGGATGTCATAGAGTTGGTTGCTGGCAAATTCTTAGCAGTAGTTGTTCCATTCATTGAAACATTGGCAGGTGGAGGTTTGGTGTTTGGTCCAGGTGTCATGACAGTAGAAGAAGAAACATTACATAAATCAGTCAGTGTAAACTGAGTTCCAAAAAATACCGTATTGCTGAAACTGGCTTGCTGGCTTATACTGCCCTAATGTGGAAAAATGGACTACAAAATCCCTTACCAGCAAACAAATCCAATCTAATCAGGTTGTAACAGCTAGTTTGAACAGTTTTAAAAACTTTTATTCCGCAGTTACAACAAGCATTTTTCTATAACTATTATGGGAATATAATACTGTGATACCACAATTAAAAAAAAAACTGAAAAGATTTGAAATAAAAGATTTGATGACAGTACAAGGCCTGTTAAATTACATGAAAAACTCATCTGACCTTTTCAGGACAATGAGGGAAGTCAGTAGGACTCAACCGCACTGACCACATCTACAGTATTGCAATTAAAAAGATTATGAGTAGTTACCTGTGTTAATGTCAGCAGAGCCAGTGTGCAAAATTCCAGAGTCGGTATCTTCATGGTGGAGAGCCAAGAGGAGGCAGTGATGCACCAGAGATGTTACTCAAAACGTTCAGCACAGAAGAAAGGTTAAAGTGTTCTCTAAGGCTGTGAAAGTTCTTCAGTGGAAACCCCGTTAACTTCCTTCTGGGAGACTGGGTGGAACTTTTTTGTTCTGGCTTTTATACACAACTACCGTGTGTCGGGAGGGGTAGGTGTGAATTTATGACGAACAGTATGACCTAACCCTGGATCCAGGAGCTTGGTTGAGGAGGTCTCTGTGAGACGTGCATGTGAGTGTGGAGGGCATCCTTGTTTGTGCAACTGGACTTCTCACCTTTGTAATAACTGCCATGCATGACGACATTTTGTTACTATCGATAAAAATATTATAGTTAAAAATTACTGTAGAGTTCAAGTGATCAAATACACAGTCATCTTCACAGTTTTCATGACACTGGTCAGTTATTAGTTGTGAGGAAGAAGGACTTCTTGTCATATCATAAAAATTCCCTTTAGCTAACCCTTCAGTCAAATTCATACTTGCTGTGCATTTTAGAACACCTTCAGTTGTTTGGGAAACATTGTATAATATATAACTTATTTGTTTTTTATGGCCTTAGCAATGATGGCAAACATTCTACTTCCTCAATGTGATGTTGACACCTGGTTTAATTTTTAACCTCAATAAATGTATATGGCATTCCCTCAAAATGAATCCTACCTGCTTCCATTCCAATGAATGGAGGCAGGTAGATTAATCATAAAGAGAAACTTCCAGGTGGATGATTGACAAGCTGGTAAACAAATGGGCCACAATATTATGTCCTAGGGTGAGCTTGAGTCACAGGATGAAGGTCATTTTAATTCTCAAAAACATCCTTGGGTTTCGGTCAGAGTAAAAACTTTAAATAATCTCTTTATGGTTTATTAGTTTACACCTGACAGAAAGTGCCAATAAAGCCTTTTCAAAGCATCACAAGCCATATTGTTTGAATTTTCAGACACTGAAATCAAGAATGACTTTAGTTTGTTACATTGGCTTATTGCTTATTTATATAATAATGTCTTTAACATTGCTTTAGGTTTAATTTTTAAAAATCACCAGATCAACATATCACCATGTTTGGAAGTAATTTCAGCCGTGTCATACAGTTTTTCTTTTCTTCTTTATTAACTCTTTTATTGATTTTCATACCAAAAATGTGAGAGTCAGAGTGTGATCAGACACTATCCCTCTGCCCCTTTTCCTCAAACATTATCACACCATGCAATATCTTGACTGACCACTGTCTGTGTGTTGTGCCAGCAAAAACCTGTTTGACACCACAGAGGGAGCATATCCATCATCCATATCGTGTTTCGAAGGTTTGTCTTTATGCTTATTATTTTAAAAAATGCGCAACATGGAAAAGAAAAAGATGTTTTAGATTTTTTTTTTTTTCATTTTGACAATTTAATATTGTAAAAACAAATGCCAGTACATGTTGGTAAGATTTTGTTTATTTGATATTTATTTGTTTTGAGATGTACCAAGATAAAGCAAATATTCATACTACCACTTGTGATGCTGTGTACAAACAATTACACTAATACACACAAAAAAAGTTGTTTCAAAGGTTAACACAACTACTATACAGCGTGACAAGTCTACAGGTAAAAATTACAATGTAGTCATTCATTTATAACTGTTTTATTATATTATATATTTATTATAAATGTATTTGATTAAATAAATAATTTCACATGAGATAATAAACAGCCCTGCAGTATGTACAAAGTGTAAATGGGATTCAGGTATTTCACCCTCAAATACAGATCAGGCAGCAGTAATTAGTTTAAACAAACATGCTTAAACTCTCTGTGATTCATGGGCTGCTGCTTTTTGCTTCACACATCAACGCAGGATCTGATTCATGTCTCTCTAAGCTGTCATCTGTTAATTAGTAGGCTGACTCTGTCACTTGAAAATCTGTTCATAATCTCATAAACCACAGTTTTATTTGACACAAAAAATGTTTTTCCTCTACACCTAACATTCTAAAGTAAGCTCAGATTTGCTAAACAGTGTTGTAGTTTGAGGTTCACTTCAGCTCTGAGCCTCAAGAGGGCACTCACTGCCAACGTGCTTGAAGAATAAAAGATACAAACAGCAACCTGACAGAGGATAAGACGTTGCTCTGTCCATTCTTTGTTGTCGTGGTGGTCATGGAATTTGTGCTGCCAGTGCTCGTCATCGTCATGGGCCTGTTCGCAGTCGTCATGCTGGTCGTGGACATCTGGTTACTGGTGTAATTGGTTCCTGTGTTGTTGTTGTTATTAGTGGTGCTGTAATTGGATGGCAAGGTTGTATTGGAGGTGTCATTATTCGCCATCGATGTGGTGCTAGCTGATGATGGAGTCGGTGAGGGCTGGATAAGGAAAGTAAGAGGTGTCAGACATAGAAATGTATGTTATAACGTGATTTTGTAATTAATGGTACAGAGCATAATATTTGGTATTACAGTGTAAAAATGCTCACAAAGCATGTTTTTCAAATTTCAAAACAGTAATTTGAAAAAATAAACGTGCAGATATTAAATAATGCTGGCATGAACTTGATGAAGTGAATGTTATTTACTTTTATTAGAACTTTTTGTGGTAGAACATTAATTTTTTTTTTCTATTTGTACCACTGATTAACCACTTATTTTCTGGCTTTGTGTACATCTCCCTGTCTATCTACGTTAGAATTTTTACCTGTGTGAAGACAAATCCCAGCAGAGCCAGTGAAGACAGCCCCAGGACAAGGATTCTCATACTGGATGAAAGAGGTTTTCCTCTTTAAGAAAAACGGAAAGCTGGAGATAATTTGTCAAAACGTCCTTAAGGTTTAGGCCAGTCATACACTTCAGTGTCTGTGCTAAGAGTCTTGGTTTTGTAAAATGTCTTCTCCCAGAAGCTGGCCTTTTATAAGGCATTCAGATTATTCACCTGATACCTGTTTTCTTTCAGGAAGTCTGGCCTCAGTCTCCACCCCAGTGATAAACCACAAATGCAAAACCCCACACTAAGCCAAGTGAAATTTATTTAGATATGGATATAAGAGGTGCCCTCATAAAGTGCTACTGAGTGTTACTCTGAGGATTATTACATTAAATCAGACAAAAGTACAGTTAAGCTACAATTATACATCTGAATTCAAAGTTCTGTAATTGTGCATTGATTCATACACCTGTTATTGCATTTAGACCACACCCTGGGTTCTCAAACAGCGTGGTTGGGCAAATTTATCAAACTTGAATGGAAAAAAACACCAATTACCTTCAATTTAAAGAGACAAGATGACTTTCATTATAAGCATTTCTCTGTTGTTTTAAATTTGTCAGATATTCAGCTGTACAATAATTCCAGGTTGAATTAGTTTTTGATTATCCCTTTAGTTTCTAAGAAAAAACAACATGAAACCCTGAAAACTATATTTTACCTAAACAATTCTCATTATATTCCACATCCAAAGTTATACAAATTGACTTAAACTCATTGCTGGCAGAGTCATTGCAGGGAAACGAAACAAAACATTAAAGGTGATTCAAACAAACATCCTGAATTTGAATGTGATGTTTGAATAAAATGGAATTTATTTTTAATATCAAAGCCAAAATGCAAAGGAGGTGGCAGCTGTCTACCATTCCCAGTTCTTTTTAGTAGAACTGAGGTTCTTGTTCTTATAGGATTAATCTAGTTCTTTTGAATGTTCCTACCAGTTCCCTCCCAGCTGCTAATATGGGTTTTTTTTGCTTTGTTTTTTTTTACTTTGAAGAATAGATTTAGAGTCCATTGACAATCAAATTTCAGTTTTATTTGCTGCAAAATCCAGAGAAATTTTATGTGCACTATTTGGCATTGCGTGAAACATAGTTTTAACATTAAAATCATTGGGTTATACATCATTTATATAGATTGTGAGGCGCAGTATTGGTTAAAATCAGAAAAGAGCTCAGTGCGAACAAAGCACTTCATAGCCTTAGTGTGCTACAAGTGTGATAACCATCAAATAAGAGGATCCCAGAGTCAGAAAGCAAACATTTTTAGCGAGGAAAAGTGAATCTGTGACTTTTTTCCCTTGATATATGAAATGATTTGTGAAGTTAATAGGAGAACAGTTCTTGGAAGTGCACCACAGAGTCCCTCGGTTGTACACTTTCAACTCTACGAGCTGTAGATCAGAATGGAGATGACAGGCACCAGCAGTTGACCGTAGCACCTGAACAAAGGGGTAGACCCTCCTTTGAGCGTCGTAGCTGAAGTTGTTGGAGTGCTAGCAGTCACAGCTGTAGAATGCTGAGTGGTGGATGCTGTGGATCCAGAGCTTTGAGTTGTTGCAGAGGATATTGTGGGCTGCTGTGATGTAGCATTGGTAGCTGTGGAGTGTGAGGAGACAGTAACGGTGGAGGAGGTGGAAGATGGCCCTGTGGTTGTAGGATTGCTGGTGCTGGAGGTTACGTTAGGAGAGCTGTTGTTGGGCAGTAGTGTGGTCACTGTAGGCTGGGTGGTATGAGCTGATGTGGTGCTGTTGCTCATCACTGTTGCATTTGTCATATTTGTGTTGACGTTATAAACTGTTGTGGTTTCTCCCTGGAAAATAAAACAAGAGTTTGCATTGCAGAAGAGATGTGATCAGTTCAGAGTCACATTATGTGTAAATTAAGACAATATTCTTGGTACCTCTGCTCCAGGAGGTGGAGACATGGTATTTTTAGCATAGGATAAAGACTCGAGGCTGGGGGAAACAGCTAACTTCACTCTGTCCAAAGTTTAAAACAACCCTGAAACTGTAATAAACAATACCTATATTTTATTTAGCCCATAAAGGAATAACAATATAAAAACAATAATTAATGATTTTTTTAAAAAAAGGAATTACATCTTGGAGCTATTTCTTGACTAACAACAGCATGTCTGCCTACCACTTCTGTGCAGTATCTTTGGCTACGTCATAGACCAGATATGGTCAGTGTGGACACATTTTGATTTTGATCTCTGACCAGGAGCAGTGATACCACACCTGGCAACATCTCTGTGTCTACACACAGTCGCTGTTTCCAGTGGTTAGTCAAATAGTTCCAGCATACACTTAACACTTAAATAAACAAGGTGTCTTCAAGGTCTTTAAAGGTGTTGGTAGGGTTTTTTTTTGTTTTTTTTTTTTTTTACTTTGGATGGAGCAACATGAATGAAAAGCTAAAAAAGAAATCCAAGAAACAGATGATAGTACCAGGCATAGTAACATCATAATTATATGAGAAGATAACTTAATGAGAAGATAAAATCATATTGTAGTCTGCAGCACTTGTCACGGGGCTAAATTCTCTTTCTACTCTCTGTTTCCTTCACTCAACACCATTTTATACTGTGTGCATTTCCTGTCTGTATCATACTTTCAATCTGTGCCATAGATAAAGCCTTCCTACTGCACAGTGAGTCTCTGTGCTGGTGACAAGTCATTTGTCACCAGCACAACACACCATTCAAAGGTCAGACACCTGCTGCTTCATCTGAGTACATGAGGCATGAAGACATTAATGGCACTTTGCATATTCCTGTGGTTGATAGAGACGTGCAGTACATGTTGGCCCTGCACTCTCTGTGTTATGTAATTGTCCCCTGGCTGCCTACAGTATAAGTGCATCTGTCTCTTTGTTGTATTTCATATCCCCTCTAGACTGGACCCGTACTTTATTTTTCCTGAGAGGTATCTAGTTTAGCTTGAAATGGGAGCGCTGCAGTGGCTGACGCAGAGTAGCTGCCACCAGCAGAAGAAGGGATTAGTGAGAGCTGACAAAATAAAGTAGGTTTAACATATTCAGTTTCACAGAACTGTGGCAGTGGAGGAACAATAAATAGATATCTTGGTCATTGTTACGCAGATGTGGAGCAAATGAAATAATAATTTCACAGTACAAGTTTGGTAACAGTTTTCAGAGGAAATGGCGCGAAAGGTTCACGAAATCTAATGACTAACAAAAATTTACATATTTGTACAGAAAAACTATTAATTAAAAAAAGAAAATAAAAACAAAAACCACACAAAATTACAAAACCAGTAACTAATTCATAGGTCAAGAAGAAATGTGGAAGCGTGGCCCTTAAAAAACTCAAAGAAATAGCAAATACCATGGCAAACTCTATCTGCTGGGAAAGATCATGTAATATAAAACTAAATAGACCTTGTGGTGGCTACTGTTTTCAAGGTCAAGGATTAATTTTCTGTTTCAACGTAAAATTCTAATTTTTTATTCATGCGTGCATCTGTTATTCTTCTCTTGGTTACATGTTAATTCTTTGCAAGAGACTGATTGTGATTTTTTTGTCTTCAGTAGTACATACAATCCAGTCAGAATTTTTTCTGCTTAGCTCCATTTGCCTAGAGCTTGAGATGCATTTAAATGTTTCATTTACCTCTGGCTAATTTGAATGCAACCACACTTAAACTAGAAAAACAAAAGGCAGCTGTGTTCAAAATCCAGAAAAATCAGCTGTTCAGCCAGTGTCTACTAATCTGAGAGGCTAAACTGTTTGGTGTTCAGTGGTCCATCACAGGCTTCTGAATGTGAACACAAACTCAGGTTACTTGTATTACAATATGTTTTCCACCAAGTTTCTGAAGTGTCCCCTTACCTTAGTTCTGCCCAGTAACATGAAGGTCACACAGACACAGAGGACAAGCATCCCTGTTTTCTTCATCTTGGTTTTCAGTTATCCCCTTCGTACTGACTGTCTCCACCTTTCTGTCTGTCCTTTTATGTCTGCCAGATCTCCGTAACACTGGTGCTGATAACTGATAGTTGTGAGGGAGTGCTGAGCAGAAAAAAAAAATCAAGCATTGCACACACCAACCTGACCTGCAATAATAATGCTAAAAGAGAACACTTATGATGTGATGTGTAAATTAGAACTATGGCATGAGGAAAGGCTGGTGCAGAAAAGACATTCAGTATTTTGTCAAACTAGATTTTCTTTCTAAAGCTAGGGTTACACTTTGTTTTTTCCCTCTTGCCAAAATGCCACCTGGGTCAACCCTGGAGATTAAAGCAAGCACTGGCATCATGGACTGTTCCACCTTATACAGTAGTGTGATATACGATGGATGTTCTGCATGCAGCTCTGCATAGCTTTTTAGTGTCTCTCAGCTCTCAGTTTTGGTTTTTCAGACACATAACTTTTCTGTTTCCGTTCACTCTCACTGATCTCAGAGCACAGTTTTTGGCCACCAAGGACATCTTGCATTGAAAATTCCTTTTTATGTTTAACTTTTCACTGTCGACCAAGCTTAGATGAAGAAGTAAGAAACTCGAGGGAAGAAAGTCAGCTATGGAAAAGTGATATGATAAGGTAATTCACCCAAAAATGGAATGTAACCACAGAAACCCATCAATGGAGATTTCCAGGGTTACACTGATAACACAAGAATTCTGCTTTGCTTACTTCATTTTTTCCACCACAGTGAATATTATTGTGATTAAAATTTGGTGAATAAGACACGTTTGATTTCACCTTGCCTGTTGACTTGCTGCTAAAGGAGCTGTTGGAATAACTTAATAAAGCAGAAAGGAATGTACCCCTGTGATATTTAATTTCTGATATCAAGTTTGTGCAAACACTTGAGGTAAAACTGGCATCTTATCACTTTCTATGAAACAAAGCAACAATGTGATGCCTTCATGGACCTATGTATGAAATAATAACATTTTTGTATGGTTCTACGAAATATGCTTCATTTTGGAATAACATTGGATACAAGTTTTTCCAGTTTTAAACTTAGAGTAGAGTTTCACTTTCAAGCGAAATCCACACCAGCTTTTACCTTGGTTTGATCCAGTGTATTTTCCTATAAAACCTTGACTAGTATATTTTTAAAGAAAAGTAAACAGACAATCCTACTCATTTTGATTCTATTAGGTTAAAGATGACAGAGGGAAGGGTGTGACAGAAAGGCTTCAAGTGAAAAGTTACCCAACTCTCACCAGTACAAATGTAACCCACATCATATATAAAGCAAAAAAGAGTCTATTTACAGACAAACTGGGCCCATTTTATTGACTTTATTAAAGCACATAAACCATAACACATAATCAGTTTTCTTTCATCATCATCATAAAATCTCAAGGACAGAGAGAGGGAAACAAACTTGTTCCTGTTAAAAGCTGCTCTGGTGACTATGAGATCACAGCCAGTCCTTTGTGGTGCTTTATCAGCTGTGTTATCACCGTGCTCAATATTTCCTGGTTACTGGCATTTTAATGTCTGTCAGATAACCCAGTGTTCCGTGTCATCAGAGCTACTGGACACTACTGTAACAGATGTGTGTGTGTGTGTGTGTGTGTGTGTGTGTGTGTGTGTGTGTTATACATTTTTGCTTGTGTAATGGCCTCCAAATTAATGCCTCAAGGGCCATAATCTTGCATCAAATATTACATGGCAAGCTTGCTCATCTTGCTGCTTCATAGTCCCTTTTGTTTGACGTGTTCTATCTGATGAGAGTTACTGATTGCACTAGGTAGTGTTTTATTGCCTTGGCAGGTACACAGTAGTCAACCATAAAGATGAGAGAATGGAATTAGAAGGAGGATGGGTCTAGTAAACATATCATTTGATGCTCAGAAAGACATTCAAGTTCATATAAACTCAAAATTGCAAATCTTTGAAGTGCATTGTTACAACAATGAACAATGGGTGATACATGAAAAAGACAAATAAAAGCATGAGAAGCTCAGGAAGTCATGAACTGGAGATTGTTTTATAAACCATTCCATATTCCTCACCAACGAGTTGCTTCTGAAGGTATCCTTTACTGATTTAATGATTATTTAAAAAAAAATTAACAGTCAATGTTAGGTAGTGAAATAGCTCAGCTTTCAGTTATTTTTAAAATTTTTTCAGTGCCTGTCAGTTTCTTTGCACATGGCTAAATTAGATGCATTCTCTTCTGGAATGACATTAAAATACAAACAATTTTTTTTCCTCAAAAAGGATGGCTTTGTCGCTGTTTAGTTTTATCAAAATGCTGATATCTATGTGGGAATTTTACTAATTTTACTAACCCTTTTAAACACAGGTCCACATAAAAAAAAAAAAAAAAAAAAAAATTCACTTACTTATAACTTCCAGCCTGTCACAATGTGCTCAACCTTTGATCTTATGTTATTTATTTATTAATTTATTTATTTATTTTATTACTTTATTGATCCCTCCTGGGGAAATTACTCTCTGCATTTTACCCACACCAAGCGAATGAAACACACAGACAAGCATGCACATGCACTGGAGACGCTGGGGCAGAGGGCTGCCCAGTGAGGCGCCCAGGGAGCTGGGGTGAATTGGTACCTTGCTCAGGGGCACCACAGCCATGTGTCGCAAAGGCAGGGGAGGCGCGTCTCCTTCACCACCAACTTTTTTTTTTTGAATAATAATGGAAAAAGTCGGCTTTGATTTAACAAGTAAAGAAAACAAAGCAGCACGTGAATGACAAATGATGAAGGGAAACAAATCTCACTTGTATGACCTTCATTCAACCCCCAAAAGTTTATTATTGCCTGCAGGCTTGATTTAACTGTTTGCTCAGTTTTACTCTACCAAACGGTGGTTTTGGTTCTATGTAAAGATACCTTGCTAGGCCCTGATAAATGGAACTATCCTAAAAATGTTTACTAACAAATCCCCAGTAAACTATTTTAAATCAATGTAATTGTAATTACAGTGCTTTGAACCTTTTGTGTATAAGCAATCTTTCATATTTTGCCTACATGTGTATAAGCAAAATCAGAAACTTTTCTACTGCACAACATTGAACAATAATATTTGCCGACCATACTTCTGTAAACTTGTGATTGCAGGACTTTGACTTAATGGAACATTATTACACTGCGGCTGTGCTATTTTTGCCTCATGAAAATGATCTGAATACTCACTGATTATAAGTTAGCTGTGCTGTTGAACGGCTGGTATTTACTACTCAAAATTGACCGTCTCCATCTGCTGGTGGGAAATGTGTCTTTCTCTTCCCGGAAGTGACGTCATGAAAACAACAACGCGCGGAGCTTTCTGAAACAAATGAGCGGAAAGGTTTCATTATGTCTTATTTAAAATAATTAATAAGCAAACGTTATTTGTCGCAAGGGCTAGAGCAAGCAGGGGGCATTTGGACAGCATTAAGCCAAAGGACGTTGTTGAATTAGGTAAGCCATTTTCTCGCGCTCGCTAGTTCGCTAGCCAGTGGCTAACTAACGAGCTTCCCTGTGTACAGTTCTGCACTGTGCAGGCTAGCCTGGTTAGCTGCAAAGATTAGCCTGTCTCTCAGTCATTCAAAACGCTGTGTTTCTTTAGGATCTTAAGTTTAGCGTGTACAAGAATTAAAAATCTGGCCTTGTGGATTTTGTTAAGAAGTACAGCTAATGTACCGTAGATAGAGTGTAGTTTATCTTATTTAATATTATTGCCTTGAAACTCTTTTAGTATATTCTGAGTGGCTAACGTTATTGTTAACAGTGGTGTAATGTAACTAAGTACAATTACTCAAGTACTGTACTTCAGCACAAATTTGAGGTATTTGCACTTGGGTATTTTCTCTTCATGCCACTTTATACTTTTACCTCGCTACATACTGGACGTTTTACTCCACTACAGTTATTTGAAAGCTTTAGCTACTTGTTACTTTACGGATTTACGGAAGATTTTACATACAAAACATTTGAGGAGCTTATGAAATGTGATGCTTTGTCACAGATTAAACTACCCACAATAGTTAAAACCATTAATCGATTAGTGGGATTTTTTTTTTAATAATTTACTTTAATTTTTCTGGTTTCTGGTTTTCCTTATAATGGTTTGAATAAATTCAGTTGGCCTGTAGTAATTTTCAGGTCTGCAGTGCTGATAGGACACAACTGGCACTGTAAAGGTGCCACTTTGATCTCAGGGATCACTTGCCATTTTTCTGCATTGAGTACTTTTACTTTTGAGATCGGAAGTACTTCATGGTGGTTTTACTTACATACTTTTAAATGAGTAATATGCCGGAACTTTACTTGTAATGGTGTATTTTTTACAGACTGGTATTAGTTATTTTACCTCTATACAGGATACTTTATTTAATAAATACTTTCCTCACCATCAAATGTTGACAAGCAAAACATTTGTAGTCATGGGGTTGCAACATATGTAGGCTCTTTATCAACCTTTATGTACTTACCTCAGTTGCATCCCTTTCCTGCAGATTTGTGTAGTGATGGCAGCTTCCTTACCCCAGAAGCCAGGGATGGCAGGGTTGCCCCCTCAGCAGCAGCCCCACCTGCCACCCAGCGCTGCCGCAGCCCAGGGTCAGCAGCCCATGCCCCCCCAGGGAGCCCTGAGAGAGATTTCCCCAGTGTTTCTCTGTCGGATTGGACAGGAGACAGTCCAGGACATTGTTACTCGCACCATGGAGATCTTCCAGATCACACGAGCCACTCAGGTAATGGATGTGGCCATGTGTTTTAGACTGTCAGCTAGCTGTAGACAGTGTTCTTAACAAAGAAAAATGCTGTGTGATGCTGACTTTATTGGCCAAGCAGGAGCAGGCCTAGCCCAACTTGATCTGATCAGTTGTCGCAACCAAATCCTGTTCATAATTCTCAGCATTTGTAATATGTGCCCTGGCTTTTAGTCTTGCTGTTGTATTGGACTGCACATTATTGAACACTTGTTGGTTTATCTACAGGTTATTTTTGGACAAAACAAACTCAGCTCAGGGCCATTTCCTTTCTTGTCCTGAAGCTTTTTACCTTATCACACGTAATGCACTCATGAGGACTGAGTTTACTATGTTACCATTGAAGTACTGACATTCAAACCTCTGACTGCACCTCTAGGACTTTTCATTCATTTTAAATTAAAAGTAATTAATTATTAAAGTTATTTAATTTTCTGTTGATTGAATTATCAAATAGTTGACCAACCAGTTAACAATAGTTTTGCCCAGATCTGTCTACATAGGCCAGAATATTAGAATTCTCCAATTCTTTACTATTATAGATCTGAGATATCTTACAATAGTTACTGAGAGTAGTTAGAAAAGAGAATATTATGATGTGTGCTTTACTCTATTCTTCAGTGTGTGAGGACATGAACTGAATGACTGGTGTTTTTCGAGGTTACAGGGTTCCTCTGTCCTCTGTCAGTCTGCATTTGTCCTGTTCTTCTTTCTGGCGTATCTGCTTGGCATGCTTCTCAGCATCTGTCTTACTCATCCTTCCATCTTCACCAGATCTGTGTCTCTGATTGTCTCTTACTGTGTTTCTCAGTGTGTCACTGACTTCTTCCAGCTTGTCCTTGTCCATTAAATGGAGTGACTTCTTCTTCTTCTTCTTCTTCTTCTTTTTTTTCTTTCTTTTTTTTAACTGAAAACTCTAAGCGGAAAGGAGCCGCGTCAGGACCTTGGCCTTGTGTTGGCGGCCTTTTACCCAGGCTTGATAAGTCATCATCCACATGTTAATATCAATACAACTACCACATAAAAACTACAAAAATATCAACTTTTACTTTACAGGAACTTGGGAGTAAAGATGTATACTGTGTTCATATTTAGAATGTTTCCTGCCCACAAACTAGTTTTTATCTGCCATCTGAACCATCTGATCCAAATGTAAACAACACTTTAACTGATGAGAGATGTTGTGTGTCTTTGATGTAGCTTCCTAATGGTGTGACACAGAGCCAGGCAATGTATCAGGACCGCTTTGGGAAGCTCCAGGAACACCTACGACAGCTTGCCCTGCTCTTCCGAAAGCTTCGGCTCCTGTACGAACGCTGTGTGGAGATGACCTCTGACCTGCAGGAAGGGCCAGCAGAGGTTAGGAGGAAGCGCTCAATTTCTGCTTAGATATCAGTGTAATGTAAAAACCTATCGTTCTGAATTATTCAGCTTTTTAGGATTATATGATGGCCATGTATTATCACACAGAAGAGAAGGCTTTTGCTGAAAATGGACTTTTACTTTGTCTGTCTTTTGTTATGTATCAAAACCCAATGCATTTTAACAAAGGAAGACCAACTTCTTTGTATGTATTCTGTGTCTTCAGCTTGTGCCATATGTTGGAGAGGAGCTGGTTTCTGTCAGAGTGGAGACCTGCAGTCCTGCTGTTAACCAGGAGAGAAAACAAGTTCTAGAGGTGTGTTTCTATTTTTTAAGAGGTTTGCCATGTATATAATATACTGATGTTGTTGCATAAAGGTAGGAGTATGAGCAATGGCACATCCCTTCTGTGGTGTTCTTAGATTAAAAAACAGCTGATCATTTTTCAGCTTCCTGTTTTTTTTTTAACATTGGTGTTATATTCTTTATAGTCACAGACATTTTTCAGAGCTGCTGGATCAAGTACAAAGAAAAGGTCCTACACTTCTGCCACCTGTTAAATAACCTCAGTATGTCTTTGGTGCAGTGAAATATTACTACATGGCAGCTCAGGGTGACAGAAAAACAAAAATTCTCATTCCACATATTTTTATCAAGAAGGGTTTAAATTACCGAAAAGAGGGAGCAGTCATACCCAGGTTGTATTCAACGTAGCATAGCTGACTATTAAAAAAAAAAGAAAAATCTTCCAGAGCCTCTAGGTGGCAGTGCTGACACAGGCCAAAGTGCTGCTTGGTGCAGTGGAAAAAATGCACAAACCCCACATCATTTTCAGCTTAAGTACATTTCCAAAATCAAGGTATTGCTTTTCTTTTGTTTGTTGTTTTTGTAAACATTAGACTCAGTTTTCTAGTGGGATGAAGTCTTCAGGCAAGTTAGGAAATTGCCATCAGGAAGCCAGTAGCCAAATAGAGGAAAATTTTACCTGAGGCTGGTAAGCTTGTTTGTTTTACTAAAAACATCAGTGCCAAGCCAGTTAAAATCCTAGTAGTTATAATCAGTCTCAATTATTGATTAAGAAACTCTGTTTACAGGAAGTAAACTTGGTTCTCTCCTGATTGGAAGGATAAACACTGAAGCTATGGCTCAAAAGAGTTTGACTAATGAATGCCATATGTCTTGTGTTTCACCTGCAGAAGGTACGTCAGAAGAACCAGGAGATGAAGGTTCTGATGGATCAGATGAGGAACCTGCTGTGGGACGTCAATGCCATGCTGACGCTCAGGAAATGATAACTCTCTGTTAGAGCCACACTTTGTTTAAGAGATGAGTCCCTCCACAGCCGTACAAACTGCATAATGGCAAACACCAGGTGACATAAGGGAATTTCTGTTGGATTTTGGAAATGGGACCTTCCACTTCGGTGCACCTCCTTTGTGTTTTCACTTTGTCACTGAAACTGACTCATTACTCACAGCTTCACCTAATATCTTCTTCTGTTATATTGAAGCCGTTGAGGGGAAAACTATTCATGAGTTACGATGAGGCTTAACTGAAAGCTAAAAAAAAAAAGCTTGTTTCAACCTGAAACACTCCAACTCCAAGAATTGTTGTTTTTTGTACAAGGCAACCTCTTTTGTGATTGCAAAATGCTCTGCAAAAGTTATTTTGTCACTCTGTTTATTCAAATTAGTATGGACTGCTGTTTTCATACTTTTTAAATAATGAGTTGAAACCTGTATTGCCTCAGGAAAAAAACAGAACAAAAAAATTTTCTTAAAACACTGTATTCATGGTGTTTTGCCCCCAGGTGTTGACTTGGCACCAGACAGGCTCGAATTCACTGCAGGTAATTCTTGTAGAAAGCACAGAAGCTGATCTGATGACTGTGTTTACAATAGAAACAATTTACTCCTATTATTTTCTGCCGGTTGTAAAAACACTATGGGTTCGAAATTCAAATAGCCCCTTGGCAGCTATGTATCTCAGGTGCTTTGTACGTAAGTGTGTGTGTGTATGTGTGTGCATGTGCTTAATGAGATTAGCTTCTTGAGTGCTAGACAGCACACCTGTTTACCCTGAGGGTGTTGAGACTTGCTTGCCTGTGAATTTATTTTTGTAAACAGTGGGACAAAAGGTAGGCCTACTGGGTCCATTCTGTTCTGTATAAAATAAACTTTTTTTAAAAAAACTGAATTTCTGAACATATACTTTAAAGCCCTGTCTCTAAATACAGGACTGGCATACTCAGACTTTGCAGGATGTGCTCCGTTGTGGCAGTTCCAACCCTGAAGGCCGATGTGAGGAGGTTCTCCTTCACAAGTGAGACGATATGTAAGTACATCAAAGCATGTCCACCTACACATAATGATGCATATTCTGACCTTGACCCTTTGTGTTCATCCTTGTTTACACACCAACAGCTCACCTCTGTAGTGCTTCTTACGCTACAAGAAGGCATCAATGGCCACAGTATCCCATAGTCACAAAAGCACAGCGGATGTGTAGCTGAGCACTTGTGAGTGTGTAATTGTATTTAGAATAATTAATTCTTCCCAGAAAGGTTTCTCCACTGAAATTACTTGTAAAAAAAAAAAGACTAAGGATTTGAACTGTGCAAGCAAGGGCACGCTACATGCCACAAATTATCAGCGTACTCATCGGATAGGAAAATGTGCTTGTCTCAGCTGCATATGTTTACACAATATGAATGGAGCCCATGATAATTGCAGATGAACTGTGGTAATATAAAGCAGGAAAACACTTAGTTGGAAGTAAAAGTGAAATGTGTTCTACGATGGATTTTGGACAGTTGGCCGGAAAAAAGCAATTTGAAATTGCTACCTTGGTGACAGACATTTTTTCCCTGTTATCTGACACTTTATCAAGGGTATGTGTCAAGTAAGAGAAAGGCCTACAGCACCATGCCAGAGTTTGCATTTACAAATCATTTTATTGGTTTTACAGTAAGCATTTTGATGTGAAATGATCGGTTTCCTTGGCAACAGTCCCTGCACCGTAATGTTGAGACAGCCGGAATGCATGGCACCAATACCAGTCCCTTGGGTGCTTCTGGCATGAGATAACTATTCCCTTCTTATTGTCACGGCAGTAACACTGACATCAGAAGTGTTCACATGTGTTGCTTTGTTTGCTGTCCAATAGAGGTTGTCCTTTTTCAATGAGAGGCCCAATAACAGGGACTCTTTCAAGGCCCCTGAATTTTCTCCTCCATTGTCCTACCAGACACACGGAGGTGGGAAAATCATTTGAAGCTCCTTTGAAACTTTATAGGCCCCTTTCTCTTAGTATTTATATGTATCTTGTCCAGGACAGTCCACCAGGGTCTGTCTGATGATTGTACTTTGTCCATGACGGACCATTTTGTCCACATCCCAGACAGTCCTTGAGAACCACTTCTCGACCGTCCACCATGATTGGTCCAAGTGTCAGTTCAAAAGGCCACTAGACCAGACCTCCCATGCTCCCCAGTCTTTTTGTCACTTTCACGCCCTCTCCAGATCTTTGTACTTCTTGCGGAGAACAGACACTTGATCTTTGAAGAGCACAGGGTCTAAGCGAAATTGAGAGTGAACCAGAGGCATGTAGCCAAACCAGTTGGCAAAGGTGTTGACACACTCCTGCCGCTGGCTGAAGTGCTCCGGGTTGGCCCAGGGGATGCTCTTTGTACCCTGGGAGAAAAAACAAAGACACCTTCGTTAAGTATCCAGTCCTGTGCTCACATTTGAGTTACCGGCAGCCACAGACTAAAGTGAGTAAGACAAATGGCCATCTACCTGTGGACTGGGCAGCTCTTTGTACTGTTTCCTTTGAGCCACTTTGATTGGCGGCAGGTGAGTTACAGCAGAGACCAGGAAGTTCATCAGGATGTCCTCACAGTTGGAGGTGCGATCCACCAGAGTCCGCAGAGACTGGGGCAGGTAGTGGGAGAACAGGTAGTGGTAGTACCTGTGGGACAGTTAAAAGTGTTATAGAGGTGCATGCACTCTTATTAAAACATGAAAAAGTGGATAGGCTATTCATCATATTCTTCTACTACCGTTGCTTGTGGTGTAGACGTTTACAACACTTTTAAGTACATTTTTCTGTTTTACAGCAAGAAAAGGAAACCAACTGATAAAAGAAAATGAAAGTACTGATTCAATAAAAGTTTTATTGTGACATCAAAAACCTGTCAATGTGTAGCTTTCAGCTTTCTCAAACACAAATCACTTTTTTTTTTTTTTTTTTAAATCTGTTGATATTACTGTAAGAGGTTAACTTATGGTCTATTATAGTGCCCAAGTTCTACCTCCTTAGCACTGATATGTTTTCAGAGGTGGCCTGGTGACATCTAAAATCAATACACATTATCTGTCACATTTAGTTTGGAAAAGGCTTCGTGGCACCAATTTGAAAACTAATTACCTACAGGATCATTGGACATTTCAGCTGACAACCACGTCTTATAAATTCATCCTTACAAAAATGGCGGTAAAAAGGAGAAATTACTGGAATGTGTTTAAAAATGGGTTTTGACAAATCCGTAAGCTTCCGTTTTCTCTCCTCGCCACCCATTTTCTCTCCATTACATGTTATGCTATTATTTCCTCTTGCAGGACTACTGTGTCACATCTGTCGCCTGTGCACAAAACCTGATGTTCTGCCTCACTATTATTAGTGTCTAATCACAGTTTTAGGCTTTTGTACTTGCACTCACAGTACAATAAATCCCTTTATACAAGCACATCTGCTAAACAGCCAAAATAAAAAATGTAAAAACATATCTCTGCATAATTCATCACAGGTGGAGGTCGGGCAACCAGCACCTTTATGGTAACAGGCATGGAAACATCTACAGGAAAGAGTAGATGGTGTGATGTATGTTAATGACATGTATCTAGGACAATTTAACCGTTTCACCACCAGTGGGATTTCATATTTATAGTGCAAAACACACCAAACCCCTGTGGTACAATGCATACGTATACCGTTCCTTTGGTTTTCAAGACTACAGATTTTTTAGTGCAGTGCTTTCTATTTAACTGGTACAGCCATCTGATGTGCAGTCACATCACTTTTCTAATACAGTACACAGTAAGTAATTTGATAATTTTGCATGTAAAAGTTTAAGTGGTGAAAAAGGGCATTTAAGGTAATGATGATGAGTTGGCGTAACCCCCTGACTGTAAGGATTAAAATTAGCATGGAAAAAAAATGTTTTCATTGATACTGCTGACAAAAATGAGCACACAACTTTTCAACAGCTTTTAAAGTACCCCGTCTGTGGAGTGATTGCTTTCATAGTGTATAAGTATTCACGTCCCTCTGCCATTGCACATATCGACTTAAGGCTTTCCGAATTAATCAAACTGCTTTACATAATCCCTAAGTAATTCACCGGCTTCTTGTTCTCTCATCCACATTTGCACATAATTATCCTTGATGCTATTTATTTTTGTTTGATTGTTCCTTTACTGCTTTTCAGGTTGATATTCAAGTCATTATGCCCTCTGCAAAGCAGTTTAATCAATGTTGAGCCTGTATGTTTAAGTTTAGGACTGTGCACAGTACAGGCATGCATGTTTGTACATGCATGTCTTATAGTACACTGTATGTTAAGTGTGAATATTTAAGAACAAACTGGGAACAGAATATGAATAGATATGGAAAAGCATAGTGACTGTTGCCAAATGATCCTAAAGAGATGCAGTGGGCAAATTCACATACTACAAAATTATACACAGGAATTAACACCAGTTAAACTTCAACCACTTGAATTTACAAAAAAAAAAAAAAAAACAAAGGAAAGAAAAAACACTGTATGAAACTGTAAATGGCATTTCCTGGGTGTTTTTTTTCTACAGTGTTTGTGCACCTGTGGTAGAAGGCAGCTCCGGTCAGGACGATGGAGTAGTCGTTGGTCCATTTAGAGGTGTAGCCCCAGGCGCGCTTCAGGGGATCCCAGAAGTGGCTCCTGGGAGGGTAGCCCACGATCCGCTCAGGGAAGCTCCGCCACACCAAGAAGGCAAAGTTCACCTACAAGTGCAGACATGAAACGCTTACATGTTGCTGCCACTCTTTCAAGAATATTATGCGTGTGCACGTCTGCTGTGTTTTTATTACTAACACACTGACACATACCTCACTGGTCAACAAGACTGTATCCTCGTCCAGACTCAGCACTGCTTCTGTCTCTATGGCAACGTGAGGTAGGAACCGACTGGTGGTCTGAGAGAGAAATACAGTAATAAATCTTAGATCTGCTACTGTGGGCTATGTGTTGTCTGGCATGTGCTTTGAGAGATTATAAGAATGAGTGAGAGATGATCATGCAACAGTAAATCATGTTGAGTGACTGAGACAAGTGAGAATCACTATAGATTTTGCCTTGGGAGGGGAAAAAAAGACATGTGAAAGGGAGATGGAGAAGAAACACTGAGGATGAGTGACATTCATGAAAGCAAACGTCACACGGATTGGTGGACATATCAGATGTACATGGATAGGAAGAAGAGACGCAGAGAAAATAGACATCAAGGGGAAGGACCAGTGAAATAGAGTAACAGAGAAACTGAAAGACAGACATAAACAAACTGAGCGAGTGACAGTCTTTCATGCTGTCACTCAGACGTCACAGAGGGCTTCAGTGTGAGCTGTGAGTGGCGTTGGCCCTCACCTTCCTCCTGCCGTCTGTCACAGTGAGAGGGACGGGCATGGGAGGCCATTTGCTCCGGCTGGGTGGCGGCTTCTCACTGTTCCAGAGAATGATGATCTGCAGCAGCAGAGGGAAGGGAATTTTCCATAACACATACACAGATAGACGCATTAGATTGATCAGAAATAACTGCTGACATCAATCAACCAGAAGTGGTGGCAGAGGTTTGCTTTCTCATCTAAATATCATGTTAAGCTCTTTGCTAAAGCTTGAGCACAGTGTGGAAGACAGCATGTGTGCTGAAATGGTGTTTTTACCCGATTCTGTCAGTGCAAATCATTTTAGGATCCCCATATCACTGCAACTGCTGTCGACACAGATATGGCTCCAAAGTGTAGGTACTACTACAGGCCTTATTCCCTTCTTTATGAAAGGCAGAAAAACTGACATTTCTACCATGTTTGTGTCTGTAATTTTGGTGCAGAATCTCTTATACTCATTCTGACTTTTTGGTTGTAATTTCAAAACAATTACCTTTCAAAGGAGACAAGGATTATGACTGTAACCAAAGGGCTTAAAGAACAATAACCTCTTTATTTTGGGTACATTATTTTCAGGCTTGGGGACAGAAATGGGGGTTACCCTTTGTGGTTGCACTATATTTAATTTTGTCATAATAATTTTTCATAATAATTGTTTGTCTTATTTACCTGCGAGCAGTACTTTGACTTGGAGACCACCTGGAGCAGCTTCATGATTGGCTGAGACTGGGAGACCAAAGGGGAGACAGCAAGTATGACAGCTGTGAACTCCTGACCTGGACTGACCCCTGAATGAGATCACAAAAAAATAATACGAGAGTAAGAGGGAATGTATTACCTGTTTGAATGTTTCTAATCTGCTGTTCAAGACGAGAAATAAATAAAAGAATATGTGTATTAGTCCTTCAAGGATCATGAGAACAATTTAATGCCAATTTATGCATATGTACATACTGCAGACAGGAATATACAGACTACACCAAATTTCACCAGGAATGTTCAACTATTTTATTTTTTTTAACAAACAAAGCCTTATTCCATAAAAATAAATCAAAAATATCACACTCACATTATAATGTACACAGAGTGGATTGTAATAGTTTAGTAGTAATAACAAACCTTATTTGTAACATATGTTTTAGCAGCAAAGCAAAATTAAAACCAATGCAGACAAGGACTTTGGGAAATATCTGATTATGATTTGCTGGTGGAGTGTTGATTACGCATCTCTACCACCACACAGCTCTGACATAATAGTCTCATCACCATCCTTAATGTGCAATCAAAATTTGAATGTTGAGCAGACTCATTTAAATCAAGTGTGTGTTTACCTAATCCCAGGTAGTAGAAGGGGAAATGGGCGAGGTGAGTTGAGTACTCTGGCAGGACCAGCAGACCTCCTGGCAGGGAGTTCCACATGTACTTGTTCCTTGATATGTGAGAAAACACACGGTCCTTAATGATCTGGGAAGAAACAGAAAACATGGGAAAAAATTGAAGAGATTGGCTGTGGGTTGCAAAGGAAGAACCAGAGAGAACATGCTGGCTTTGTATAGTGAAGTAGCTGTTGTGTTCATCTGGTATAAGCCTGCACATTCATTTTATTTCCCTCTAAGCCAGTGGATGAGAGTCTTGGAGCTTAATGTAAACGCCACTGCAGTTCAAGTCCTGATACACTTGTGTTTGCGTATTACAGCAATCCCTAATGACATGCTCTGTGTACTTCCCTTTTTACACCAACAGGAGGTATCCACGCAGCAACAACTCCAACATCCCCTCTGAAGCCCTCTGCCTCACTGACCTCAGGCTGACTGCACAGCTGGCTCCCATGGGGAGAGGTTCCCCTCTGCATGCTGTATGTATATAAGCAGCTTATCACCAACCTCCAGAACCTCCTCTTTATTATCTCTGGCATAAATCCCCAGCACCGAATACACTTGCCTTTATAAACATCAGAGTGCAGAGCCTACCACTCACTGTGTGATTTCTTCAGATTTCACCAGGGTTAAATCTGTTGTTTCCCCACATTCTTTATGTGCTAAAATTGACATTAGCAATGTGTGCAAAAACTGCTCATATAAGGAGGTTGTTATTTCTTTTCAAGTGATGTCTAGCCCTTGGGCTAACCTTCAAATGATTTTCTTTTAGATTGTTCAAAGAAAGGTGAAACAAAAGATGAACAGAGGATACTAAATGAGGTAGACAGACGCGAAACCTGTAAAATCAGGAAAAATAATCCAAGCAGTTCTCTGCTTGTTCTATACATCGCAGTGACTCAGTGTCAGAGATTATACTTTTTCTGCACCTGACCTGTAGCACTGCAAAAGAACCATTTCTCACAGTCTGATAATAGCGAGCAGTGAGGCAGAAACTGGCAGGTTGAGACTGATATTTGCAACGTAATGATATATCATTTCTATACATTAGGGGATTTCTCTGAGACTTGAGGCAGATCAGATGTGGGCTGCTTTGAAAATGTTCACTAGACCTCCAGTACAACACAAAGCTGAGATAGTAAAAGAGTAGAAATGTAGAGCATGGACCAGGATCCAACCCCATAATCATAATGATAGAAGGTTGGTTTGACTCAAATGTGAAAACTCTGTTGGAAAACCTCTCTGAAAGAAGACTGATGATAGCACACAGGCAGTAAACTGCAGAGAGGTAGCAACTACGGCTGTGTGCTCAACAGAAAACCTGTGTTTACAGCAGTGGCTTCTTTTTGCAGATGTTTTCGCTGGAAAGGGTAGGCTGCTGCACATTCCTCAACAGAAATGTATGGTAGTTTCCCATAAGTATTTGTGGGAGATAGACAGAAGTCCTAGTTTTGGCACGGGGGGGGGGGGGACCAAAGCTGATATGGGAGCATGGATGCATTAAGGCATGGCTCAGTTGTATTAACTTATTATCAGAAATAAGACCAGGCCATTAAAAAAAAAAAAAAAGCTAGATTTTGCATTATAACCTGTTCATTCCAACTGAATTCTTCTCATTGAGTCCATTTTTTATGAACAAGCGAATGTTTGACCAGTAGCAAACCATCTTAAAGGTCCTGACCTTTGTGGGAACAGAGAGCAAATCTGAAATGAAAGAAGCTATTGTAGCTTATCCACTTTCTCCTCTATGTCAGTAAGTATCAACTGCTCAACAAAAGAGCAGTGGTTTTTAGACAGTCATGAGACAGGAATCAAAATACGTCTGTTGAATTGTATTTCCCATTAGCAACCACCAAACAGGCTCGCTAAGAGTTGTTTGAGTTTTTCTTTTCCCTCTCCAGTAAGTCTTTGCTGAATTGACCATGCTAGCATGTTCCCAGATGACCATGTTAGCACTCAGCTCACCAGATGGTCCGAGATGGTCCTTGAATTTCACACAATTTATGTGGCCTAATTTAGTAACTTTTGCAGGGTTACATATTTGGAGTGTTTTGTTGGCAAGTGAAACCACATACAACAAACAAAGCATGTCCATCTCCATTTAAATTAGCTGAATCAACTGAATTAGTATTAATATTTTACCTAAGGTTTCATTTTTCTGTAGTTCTTTTCATTAAACAGGAGATGTTATAGCTCTCAGAACTTCAAGATATCTTCAACTCAGAGTTACAAGTAAGAGGCAAACGTTTTTGCTCATAATTACAGTCTAAACACGGCACCACAGTTGTGGAATGATATATTTTGCAAATGAATAGTGCTAGTGTCACTTTCTGGCATGTGTGTGTTGAAGCTGACCTCCAGCGTGGTGAGGACTATCTTGTCCACAGAGGAAAAGTAAGCTTCCCACAACATCTGGGTCCTCTGCCGGAGGGCCAAGACTCTCTCATTCCCAACTGCTCTCACTGTGGACGGCACCTGATGAGAAAAGATGAGCAGATTCAGACAGTGAAATGAGAAAAAAGTTAAAAAGAAGAACACAGCAAAAAAGCCACAAAGACATTAACATGGGCTGTTTTTAAAGGGAGAGTTATGTCTCTTAAAATAGACTGTAAAAGAGAAATAGAAGGAAAGAGGCATTTAAGTGATCAAAACTGTGTAAACCGAATCAAGTGGCTGCTTAATCTGGCCCCCTAAAAAAAACATTTGACAAAGAGCTGATTTGGGGCCTGTTGTTCAGATAATTAGACCTTAATTAGTGAGGACTAAATTGGGGGTTTTGAGTGAATCGAACGAAATTGATTTAATCACTTGGAGAGTTAAGCTCAGCGGCTCAATCAAAGTGGAAGAAAGCCACATTGAACTGAGAAAATCGTGAGCAGTTGACTCCCTTAAACTCTTTAGTCTTCACACAGCTAACATTTTCTAATGAGTGTCAGTTAAAGAAGCTGGGCGGCTGCTAAATCTTTTTCTGTATTTTTTTACTCTTTCTTTGTTCTTTAAACCTCTCAACCTCCCATCCTCTACATTTCCCTACTTCAACTTGCCCCCCAACTCCCGCCCTTTCTCTTTTTCCCTATCCTTCCTCCTTCCTCCTTTTCTTTCCCCAAAGTACATCTAACAGACAGCTGCACACAACATCCTCAGAGTCGTCCTCAGTTTGGCCAGCAGGATCTCGTACGTACGTGTCTGTGCGTGTAGTGTGCTCTAGTGAGCGTGTGTTTGGATGCGAGTGTAAATGCTTATTCATGTTACCTGCAGCAGTAACCTCTCGTCGCCCTCAATCACTGCCTGGTTCCACTGTATGATGTCAGAAAACGGCAGCTCCCAACCGTTACTCAGCAACACGGGAATACACGCCGCCTGGACACACACACACAAGAATTTACAGAGTCTTAGAGAGACAGTAACAAAGATAAGCTAAGTGATTGCATGTAGAACAAACTAAAAAAAATCCATTTACATCACTGATCAGCTGCAGTTTTACTGGTTTCCTACAAGTTCAGCCTCTCTTTGGCAGTAAACAGCGTAACATTCTACAGCTGCATGAGCATAATACAATCTGTATGAGTTCAGTCCCAGCTGTTTGGCACTGTGATATCACAAGCTGAGCAGATAATATGATAAATGCTGCTGTGTGTAAATGTATGTGCAGCTGAGTGTGTGTGTTTAAGACCCCCGGTAGGGTGGCTGGAATGAGCACTAACTCCTATCTCGACTTTCCCAGGAAGTCCTGTTTGTCAAAGACTGTCACTCATGTACATGCAAACACAGATGTGGCTGACAGGGGCTGATTCTGTGTACCAATTAGGTACAACCACTGAGGGACATATGCAGGGAAGCAGGTACATTGAAGGAAAAGAGAGAGGGGAATGCAGGGATGGGAGGAGAATAATAAGGAAGCGGTTGATACGTGGAGCTATCATGCTTTATTGAAGCTGATCTCTGATGTTGACTTATCCCCTCATTCACTGACAGGTTTTTGATGTTCTACTTTTTTGCTTTCCGAGCCCTCCCTTGGTCTCCCCCTCTCTGTGCGTCCATCGGTTTCTCTCTCTGTACTCCTTTTTCATTTCTCTCCACTGCACTCTCATCCCATCCTGCTCTCTTCCTCTTTCTACTTGCTGTGGTCTGGAGTGTTGATAGGTCTAGGTGTTATATTTTCTTCCTACTTTTTTCTATTTAAACCACCTGAGAGCAGCAGCAGCGAAATGGTGGAGATCAAACGTTCTCTCGGACCCACCAGGGCTTCCACGCTCCTGGATTTCATCTGAGAATAGGCCTGCTGAATGACACTCGAGCAAATAGAAGGACTTGTATGTGTGTGTATGTGCTTGTGTCAGCCATAGGTTACAACAAGGTCACACGAAGACTCCCAAAGTGATAATCCAATGCCTCTAAATTTGAAATGCAGCCCGAGGCTTGCCTGCGTCTTCCTCCCGAGAGATGAGCCACTCTGAGGGTGAGTTTCAAGCATTTCAAGGGCCCTTCTGCCTGGAGGTAGGGTAATATGAAAGCCTATGTACTGTGTAGTTGTTTTTGGTTTGTTTGCATTGGGAGATGAAGAAGGGGAGGTTTTGGGCGAATGCGTATGTGAAGGAGCAAGCAAATGTGTGTCTGTGTGTATATTGGAAAGCTGGCAGTAAGTTTGCCACCACATTGGTAATTGCCAGTTCTTTTGAGGGCTTGGCTGGCATGGAAAAAAAAGAAAAGAAATACACCACTGAAAAATCTTGAAAAGTGGCTTGAATGGAAAAGAGAGGGGAAAGCTGGGAGAAAACGAGTGAGAGAGAGAGTGAAAGAAAGGACAAAGAGAGAAGACGGGAGGAGAAAGGGACTGACTGCTGCCTGCTGCCAAGCCAAGTGGGTTGTGTGTGGATTTATCCATTCAGCAGACATCAGCGGTGGGGCAGACTGCCACTCCTATGGATGCTTCCGGACCATTCATGCACACACACACACACAGCCCCAGAGAGCAGTGTGGCCAGGGAACATTGTAGCAGCCAGAGAGTTCAGTGTTCGGCGAATCTAAAAACAGCCACTACTGCTGCTTCCTGCACTGGTGTGAGACTGTCAACTTGGGTGGCAGAGAGAGAACTACAGCAGACTGACTGGTTTAAACTGTTCCCTCACTCCACTGCCTGCGGTTTCTTCATTGTTTGTGTACTGGTGCACATTTCACTGATGGACTTAAATGAACGATACCGGTGTTTGTATAAGTGTGTGCGTGTGTGTGTGCGTGTTAATGGCCCCAGTTTAGTTTAAAAGGCCTAGTAAATAGCAAATAAAGCCTTTAGATCTGCACTCCACACAACACAACGGTCGAGGGAAAACACTTGCAGATGTGACCATTAAGGTGTCAATAACCAAAAGACTACATAAACCATGGCTCTGGAACATAAACATTCTGCATCCTGTGCACTTCCATGTTGACTTAACTGTATGTGAGCTGGATCTCATTCAGCCGAGGCTGTTTCCTGTTAAAGTGTAATTTGGTCACTCTAACAGTGTTATGCGGAGGGAAATGCTCGAGCTCATGTTCTGATGATTGTTGAGCTTAGCTGGTTTTTATGTGGGCCTTGGAGAAACTGCAGAGTCTCAGAGTCTGCAGAGTCCTCAACAACAACAGTGTTTCACATAGAAGATTTGTCAGTGGCAGTGACATTATATCCAATGTTGAGGAATGCAGGTGTAAAGCATTGTTAATATGGCTAATGAGACTAAAATGATGAATGCTAGAATAATATATGTTTACCTGTAGTGACTCTAGGAAGCGGAAGGAGCCCAGGCGTCGACCTCGAGGTACCAAACAGAAGGTGGAGTTATGGAGGAGCTCCTGGTAATCAAACCTGGCAGGGAGAAGAGCAAATATAATACATTAATCATTTTGTTTTATTTTCAATATTTTTAGCAGGACAAATGATGCCCACAAAGACAGTACACACACAGAATTCCAGGGGCTGATATGAGAGACTCGCCGTTGAAAGGATCTGTTAATTATCATGATTTTGATTTGGGAGGAAGGAAATATTTGTAGAAATGTTTTTCTACCCTGATTAATCACCAAAGTCTTGCAGAGTTATGTCTGTGTCAAACACAAAATGAAGAAGGGAAAAGGTAATTATGTAGTTATTAGTAAAGCAGTAGATTGTGAAAGAGCTACACAGTGATGAGTCCAGGGAGGATGGTTAAGATCAAACTTTCTTCAGTAAAGTCTAACAATTTAATAAGTCCTGCGGATATAACAGAAGGAATCAGAGTATAGAAGGATCTTTAAAAGAGTATAACTGCACCAAGATGTGTGTTAGAAACAGAGTGTAGGATGTAACCTGACCTGACTGTAAATATATAGTTTTTTATTCAGCTCTCAAAATGGTGAAATGTGAAGGATGCCTACAGAACAGTGCAGCCCTTATTGCCTGAAAAAAAAAACTATATGAAAAAAATTAAATGATAAATGACAAAGAAATTGGATAGTAATAATAATAATGCTAGTGTGGGCACGCACGCTCCCTCTGATATATATTTAACATCTGTCACACATAAAAGATTTTTGTGGCTTTTCATTTCTGATATTTAGTCATAATGGCTCAGATTATGTGCAGTCATAAATCTTTTTTCTCCCTCCACAGACATGTTGGCACCACTACAGATAGCTACTGTATGTTGGAAAATATATCCATCACTGAGCTCATGAGTAAATATGCTCTAATCTCTGTTCTCTATTGATTTGTGCTGTAGACAAGATGGCCTGAACTTGTGCCAAAGTAAGAAATTTTGAGTGTTCTATACTCCCACTGGCTGCAGCCATACGTCAGCCGGGTGAGCTCCTCCACTTCATACTCATATTTCATACTTGTGCTATGTTTAAAAAAAAAAAAAAAGCCAAATGGAAACCTCTGCATCAATGCTCTCCTTCATCCACAGAGTGGAAAAGCAACGGTCGATTGCTGTAACGGTCTCGAGGTAAGGAAATGCACAGTGAAGTAAACAGATTAGGAAACAAACAGGCTCTTATGGGAGAGTTCAACTTTTCCCCCACTCTGTTCCTCCTCATCTCATCACTCTACCCCACCTCTTCCTTTAGGTCTCATCCTGCTCTCTCCTCTTCTTCCTCCTCCCCTGTTCCTGCATCCAGCTCTCTGCTTGTTTATTTGTAGAAGAAATGTCAGTGTAAAACATGCCTGCCATTAATCTTCTCAGCCGCTTAGTCATTTATTTAACCCTCCATGAGTGATGAGACGCAGGCCTCTTTTGCTCCCTGGATAAGAAAAGTGGGATTTCATTGCTGATGTTGGCATCAATTAACACTGCTACACTCAGTCCAGGACATACAGGTCTGAATGGATGTCGCTGTGCGAGTGTGTATTCAATATGAATGTGTCAAAACACACAGGACTGACACGCACATACATACACAAACACTGGCATTGGTTTACTGAAAGGCAGCCTTGTTTGGCATCAGCTGCGGTTCTGCTCTGATATTCCTCCACCTGTTGATAGAGCTTTGCCATCGCTGCTGCTGTACATATACATGTGCGTGTAGGCGTGTGATGGATCTTAGTGCATCTGTAGCGATATAAATCTCCAGCATGGAGTGTTGATGTACATTTGAAATTAATCTCCAAGCGAAAATATGCGTCAATATTTCTGAGGGATTCTGTATCCAAATCTTGTTCTGAGCTTTTGGGATTTAGGTAAACACATGCGTTTAGATATGCATGAGCAAATGAATTTGTAGATTGCATCTGTAAAAACGTAGAACTCCTCAGTGAATTCATGTGTTTGAAAGGGAGTAAATAAATGTGAAATGGAGAGTGTGTTGCTTTCAAAGGAAAATATATTTATCTCTCTTGGAGTAAATATATTGTGTTTGGGGATGTTGGTGTGAGAAAACAATATTTTCCTGGTTGTGTGTGTGTATGCATAGTATCTAATGCGAAAGAGTGGGACCCCTTGCATGTTGCAAAATAGTGAGACGGATCTGTGTACTTTGACCCACTTCTCTCTCTGAGCCTGTTGTTTGTGTGTGTTTGTGCGTGTCCGTTTGTGTGTGTTCAATAATGCATAACTGCAAGTCAGCTTGTGTATGAAGTGATGTGTGTGTGTGTCTGCATGTCAGAGGGTCTGTCGGCAAATCCAGCAGTCTGGCTAGCTGGTCTGTCTGCTGCTGTTCTTTAATGAGGAAATGTACTTAAATGCAGGGAACAAGTAAATCATTTAACAGCACTTTGTTTCCAACAACAAACGACCAGGCCTGCTGCGTCTCTCCTTCACTCTGTCTCCCCTTTTGTTTTCATCTACCCTTTGTTTCAGCATTTTCCCTTTGAGCATGCATGTTTTTGTTTGTGTGCTCTGTCGTGTGATTCCACAGGAAAACAAAGTTGCAGCGTAGCTTTGTGTATGCATGTGGATCTGTCCTGGATTACTAAACTACGCCAAATGTCCGGGTGTGTGTTTGAATGTGTGTCTGTGCATATGCGTATTAAAAGGTTTGTTCACAACAATTTTGATAATCGGTTTAAGTAATTTTTCAGATGTGAAGATTTCCTGCTGGCTTGGCATCATGAGACAGTAAACGGAATATCTTTGGGTTTAGAACTGTGCACTGTTCAAACAAAACAAGTTTTCTAAAGACTTCATCTTGGGCTCTGTGAACTTCACACACAATCCAGGCCACAGCAGATCAAGGTGAAGCCATCAAGAAAAAGTTGCCACACATAGAAGTAAGACAGAAGAAAGATGTATGTAGTCATGTGCTACATTAAATACCTGACTAATGAAGAAACTTCATCACACTGATGAAAATTCACATAAGAATCCAGTGCTGCCATAAAGCAGTCCTGCTCATTTCTTTGCAACATTGTCAACTTTAGTCTCAGTCAACCAGAGATGTTGCAGGTTATATATAGCTGCTGTGATATAAACTGCAAAATCAAATTTATAGACAGATTTATATCATCAATTTATATGGAATATATTATCATATCATGTATGTGTGAACCACCCTGTTATACTTGCTCTTTTTCATAAGGGCATTAAAAAGAGGAGCATTTCTGGGTGTATGACGAATCTAACGAATAACTGAGTCACTGAGTGTGTGACTGTGGGTTGGCTGGTAGGTACACCGAGCTAAATAACAATGACTCACTGTGTATTCATGTGTATGTAATTGCATGCATGTCATTTCATATTGTGCATGGCAAGGAATGTACTGCACAAAACACCCCCCCACCCCCACCCCCCCACGTTAATGTGGGAAAGCATGCATACAGTATGTGCAATGTACACGTATGGACCTGACTTACAGTATAATACCAAGGGGATCTGATGAATGCTGCGTGAGCTGGGTGGCAATTTGCATGATTGTTATCTGGAAGCACTCATTGTGAATGTGCTCAGATCTGTGTGTGGATGTGCATTACATTAGATCACATCACGGAGTTGATATACTAGTAGATTGTTGTTGTGGCAATGTGCATATTGTATGAATACTGTGGGTTTATGGGGTAAGCATGTGACTTGAATAGGTTGTTTTTTTTTTCTCCAATCAACAGTCAACAAATTACAATGATATAAATAGCAGCCGCTCCTAACATTTAAAACTGCAAAACTTATTGTATTTTATTTTTATCAGCAATAGCTCACAGTACTCGGTGTATGTGAAAAGGGTTACTCGTAGCAATAGAGCCCACAAATAATAACAAACCGACTCTGCGGTTCCCCTCCGGTTTATGGGGCCTCTTAGCTACTTTCAGCTAATGGTTTTGGTTTTGACCTGCAACATTAATGCTTTGGTCCGCTCTCACCACTCGCATCAGCACCATTTCTGGACGCAGCATGCGAATGGTTTGTGCAAAAAATCTCACTATACTACTATAAACTCACTGTGAGTTCGCTATTAGCCAGTGAACAAGGTGGAGCATTAAGCAGCTCAAGAACTAGATATTTCCCTTAGGAGTCAGTTGAGAGCAGAACAGAGCTGTTTTCACTGCCTCCAAGTGGCTAAAAATAAAATCCGTTAATACAGGTTTGAGATGATGTAATAAGCATATATTTGGGATTTGTGCCTAATAAAAGTGCTGTGTAGTGTGTAGTGTATTTTATTAATTAACTGGCAAATAAGTCAGCTATTTGATTAATCAACTACCTGTTTCAGAGGTAGCTGTGTTTGGGTGTGTGTACAGTCTGCAGAAACATGGTGTACTTAACATTTTGACGCTTTGAATACATTTTCATCTCATTTGTATGCTCTTGATTGCACATTGTGTGTTTGAGTTTTTTTAATGATTGTGTGTGTAGTATCTGTAGATGTCTGCACTGCTCTGTATGTGTGCACGCATGTGTGTGGGTGAGTGTACTGTGTCTACACACACACTGCTTCCTCCCACCTTTTTCCAAACCTCCAGTCTCCCAGGAGGACAGATATAGCTAAATATTAAACATCTAATATGGAGCCAATCTATGTAAAAGGATAAGCGAAGTTGATTGTGTTGTCACGGCACACACACACACACACACACACACACACACACACACACACACACACACACACACACACACACACACACAC
>JBBMJY010000005.1:5279788-5303928 GCA_037833715.1 Toxotes lorentzi
TATATAAACCAGTAGCTAACGGGCTACTGGTTTTAGCTTCTTAAAAATCGGTGTCACTTAAGAAAGACAAGAAGGCAAATAGCATTTTTCCCACAATGTCAAACTAGTCTTTTAAGAGTTTATATTCTGTAGTTAGTTAGGAGTGGGTTCAATAGGGGCCCAGCCACAAACCTTTACCCCTACCCCCCCCAACAGGATGACCTGGCTATGCTTGTGGAGTGTGTGTGTGTGTTTTTATTATTATTTTATTTTATTTTTTTTATTGAACTGTGAAAGAATTACTTTTTTCAAAGATGTTTAAAAATCTGCCAGTGCAGCAAACTTTCTCAGTCTGTTTCCAATAAAGCTTTCAACTATTTTGTAGAAATGAGAGAGTGTCGGTATCTTGAAAGAAAAATAAAGGAAATCTCTGCACGGGAGAAAGAATTCTAGAAAATTCTTAAAACGAGCTGATTTGCACAATAAACGGGCTGAAACTGTCTCATGCATTTTTGTTCATTATTTAAAACAAATAAGACTTTGAACTTAATAGTTGAGAGAGCTGATTATAGGATTTTTGCAGTATGGAGAAAGTGCGCTGTGTTTCTGAAGGAACATCAGCAGAGAAGGAGGTAAATAAGGAGACCTATGGGGGAGGAAAGTAAAAAACAGCATGCACTCTTTGCAAGGGTGGACTAAAAGAAAGAACTGGAAAAAGCCCAGTCGTCTGCTTGCCCACCTCCCCCGGCGTGCAGAAGGTGTCTGCTGCAAGTCTAGCGTGACTGATCTGAAATCAGGTTTTCAGCCTATAAATATAGAGGCGAGCAAGGCGAGGACTCTTCCACTTCTCCTGTTTTTCACACCGTGCGAAAGCGCAGGCCACAACCCTGCTTTCATTTTCCATTACAGCTGGATACTTTATCCAATCTGCCCATCAGAGAGTGAGGGAGGGAGGACAGATGATGGAGGGTCTCAGAAAACACTGAAAATGAGAGTCTTTCATTACTGTGCTTCATAAGTAATGATGTTGGGTGGGGTGGAGGGAGGGAAAGAGAGACAGGCGTAAGCTGGAAGCAGGAGCAGCGAACACGCGTCAAGACGGTCTTTTGGGCGAGACGAGAGAGGAATTATTTATAGTGAATTTACACATCAATGACAGTTTTCTCCCCCTTATGATTTCCCTGCTGCATGCTGAAAATAAAATGTGCTGGGAACTCGTACGGATGGTAGGATATGCTGCATTTGTGAGGCTGCACATGTGTATGTATGAGAGAGAGAGAGAGAGAGAGAGAGAGAGAGAGACAAATAGAGTTTGTGTTTATGTGTCATTGTGTGCCTTTAATTGTTTAACCACAGGAAAGTGCCAACAAATGTTCTGTTTGTTTCCTGTCTGCCTGAGAATTACAAGAATTTGGTCCATGTGATGAGACAAGCCAACTGCAGCTCACCAGGTAGTCTGTTAAAAATAAAACACAAAATAACACACACACACACACACACACACACACACGCATAAACAAACACACATATAGACACACACTGACACACAGCGGCAGACAAATCCCATCCGCTGCACCACATTCACTGCTGCACCACCTATGGGCCTTTAAGCCAAACAGACAACAACAGACATTACATCAGTGACAATAGAGCTGCTTTTGAGAACACGGTTTCAACCAGTCATTAAAGCTATTTTAGCTCTGAGCAAATACTGCCACATATAGACAAGCAGCTGTACTAATAGCGATGGCTGAAACGCCCATACACAGGTGGGGCTACAATAGGTATGGCTGTCATGTGGCGGCTCCTTTTGAAGTCACACAAGAGGGAAAGTTTGACTATGGGATCATTTGTGTGTGTGGCCATAAGTCATCTATATAAAACACACTTTTCATGCCCTCACAAAGCCCCAAATAGCTCTTCTGTTAACATAAAGGCCCTGAGACTGTATGTTGTCTGCCCTAAAGTACATTTTAAAACTCAACCACAAAAGTTTCCAGACTCAGGTTAAACACTAGTCCCGCTTTCTTTCTTTCTACCTTAATGAACATTATGTCACAAGAGATTAACTGCCACCCTGTAAAAATAGAGAATGAATCTCATTTTGACTTCAAACAGCACTGACTTCAGGTTTTACGACGAAACATAAAACAGTGGACGGCTGCTTGTTTTATGGAGCCATCTCTAAATAGAGACCCTATTCATAAAGTCTGTCCATTTATCATAAACCTTCACGGTCAAATAAGTGGGGATTGACTCTCCCAGCTGGCTTGGCTAAACTTATGATTGAGTGTCTATCACCAGTGGGTGTCCTGCAAAGACGTGTTTGTTTTCCCACAAAGAAGTTTTCTCCTACAAACTTTAAATGAAAAACATTTTTTTTAAAGTTGGCTGCACTCATCAATATTTCTGTATTAACAGTGGCTCAAATATCTATGTGTAATATGAGAGGAGTTGCTCTTAGTGATGAACTATCATCCAGCTCCAGTTTCCCACAGCTAGATGGAGCATTTCAGGGTCTTTCAGTTCACGGTTTGAGTTTTATGGTCCACAACTCTACGGTTTTCACTCATTCTAACCACTTTCGTCAGCATTATTTCCCGCTGCAGCAGGCAGCTGTTTGCGTATTGATGAAGTGTAAATAAGCAACTGTTTGCTAACATGTCTGGCATATCAACTATTACTATAGGCCAGTGTTTTACAGCTTTCTGTGCTGGGCCAAACCAAAATTAATGTAAATCTAAACCTGCCATAAATGTTTTTTTTTTCCCCCAGTTGAGGGCAAGTGAAACAAGTTAAAATATATACAAAATAACAAAATAATGAGCTGAAAGAAGCTAAAAGGCTCCATTGAGCTGAGGTGAGCTGTAGAGTCCGATTAAAATGATCTTAGGCTTTATCAATGACACCTTTCACATTCAAGTACTCATGTGATTCAATCTTAAAATAAAAATACTGATTACAGTTACTATGTTTGTTTATTTGTTTCTCATTTTATGTATTGCATTTTGTCATTTTTTAAAAAAGATTGTTTTAAAGATTTTAAGTTTTGCATTTGCTTGTAAATGGGACCTAGCATGGATGAATACCTCGCCACACACCTTTTTAATATTCATTCTCCATGATCTTCTAGTTGCAAAACACCAAAATGAAACATATGCACTGTAATTGTATGATATTAACCCAGATTGTTGTTTTGGGGGGGTGGGTTGTTATGCACCGTTGAGTGGGACTAAAGATCGTTGAGGAAAATTCTCTGCTGAGACTCCCTAGTGTGAACATAATCTGTCTCCGTGATATTTCATCTTCTATTAATAGTCACAGGGTTTAGGGGGTTTTGCATATTACAGTGAGCTGCATCCTGTACCCAATAACACTGAAAAACTGAGTCACGATCGAGCCTGGCTTAACACTGATCTGCCAACGTATACTGTTATTTATAAGCAATCTGTCTGACTAACACACAAGCGTGAAGTTTGGATATAAAAGCAGAAAATAACAAAATATGCAACGATTCCAGGATGGAGAAAACTTTAAATGACCTCTCCCAAGCTAAAATGGATATTACAGCCACACAAGAAACATATTTCTGTTGAAATAACACACAAATCTGACAATTTTCTGCTTGACAGTTTTCACCTGTGGAAGATATTTGCTAGATACACACAGCCCTTTTTTTTTTAGAGAGGGTTTAGAGGATATTGGAGCTTGCAGTGACCCTTTCACCTGTGAAGGATATTGAATGGACAAAAGACAGTCTGAGACGCGTTCGCTGCAGACGTGTGCAGACAAGTGGAGCAGGGAAGAGGGAATACTAACAACAGTGAAACAGACAGTGTGGGCTGGGCACTGAACAGATGTGTTCCTTTGTAAGGGTCATAAACATGAGTCACTCAACTTTGAAGATGGCTGAAGGGCACAGACAATTGTGAAGAAAGGTGTGAAGACAGGAGATATCAGGAAACAGGATGAAGGCAAATGCAAAAGACAAATAAAATGCTCTGTGATAGAGGAAGCAAGAGAACGAGGTAGAGGTGGAAGAATTAAGAGAGCAGAGAGGGAAGAGGAAAGAGCGGTCGGGAGATTAAATGGTCTGTTTTCAGCAGCAAATGTGCTAGCTGTGAAATCCATCACTGGAGGTACGGCTGGCAGCTCATCTACACTGCAGCCTTTGTTTTATGGCATTGACACCGCCACCGCTGCTGTTTTCATCAGTCAGGGCCCTGACACCACCCTGGGGAGTCGCACATGAGCAGGCATACGTGTGGGCGAGGAGATCAGTGCATCTGCATATCTGTGTGTGTGTGAGCTCACACTTGTTTGTCTCCACCTGTATGTCGTGATGTTGTGAGTGAAGAATACAGATCAGTGAGCTAGACGATACTGTTGAGAGAAAAAAAGGGAGACACCGTAGCACTGTCGGCCCCTGATTAAATCCTTAAAGTACTCAAGTAATCTACATAAGAACCACAGTGTGAGGCAACTGTGGATTTTTTTTCCTTCTCCAGTGTGGCAGATTATATTTTTCTTTGTGGTGCGTGCCTTGCAGCTCCTAGCAGTTTGTATTTCAAACACTAATTCTTCATGCTCTAAGGACAGCAGCAATATTTCCCAAAGAAACTCCCATGGGTGTTTATTTAGGCCACATATACAAGTGGTGGGATCAGAAGTTACAAAACTGCAGAGTTACAGTTTAAAAGAAAATGCCTTTCTATCCTGCACTTGTGTGAAATGACCAAATATCGTAATATTTTAAATGTTTGCAAAAAAAAAGAAAAGAAAAAAGTGTTGCTTAATCCTACAGGCTGTAAAATAATCCCTCATATTTTTTGATGTACTTAATATCTGCCTTATTATCAGACTGCAGAAGTGCGTGGTTAAGTGTAAAAATGTGTGGTTAAGCGTAAAAACTACATATCACTGTTCCTCTTTCTTATTGGTCCAGAAACTTTGCAACAAGTGGAATGAAGGTAAAAAGCAACACAGCTCATGTCTTACGCCACATTCTTCTTATATGAGATGGATGAAAGAGATGAAAGAGAAGACCAACTCAAGACCACTGTATTACTGCAGACCTGAATGTTATAATCACTGTGCATGATATAACACTGTATCTATTAAATTTGTGTTTAATTATTAATTACTGTGAATGACAGCTGATGTGTGGCATTTGGTTTTGCAGGCAGTTTGCATTATTAAACACCAAGTCAGATACATACTGTATGAAATTTCATAAAGATGACTGTGAACAATTTACAAGTCAGGAACTAGTTTTTATGACAACTCTGATACGACATGAATGCGGCATAACACTGTTTGTCCACCAACTGTTCTTAGTCTGTCCCTGACCCAGCTCATCACCCTCATTTAGCTGCAGTGCATAAACAGTATGCCTGCAACTTTCCTACTCCCACTGGGCAGATAACCTGTGCTCTTTGCTACCATAGTGTTCCATCCTCAATCCTTAATCCTGACTCCTAAATCTTGAATTCCCATCGCCTTCCTGCTTTCGCCCTCTGGAATTACCTTCCTAATTCTGACAGCCCCCAAGTTGTCGACTGTAAGCCTGTTCATTAACCTTAGATTCCAGAGAAGTAAAGCCTTTAATTCAACCTGCTCTGCCTGAGTGTCTGCTCTTGGATCTCGCTGCCTTTTGCCATGTGCCTGAATTGTGGTAGCTACTCACCAGTTTCTTTAACGCCTCTGACCGTCTTCAGCGCATCTGACACTCTTGCAATGTTAAGGAGATTACAAACAAAAATAAATAAATAATTCAAGAGCTTATGTGTTCATGATTGTTGGTCCGTGCCTGTGTGCATGTCTGCTGTGCACGTGTGTTTTCAGATCCAGACAGCTGGTTGTGAGGTGATTACCTGTGGTCTTCAGGGGATGAGGGAGGCCATGGCCTTTAAGGAACGGCTCAGAGTGAGGTCACGACTGTCCTGCTGACCAGCAGGATTTTCAATAACTCTGATTGCTACCATGGAAAGGTGTATTTGGGGGATGTGCGTGTGGTTCACATAGTTTGCACACCATACAACAATGCATACTGTCCTGTCTCTGCATGTATGTGTCATTCAAAGACAGATTTTCTGCCCCAGTGTCATTGGTATAATTTGAGGTGAAATAATTCAGTAAAAAAAAAAAAAAAAAAAAAAAAAATTTCTGCATTCCTATCCTAGTATGTGTTTTGTGACCACCTCTGATTTATCTTGTGACCCCTTGTGGGGGTCCTGGCCACAAGCTGGAAACCACTGAAGTAGATGATTGTCAGTAAGTGCAAAAAATCCAGTGACGCAGCTAATCTGGAAAGGCTGCAGTTTATCTTCATGCATGTTTGTCTCCATGACATTTAGGCATTCTTGGAGAGTGGGCGAGTAGAATTGAAATCCTTGTATGTGTGTGTGTTTAGAAGTATGTGTGTGTACATGTACACATGAGCATGAACACGTGGAGTCTCTGTGACTGTGTGTGTGACACCTGCATAAACACAGATCGCTCAGATAAATAGCAGACACAAGAGGTCAGTGGAGCCAGTTGCATTGTTTGTGTGTGTGTGTGTGCTCGAGGGCAGCACTGATAGGTATGTGCATGTGTCTAATGGCATTCATGCTCACTCAGACAGTTTTACTGCTTCCAGGCATAAACACTATCGACTATTGCCTCTTACGGCATCGCCGGCTTATCTAGATCACAACAAAACACAAACACACACGCACACAAGCTCAGAAACTGGCCACAGAAAACACACGCAAACATGTTATGAAGTAAACTACGAAGCATGTGACCTCAATTAAGCTGTACACACAGGCCCATTCTGTGACCTCACTTGTTTTGAGATGACCCAACCATATATCACTAGCCTCTCCACATCCACACATACACCCACAGACACACACATTACCCTGGGAGGCATTTATGGAATGCTGGGCATTTGCCTGCAGTCTGCATTTCTATGGGATTCCTATCACATCTCTGTCAATGTGTGTGTGCATGTGCTTGTGGAAGTTGTGTGTGTGTCTCACCGTAGTCATGACTATCTCCTCACTCTGATGTGATCAATAGTTTAGACTATTTGGTTTCTAAAGTCTGTATGTAAGAGTTTTGTTGTTTTGTGTGTAATCAGAATGTCAGATTTGTGACGTCTGTCTTCCACAGACGAGAGAGATCCTAATGACAATGGCAGATATTTTAAAGGAATAGTTTTACATTTTGGGAAATAACGCTCATTGTTTTCGGAGAGTTAGATGACAAGATCAATACCACTGGCATGTCTGTGCAATGTATTTGAGGGTGGTGCCAGGAGTTGGTTAGCTTAGCATAGCATAAAGACTCGAGGTAGGGGAAACCACAAGCCTGGGTCTGTGCAAGGGGAAAACCAACAGGCTGCAGTTTTTACAATGGGCTAATACATGAATAAAATAATAATAATAAAAAGAGACCTGCACATAACTTGTAAATATAATTTTTTGTTTTTTTTTTTTCACTTTGGTTTTTGCACTGATTAAAGGAATGAGATATACTTGTTAATTTGTGAGGACTGTAGGAGCTTGTAGGAACATTTTGGACAGAGCCAGGCCAACTGTTCCCCTGTTTCCAGTGTTTACAGTAAGCTATGCTAAGCGAAACTAAGCTAAGCTAAGCTAAGCTACGCCTCTTCTGGTTCCAATTTCATAATTAATGGATAGATATGAGAGCAGTATCAAAAAAGAAACATTTGCAATATAAAATCATGTTAAGTTTCTCTAATCTTTGCTTTTTCTTGTCAATTACTGGATTTTCTATGTATGGCCCAAAGGAAAACCCTTTCTGCGTCCACCTACCCCCCCAATAATTTTCATGCAGTCCCTGATCTGTCCACACACATAACACATGAAAGATTCTGATATGTACGTCCTTTCCAGCCGCATCACTTTCAGCTTATGGTCAACTTCTGCCACCTGACTGCCACCTAACTTTGCTCCAGGGTCTACCCACAACCTTCTGTGTGACTGCACATGAACAAAATCTCAACTAAACAGAGCTACAATGAACCATCTGTGATCACAGGAGTAATGGAAATGTAGTCTTATGATGGACTTCCCCTCAAGAATCACTGTCATCATCACTAGTCAATGAGGAACAGCAAAGGTTGCGGCTTGTATCAGCTCCCTGGTGCGACACAAGCACTCTGCCTTTGAAGTTTTGTACGAGCATGTTGTTTCCTCGAGGACAGCAAAAGGTCATGTCCCTGGACATGAGCTGGGCCTAGTGGTAACACAACCATATGCTCTCATTTCCACCTAAGGACCTCTGAGAGTAGCAGCTACATGGGTCTCTATTCCACTTATTACCTCCAGAAATGATTTGTACAGTGCAGTGTGTCGCATATAAACTTGGAACTACTGGTTTACCTTTTTATAAAAGTTGAGTTCATTCAGATAAAAATAACAGATACTCATAGAAAATGATTGGCAGCAAAAATGAATATTCATTTTTGTGATAAAAGGCTGTAAATTATTCTTTGTCTTGAGCTGAAACATTTAGAGCCTGGATCGACTGTATTGTAGTCATACTGATGTGTGACCAGGCAGTTGTTTTTGGATCAAAAATTTTTCTGCAAAGCATTTTAGAAACAAACCCGTTTCTGCTCTGAGGTTTGTTGCTGAAGGATTACGAGGCTCGTTCCTGAACATGGATAAGTGGTAAAATAGCTGTAAATAGTATTTTTCACAGGTAGTTCAACAAAACGACTAAAAAAAAAAAAAATACTTGCTTTTTTTTTCTCTCATGTCACAGTGCAACAATTTGTGCACCCAAATGCAGGTCATCGTTTTCACCTGCACTCAAAGCCTCTCTTCATACATAACATCAACACTCTGCCACTGCAGGCTCAGGCAGGGCCGACCCGCCCTTACTAAATAATCCAGAATTCATAGGTTGCCAAAAACAACAGTCTCTACACATCTAGTTACTTCTAACAAATATTTACCCATTATGCATTTTAATGCATGAAACGGTACAACTGCAGAGACAGAAGTACCATTAAGCTGTGCCATTATTCCTGTGGTTTAATGATGAACAAGTTGGCACTGTTAAGTGTGGATTGATACAAAAGTTGAATAAAACAGATTTTGAGTTAATCCCACTTAGTACATGGATCAATCTGATTCATACTCAACTTTAAAACTGATTATTTCCCTCATATATCTCTTAAATCACAATCTTGTGGATTCAGAAATATTTTCAATGGTTCTAACATTTCAGTACAATGTTTTTTTAAGATAGTTCACACCATTTAGGTTAATTGGCTACTCTAAATTGCCCATAGGTGTGAGTGTGTGCGTGTGATTTATTGCAGGACTATTGTATCAGACTGTATTAGTTTTTAGCTAGGTGTACACTAAACGGACAACTGAGTGTACAAAATTATAACAGTCAACAGTACTGCTATAGTGTTATATTGCTACTTTTCTCAGTGCCACTTCCCCCACTAGTAAACACATCCTGCATGAACTGACATACAGATACACACTAGCAAGTAAACACAATTTTATGACCAGTGGTTTTGAAAGAGCAACGGCTAAGCAACCACAGACACTTCAGGAGTCCTGAGTCCACACGTTCGAGCTCACGCTCTCAGGCAGCCGTATTGGCCGTGCCATCCTCAGCTTGTGTAGCTCTCGGTGCAGTGAGATGGGAGACAGTGGATGCAGTGTGGAGGAACTGGCCTCGCTCCAGAGACTCTCCAGAACATTCCATTGAGAGACCGCTGGCTGGCAGGCTGGATGGTTGCTGGTAAACAAGCTAAACAACAAACAACACTGGCTCTACATAATTCCTACAGAGAGAAAAAAATCCATTCTGAAAGGGGATTAACCCATGTCATATTATTCCTGTGATCTCTGACAATTCTGCCTCAATTTGCAAATACAAAAAAAGACTTGATTATGCTGTCAGTGGAGAGCTGCTCTATTTGGGATAATTTTACAGGGATAAGTGCTTATTTTATGGTCCCGAACCCTAAGCATTGTAATGAATGTTATGCTTGTTTTAATGTTTTAACTCCTCTATCTCAGCGTGGATTTTCACTGTTGCGGCACAATACTGCAGAACTTCAGTCCTACAGCTGTATTCCTGTCAGAAACGCCTGTTAAATGCAGCCACTAACAAAATAAATTATCAGTATTTTCCACAAGCACCAGCTGTCGACCAGACAGCATCTGATTTCTTGCCAGTCAGTTTCTTTTTTAATAGTAAGTTTTTTGTTTTTTAATGGAAGCAGTTCCTGCAAATCTGTTTGATAATTTGATGATGAAGCAGCAGGGGTTCAATGAGGATTTGTAGTGTGGGGGGCTCTGACTGCAGAGTTCACAGCAGTGTGCAAAAGTGGCAGCCTTGACAGCTCTTGTGACAAATGCAGGTTCATGCAGCATTAAAAAGAACTAATGAGCATAACAGTGCACAAAGACAATTCATTTACTTAGAAAAAATAACTTGCCTCAAGTAATTAATGGCCCGTTATTGCTGTGTAGTCAGCTGATTTTTTTCAGAATCTCAACTAATCAGTAAACCAGGCCCTAGGAGACTAAGACTCGCCCATTCATTTCTAGTTTAGCTGACCTCTGCATGGCTGACAGCATCTGACTGACGTGAGCTCGACACAAACTGCTGCTGGTCCACACACATCAATCACGTCATTATGTGCTGAAAGAGCACAGAGTGGGTGAAGAAAAATGAATATTATGTAGACTAGTCACTTTAAAGGGGCCAAGGTTGTGGGTGATTTCTAAGACTGAAGCATTGATCATCTTTGTTAAAGAGCTATTTCAAAACTTGAGGAAATACATGCATTCTTTTTCTTTCTTTCAGGAGTTAGATGAGGAGACTGATGCAAGTGTCATGTATTTAGCTCAGAGAGAGTGATATCAATCTTCTCATTTAACTCTTGGCAAGAAAGCAAATAAGTGAGTTTCTCAAAATATCAAGCTATTCCTTTAACAAATAAAGGAAATATTTCCGTATAATCAATTTAGGTTTGTAATGCATTTGTTTTTGTCAGAAATTAAAGCAATTACATTAACACTATACAATACAGAAAAAGCACTGGTAAACTGTGAAGTGTTGGTGGACAAGCATGCGGTGTGCAGCCGTTATGTCAAGCACAGCTGCCACAGCAACGGACATCTCCTGCAGAAAACACAGAAGGATTAAACACTGACTGAAAGTTAAGAGCAATTGAATCGTACTTTTATTGATTCTCCAGCCCTTGAGCAAGAGGACTGTGGTGCATGTGAATGTGCTGTTCTCTGGGTGCGAGAAGGGGGAATGCTCATTAAAGTCCATGTGTTTGTCAGTGTGTGTTTATATCTGTTAAGTGCTCTTCAATATGTGTGTTTTTCTGTGCATTTCTTTTTTTTCTTATAAAGCTAGTGTGTGTTTCTCAGTATTTGTGTGTATATATTGCATAAGTGAATTTATCTTTGAGAACAAGTACGCATGTGAGTGAGTCTGCCTTTATTTCTTTATTTTTCCAGATGAATGAAGATGTGAGAATATGCTTGTGTTCTAATGTGCATCTATTTGTGTGTGTGTGTAGTCTGTTTTTGCTTTTGTGTTTCCATGAGTGTGTGTCTTATGAGGAAGAGAAGACTATGTTTGTATTCCCCAATGTGGTGTTGTGTTGCAGACACAAGGTTTGATGTGAATTCATAATGGACATGTGATTAATGAGTAAATACACCAGTGACAACAGGAGGCCCTGCAGAATGACTGAACCCCACTGAGTTTGCTGTTGTCAATATATGGCACGTGTGTGTATGTGTCTCAGTAAGTAATAGTGTGGATATAATCCCACTCAGCATGATCCCTCTATCAACCTGCACCATCGCAAACACAAACTCATTGCAATTAACACATTAACAGAGTCCTCTTATTATCGGATTTGCTGCCAAAACATCTGTCCACGTCTGATGTTCGACAGTTTAGCTGTGACCCTAAGATCACATTTAGTTTAGTCTTGACAAATACACATATATGGGACTGCACACACAGTCAAGTATTATTATAAGGAGTGTCTTCTTTTTGTACTTTGACCCCTGGTTATTGATTATGACAGCACTGTACTCAAAGTTAACTGATGAGATCTGGGAACAGGTCGACAATGCTCAACAGAAGTCAAGAAATATGAGCAGTCAGACAGTCAGGCAAGGTGTAACCAAGTTTATCCAGCCTTTACTAAAACGAAAAGGGAGAACACACAAAAAAAGTATTAATCTTTTATCGCACAAGAACTGCAACACACTGCAATGTAGAGCAGGTCATACGTGTGGGCAGGTTCTATTCACTGAAGAAGGCCGTGGGATGTGGCTGAAAGCTTAGGCATTTTAAAATATTTCACCACAGATATGAGTTCACAAAGTCAAGAATGAATCTCTCTCTTGGCAACTGACAGTTTGCAAAACCCCGCTCGTGAAAAGTGATTGTCTGATCATAGCTTGGCATCCGTAACAAAAAAGGCACAGCAAGCCTTTTTTGTTACGGGGGGAGCAGCTTTCGTTTCAGTATTTTATCATGATATCATGTGGACACCAAGTGTATATTCAAGACCCTTTTACAGGGTTCTTGTTTTAAAATGTTTCAGTTGGAAGCTGAATGCAAAGTTTTCAACCAACTCACATAATTTTAGCATTAACATCAGCTAGCTGCCACTGCGATTTTAAGAGATTAAAAACTTCCACTGTCATCTTCCATTGTCTAAAGCTTGATAGGTGTTTCAACAGAACTGAGGGGGTTTGGTTAATACAGTGTTATTACTGTGGCTAGGAGCAGTGGCCAAAACTACTAGAATAAGATTCAACTGGAATCATCCTTGAAAGCAAAAGCACGCACATCTGTATCGCTGAGAAAAAGGGGCACACTCACACTCAGTGTAACAACTTTCGTCGGTGACTCTCTGCACTGCCACTTTCACATCAACATCCCACGAAAATAACAACTCCTCAATTCCCTCCCTCTCTCCCTCTCTGAACCCAGAGGATCACACACTCGTCACAGCTCTTTCGCTCCTTTGCTGCTGGATCCTCCGCCTCCCACCTTCTGCAGCAACACCAGGCCAATATTTCAGTCTCCCTTTAAATATTTCACATTCATTTTAAATAATTCGCTCTCATTTTTAGCACTGGCAAAAGCCACAATGCGCAGCCGAACCCACACACACACACTACACAAACACACACAAAATGAGGCGTTAAGTTAATTAGACAGGGAGCTGAGAGGGTGCGTCTTCCTGCTGTGACACAATCATCTAGACTGCACCTCTAGGGGAGAGATGGGTTGGGAGTATATGTATTTGTGCATTAATATACCCACAAATACACCTACACACAAGCTTATATACATCTAAACACATAAATGCATGCAGATGCAGCAAATATAAATAAGTATAAACTAAAACACACAGACAAACACACACATAGTAGAAACAGTGAGTCAGTGTCTCAGCCTCAGTTCACTGCTGTGAAACTACCTAAATTACAGCAACACACAGAGTCGAATCATTATCAGGCTTTATAAACCCGCCTCAGATGACACATGAACAGTACAGTGAGGGTATTCCACCCATTAACTCCCCTGACTTTTTCGAACTCTTCCCCTCTAACCTGTAATGTGTTTCTTTGAATCAAGGTGAAGTGAGACCACTTCAGCTTTATCCAACAACTTCCTGGTTATATCGAAGCATGAACTCAGACAGTTCCTCAGAAGTGTTATCTAGCGATCTTCCTCTGTTTACCCTGCTCTTCCCAGCTGAGTGCAGCCTTAGCTCAGCCATGCTTTGAATCGTTAGCAGCTTCTTTACGTTCACATAACCTGTGTGTGTGTGTGTGTGTGTGTGTGTGTGTGTGTGCCTGCGTCTCCATATCCTCATTGTCAAAGAGCAAGACAGAGAAAAGACAGTTTGAGGTTCATCTCAGGGATTTCTGCCTCCATCCCACTACAATGGAGATGAATGGATTTTCATTTGTGCTGCACAAAGCATTGAAAAATTACATTTTAAAAATTCAACAGCAATATATCCTTGTAGAAACAATGTTGTAGTTACACAGGATAACCCACAGTTCTCACTGTAATCGGTTTACATTGGAAGTACTTTTTACCAAGGAACAGTCCCTCACTCTTAACTCTAAAATAAAAAAGTTACCAGTGAGTTCTTTAAGAACTCCCTGAAAACAAGTAACAAAGTGCTTTACAACAACACAAAAACCAAGAAATACTAGACTGAAATAAGATAAGTTTAACACATGACAACACTAAAGCACAGAATGAAAACATAAAAACAATTCAAGACAATGCAATTCTTAAGTAATGCATTTTTAAAAGAGATTTAAACACAGAAACATACTAATATAACATGTTAATTAACACGTCTCTGCATATGTTAAAGGCTAAGGTTGGTGATAATGAGTATTCTTTACCTCAATAAATAATGATGTAGCTTATTCCTGTGTGCCAATGACCTCTGTTGTTGTGCAGCTAGTATTTTTTTAAGAGTAATTTTGTGACACATGCAGTTTATATTTTGCATAAATCATTTATTTTTTGTAATCTTCCTAACCTTTCTATTTCTATTTTCCAATTCTTATTTCACAATAGTCTTTTAGCACAGCCTTAGGAGCACACCACTTTGCATTTCTCAACACCTGTTACTTCTGTATGTGACAAATAAATCTTTGAATCCCACACACTCTGTCTTGCTGCTGTGAACATTCACCAAATGTGTATTAATCCACTGCTCAAAATAGTCCCCAACAAATACACAACTTACTCTTGTTTAAGTAATATTTGCTAAAATTACGTTGCTTCGCCTTTTTTAAAAGTGAAATTATAAGTAAAATTATATATTTTATGACTTATTTTTCTTTGCTTCAATAAGGCTAAAAAGGCTTAAGCCTGAGTGCCACAGACAAGCTGGGGAAGTTGGAAAGTACTGAGCCATTTTTTAATTGCGATTTGCTGACAATTAAAAAAAAAAAAAAAAAAAAGTATATAGAATAACACCAGCCTCATATCGGAAATTTTATAGGCATCTGACAGACCTATAGTAAAGCATCATTATTTGAAATTGCAGGTGCATTAAGCACAGGTAAGCACAAACTCACTTGCGAACAATACATGCAACTTTTAGATTTACCTCACGAAAACAAAAGCAGTGGTTTATGTAACTACAGAACATAAAATATTTCAGACAAATGATAAAAGAAAGGAAAAAAAACCTCTCAAAGCATCAGTTGCCATCTGCTCATGAGACAGCGTTTTTGCTGATAAATCCCTCTCTCCCCTTTTAATCTCTGTCTCCTACTTCACTTCTTCTCTCCTAAAACTTTCCACCTATTTAATAGTGCATGTTTTCCCTTGTTTCACCTCTTTATATCTGTCTATATTCATTTCTATACTGCTCTCTTTGTCTTACATTCAGACAGTCAGGGTCACTGAGAACACTGATTTCAATGGAGAAAGAAATGCTTGCCTCGTCCTTGTGTGATGATAAAAATGGAAGGGAAAGAACAGAGCAACAGGGAGGGAGCACAGGAGGGAGATGTCCAAATGTTTGTTTATGCCTAATTAGGCCACAGATGAGCCAGCGGCCATCTCAGAAAGCAGTCTATCTCTAAGGAAGGAGGAGAGGTGCATGAGGGGAGGGCAGGAGTTAGGGAATAGAGGTATTATTGCAGAGGAGAAATGAGGAGCGGTGGTGGGGTTTAAAAGGAGAATAGACAGAGGAAGCAAAGAAGGAGGAAGCAAGTGAGGGTGTTTGGCTATGAGGAGAGAATATCAAGGATAGGACTGGTGAAAGCAGCAGTGTGAGGAATTAAAGGAGCGGCAGTGGGACCTCAGGGGAAGTGATATCCAGTAATTAAACAACAAGACTTGCTCAGCATGTGTGGCCGCATTACAAAAGTCCTTATACTGCTCCCCACTGAGCACATTCAAAACGACACATTGCATCTAATTAGAACAACATATTGGAGCTACCATTCTCACTGAACATGCCTAGTGGGCTCATAGAGGTGCAGAAGTAATGCACAAGCATACATAAAAGGGCATATCCAACAAATATGCAAATATGCTTTAGTGCATTGCTTGTGAAGTGCCGGAAGCTAGAGGACTAATATGAATGCTAAGATCAAAGTTGGTGATGAAATGGACAAAAAAAAAAAAAAGTCAACTGAGGAATTTTAAAAAGGAAGCAATAGCATGAAATTAACTTATTTATACCCACCCACTGCAGATAGAGTTTGTAATGGAAACACAGAAAGCCAACGCTTATTGCAGTGTACAGTAAATAACACATGTGGAGATGTTTCACCTCTGTGGCATGACCTGAGAGGCAATGTGAGCAAATAACATACTGTAGTCGTAACAATGGGAACAGGCCAAGCTGCACATGTACCTTATTCTATTGAAAAGACGTGAGTGCTAAAGAAAATTAAAACTGCAGTAATCAATAGTTTTTATATTTACAATGGATTAAACAATTTTGTGTAACGTGAACGGTGTCGCTCGGAGTGATGTACCTACAAAGAGTTATCAGTCAACTCTGCAGGTCCCCTCAGCTCCACAGAGTATCTTTTGGCTCACTGTTTTGGTTTTATGGCTCACAACTTTAATGATTAGGTCTAGTCTCATTACTCTCATTTAGATTGTTTCCAGTCATAGCAAATAAATTGGTATTGGGATTTGGTAAAGCTGAGTCCAACCAAAACTTTCAGGATAATTCTTTTTTTTTTTAAATATCAAAATAAACAAAAAAACAAAAAACAGGAATGATTGTCGAGTTTCCCTTTTCATCATCAGCATGGTCAGACTGAGCTCTTCCCCTCTGGATGGAGACTGAGAGAACCAAAGACCATAAACTATGACAAATGATTTAATCATGCAATTCCCCCTTGTGGAAAATAAAATTGAAGTTGAGACAATAGAAGGTAAGAACCTCCATTGTGTTGGCATTTTGAAGGCAAACACATTCAGCAGAACAATTCAGCAGAATCTCAACCAACATTGTTTTCGTCTGAGAGAAACATAGTGCTAGTGCAGCGCCTTAATTTAGCTCGCAAAACATCATTCATCTTCAAGTATGTGGAAAATCTGAAAAAAAAACAAACCTTTAAGGACAAAAATAAATCATTTACACTTATCTTGTGCAGAGAAACAGGAAAAACAAATTTGGATTTCGGGTGACTTATAGACTAACTTTCCTACGTAACCTGAAAGACAGAATAGGTGACGAGTCTATTAGAGACTACAGAGACACAACCACTGACATCAGTGTCCCTCCTCCTCCGTCCTCATTCTATCGGATAGAAATTCATTACATTCCTCCCCAGCTGTCCGTCAACCACTCCCTCCTGACAGGTTTTTTCTTTTTTTTTTTTTTTGCACATTAGCGAAAATTTTTCAATTTCCTGTGGGCGGCTGACGTCTGCTCGCTGTCGAAGCGGGATGACGCTGGGTATTTGATGTCTGCATTGAATGGTTTGAGTGGGGCGGACTGGGTTGAGGTTTCTCTACAGGGACCCTAAAGCTCTTGGGAAAAAGTACAGAGAAAAGTGGGAGATTGAAGTCACTCCAGCTCCCGCCTCAGAAGCTGACAGCTGAGAGATTAGTGGTTAATTAAGTCAGACGAGTTGACTGGCATGCGGGGAACAGCCCTCGAGCCAATCAAAGTTTCTTTTGGTTGGAAAACAAGAGCAGAACTACCGCAGCCTCTGGGGAGAGCTCACTGGAAGAAACTAGACTGTAGCCAAAAGCAGCATGAATACTTCCTGACTCCCCAGTTTCTCATCCCTCTCGCACATCTGGAGAGGCTAGATAAGGAACATGTAATGAAAACAAAATGGTGATTGACACCTAGCTTGCTATGTGCATATTTAAAGCCATGTAATTTTACATTTTCAGGTGCAGGGGGATGCAAGAAGGAGGATGAGAAGCGAGGGGAGGAAAGGAAGATACAGTATGTGACACTTAAAAATAGCGAATGAAAGAGAAAAGGAAAGACAGACAGGAAAAGAGATTTGCATGGAGCATTTTGAAATGTCATGGCTCAGTAGGACCATAAACACCATTCTCCGACCTCGCCACCCAGCCACATGGACACACACACACACACACACCTCAATATTACTCTGGAGGGGGGAAAGAAAAGGAAAAGGTCCAACCACACACCGACCACTTCACATAAACACTACAGCTTTCCACTACACCTTTGATAGCTCCATGAAAGAGAACGTTCTGCCTTTGAAAGATGCAAATAGCTCTTCAATAACATCAAACAGGTCAAGGAAATCACATCAAAAGCACGGCCGAGTTGAAGGTTCAGCTGGAGCGAGGTCATGACAATTCGATTATTTTCTAGTTGTTCCATTTGCTCTTTTAATGTTGTACTCCAAAAACCCTGTAATATTCTGACATCTTGCTGAGGGTTAGATGAGAGGACTGACACCACTTTCAAGTCTGTGTGGTAAATATGTAGCTACCTCTGACAACCAGTTAGCCTAGCTTAGCACAAAGACTGGAAGCAGGGGGTAAGGGCAGCAAAATCTGCCTTTACACTTCAGATTTTGAATGGATTGAACAAATGAGTTATCATGAGCTTTAGAGGTGCTGCTACAGAGATTTTGTTTGCTAATCAGGCAATCGGTTTCCTCCTATTTCCAGTCTTTGTGCTAAGCTAACACGCCGCTAGCTGTAGCTTCATATTTAGAGAACAGATATGATGGTTGTGTCAATCTTCTTAACTCTTGGCAAGAAAGTAAATAAGCATATTTCCCAAACTATTCCTTTAATATCTTTCTTGAAGGACAGTTTAACCGTCAAGGCTTTAACAAAATGGAAAAAAAAAAATTGCACATCTTCAAGCCATGATTTACTATAGTGATGCAGATGATAGACCAGGTGTCTTACACTGAATATTTCTGGCAGACAAGATAAATAATTTCTTCATTTTTATTTTGTAACCCTAGTCCTTTAGACTCACAGTTTAATTTTCCGTCAAAGCAAACATCAGTGCAAAAAAAATAAAACCAAGAAACAGGACCCAAGAGTTTAGGTGCTACATAATGATTTCCTTTATATTTGATAAAAATAAATAAATAAATAAATCCAGCATTCAGGTTCAAGTTCCTTTTTTAACTCTCTGCCCTTGACAAAGTTACCACAGGCACAATTCTAATGGGTTTAGTTTAATTGTAGCCGCTGTGCTTCAGAGGTTGCCCCACCTGGCAGTGAGATGATGAATGAGCAGAGAGAGCATCTTTATTTTGCAGTGAGGGGGAAAGGGACAGGAGACAACTGAAAGGATGAAGGAGCACCATGGTCTAAGGTGTGTGTGTGTTAGTGTGTGAGCCCCAGAGATAGAGAAAACTCATTGCAGAAAACTACATACACATTCAAACCAGAAAACTAATATTTGACTTCAAAATAAAGTTTTTTTCCCCCTGGACATTCATTATATCCTCTCTTTTATCTATGCAGTATATTATTTTTTGTTGTTATTGTTCCTCTCACCTCTAGTTGTTGTCTAGTTGGCTGTTTTTCCATTTCCCTGTGAGTTGCTGGTGCCAAATTAACTTGGCAATAATAACCTCCATTCTGCATTTCTGTACATTTTCATGATTTTCTGCATCAATCACAGCTTTGTTGCAGCTGAAGGATTCTAATCAAGAGCTACCTATGACATAATGAGCAGCTTCATGATTGAACCTAGACCTCATTTGATATTTATACTCTTATACCGTATGAGTCCCTGGATGAAAGCATCTGAGAGTGAGGTGGGGGGGGAAAAAAGCTGAATTTCAGAGTCATCGTTAAATTTAATTTGTCTGTAGTTTATCATTTCTGAAAGTTATACTGCTGCAAAGTTTTCTCTACAACTTTCACAATGCACACACACTGCTGAGAGCGCTGTTGATCAAATCATCACTTTTACCAACTCAGTTCACTTGGCACTTGTACTCTGGTGCTGTCATCATTAGCAACACTTGCTGCAGAATCTAGTCTGCCTCGCCACTAGCCGCCAGCCGCCCTGCAGCACTGGAAGACTGAAGGGTTAAACGTGTCCAGTTGAGATGCTGGTTAGAGCTGAGGGAAGCGGAGGGAAAGCTGAGAGAGAAATGGGAACATTAGGGATGAGCAAGTGTAATCAGCCCAAGGCAGAGCAGAGGCTGAGCAAGGTTCAGTGAATTAGCAATATCTTTTCCCAGCATAGATCAATGGAGCATTACCGTAAGAAAGAAGGGGAGATGAAGAGAAGGAAGGATGGTGGAACAGAGGAAGGGAAAATGACAGAGAAAAGGAGACAGTAACCAGCTAATCATCTGATTCTGCCTTGAGCATGATTTCTCTCTCTGTGGTTCGCCCTTTTACTTTCAAATCCCACCAGTGATATCTCCAATCAAGTAGGGAGATCACATATCCAGGATGGCACGTTTCCAGCCAATAATCAGGGAGCTAAACCATTTCAATACAAATGAAGTCCCGATTATAAGCTTAATGAACTAAGTGGCTACCAGTGGCTATTAACACTACTGTACACCCACAGTCAAGTAGGTCACACAGACACAAAACCAAATGCAATTTTCCAGAACTGCATCCCAATTTCCAGTGAAATCCACTGATATGACCAAAATCAGGATATCATTGCTGTTTTCAGGCACATCACTGTACTGGCTGCAGGTTAATAAAGTGCTGGTGCAACATTTTGAGTAAAGCCACAATAGTAGACTTTACCATTACTCTAGGATTGTGCCAATCATGCTTGTCTCTTTTCCAATTTCCAGTTTATCTGCACACAATGAGAAGAGTTTAAACAATCAATACGTTTTTATTCTCCTCACTTCAGAATAAGAAGCCCATCACTGGGGTCCGCAGGAACTAAAATTGGACAAGCTAGATAATCCAATACACAAGGTATTAATTTGGTTTTATTATAGCCTCTCTTGTAATAGTTATTCCATTGCACCTAGGATGAGAGGTTTCATATCAGTGTGCAAATGGCATTACACTCATTACTCACTGTCAGTCACTTCACAGCCAAAGGGGGAAATTAAACTCTGCCAGGATATAATGCCTCAAATAAGGTTACTGTACAACCTCACAACCTGTCAATGGGTGACTAATCAAAGGAAAGCCCTGATTAAATCGGTGGAGAAACATTACAATTGCAGATGCTTACATGCATGCTTAAATACTGCAGGATACAAATAAGCTCAAACCATGCTTTAATTCTGGGCATCTTTGCAAGCTAGGACAGTAGTTGTTAAGCTAGGTTTGACACATATTTGCATGCTTTTGAAATAAAATCTTTCAGTAAGTCTACTTGACACTAATAGCTTCAGTTGAACTTACTAAATCTAAAATAAGGAGCAATATCCAGTGGCTTCTTCAATAGATTTTGACAAAACACTCTCCTCTCAAGGTCCATAGCTCTCCCAGTGCCTTTGATCATATCACTTAATCATCAAGAAATGGATTTCACCCGGTTTTCATGAAATGTTAGATGTTAACATTTCCATTTTATTTTAAGTTTGTTCTTTACCTTGGGAGCAGAAGTTGACAAAACAAAACAGCTGCTAAATGGTCAACTGTCTCCGAGGTCAAGAATGGACTTTGAAACCTAACTAATAAGAGCAAAAATAGCCTAGTGAACCCATTTCTAAACCTGAAGCTGCATTTTTCTACAGGGATCAATAAAGCACCACATGTTTAATCATCATTGCATTAACCTAAGAGGCGATGTGGCAGTGAGGGCACTCTCATGGGATGTTGCATTTTATGGGACACTAACATTGTTACTCATGCTGCTCATCTGCTGCAGTCGCTCTGTCGTAAACCGATAGCCGCAACACTGAGAAAACAGAGACTCATTACCTAATCCATTCTCTCTTTTTCTCTCTCTGACTCTGTCACTTTCACTTAGTGGCTCTGTTACAGACACACACACACACACACACGCTCACATCACTAGTCCTTGCTCTCCATCAGACACACAAAAGGCACACAAATCATAAATGACCACATCCAGACACTCAGCCTACACAGAAAAAAGTCCGTGCCCCATGGAGTATGGATTGCATTCCAGGGAGGGTGTCTCGATAGATCACAGGATGTTTATTGGCTCCATGGATTCCCCTGAGTTCATCAGGCTCCAGAGGAGGAGGAAGAAGTGCAGAGACTGAATATAAATTCACTCTACCACTGTCTGAGGAGCAGGCCTGGCTGCTCCATCAGCCTCTACCCTATTAGAGGCCAATGATGGAGTGTGACAGAGCGTGCGTAAGTGCATGTGCATAGTAAGTGGGCAGAGACTGGGGTGGGTGTGGGTAAAGTATTAGGAAAGTACTCATACTTGGGAAGTACTTGTTTTCTGCAGAATTAGTACCTTTACTTTTGATACTCTAAGTACATTTTTGTGTACTTTTACTGAGTAGGATTTTGAATGCAGAACCTTCACTTGTAATGAAGTACATTTGTATTGTGATATTAGTACTTTTATTGAAATAAAGTATCTGAATTCTTCTTCCACCACTGGAGATTGCCATTCCTCAAGCAATGGAAAGATTGAGGAAAGGAGAAGAGAGCAAATTACATGAGAAAAAAATACAAATAAAAGGGGGAAAGGAGAAGAGCAAATAGGGGACAGAGACATAATCTGCTTTTTGAAGTGAATATAACCAAGACGTTACACACACAAGGCACCTGATCACATTACATCCTTATGGGCAGAAAGGTAAGAGGGCTGGGAAAGCAGCAGAATGACAGACAACAATGGAGCAAAAGAATAAATTCTAGAAATAAAAGTAAAACAAGCAGAAAAAGAAGACAGAAGGAAAGAGGGAAGCATTTGAAGACATTTTATAGTAAGATAGGTAAGGTCACTACACAGAGACAGAGACAGTCAGACAGAGTGCTCTGGTTACTGGCAGCCAGTGGACAGACGGACAGAGAGAGTGATAACCAGGGGACAGCTGGACACATGGAAGCAGGGCTGGGCGCACAGGGCACTGCATGCTGGGCACACAGCGAGAAACATGAGCAGGGGTGTGTGTGTGTAACTGCATGCATCTTGTGTTGAGAGGACGAACAAGTGAAAGAAATAGCGGCAGCAAAGACAGGAAAGACAGAAAGAGTGTGTAAGGGCATACGAGTGGTATGTATGTGTGTAATCTGCTGCTTGGCATTGGGTGAAAGGTTGGGAGTGACACCGAATGCTACTGCCGGCCTGTTAGAGGACATTATAGTAGATGCCCAGAGGAAGCTAATAGTGTGGGAATGGTATAAACATATCAGAGCAGGAAATGAATAAACCAAGGTGAAGATGAATTACAGAAAGTGGTGGAGAGTGAGGTACAGGAAGGAAGGAAGGAAGGAAGGAAGGAAGGAAGGAAGGAAGGAAGGAAGGAAGGAAGGAAGGAAGAACACACATTCCATTTTAAGGCATTATTATTTTCAGCCATATGCTTGTTGTGGACTGGTCGGTGGGTTCACCACATGTGGTCCAGACTGAAATATCTCAGAAACTATTGGATATGTTGCTACAAAAGGTTGTACAGACATTCATGATCTAGTTAACATGCAACAAATGTTGGTTATGTTGAATGCACCTTAACCACACACCGCTCCCAGGATGGATCGCAACTTAACTTTTTATATAATGGAACCATGAAGTTGCAATTTTAATTTGTCCAAACTCTGCAAAACGACTTACATTTGCATCCACCCTTGCTGTACTTTGCTTAGTGCTAATAAACTAATGTTAGCTAACTAGCACTAAATGCATGCTAACACACTGAACTAAGATGGGCAACATGCTCCAGACTCCTGCAAAACGTCATATTAGTATTATCATTTTGAAAATGTTAGCATGATAAACATTAGCAATGAGTTCCAAAAATGGCTGCCTCACATGCTAGCATGGCTGTAAATAGTTTGTCAGGCATGGCTTGTTTAATTTTTTGAATCATTTAAAATTTCAGACACATCCCAGCATTTGACTAAGCAGTTTTTTGTTTTTTTTTTAATTGTTTTTTTTTTTTTTTTTTTTTTTTTACCCAACCTGCCCTGAAGCACCTGCTTGCTGAAAAAAAAAAGAGTTGCACACAGATGGCTATATCATTAAAAGCATGGGA
>JBBMJY010000005.1:5313196-5343060 GCA_037833715.1 Toxotes lorentzi
ACACACACACACACACACACACACACACACACACACACACACACACACACACACACACACACATACACACACACACTGTGTTACACACCAACTGTGTAGACCTGAAAAGTATTTCCAGGTACGTTCTGTTCCTATTCAGATTTCTTTTTCCCTATGGCAGATTTTAATGGGATTTTCTGGTACCATTTACCAATCATTCAACAGTTTAAAAGAGTAAAATTATGTTAATAGAAATGGCAGGGACAGAGGTATTTAAACTTAATCTGTTTTTAAAAACTATTTTGCTAACAACCACAAAGACATTACCATTTTTTATAAGGCCAAAATTATGCCAGCAAAAGACACATATATCATAAATATTTTAGGAAGATAGGAACGCTTTAAACTGCTGTCTTTAGTAGTAACTGGCACAGTGATGCAGTTTAAACCTGAACTAGCGGTCAGTCTAAATGGATAAATGTGTGTCTTCCTACCAACCTGGTTTGAACATAGGTTACCCACTTCTTGAAAGACATGTTGGTGTTCAATGCATGTACATTTTTTTCAGTAAATTACATTCACTTTTGTTGAATCAGGATAGAGGCAGAGCTCTTGGGTATCAAATGGCTCAAAGCCCAGGCAAATAAAACTGGCTGCAGGTCGAGAGAATGTTAGGGAGAATGAGAAATTATGTAATTAGGTTAAACCTATGGGCTCAAATAAAGGTGGGATTAAGATTATGAGCTTGTAAAATGATATATCACAGGTTGTAGTCGTATCTCACCCTTTGTATTCTTGTGAAAAAAATCCAGTCATTATATTAAATCTAAATCATATTTTGTTGTTCCAATTTTAGCATTTCTTTGTTTAAAAATGCATTAAAGTTAATAGTAAAAATGATAAAAACACTCGATGTTAACTTTAGAGGCAATCAATTTACAACCCTATTAATTTTCTCTTTAGTCTGCAAGGGTGGGAGGTACATTCAGGTTCTTATTGGGGTAGAAAAATAATGTCATTATGGTCCATTGATCTCTGCGCCTGAGTCCCCCTCCCCCCTACTTCCTCCTCCTCCTCCTCCTCCTCCTCCTCCTCCTCCTCGTGCCCTTTGTCTGTTGGTTGCTGTCTTGTCCAGGTCCCTCAGGGCTAATCTGCCGGTGTACCAGATGCATGCGCTCATTAACCTGGTACCACCTTCTAAGAGCCTCATTGACCGTGACACAGCCTCACACACAAACACAAGCTCATGCATACATAGCAGTGACAGCCGCACACAGATATACAGACATGTTCTTGCTCAGTGACATGTTATTATTAGGACAGTTGTTGGATTATTGACAAAAAGAGATCTAGAAGAGTAAAAGAGAGGCTAACAACAGTGAAAAAAACAAAAATATGCCAGAACAGCAGACAGATGGAGGGGCGAAGGTGTGTCTCTACCTGGCCTGAACTTGGTTTTCACACAAAGACCTTGCTCATGGAGTTCTTTTTATTGTTCTCTTTTCTTTTTCTTTCATTTATTTCGATTCCCCAGTCTCCACGGTTCTCATGTTCTACCCTCAGAAATCCCCTTCTTCTCTCCCCTGTAAGAGATTCAAAGGATGCAAAAAGAGAGATGTGTCCGTGTCCCTCCCCCTCACCCCCACCCCCCACCCCACCCTCCTTCACACCTCTCTCTCCGAGGCTAAAAACCTCCTGTTTCCAGAGAAAGAGGCTTCATACAAAAGGCGAGAGAGAGAGAGTGAAAATCATCCAGCTTTTTGTTTTTCGTACAAACGGCAGCTGTCTCTCACATTGCTTCCCCTATTCACACTCTTACACCCTCAGAGCCTTTGCTATATCCAAAACTACCACAAAATACCACATGAGACCACCCCACCTCCCCCGCTATCCTCCACTCCTCCCCATCCCACACGCCCCCTGCCCACCCAGGTGTCTGAGTAGTGGGCTGTGTGGAATAAATGAGCTCATTCATACAGTGCTGAGCAGCTCCATCCCATTGCTGCCCAGCCCAATATAAACAAGGCTAAGGTGGCTAGCTATAGGCCACAGCTAGAACTGTGCTTGGCCTGAACCACCATCTAAACTACTGATGCCGGTAAACAATATCTGGAAAGTCATAATGTACAGTTTTAAAATACCTGCTTTGAGCGTTCACTTGAGAACACCTGAAAACAACTTCCAACTCCCAGTGGCTTAGTTTTAAATTAGGGTTTAGCAGTTGGTTTTTCTTATACCAGAAAAGTTCAGTGAGTCCAAGATTTAAAAAAATAGTACATAATAATAATAGTAATAAATGGTACAGAACTAACTCCTATAAAGTTTTATTGTTTTCAAGTAAATTTTAAATTCAAATTTTGACAATTATTGACAACTATTTTGACAATACTTTAACAGTTAGAATCTCTTTGCCACTTCTGGTATGACAGGGCCTTTCCAGAGCAGCACACACTGAGGAGGTAAGGAATATAATATTATCTAGTTTCCGAAGCACAATGCTTTTTGTGTGTGATCTAAATCATTTTTGAACTGCTTTAGCTTTCCTTAAGTCCATCTCGATCTTGCACTTGTACCTGTTTGTCAAAATATGAATCAGACAAGGAAATCAATTCCTGAAAAACCTCTAAACGCTTGAATTATCTCTGCTTATTCACCTATTTTGGCACCGTTCCTAGTTCTACTGAATTTATTCTGTGGCTTTATTGTTATTGCTATATACTGCTATAGAGTCATGGTTCAACAGTCAGTCTGGCTTGGCTCCTTTTTCTCAGTCTATCCTTCTTTTGATTCTTACTTTCAGTATAATCCGTCTACTCCTGTTTATGTTCTACACCATCAGACCATCCTGCTGTTGGTATCTGTCTATGAAGGGACAGACACAGACCTTATGATGAGGCGCTCTGTCAGCACTTCAGAGACTTTCATTGCAAAGTGTAAGTTAAGCCAGTGAAGCGCAGCAGCTGTGTTATAGGGCAGCATTGTTTCTCTATATCAGCTATGGAATTACTGATGGCACAGAATAATACAAGGTAATGATATTTGGACAAAACTCAATTTAACTAAACTATAATCACAGTCAGGCTTGTATTACTGAATATATAATGCTCAGTTATAGGTCAGGCAAATTGCTTCAATACTGGAACCACGACCTAGAAGATGTAATGATAAAAAAATCCAAGACATATGAAGTAGTTGCCATTGCCAATGTGGTCTAAACCTACTCCACCTTTTACTAGGTCCATAGTGTTAGGTTTGGGGTGTGTTCATTTGGGGGGAAAAGCCACCAAAAAGGTCTTTTATATCAAACTATCAGTTATTACAAGTAGTTTAAGCCCCTCCATTACAACCCTGCTGAGTACAGAATGTCCCTATGCTCTCTTAGAAAATCTTAGTGTGCTATGACAATCTTCGTCTGCCTCCACTTCACCTCCATTGTACAGGACCTCCACCCTCAGCATTCTGGGTCTCCACCTTCATCATTAGCTCACAGACATAAACTAACATAAACATTCTGCCGCTGCTAAATCCAACACATCTGTAGCAGTGTTTGGGATTTACACTGAAGCTTTTTTGCCATGAACAATTACCGTAATATAGTAGTACATTATGATTACAGAAGGAGATATTTTTTACCTCAAAGATTAATTCCCAGAAACTAATGATGATGATAAGTGATGATTTTTAACAAGTAAAAACATTATATTGTTTATTCTGAGTACATGCATATATTTCCATCTGTTTTTAAATTCCTGCCAGAGCTCTAATAAGCCAGTAGGAGGTTATGAAAAGTACTTGGAGGATGATACTTGTTTACCAAGCTGCTGTAACGTGTATTTGACAGATGGCAGTGTTTCCTGAAGCTTTTCATTATTAACTCAACAATGGTGCTCGCATTCTTGAAAACCACTCTCTGAAAAAAGCCCATACGGCACACAGGGCTAAAGTGAAAACATATATTGCATAATAGCACATGTCTTTGTGTGAATTGTTTTCAAACCATGGCAAAGATCACATGCTGAAATTAATTGGTTTCAATAATACATCATCACTCTCAGCATTGCTAGAATCTCATTTCCCAACGTCTTTTATCCACTCCACCCTCCATCTCATCAGTGAACTCCAAAATATCATTTCAACTAATGTGGAAATGGCAAGCCTATTCCTCGTGCTACGACAACAACAGCAAGAAAACCGTTCGAAAAAATGGATAGTCTGAAAACACTCTCAACCAATAGAGGTTTATTCTTTGAGGTATGTCGACAAAGCCAGTCTTTGTGGTGACCTTTGCTCTGGCTCATTACGCACTGTTGTTTCAGTTGTAATAATTAGCTGTAGCTACTGTATTTTTGTCTGTTTGTCTTATCATAGTAAACTCCAAACTACAAAATGGAAATGAGAATTTGTGCACTTGTTTTTTCACAGTTTTGTTTAATACCCTAATTTGTCTATCGTGCTGTAACATTTACTGAATAATAAAAGAGCTCAAGGTCAGTTACTGCAAGCCGAGCATATTACAACCACTGTTTAACTGTACTTTTAACAATTCTGACACAAGAATAAGAGAACTGCTGTAAATATTGACCTGAATCTAAATTTCCAGGGACTTGAGGCTGTGTCTAAAATCTTTGATCTCAAAAAGCAACTGCCAAACATCATAAAACTCAAACTGTCAAAAACCATGCAGCCATAAAAGAGAGACAAAAATAACCAGTGGTACACAAAAGCTACCACTGACACTGCTTGTAAAAAAATCTGACATCTAAAAGAGATATAAAACAGCATGTAAAGTTCAAATAAGAGGGCAAACGGAACAACACCACTGTGTATTTCCTAATAAAAAAAAAATAACACTCGACTCTCTGCTTCCTATAAATCCTTGTATAGTGCCACACTGACTCACACCTCGCTTCTCAGTTTAACATCACCTCATTACAGCCCTCCCCACTGGCCATGTGACCCCTGACTTACCTCTCATATTCCAGGTTGTCATGGTCACAGCGGGAGTCTTTGTGCTTCTCCCAGTCCTTCCCGTGGCGGCACGTCGTCAACGACACAATGTCCTTCCCATTGTGGATGTGATGGAGTGCATTTCTGGTATCTGAGCCGATGCCCGTCAGGTAACGCTTTCCTTTGAACATCAGCAGGTACTTCCTTCGTGGCGGGATGGTGTTCCTCACCAGCCAGCCCCGCTCTCCACCCTTCTGTGGGTGATCCTTGGAGAACAGCGGGATGGAGACGTCAAAGCCCGGCCTGAAATGTTCTGTGTTGAGGCTGGCTTTGGCTAAGATGGCCTGGCCAATGTTAAAGCCCAGGTCCTCTGTGTAGTTAGGCCAGGTGCCTGAGTACAGGTTGAAGATCAGGTGGTTCCTCCCGTCATTCCACAACGGGTAACCACGAATACGTTCATCCACATTGGGCACAAACTGTCCTGATAGCTGGTCCCGATCTAAAGTGTCTATCCCAAGCACGAACAGACATGCTTCACGGGGGTCTGATGTGTAGTACCGGGACTCACCTATAGACGTTAGGATCTTCCTGTAGCTCTCCGAAACACGATCATTTTTCTCTGATGGATATATATACACCCTGAACCCTTCTCTTCCTCTGCGACGACACCGAGAGAAGTCAAAACAGGTTTCCATGCGGCAGCGGCTGTCCTTGTAAATGGCGGACCACGCTTGTCGCCGTTGCCGGGGTGACTCAGCCGTCCCCGGGTCCGTCTGGAGCTCGTCCAGGTGGGCATAGCGAGGCAGGAAGGCCCGGTCGGTCCAGTTGGGCCAGGGGCGTACCACCTCACCCCGCTGGCGCGTCAGCAGCCGGAGCAGACGCAGCTGGACCCCGCCACCCCAGTAAAAGAGGACCAGCCAGCAGCACGCACACAAGCCCAGCAGAACATACTTCTTACGCGCCTGCATGGGGGCTTGTCACAGTCTCTTTTTTCCGCTCTGTCTCTCTCTCTCTGTCTCTCTCGTCCTCAGTTCTTCTCTTCCTCTGCCCCTCAGCTCTGTAGCCTCACAGGGGCAGGGGACTGACCTGTGACTTCTAACAAGGAGCTTCTAACAGAGGACAATGTGTTAACAAGGGCATCACTGCCTCTGAGTGTGGTCCAGGCCACTTTGCCATTTAGAATGACGCAATCTGAGTTACTGACTCCCCTTTCTCATTCTCTTTCTGACTTCCCCATTTGCTCTCCACTGAACCCTCAGATGTGTGTATTAGCCTGTCTCTGCTGTGGCGTGTTCTGCTGCTGCTTCTGCTGTGTGCATTTCTTCCGCTGCCCAGCCTGGTTGAGGGTGATGAAGGGTGATTTCTCCGCTCTCTCAGGCCAAGCTTGCTGCCTCATGGTGCCTGGCGCGACAGCTGTCTGCAGGGCTCCTCCTGGAGAGAAGTAAACAAACAAGAATACAGATCAGTACACAGACAGAGTTGCTGCTCCGCAAACCAACACTGAGACATACTCTGGGATTAGTTGTGAAACTGCTGTCTCAAAAGATGCCACAACTAACACTTCTGAAAGCCCAGTGGGCATTAGCTTTCATTTGGATAGCTTTTCATTTTAGAAAGGCATATGTAATCCGCAGCCTCAATCACATTTAACACACAAACACACACATATAATCAAACAGCAATAAGTAGCACAGCTGGGTAATGTTCCACAAGCAGCAGAGGATTTTAAACTGTCAGAATCCGTCTTCAGCTCAAGCTCATAAAGGGAAAATTGAGAAAAGTACAACTCAGAAAGGTATCCAACCCTGATAAGACACACATCCACAAAACCATCTCTTTATGAAGTCCACCTTCTCTGTATCTCTGGGCTGCTCTGGCTTCCACATTCTGGTGAAAAAGATGGACATTTACTGGCCATATGTGCTGTGATGTGCACTGACTTCTGGAATAGTCTTTTGCGATAGTATGGTAAACCTGAAGCAGCAGACTGGACTAGATATTATCATTCTCTTCAAGCTCCAGTTGAACTGAGCTAGATACAGCTGAAGTGCAGTGAAGGAGAAAATAAGAGAGCGTTTAGCATCTGAAATGGAGATTTGGAAACGCAGAAGGAAAACAGAGCCATTTTATGGGTTTGAAATGTCCGCTCACCTTGGAGAGACAGGGAGAAGGCTTTTTTTGTTGCATTCATAAAATTGCAACGGTTTTTCAGCCTAATATTTTTGCCAAACATCACCCCATAACTCCCCTACATGTACAGTGTACTCGTGCATGTGTGTGTGGGGAGAACGCCTCATACTGAAGGGCAGTGTTCTTACTGCCAGCTGCGACACAAAGGCAGCTTTCAGGTCTCACCTGGCCCCTCTCTCTCTACCTCTCATTCACATTCCTCATCTGCCTCTTCTCCAGCCAAGCAGAAGGGATGCCTGCCTCCTCTGTGTACAATAAAACAAACAGCACACCGGTAATGTGGGTAAACAATGTATCCTCTGATTTCTACATCTCAAAAAGCAATGAGAAGCAATGTCAAGAAACATTCTTGACTTGAAACCACGGAGGGAAAAATTGTGGATAAAGGTAACGCTGTTAGCTGAACTTGTGAAATGCAACACGGTCACATTAGCTTGTCAGTCAAATGAGGCAGCAGAGGCACAGACTCCACTCAAACTAGATTCTTGTGACAGCACTCGCTCGTGCTTCACAGTATGGCTCGACTGCAGCAGTAGCACTCGGACAGTCTGGAGTCTTTATTTAAATAGATTTTTTACTGTATGCGTGTGAACACAGCAGCTACTGTCTGCCACACTGCACCAGAGAATTCAGGTCGGCTAATCTGCCTGTGGAGATGTTAGTGGGTGGTTTTTGGCACCTTCCTTGTTTCTACTTCTTTGGCTATGACTGTAGCCACCAAAGCAGCAAACAGTCCATGGTGGGGAGAAACAGACACTTGGGATCCCATTACATACTCCTCATCAATAATTCACTCGCTCCTTTAGTTAAGGCATTGATTTCCCTTTCTTTATTTTTTTTGTGCCTTATATCTCTTGCCTCCAACTCATACAATTAGACTTCCATCTTCTTCAGGATACACTCTGATGAGAGATGTGTACAAGCGCTGTAGTTGTGGGGATAATTAATAGTGAAGGCAGGAAGGATAGTGATGACTGAACTGCATCATTATGACGAAAGTGATGCTGATGGATGCTTTATCTAAAGCCAAGAAATTTCACTTCAGAACACTTTGCTTTTGCTTTTGTCCATCTTTTTGCAATTGTCCTGCAAAAATAAAAGTCTCCTAAGGACTCTTTTACAACTGGATCAACAACAAGAGTTTCCATTTCCATGCTTAAACTGCCATTTCACAATAAGACATTAAAAGCAACCTTCATTTGACACTCTACATTCCATTTAACTTATCAGATAAGAGCCGCTCAAAACTCATATTTGAACTCATTTCAAAATGACAGAACAGTACAATATTTCTGAGGCAATAAGGTGGGCTATTATAGGTGTAGAGGAGGATCGAGGGTAATATGTGAATTGAGCCTAATCACTGAAGATAATATTACAGGATATTAGGACATGAAACTCCCCATTTTTAAATAACTAAGCAGAAAAAAAATGATGATGATGTTATTTTGATCTCTACCATCCCACTTTTGAGTGCAAGGACAAACTGTACAATGGCAGTGTGTGGCCATTAACAAGGAGCACCAATGATGACTGTAAGCCAGCGAAACTCTAGGGCATGCCTGGACCTGAACTGGCCTGACAACATCCTTAGGGCTGCAAATCAGCAAGAAGACACACATGTATGGATGCACACATAATACACACGTAAGTGGCTTTAAGTGGTGAGAGAAGTCCCTCTGTCATGGATCAATGATGGATCATTATGGTTGGGTGACTAGCACTGGAAAAAAGCTACAAGGCTCACTGAATAGAGGAGCCTGAAGGCGGGAAGGTTCAAGGAAAGGTGAGGGCAGGACTCAGAACTCACTAATTTCACCTTTTGTCATTTGTTTCCCATCTATTCCTTCTTCCCTCAATCCCCACTTGTCTGGCCTTCCATCATTCCTTCCTTCTATTTTCTCCTCACTCTCCCATCCTTTTCCTAACCTACCTAAGCTGACTGGAGGGTTCCACTTAAAAAACAATACCATTTTTGTGCTGTTTTCCTTTTTCAATTATTCTTGCTTCATCCTCAAAAGGGGAGCGGGGGGGAGGTGGGATGAGAAGAAGGGCACAAAACACTTAATCATGAGGAATACACTCTGCAAGGCCAACAATTCTTTGATCACTGGCTTGCCTTGAGTGCAAAGAAACTTCTAGGAAGGTTCATTCAGAGTGTACTGAACAAGCAATGAAATTGTGTCAACACTGCAAAGAGAAAAAAAAATACATTAAAATGCTTTAAATCAGCTAATATAAAGTGGCAGGCGGATCTCGTACCATCAGAGCAGGGCAAATCAGCTTTTCTACATAATGCTCCATATGCTTCCAGCAAAGAAAGTACCTCTACAGTTGTCTGCTCACCTTACCTTACCTCATACTACAGTTTTAAAGCTACACTCCTAGACCTCTTACTAAACAAAAAAATTCCCTACCAAACAAAAAAGGTCATTTTAGGCATTGAGTTTGTTAGGCAGGGCTGTAAACAGATGCTCAAGCTGCTGTTCTGTTGTATTTCTGAAAAAATGCTAAAGTAGTAAAGCACAGTTGCTGAAACTACCAGCAACAACAGGAGTTGCCAAACCAACCAGGACCGAAATGTTAACAATAACAACTTTAAAGGGTTGAACTTCTTTATTGATAGTAATTTCATTCTGAAACTGAAGTTGTTGTTGAATATAGTCTGATCAGGGGGACGTGGGAAGGTCTGAACTAAAAAGGAAAGGAACAAGTCGAGGAGAATAAAAGGTGAGGATGAAGGACATTAAAGAGGCATGGAAGGAGAGAACAAGGGATTTAAAGATCGATAATTCATGGGTGACAGCTGGACCCAATCCCTATACTTCCTGCCCTCGAGCTCTTCCTCTCTGACGGCTTTAAGGGCCTCCCTCAACTGTTTCTACCTGCTGCGGCTTTTCACAGAACTACAATATTAAGTCATTCAGGGAAATGGAATTGAAATTTGTCATCCCATCTGGCTCCCTTGAACCATGTTTACACAACAGCTTATTCAACTGTGGTTATGCAGGCTTTGATAGAAAATTAAAACTGACATGCTCTGAAATGGATGCCAGTAATGATGGCCTTCTGCAGGAAATTCAGCTTTTGTCAATTTGCGTTTTTTTTTTTCTTCCACCAAATCAAATACTGTTTGTAAAAAAGATTTCTGTCTTTCAGGGACAGATTGACTTTTCCCTTATTTGTTCAATTTGCTGTTTTCTGGCCACTGCACCAGTGCTGAGTACAACTCACATTGTAAACACTCAAAAATAAAATCCACTGCCATTACAATCATTCTCCGGGTGGCAGAGTCATTGCCAGTGTAAAAGAAGCAGCAACAGCAATATTGTGTCTGAAATGATTTGGGTAGTGACATTGAGCAGATTGTAAATTGACACTGGATGGGCCAGATGCCTGGTAAAATGAAATTTCCATTCCTTCCAACCAAATGATATGGTTAGCTTGTAAAGGCAGTCCACCTGAATGAAGGAGGGCTACCATACTGTCACACAAATCCTGGATGATTGCACTGTTCAAATGCCAGTGTACCAGCAGAACTTTCAGTGACTTTTTGTGGCTGTATGTGCCGGAGTGTGTGCGAGCGTCTGTCTAAACTATACTTAAACACACATCTGGCATGTGTGTTTTTGCTGGCCTAAAGCTGGCGACATATTCGTTCAGTAAAATGAAGTGTTCTGAAGAAAACACAAATCTTGTGGTGAGGTGAAAGGCTCAGTTGAGCTAAAATTAAATCCTGGACTCTGTCATTACAGGCCTGAGAGATGTGACAGTGTGACCGGGGACCAGAAGATAGCCACACTGCGTTGTTTGTCTTACTCTTGTGACCTCTTAAAATGAAGCTATGTTTATGTCTACTCATTGCATATGTCACTGAATGGAGGACACTTTGACCAAAGTTGTTTTTCCTTCTCAGATTTTTTAACCCGGGAATAATTTAAAGTTGTAATGCTTAAAATTTCAGTCCTGGTTGATATAAGTGTAGTCAGATATAAAACAGCAGGCTATCTTTTACAGTTCAGCCAAACAAACTCATGTTGTTTTACTAAAGAACTCAGTCAATAATCTGCCATTATCCATCATCATGAACAACCGTAATCTGATTTCATGCTGAGCACAGTGCAAGTAGTTTTCCAGACTATGTAAAATGAGTTGGTAACTTTGCTGAGGAGTTGTATGCGTGCTGTCTGCCGCCTGTGACTCCATGGTAAATCTTTATCTCACAGCTCACTGTAGATGCTGCTTCTTGTTCCATTACTGCTCTGTAAAAATTTAAAACCCATCCGCAGTCAGAAACTGCCACAAAAGAAAAAGACCATTGTTTCCTAGATGCATTTTTGATAACCAATCATGGTCAGCACTATGCGCAGTGGTAAACACACTGTGGTTTGTGATTTCTTCATAACAAAACCCACCCTGTGTTTAATGTGAAGCAAGCAGTAGGAAATGTTGGGTTTGTATTAACCTCATACAGTTCTGAAACACTGCAAAGACAGTGAACTGTATAAAATCACATGCTGCCATGCATCAGATGTGTGTGGGACAGGATGGCTAGGAATTTGTAAATGTGCCCATTAACTATGTGTGTGTTTTTATTGGCGTGAATGGTGGATGCCTGCATAATAGCAGGGTTTGCATTTCCATCACTTTCTAGTTATTCTACAACCCGAGAAGAAGTCAGGTTGATTATGTGAGGTTTGTGTGTTTGTGGCTAACCAAAGAACTCCTTTTGCAGTAAAAAAAAAAAAAAAAACAGGGGCTGTGTCTCCCTGACAGACCTACATTAAAGGCTTACAACCAGCATGTGATCCATGCTCTATTTTGTGTCCTCACCTACTAGTTGCCCTATGAAATTGAGGTGCTCTAGCACTCCCACACATACCATATGCATATCTAGGCAGACACATACACACATGCATATGCACAGTTTGCTGTGTGCTGAACAAATGGCTTTTTACTATGTATAAAAAAAATCTCTCTTGCTGTCTCCATCCAGCTACTAGAGTATTTTTCCATTAGCTCGACCACCTCGGAACCATAATGGCCATAAACTTAATCAAGCGCCGGTTCTTTTACGAGGCCATTTTCGTAATATGGATAACAGCACGTTCTTCTCCACCTTAATAAGACCGTACTTGCTCCGTGTGGGCTGACGACTCTGACACGGTTAATAAGATGTTTACCTCAAGCTGAACGCCCTGCAACGCAACCAGCCTCCCAACCGCGCTCACATTCCAAACCCAGCATAATTACAAGCCGGGTTGATTAATTATGTCTCAACAATATGCTGCACTCCAACGCCACAAGGGCTAATTAACAGAATGAACAAGATGGGTAGGAACAATTATTAGGAGGTTCAAGCTCACGCTCTGAATTTGGCAGCACTGTTTACAGTCCTAGGGACAGAAAATGTGCAAATCAGGCTGTATCGTCCAGATAGAGACAAAGATCATAGCTAACACTGACACTGAGCACATAGAAAACCCTACCTCTGATATAGCAAGTACACTGTTTTGTGTTCAGGGTGCCTGGCTGTGCACCTGACAACACACTGCAGAAACAGCATGTAGTGAAATCCATCTGCCTTATTAACTGGTCCTGCTCACAGTACAGCCGACCTGCAACTCATCTTATCTGTGCAGCTTCGGCCTGGAGGCAGTCCTATCACGGAGCTGAGATCGGATCAGCCTATAAACAATCTGACCTTGACAACGCAGGGAAGATATATGATCTGACCCCGAGATAAGGAAGAAGGGGCACATTCCCGACAAGGCTGAATTAGTAGAGTGTCCCTGTCATCTGAGATTAAAATTTGAAAAGATTCCCAATCTTGGGAGGACAATAAGTTCCCCTGATTTGATTACTTATAACAATAATACTGAACTATATACTAACATTATATATTATATTTTTATTTTTGATACCCTTCCCTTACTTTGAAATTTACTTATGAACACAATTAAGCACAGTACAAAGAATACATGAACATTATGCACAGGGACCCATCAGGGTTACCCTCTAAAGAATACCTTGATTATGGAAATGCCCACACCACCTCTGGAATATGAATACTGTCTGTCTTGCCCAATGGTTCAACAAGAAAAGATTTATGCTTCTTTTTATCATCAGGGAGGGTATTACAGAACCATCTTGAATGGAAAATCCCATTAAGATGAGGGGGTTGCCATTACAATGAATTCATTTCATAAATCAGTTGAAATCCATGTACAGCTCGCCGTAAGGATCCACCCTCCCCAGAGAGACTCTTCGGCGCATCCATGATAATGACAACACTTTATGTGGAATCACTGACGTTGTCATGTTTTTTCATCAAAAAATAACTAGAGACCTGTAATTAATTGCAGCAATGAACTCCGGCAGTCTTGTTTGTTTCTATGGGATTCATTAATACATGGAGCACTTAGTAGGATGTGAAAGCAGGCAATTTTCTGCTCTTTCCTGCACTATTAGCTAATATATCTTGAATGCAAGGGGGCATCCAAGACAAACAAGAGCCAGAACAAAGTTTTTTTTTTCTATTTAGGCTGCATCAAGGAGATCCAACCCTGTGGTGTATTTGTATTAAAACCAAGGTGTTACACACATGGTTCAAAGAAGCTTTCAAGTAAATGGAAATTCCCTACAGCTCTGAAGAAGACTTAATTTAAAACGAGTAAAGAGGAAGTCATGTTATATTGTGTGATATGACCAATATGCTGTTTCCCAAACGCCTTATACTGTCACCGTCTTTTATCAGCAGCCAATGAGAGAACTTTGAGATTAAAGTAACTCTGATTTTGATCATGCTGGCCACTTTGCATGCAGAAGCAGTGTGACAGCTGAACTAGTGACAACATTATTTAATATTCTTGGATGGTGGCAGAGTAATGTGCAACCCGCGGCCCATCTGTCCAGTGGGAGAAACAGATCATCTGCCAAAAGCTCTCAACGTGTTCTGAAGATTTTCCAAAGCTCAGAGTGTTGGCTCTGGGCTTAGAAAGGATCCAGAAAAAGCATCATTATCTACAATAGATAGAAGTGCCTATAAATGCATCAGTCTGTGACACAGCTACAGTATTTGAACGCTACTCGTGAGAGTAGTGCTCAGTCTGACTGTAAAAACAGTCGATGCCAGCACCTACTCAGCGTACCTGTCACAGATTCATGCAGAGATCCGTTGCAGGTGGAAGGAGCAGGTCCATCCAGTTCTGAGCTGGGTTCAGACTCTCCAGTCCCCCTGAAGAAAGATCAGTACAGTTTCGCACTAAACTACTGAGAGTCCTGCTCAGTTCGCCGATGTCACCAGCTGTAAAGGCTGAAAACAACTTCTCCTCCACACGGGGCGACCCCGCTCTCGATTTACGAGCTCTACAATATGGTTAAGTTACAACATACTGACATGGCGCAAACACAGGCACCGAGTCCATAAATATAATGTCAAGGCGGAGTGTCCCGCCGCTTCCTCGCGTCTGTCCTCAAATTTCCCAGATCTCTTTCTCGCCGATGTGTCGGTTCCCCCCTTAATATCCAGCATGCACCTCTCTCAGTCACAGCACCATGGACCGCACATCATCGCTCCCTGCTGCTCCACCAGCCACCTGGATTTACTGAAACAGGCTGCGTCTGTCAAATAAAGGCTGGTGCTCTCGTGATAACCCAGTGGTGAATTAGAGTGCCCCTGTTGCACGTAACGGTGAGTTTGGATTACAGTGAACTTCTGGCTCTATCTTATCTCTATACAATCGCTCCAGAAGGCCTATAAGAAAACGGTCTTCTAGTTTTGATCGTATATGATCGCGAGGGCTGCTTCAGTTACCTGTGGTCCCCATTTCAAAATCGAAGCAGCGTGGGTGACAAAGGTGCGCAGCACACCAAACAATACATCATGAACTGATAGCCTGCTTTAAGGCTGCTTTAAGGTGAAAACTGCACTTTACACAAACATAGTCCCAATGCTACAATCGCAACATGTGCCGCTGCCATAGGTCAGTGGACAATGAAGCGCTTCGTTGTATTTCTACTATTATGAGCCTGCAGTGGTGACTGATGCCTTTAGACCCGAGGATGAGATCCATATGAGCCAAATGAGGAATACTCTATTATAACTCTGTATACAGAACACGTAATGTAGGCCTATAATCTCAGCAGAAACATCGGGTTATCAAATAGTACTCAGATGCATCTACAATGCACACAGCCTCTAAACACAGACAGCAGAAATCACCCAGTACAATCCCCGCTGCGCTCCGACTTCTCCCCGACAGAGAGCTCGCCCTTACCGGGTACCACGCTCTTCCCCTCTCTGGTAATTTTCCTTTTCACACCACGACCGGGCATTTGCGAATCAATTCAGCGTGCGAGCGTAGGTCTCCCCATCGTGATATGAACCATGAATGTGCGTGTTAAATTGTCCATTTTCCATATCTACAACAGTCCACACACGACCCGCCCCCGGGCGGTGGTGATTGGCTCAGAGGCTCCTCGACGTCTTAGTCGCACGGTAAAGAAAAAAACACACATCTGGATGCGACCCCGCGCAACTGGAGCGCTTTGGAAACACCGAATTACGCACAGGCATTGAACCGACGTGGAGGAGTATCACATTTCTAGAGGCTCCTTTAGTCTGCTGTTTACTGTGGCTGTTGATAGCCATCATGCCACCTTTGCGGAAAGTATGGTTTCAAATACATCACTGTAAACACTGGACCACCATCATCATGGTGATTTTGTATGAGGGCCAGCAGCCTGGGAGGATTTTGTGCTCTTGGCATTTGAATTCTACAAGACAAGAGCTGTATGCCATGGGCCAGTGTTTGAATAAGGTATGCAACGCATTATAACTCAAAAGTAAAAGACAATTAATTAGCAACAGGCTTCTTTATTTGGGCAACAGACAAAAACACGTGTTCCACATCCTATTAAAGTAATATCAATATGATCCTAAATCTGCACGGGGAGGCCCAAAGAGCCAGTGAGATGTTAAGAACAGGATAATGGTAGGTTGTTTAGACATACACCAATGGCAGCACTATTTGATTTAGATAATTTATGTATTATACTGATGAAGCTTAAGTCTTCCAAATGCTACGTGGCTGCCTAGCTACCGTGCCTTTGCACATTTAATAAAGCACATTCCGATCATATCACGGAAAACAGAGTCGAGGGTGACACAGCGCCTTATTTCCACAGCGAAACCGGCATTTCTGTGACTCTTGCGCCGCTCTGCGTCCGGAAAAGGTGTCACTTTCGTTCTTTCCTTCCTCCTGATTCACGTTGCCTTGCCTTAGGAGAGTGTCTTATCTCCGGATCTGTCTATTGGCTCCGTCGCTGCGCTGAACCGAACCAAGAGAGGAGAGAGGCAGGCTGGGCAAGCGAGACTAATCACTGAACAACAGTGCAGAGGCTTTCTGAGGATTAGTGACAGCTGTCACAATCTGAACGCGGTTTCATGCTTTTACAGAAAAGGGAAAAAAAAGAGTGCACCGAGAATCAAAATGCTAAGAATGTTAGAAAAATAATTAATAAACAGTATGAAACCCTGACAACTGAAATGACATTATTGTTATTTATTATTAATAGTAGTAGCAACAGTATAGTGGAATTAGTAGGAGTTGTAGTAGTAGAGCAGAAGCTGGAACCAATAAATGTTGGGATTTTTCTTAGAAAATTACTTAAATGAGGAACCCAACTGATTATCAAAATAGTTGATAAATCTTCTGACCAATCAATTAGTCAAGTAATATTTTTAGCTTCAAATTGAAGCACTATACTGTACAGTAAATGTACCATACTCCATGACATCATGACATCTAAGCAAACTTAGTCTGTTAAGGAAGTCTGTGAGGTGTGGTTGAAAGATTCAGAAAAAAGAATTAATAATAATAGTAAATTGGCCTTGAGTTAAGATCTTCTTTTAAACTACTGATCCCAAAAGTTCAAGAATGAAATTTAAAGATGTAGCAAGTTTACCATGTACCAGAATTTTGTTTTGACCTCCAGTTTAATTTGGAAATTCTACATCTACCTGATTCCCGTTGTAAATTACGCAATTCATTATCTTAAAAGGATTTGATTGGGAACTATGTTAGTTAGTTACAAAAAAAGAAGTACATTTAAATAATGCACAGAGAAACACAAGTAAGGGGGAACAGTTATTTGGCCTATTTAGCAGAATATTCCTAGCAGTCTACACCAGTTTAGGCAGCTGGGCACACTTTGTTTTCACAGACTGGGGTGTATAACTTATATAAATGAAGGCTTTACTGCACGTCAGTCGTATTAGACTGCATTCACTTTAGGTGGGTGTACCTAATAAACTGGCAACTGAGTGAGTTCAATAAGCATTCGGCTAGGGGCAAGTATTTAAACGTTGAAGTAATGTTGATGTGTAGGATGGTGGTATCTCCCATATTTTCCACGTCACCTGAATGCAGCATTAGGCTCCTCCCAAACCAGAAGTAAAACCGGGTGATCCTGGGAGTCTAAAATCCTGAGTATAGCATGCCAGGCAGCATTTCCTTCTATTTTCTGCCACCTTTTCCACGATTGTCAAGCCAAGGACCGCCTGACAGACCTACCTGAGGACAATAAGTCCCCACACGTTACGCTGTATTGATTGAAGCTGTCCTGTGCATCTGGTGTGTTTCCGAGCAAATATTAGCTGTCTCTAAGGTACGGTTTTGGTTTGAATTTACAAAGATGTGGGCTTCAGGATTTCTCTTAGAAATACTGTGGTTGGTTTTATTCCAGGCTGCTGCTAGGTAAGCGTGGATCTGACTATGACATTTCTATGTTCTGTAAATGTCATTGCTCCTGGTCACTGAAACATTCACATGATTCTATCCTCTGTACCTTTAAAGCAGCAAAATCTAATTTATTTACAATGTTGTGTAAGCTGTTTGGTAAGTTGTCCCAGACATCAGAGTTTTGCTGCTACGTGGCAGATATAAACACTTTAATTTTAAACTAGTTGGACCAGTTACTCTTGAAACAAAACCACTTGGGCAAAAAGCTCTAACCTTCCAGTTCTGTAATGTGTTTACACATTCGAGGGCACAGATTACTCTGTCTGCATGTACATGACCTTTAACCTCAGTTCCGCCTGCTCTGGCTACAGCCGATTCCTCTGTAATTATCTACCACTGGAGTCTGAAGTACTTGGGTCATTGAGAATCATGGTTTTCTAACCCTACAAGCTCATTAACTGCTCTCCAAAGGCTTGTTTAATGCAACATGTGGTTAGTTGTCAGTCCAGAGGTTTTTTTATGCCAATTTTTTACATCCTAGTTTTCACACATGCATTCACTGCGCAGCTGTTGTACATGTGTTTATGTGCAGGAATGTGTGAAAGTATGTATCATGTGTTCTCACCCGTCTCCAGCCACAGATATGAGTGCGATTGTCTTCATTCTTTGCTTTATCTCTGTCTCTCTGCTCTTGCCCCCCCCCCCCCTCCCCGTAGTTGGGGTCAGGCAAACATAACCAACATGCTGGCACCACAGGCCGATCGGGTCATGGCACTCGGAGAATGGCAAGAACGCTGGCAGGAGGAGAGGATTGGCTTCCATCAGCCTCATGTACACAAGTAAAAAAAAAAAAACCTGCTTTCATCTGCCTCCTCAGTGGAAAAAGAAAGAAGTCTTCCAAATGCATATGTGATTTAACAAGATTACATCAGCTGTGCATGCAACCACTGCAGACATCCTATGAAAATGTCAGAAAAGCAGCACAAACAAATCACTTATTTGCAAGGCAAATAGGGACAATCATCAAACACCACCACGTGATGAAGCCTCGAAGCTCAAGAAGTTTAAATCAAGTGTTGATGTAACCTTAACTATCAGAAATACATAAGCAGGAACATCTGGTGGTTTGCTGTTAATAATCGTTTTCTTGTTCTCTACTTTTAACAGGATGCTGGAGAACAATATTGATAAAGTCCTCGCTGGACGGACAGGAGTTCGCTTCTTCATCCCTCTCTGTGGGAAAACAGTGGATATAAAGTGGTATGAAAAAGCTTATTATATCCACAAAGGATCATATTTGGTGTTTTACATTTTCAGTTATTTCCTCTAAAAATGTCAGTTCTTTTTAATAACACTATGGACACCCTGTAATTAAAACGTTTCCTCAGTGATGACAGCAACCTGCTCTTAAATTCAGTCTCCTCTCTGTGTGAATACCAGGCTGGCAGACATGGGCCATTCAGTGGTTGGGGTGGAGATATCTGAAAAGGCTGTAAAACAGTTCTTCGAGGAGAACAACTTGACGTACAGTGAGGAGCCTGTCCCTGCCATACCTGGAGCAAAGGTTTACAAGGTAGATGAACTGAATATGAGCCTATTTATCATAAATTCGTTTACAAATCACACTGCTTTACCAATCATGTACTGTATACTTTACATTAGGATCACCCAGTTCCAGTATCAAATATTCAAAAAGAACAAATCCTCAAATTAAACGTACAAGAAACTAAACTGCAATTTTTCTCATTGAAAAAATTGCAACCACTGCCTTTAAACTTTACAAATTAAAAAAAAAAATCACAGGGAAATATTCGGTATCTGCAGAAAATGTAGTAAAAACAAAGAAACATTTTTATCAAAGTGCTTTATATAAGAACATTATAGCACTGAGAAATTCCTATTTACCCACACAGGTTACTTACTGAAACTACATCTGTTTACAGACATGGACAAAGTTGTTAATCCACTGTCTTTGTTCCACAGAGCTCAGAGAAAAATATCTCCCTCTATCAGTGTGACCTGTACAACTTCTCCAGGTAGGCAACCAGTGCCTGTTCTAATTCCCTTTAAAAAGGTGTTACTTACTTTCATTGACGTTTTCTCAATTTCACAGTTCCATCGAGGGTCAGTTCGGGGCAATTTGGGACAGGGGATCTCTGGTGGCCATCAACCCAAAAGACAGAGAAAAGTAAGATGAGACTGTTTTATTTTCTCTTTTAAGACTCAGCATAAAGGCAGATAATTGTATTTCACAACACCCAAAAATTAAATTAAAACTGCCTGAAACTGTTTAAATTCATACTTTGAATTATTCTATGCATGTTGTCTTATTACATTCTCTCTTCCAATACCACAGGTATAGTTCTCTCTTAATTTCTCTCATGGCCAAAGACTGCAGATACCTTTTGGACACTTTGCTGTACAATCCTGAATTATATAAAGGTAACTGTCCATATTGTGTCTAAGCATCATGCACTGTTTGGAAAGTCATACACATACCTGGTCTTAAAGGAAAAGGAACTATTCTTAAAATCAGGAGGCCTGTGTGTTTGCTGAACGATGAAACATATTTGTGGTTATCTCGGTTTTTCAGGTCCTCCCTTTTTTGTGCCTGATGAGCAAGTGCACAACCTGTTTGGTGAGTGTTGTTGCAGCAGTTATGGCTGTGTGTGCGCGTTTCTATGCTTCTGTGCTTAATCACGCAACTAAGGCCTATAAATTAATCAAAATGTGAAGAGCACAATGGTTCTGAAAGAAGTGATTCTTGCATGCCTGTTAGAAATGCGACTACTTTGTTTGCCAAGATCGGGGGCTGAGCTTAATTTATGCTTTATAATGGTGCATTTCCTTTCCTCAGGGGAAAGCTGTGATATCGAGCTGCTGCAGTCGGCGGATGCCTTGACAGACAGACAGCGAGAATGGGGGCTGGACTATCTGACGGAAAATGTACATCTCATCAATCCAAAGAGCAGTTAAAAACTATGTTGTACATTTAGAGAGCTTAGAAAAGCTGATCTTTGACATTTTTTATGCTTAGACATCTTCTATTTCCCCATTTTGGGTGAAATGAAGGTGATAAAAAAAGAGAAGTTTTTCTTCTTTCTACAAGTTTCACTGTATTTTCAGGGGCATTAACTGAATCCACTTGACTTTTTTTGTACTTTCTAAAGATCAAAAGCAGATCAACAATGTATGTTCCTGTATCAAATCTGCAAACATGAAATAAAATTTTAATGAAATCTTCCTTCTTCAAACAGCACAAAACGGTGTCAAAAGTCAAGAGATGACCTTGCTTTATCAGTTATCAGTCTGTTGAATTGTGGGTGCAGGACTCCCAGAACAGATGAACTAAAGCTTCATGAAACCTTCTACAAAAAGCACATGAAGTAACACTGCGTCAGGGGTTCATCTTCTCCGCCATTGGCTGTTGCCTGGATACAACATTAGCAAACGGAAGGGGAAAGGAGCGCTAGCTAAACTTGAGAAAGTTGTGTTTAGTGAAATGCCGAAATATTCCGAGGAGACGAGAAACGTAAGTTGCTGCCCTGAAACAGTTTTAAGTCTGCAAGACCGTTTTGTAGAAATAAAACGTTCGAAACTTTGTAAACAGTAAATATTGCAACCGGTGTTTCTGCGCCTGCTTAAACGTCGCTGACCATTTAAAAGTACCAAAGTGAGCTCCTTGTACAGATTCGTAAGTGGTAGAAATGAACATAAAGTTACACACTATTTAAAAGGTCTGGTTGACATTAAAGGAGTACCTTTCAGGTGAGTGTGCCGCCGCGAGGCCGCTGGGTGTGGAGTGATGAGTCCCGAACTGTGGAGTTTGTCAGGTGAGGACACGCAGGCACAAATTATAATCATACTGCACCTGCTCGCAGACGTAAGACGTTGCAAAATCATAATATAATTAACCCCAATTGCTCATTTCTAGTTCTAGCCCGGCAGAGGAGGGTGTTTTGAGTAAAAGGGACCAAACCCACGCCACTTTCAGCGATCTTCAGCGGCGTGCAGAGTGGTAGGCCTGACCCAACAAGCAGCTTTCAAAAGTTTTTTTTTATATATATATATATATATATATAACCGTTCACGTTATTCAACAGTGTTTGGGATTATTGGAAAGGCATGAGAAATTTATACCTGTCACATCCTCCTTTTTATGACAGAACACAATGTTTTATTCTTAACATTTGAGACTAACCTGCAATGCCGTCTGCTCAGGTTGGCTGAGATCTGCACGCCGAGTCATAGGGGGCGCCAAAGCATTAGAAAGAGCCTGAGCCCTGCTCATCTGAATGCATACGGGTCCTCTGTGATGAACAGGCGAGGAGACCACATCACCATCGATGATGTTAAACGCAAGTGTCAATAATTTGTTGAGCTCTTAACACTGATAACGCATGATTTAAGTCATATACTTTTCTCTAAGAGAACTGGAATAAATAAGAGTTTGCGATGTGTGAATGTACAGAAATCAGAAATTTCTTTGATTTACATTTGTGATTATTTGCTCCATGACTTGAGCACATACATGGGTGTCCCCAGAGTGCCCCCTAAAAAGAGGTTTTTGAGCAACCAAATCATGTCTATAGAACACATCGCACTTATCAAATAATATCAAATAAAGTTAACTTTTCTCTTTTTGTCAATATTGAGTGCTGGATTACCTTTGACCCTGTTCTGACAAGGCTTCCCTGTGTTGTAGAGGTGGCTGTCGGTTTGCTACAGGAGAATTATTCACTTCCCATTCCATTCTGCTTCTTGGCTGTATTGAAGTAAGGAATACACGGCATGAATTACACATACACACCATTTCCTTTGCCAGCAAATGGAATGAATGAAAAGACCATCCACCCAGTATTATTTCTTCCTTGTCTGTGTTTAGGAGTAAAGCGCTTGATGAAGTCCTGACCTCCCTTCTCCTTTACCTGTCTTGTTTCTTTGAACACAAGTCTGTGGAAAATAAGCCTAGCCCTGTAATGGCGTAAGTACACTAACAATAGAGGAGCATTATTGTGCTATATATATATATATAAAATCAACATCCTGTTTCTTCTTCTGTCTTTATACACCCATGTCTGTGATCTGTCTTTATGTATATTTTCTCTTCCTCCAACCGCCTTCTCTTCTGTCTCCTGTATTTCTACATCTTTGCTCCCTTCATATCCAACCTGCTAGTGTAGATATCATCACAGAGGACCAGGTGATGGTAGAGACTGTGGCTAAAATGAAAACAGCTGAAAAGAAGCTGGCTGTCTCCTACTTCACTTTAATTATGGACCTGGAGATAAAACGAAATGAACACACAGCATATCACAAGTGAGTATTTGTTCAGATTTATCAAACAGGTAGTAGGGAGAGAAAGTACTGTTCCCTCTGAAATATTTCCGTTCAGTTGTATAGTTACCAGGATGCATTACTTGTCATACCATTTTTAGAATTACTATGTAAGAGATCAGAGGTCAACCAATCACCTTTCCACAACTTACAAAGCTTTTAATGTGGTTTTCCAGGGGCTGCATGTCAAACAGTACAGAATGGCTGCTACATGCGGTGGGTACAATCAGAACCTTTTGCTGCAATATATTAATCACCTTGACTTCAAATATACTGTTGATATGTTTTTAAGGGAACTGACTGACTGACCTGTCATTCTTTCCTTGCAAAAGTACCATGTCAAAGCACTCGAAATTATATTGCCTCATCTGCACACAAAACTGGAGCTTTCACCTGGTCAGAGTGAAGGCCAGTCCACCATCCGTGAATATAGATGGCAGGGAGCAGAACAGAACCACATTGAGCGCTGGTTATGCCTGGTGGCCTTAATGAATTAGTTTGTGGTGGTAGATGTTGACATAACACAGGTGCTTTGCTTTGACAGGCTCTCTCCCGTATTTAGCCAGGTGGGTGGACAGGGAGGGAAATATCAAGCTAACAGCAGCAGCTTATTGCCTGCTCTGTATGTGACCTTTTTTGGACAGAAATAGCTGTGTTTAAAAACAAAGAAGAAAAAGTGGCTGCCTTGGTGTTTGGTCAGAAGATGCAGATGCTGAATTCTCATTCAATGAGTTCATAATAAATGTCTGATCAAATGAATTAAAGAAGCCATGGATTCATGGAGGAAGAACAGCAGGTGACACTCTTCACTCTGCTTTCCCTTTTTTTTCCCTCACACACTTTTTCTAGTGCTTGTACAGCTTCTTCTGTTATGTGGCCTGGGTGACGTTTGGCAGGAAGGACCTGAGGGACATCCAAGAGGAGGTTGGGCGTCTTTTGTACTCTGACACCTTCAACACGGCAGTGAGGAACCGGACTGATGGAGGCTCAGGAATGACTCCCACTGCTCGTAATGGTTCAGCAAAGACAGGAGAAGCTAACCCCAAGGAGATGGGATGTAATAACACATTCAAGCACAGGCATGTTAAGTGAAGTAAAGGTCGGGTTGAGGTGGCTTCAGTACTCGCTCTCACTGTACAAGAATTTCTTTTTTTTTTTCCCTCACTGCTATTTAGGTTCATATCTCTGTAAACGTATCCTTTATGTTTTTGTTTGCTCTCTCCAAAGACCAGTCAGAAAGGGTCAACTACATAATGGCCTTCTGAATTTCGTAAACTGAGTATTGGTTGGCCGGAGACATAGTCGCATTTTGCATCAACTTCTGTGAATATTTGTTTTACCTCTCATTCTCTAAAACTAAAAACTAAATCAGTGACAAAATCAAAAATCCATTTCTGGTGACAGTGAAATTTGACCTTGAACTCCTGCACATTCAGAGGTCAGACTTCATATTTGCGTGATTCCAATCAAGTGTATTCTATGATTTTATTACCCCCAATATTGATTTATATGGAGGACTTTTCAGTGTCTTGCTTAGCAGCACTCCCTTGGGATTTGCTGTTTGTAAATTCTTATGTCCAACCATCAATGTATTGAACCAGTCTGCCCCCAGTTCAACATATTATTCAGTAAATAACTCAACAGCTCTGTGTTTGATAGATATCATGTCAAGACTCTGACTGGAATATGATTGCTGTAGACAGATTCATAGTTTTTTGTCCGATAGGAGGGACTGTCTGACAGCCTGTTTTATGTTCCTCTGCTGTATCTGACACAGGATTGGCACTTGTGTAAGCTGTCAGAGGCCTGGTGCTCTTTTCCTGCTGTCAGGTTGAGACCAAACAATCAAAAGCTGAGCTGGAAGCTTGCTCCTCTCCTGAGGGTGGATGCACACAACATGAATTGGACAAGCTTCAGCACCTTTCCCAGCTGTCTTGCAGACACTGAAATGATTGTGGTAAAAAAAGAAATCCATTAGGGTATATATTTTTTTGATTTGTTCTGGAATGGCGCATGGATCTTGAGAGTCTGGCAACCATAGCAGCTTTTTGATTAATTAGTTCTGGATATTTGTCCAGGTTTCCATCATGAGTATCAGAAGTATGTATGACAAAATGGGATATGTGAGGAATTTCTCCTTTTCAAAATGGTTGTACAGCTGTCGTCTGGAAGTTAATGAACTACTGTACATACAGTTCTTTAGGATCATGACATTTAGTTAAATCTGAGGGGTAGTAGATATAAACACTAAAAGATAATGAAGTTGATCTAGGTGATCTGTATTAGAGAGCAATCTGTGCACACTCATGCATGAAATTCATTGTCCTCTGTCCAAATTTGTACAATATGTTCATTATGGTTTTGACTCTGCTCCTTGATCTGACTTTTTACCCAGAACATCCAAGAGGCACCCTGCCCTCAGCAGTATAGTTAATCAACGTTCCCCACTTATGGTGTCTCTGCTGCCCTCACCCAAAGAACAGTCACCCCATCTGTTCCTCAGCAGCCTCGCCAGGAGGCAGAGCGCGCTGCAGACTGAGCTCTGTGACACCAAGGCCCTGACGGGGGAGCTCAACCAGCAGCTGGCCAAAGTCAGGTGGTGTCACAGAATATGCCCCATTTAACACTCAGGAGGATGTGATTTATCACGATTAATAATATTGTGTATCTGTTGCACTACTGTGTACACAGAAGTCAGACAAATAGACCTTTTTTGTGTCTGACCAGTTCTTGATTTTTTTTAAAAAAAGAGTTTTTATACAAATCACACAGAAGTGCAGAAGCATATATTAAAATAAGTGACATTTAAATGCAGAATAAAATTGTGTGCCTTTATGAAATTAAATTATACTTGCTTTCTTTCTAACTTTTTTGTTTCATTCTTTCATTTACTCAGCTTTGGGATTCTTGGCAAGCCACTGACACAGTTCAGCCGCACTACCCTGATACCCAATGGAGAACAGAAGAACAAAAGAAATGAGGATGAGGTCCATGAACCAGAGAGTGATGTTAATGGCAGTGAAGATCATCCTGGTATCCATGCTCAAGGAACCAGGTTATCCTTCATGGGACCCAAGTTGGCAGGCCCTACCAGATATGGCAGAACCACCCATGTCAACACAGGAAACTCAGCAGCTACCATTGAGGCAGAGACCTCAAATACTGAATGAGTATGTGTGAAAGAGACAGAATGTTTTGAGTGTTTCCATTGGCATAACACAGGCATGTGCTCAGATTTACACATGCCCTCCTCATCAGAGCCCTCAGGGTCAAAAACAGAGAGAAAGATTCAGGTAGCAGCTGAGTTTTCATCCTGCTTTGCTCATGTGTGGCTCATTTCAGAAGCACCTCCCTGGTCTGTCACCACACACACTGCATTTGTCGGGATTTGCCTCTGAATCTAAATCACTTTCTTATTTGCCAGCTGGTGGTGCTGTTGAATAAAATATAATGAAATCCATAACAACTTTTGAAGGTCTTCACTTTCTAAAGTCTGATTGATATTCATTTCACTTATGAAAATGAAGGAAGTCCAGCACATTGTATGCATAATTCACCTTGCATAATTTGCATTTGGGAAATTAAATTATACAACCCTCACACAGACTTTGTTATTCCTATCAGTGTTCACTTTTTTTAATTTAGCTTTCTGAAGGTCTCCCTTTAAACGACTGTGTTATTCTTTCTTCTTGTGCTGCCACACCCCAGCTGACAGTTACATGAACTGGTGCCACATTCACGCACACACACACAAGCTCTCACACCACTCTCCATCCAAGCTTGGTAGCAGAAGGGGCTTTGCCTCGTCCTAATTGGCTGCGTAATCTGGGACACCAGGAGTAGAGTTAAGCCCTCTGAGGAGGAGAGGCATGAGGCCTGGGAAGCTCATGCATTACAGTGGGGGATGGGTCGCTAGATGTATTTTAAATATATATTTTTTAAATGTGAATTTTGCTTGGTTCAAATTCACATTCCTTCACACCCAAAATGATTAGCTCATGTACTCCTCTGTTTTGTGCAAGGCTGCCTGGTGCCTCTTAGTTTTTCTGCTGTTGTTTGCTTCTATTCAGGTCACAGAGGATGAGAAATTTGATGAGGACAAAGAAAATTGTACAGGTCAAATGGGACCTGTTACTCCTCCCCCTCTTTCTCTGCTGTCTGGTCTGTGTCCCCTGATAGCCACTTTCACTTTCCCTTGCTGTCTCATCTCTTGTTCTTCTCGTCTTCCTCCTCAAATGCAGTATGGCTAATACCAGGCAAGCAGTCAGATACCTGACAGAGTGAAACCTGCCCTATCAGGTACCTTTCCCTTGCCTCACTGAATAATCAAAGAGGTGCTACTCTGAAAGGGAACAGAGACTATATCTGTAATCATTCATGGTATGCATTATGAATTACAAGAAAATGCAGGTTGTACTATTAATTACCGCCTTAAAAAACAGTTCAACATTTTGAGAAATACACTTATTTGATGTCTTGTTGAGAGTTAAGTGAGAAAATTGATTCTGCCCTCGTGTCTACAGGGGGAAACTGCTAGCCTGTATGTCAAAAGCTAATAAAATCCACCTACCAGTACACTCATAAAGCTAAAAATGGCCACGTTGTTTCTTGTTTACTTCATCTGTTCAGAAATTATTGTATAAAATAAAGATGTTCTGTTTTGAGGGGGCCTTTTTGACAGACTACTTCTTAGCCGGAACCAGGTGCCAGACAACAAGTGAAGACTCCAAGACGTTACTGGTCATGGTTAAGAAAGAGTACGTGATCCTAACAGCTAACCAGAGCCTGATTAGCTCTTTCCCCCTGTTACCAGTCTTTATGCTAAGCTAAGCTAACAGTTTCATGGGTTAACAGCTACATATCTATCATACAGACTTGAGAGTGCTATCAAAGACTTGGCAAGAAATCTGTATTTATAGTGTATTTTCTGAAATGTGAAACCATTCCTTTAACTATGTAGACGTGTATTTAAAACTGTGACTCCACAACTGCTAAACTTCTGGTGTACAGTCATTAGTGCTGTAAAGGGATCTCCTCATCAGCAAATAAAGCAGAATGTAATTCCAGTTCAGTCTCAATATTTCATTCTTTTACCTGCTCTTAACACCTGTTTTGTCCCTGAAACTGTTGAGTTTTAAAATATTTAAACAGTGAGCTGGGACCAACCTAGCAACATCAGACAGGGTCATCATTCATTGATTGTGATCGCGTCTTTGCTGTGAAAATCACAATTCAACAAAGAACAAGTCAAACTGAAGTTATTTTAAATTCCATTTAAAAAACTGGAATTATTTTGGTTTTAAATTAAAGCTTAACTCACAGTGAATAAACCACTGAAATCTCCAAATAAACATTGCTTATTGCACATATGGAAATATCTTGTTAATCAGTCATCAGTTGCCTCTCAAAATTCCTGAAAGGTTTTTTTTTCCGTTTCAAAATGAGAGATCCAGCAGTGCTGCTAATTAGTAAAGCTTCCTAATTTGTCTGTGGCTCAACTCATTCATCTGAGTGTTAAAGGCCAGTTAAAATGTGTCATGGATGTGATATGTGCTTAAACTCAGCAAACGGTTTACATCTAATGCGGATATTACAAAGTATACTCAAACCCAGCACCAACGCAAGTTAAATATATTCACATTTTATTCAAATCGTTGTGGATATATGTACAACTTTTAGGTTTAAAGTATAAAGGAACAGTTAAAAGCCACTAATGCACATTTACCTCCATACTAGAGTCATCATTACACACATCTAATTTGTTGGTCTACACTGACTGAAGCAAGTACTGAAGCAAGTCACCTTGTAGCTGCATTTGTAAGTAACATTTTACAAAGGGCAGTCTATTATCGGGTGTGATTAATGGTTTTTAAAGGTTCTGGGAAAATGCTGTTTCCATTGTTTTGAATAATCTTAGTGATCTGGAAATTTGACTGCGAGGTGGAAGATTGACCTGCAAGACTGCCACATGGAAATAATGCCACATGGAAATAATCACACCTTTTTTTTATTGAGTGTACAACAAAATTACCTCTCAAAAGTGCATTAGTTGCACATGTTTTGAAACTAATTAAAGTGCACTGCATTTTCATTTCTATGTAATGGTCCTCTTAACAAAGGGTCATTTTTATGGAATCATTCAAAAAAGTGCACGTGAAGGTAGAGTTTTGTCAACTTGTATATTTTTGTTTGTACCGGTTAACTCTTCTTCTTCATTTCTGGCCTGTACATATTGATTGTAAAGTCTGTATTTTAGAAAACTGTGAAGCAAAAAAAAAATTTCAGGTGTATGTCTGTCTTAGACTTCTTATGCTATGAGCTGAGGTTCTGTATACAGAGAATTTGCAAGTAACGATGGGAAATGTATCCTCTGTCAAATCAGTTTCTTTGGAGCTGCTACATCCAAAAACAGTGAGACATATTTCTAGATTTTTAATAGCATTACAGGACCAGGACCTAATCCTTTACTTAAGAACACTTAAACATCTAAAACCGAAATCTGAAGCATATGAAACTGAATGCACAGACGGTAAATCTGAGTTTTCAGGTTTACAGCTCTCAAGCACATTTTCAAGCACACCTTTTGAATAATGTAGTGTGTGTGTGTGTGTGTGTGTGTGTGTGTGTGTGTGTGTGTGTGTGTGTGTGTGTGTGTGTGTGTGTGTG
>JBBMJY010000005.1:5343160-5423858 GCA_037833715.1 Toxotes lorentzi
GTGTGTGTGTGTGTGTGTGTGTGTGTGTGTGTGTGTGTGTGTGTGTGTGTGTGTGTGTGTGTGTGGGTGGGTGGGTGCTGGTGGGTTATTCATTTATACCGGCAGGGGGCGACTTTGCCTATAAGTAGCCGAACTCATCGGGGGCATGAACGTCTTGTAGCATGAAACTGATGTTAACTCCTGTCAGTGTTTACTTCCATCTCTGCTGTGTAGTGCATTTCCGCCAGAATGCTATGTGCATTATTCATATATAAAAGGTGATGCATTTAATTCATTGCATGTTGAAAACAAAGCTGCACGACTAATCAGATGTGTTCATAATATCATCGCTGCATGACCGACACATGGCTTGATTGTAATTTAGAGCAGTGACTGAATGAAATAGTGGGAATCCTCATTATGGGGCAATTAATTTACGTTATCTAGACGTGGAGATAAATGGCTCAATTTGCTTTGAGGCTTTTTCCTCCTGCAGTCTCTTATCAGACCTCCCAGGTGGAAAACAAAAAGCAAAAACAATAATCAATAGTAATACCTATAAGCGCGTCAATAAACAACATAATTGGTTTGTTATGATTGATGTACTATAATTGGCGTTATTTTTTTGGCCACTTCGCCGCAAGTTCCCTCTGTCTCGCGGTGACATGGCCGACGAGGAGCGCACGCACTCACCGGAGCGTCAGTTCATGCTCGTGCTCTACACTTTGTCCTCGTTATTTCAAGTGAGCGCTGAGGGAGAGAGGAGAGCGAGCGAGGTGTCTCGTGCGGATTTCACTGACACAAGGCGCGCGGAGGACTTAGCAATTAAACTGTACTTATTTGTAAATACATATATTGTTACATTTACATAGAGGGAAAAAAAGGGGGGGAGAAGTGCCTGGAGAGAGAGGGGGGGGGGAATAACCAAAACGCAACACGTATCCGGTGGGATCCCACTCCTGAGAGAGAGAAGCGGCAGGAGTTGGAGCGAGGGGTGCAAGGAAAGCGAGAGGGAGACAGAAGACGAAGAGGGGAACATTTCACCCGTAACAACGCGTTTTTAACTACTAAAGAGGAATAATGAGGAACGTTTGGATAATTTTGACCCTCGGCCTCACCGCCGTCCTCTCCGGGGAAAGGGTAAGATTTTGGAAACGGAGTAATACTGTAGCGGTGGGGGAGAAACGCAACTTGGGTCCACGTACGGACCGCTCGCTGCTTTTTCTTGGCTACTTGTTTGATAAAACACCCTCGGAGCATACGGAGATTTTCGTGTGTGCTTGTGTCCACGCTGTGTGCGAAAACGCGGCTGTAATTTGATGGATTAAACGGTGAAACGGGTTTAATAGTAGTTTGGACCGATAGTCCGATACGTGGTTGTCCATTGAATCTCTGTGTTTGACAACCAAGCAGAAAAGCCTATTGCCCGGAACTTTAGGCTAAAACAAATTTCTTTAGGTCATAAAAGATAATAAATTACACTTTGAAAGCTTAAAAAGAGCCTGCAGACATCGATGTGCTTCTCTCATTACTCACCTATAGGTATTCAGCTATACTTTAAAGGGATATACCGTACACAGTTAAAGTTTATTCGACAACCTTGTATTTGTTACTTAAACATCTCTTTGAAAGCTATGAATTAACATAACCAGACACAGTTTATTGTGACACTTTAGAAATAGCACATGGACTAGAGATATAATAGACGCAATGGCATCTGTAATGAAGGATATGATCACCAAACTGACCATTAGTGAGCACAGAGCAAATCCACAGCAGCATTATGGCTGTGTTACAGTGATTTGTTTTCAAGATGCTGATTCCTTTGATAGCTGTGCAGGTTCTCGAGCATGGAAACAGATGCATTATTGAGTGAATGTCATCATTATTGGCGCAATCCCACTTACTAGATGGATAATTCTTTGTTTTGTCTTCCTTTTGGTGGCAAGTGTTGAATGATTGTGACATTTAAATAAATAGTGCTCCCCAGAGCAATATCCCAACTTTCACTCTCAATTTTCCTGTTCCCTCTCTTATTATCAATAGCAGCTTGATTTAAAACCCTCATACTGTTGTTATTCTTCATCCCTGTTGCCTCCTTTATCCAGTTTCAGGTTCAAGTCAGTGTAGTGCCTTCTAACTGAGTGTGCATCACCCTGCAAATTGGCCGGGGTTGTTGGAATGACAGATTTTGGCACTTTCATGTGCAGCCCCTGTCATTATTGTCCCCTCCTGTTGTTTCTCTGTGGGTTGTGACTTGTCGTTTGGCGCAGTGCCTCCTCCTCTGTTAGAGCCGCTTGTCCAATTAGCTGATTCAGACACTGTTGTTTTAATGACTCATTGTTTTGCATGAGGTCACCCCCAAGTACATTTTTTTTTTTACATGTTCTCTATTATCCTTTTTTTTTAAACATACGGGCTGTGTATCTGTACACAACAGTTGAGTTTTTCATTGCGTCTTCATTACGTTTTTTACTTTTAATTGTGTACAGTGACCCCACAGAGTGAATACATACTTCTCTACCACAAATTACAGCCACAGAAACACAGTATCTATAACAGCTGAAAGTTTCACAGAGGTAGCATTTATTACAGTATAATGTTGGATTGCGGGACAATGTACAGGGTGATGTTTTTCTGGTCACGTAAAGTATAAAACCCCATGATATTCAACTTATTTTGGCAAAATGTGAAGTAGTCATTACAGGATTATATCAGGATTGGCATGCTTGACAATCTTCATCTACATGACTTTACACACACACACACACACACACACACACACACACACACACACACACACACACACACACACACTTTAGTCTGATCAATATCTTCTTCTCTTTATCTGTGCCCCCTGAAGGCCTCATTGGAACTTGGAACATGTGACATTGATTCTCAGTATTGGCACTGGTGTTGACAAGTGGTAGATAACCTGCTTTAGGCACATCTGTCTGTGTTTTAATTACCCCATCACATCACAGGGATACAGTATAATACTCAGCGGCTTTTGAAAAGGTGGAGATAAAACTAGCTGCTCCTGGCATCAGAAAATGATCTCATCACTGAGCCAGAGAACTGATTTTTTTTTTGTTGCCCACAGTCCTATAAGATCATGTGTCAAATGTTTATGCTTTTGTCTAGATACCATTTACGCTTCTTGTGTGTTTTGATTTGCTTGCCTTCTGACAAGCTCCCTTTGGAAGTAATGCTTTTTGTAATACTGTTCTGTATGTAAGGCAAAGCACAGTGGAGCCGTGCTGCATTGTTATCATATCTCTTATTAGATGTGGTCAGTCTAGTGACCATGGAGCTGTAACAATCTGCTCTCTTCTGAAGCTCTTATTGCAGAACAGGTTTTGTAACCTTTTCCACTCCTCTGCTTCCTCGAACTTTTGTGATTGAGGAGGAAGAGTTTGGCTGGGCTAAGCTAGGCTGTATATGCTCGGTCCGCCCCGCCGTGTTTCGGTGCACGTCACTCACCAGATGTTTTGGTCTGTAATTTGTGTCATGTTTTGGTGGGAAGCATGGGTGTTGTTCACCTCCCTTTACATCTGTGATTTACAGGGGGGTTCTGTGTGCTGTCTCGTACTCTGATGCTGGACTCAAAAGGAATCACTTCAGAAGGGGGCTGGAGTTGGTGTGAGCATCCAAGGATGGTTGAGGAAAAACGGAAGAGGGAGGGAGAGGGAAATGGGCTGATGGAGGCGGTAGAGACTCAAAATCACATGGAATGTCTTTGTCCAAGTTCAAGGGATTCTGGAGCCAGCAAAAGGAAGATTTCACTTATCTGTTTATATTTTCCTGCCAGGCATTTGCTATGGACTGACCCCATTCATGAGGATGATGCAGGGTGAAAGCTGTCTTAGTCTTTCCTCAAAAGGGCAAGTGAGGTCGGATCACTATGATAAAGGAAAAGACACATGAGAGCCTGAGAAAGACCCTTATATTATTTCAAAGGTGAAAAGGCCAAAGCACCAAATACAAGACTTCAACTTGAAGCCTTTGATAACTTTTTGAGGGAGGGGAAAAGGTGCAGGCTGTGTATTGTCAGGGATATATTATCTAGGTCCCACAGCAGTATTCAAGTTTCATTTTCTGGCTCGAATGCTAGTTTTGTATCTGCTGATTTGGTGGTAATGAAATGAACAGCACAGATGCACACACTGACCTTCCTCTCAACTTAAGGCTGTCTAGTGCGTTTCTCTAAACAACTCACACTTTTTGCAAAACACACACATCATTCACTCTTTGATACACCAAGAACAACCAACCCTCACTGCTATTTCCTTTTGGGTAGATTGATATGAAGGTTATATGAATCCTGAAAGCATGTTATTTTCCACTGCTCTTGATGTTTTTTTTAATCCTCCTGACACTCTCTCCAAGACTGCTGCAACTTTACTTGTTTTGTTGCTCAGCAAGGTTTTCAGAGCCTGAATGGGGTTTGTACATTGGAAATGTTCTATATTAATTATATATTCTATAATATTCTCCAAAAGCAATATGCTTCACCTTAAACTCTCAATTTCCAATATGCTTGTCGACAGACAAAATATGTGAACTAAAGATTTACCCTCTTTTCATCATCTGTCTTCACCATTCATTTCCATCATTCTTTAATCAAGAGAATGAAATGTACAGAAAGAAGGGCAGCACGGAGTAATATACAAGGTTAAAAATGACCAAATAAAGAATATAATAAAAGGAATGGTATAAAAGGGTAAGGATGGAGCAGAAAGTATGTAGTGCCACATAAAAGCAGAGGCCAAATGCTGCGCTGTCACTGCAGCTTCTCCTGCTGTATATTTAATGATACTCTTTTATTTTGCATTAACCTAGAATTCCTCAAACTGAAGACACAGCCAGCTCCCTTGCATGCGACTGCTTGCGGTTTGTCTGACTGTGAAAAACCCTCTGCCTTCTTTTTATTTTTCTAATAAATCTGCCACTGACACACATGGGAACACTGAGTTTCTTACTCTGCAGAGCAACCTGCCTCCTCGCTAGTGTCCGGCCCTTCAGGGGGTGCATTCACTCTGTCCCTGACTGCCTTGCATTATGCAATCGCTAATGGACTCTACAGAAGGCAGGAGGCAGGGGCTGCTGGACCACTGAAAGCACAACACCAACCACCACCACCGCCCCCCGAATCCATCTGTGTCAACGCATGAACTCTTGTTTTGTCACCACGCAGGCACACACATATAAGCAGAAAAACATGCATTCACACACAAAGTCTCATGCCTCCTCCGTGCTGATCTTTCCATCCCTCCCTGCACTGCCCCCCTCTTGCCACATCTCTCTGCCAGCATGGTCAAGATGCTGCTAGTCATTACCACAGTGTCTTGGAGAACAGTGGCAGAATATTTCCTGTCGGGCAGCTGGAAGGAATGAAGGGAAAGGATATATTTTCCCCTTTTTTCCACACAAGATTTTTCTTCTCCTTCCCTTAAGATGTGAGCACTTGAACTGAATTTGCTAACATCTGCAGGACGTATGTGTGTGAAAGAAGCTGCCCTCTTCCTCCCCCTTTCTCCACCTCCTCCTCCTCTCTCTTGTTGACGAGTTGGAAGAGGCTTGCACTTTGGCAGGGACTTGTGCATACTAGTAAAGACTCACAAATAGTCTGTTGACTGTGCATGTGTTTGTGTGTGCTGGTTTGTGCATTCGTGCCTTTTTTACGTCCCTGCGGGTATGTGTTTGTGCGAGTTTATAGCCACACGTTTAAACACTGTCATCCCAGCCACCGAGGCATAGGGAAAACACATTAGGGAGATGTGGCTGCAGCAAAACCAGCGACAGCAGCACTGGTTTATCTGAGGCTGCAGCAGTAGACAACAAAACCTGCATGTGCATGTGGCAATCTGGATAAAAATATTTAGACACAGAAAACCTGCAACATTACTCTTTCTCCTTCCTCCTCTGTTCCCACCCTCTTTCTTCCCATTTTTCTTCTATTTAATTAGCTTAGCAAATGGAAACTTCCTTGGCAGGACTGTGGTGAAGGGGATTGTGGTTGTGACAAAGAGAAATGGGGAAAACCCTGTGTCAGGACGTCTGTTTTCTTCCTTTCTTTCTCTGTTTTTTTTTTCTTTTTTCTTTTTTTTACTGCCTGCTGCCTTCCAGCCTCAGTTGTTAGGAGGAAAAGAAGAGGGAGATGAAGGAAAAGGAGTGGGGGAAGAGTGTGAACCCTGCCTCCCTTTTGGTATTCAGGTTTTCCCAGGCAGGACCTTCCTGGTGCTCTGCTGTGTGAGGTGTGAAAAGTGTCTAACTTGGCAGGGGGTGAAATGACAGAGACAGACCCTTGTGGTAAACAGAGTGCCAGTAATGGTATTTGGTATGTGGCAACTGGACTGGTCTGCTTTGTGAACAGTTTAGGAATCAGCCTACACTGTTAACTTTGCAGTTACTTTGTGAGATGCATTGTATTTTCACATTTTTCTTATGTGAATTAAAAAGAAGGCCCAGTTCCATTCAGAATTAATGTAGCATGCTGTTATCAAACTATTATTGTTTTTGATATACTGTAGTATATCAGTTTTCCTCATAAACACTGGATTTTGGTTGATGGCGGACAGTTTGGTGTTACTTATGTAAAGTTGGGCTGCAACCAATGGCTGTTATTATTATCACTCAATCCTCAGATAGTTTTCTTTTGTCAAAATGCTTGTTGTGTCTGACCAACAGTCCAAAAACAAAACAAAACAAATATATTAGTTTTACTGTCAAGGGAAACCAAGAAAAACAGCAAAGAGTCACATTTGAAAAGCTGGAACCAGGGGATGTTTGGCATTTTTGCAAGAAAAATGTCTTAAATAATTAATTGATTGTCAAAGTAGTTGCTAGATTGGCTGATTCATTTTTTTTTTCAAGTCTAATCTTATGCTAATATAATAATTTCTGGGTTCGAGGGCTAAAGGAAATAACTTATTAAGAAAGGTTATGGTATCTGTTAGACTTATACATTAACCTCATTATTGTATTTATAGTAACCCTATAATTGCTCTAGTAAACTGTGGCAACACTTTAATACTGAAGCAGTATCATAAAACCTAAGTCTGGAGAAGGGCTATGGACACAGGATAAAGATGTCAAAGATGGGGGATTACTTGTGATTACTTGAGTTTCTTAAAATTCACATCTGCTTCACGCAGCGATTGGTCAGGTGTGCAGAGGTGAGAAGATACACAGGATTTGAATGTTTCTCTCACATTGCCTTTGTTTTGTTTACACATGGTGTTCAAAGACGTCAGAGCACAAAAAAGAAAACCATTGGCATTGTCGCTGCACGTTATTGTAAATCAAAAATTCAGATATTGGACTGCTCGGCCTATTACTCAAACTAAGGTAAACGTTTTTTCCTTTATAGTTGTATTAAATGTCATTAGCGTAGATTGTGGTCAGTTTAGGTTTTGTCGGTTTGCTTGTTAAAGGATGAAGAGAAATCAAATGCTGCTTGTGAAACCAAGATGGTTGACTTTGTTCTGCTGACTTGAGCGACCAAATTTGTTCCATCTGTATACTATCCAAAAAACGGTGGATATTTGAAGCCATGATGTCAGCGAGCCTTTTCCATCTAGCTCCCAAGATTGCTGTGGAAAACGGCAAGGCACATTTAACACATCTGTGCTCACTCATATTTACGAGCGCGCTGTATCGTCTCTAAAAGGCGCCAAATTGATATCTGCACTGGCGTTCCTCCAAGCAGAGAAATGTACTTCTAATGTCTGTTGTTTCCATTATTTCCCCCATCTCGAGTCAAAACAGCTCTGAATGAGCTAAAGTGTGTAAATCATGCTTTCTATGTAGGGTGTATCACCAACCGCAAATTATACTCCATGCAGTCACTTAATTTAGAGCTGTTTTCATGAGAAAACTCAGAGATTCCAGAGGGTATTTGGGAAAGCTGATGAGCTGATGAGAGAAATTCATTACTGAACTCCCCACATAGCTCATTGCACTTTTCCTTCTAAATGCACACTGGTGTGTAAACTCATCTCATTTCAGTGAAAAGCAGTGACTTAAAAGGCTCCAGTTGAGTGTTCATGAATATTCATTATTGAGATACGAGGCAAAAAACAGGAAGTAGATGTGTTTCCTTTCCTGTCTCTGTGTGGTAGTCTCAGTAGACTCCTGAATACTTCCAGCTTTTAATAATTTCCTTATGAGCACATAACCTATAATTTAATAATAAGCCATTTCTTCCATGCTTAGAAAAATATGCAGCTGTCTCCAATACTCCATATTCTTGGAAAAACAAACATTGGAGTCTTTAGTAGTGTTTTCATATCCTAGTTTTTAATCCAAGTTTAATTTCAAAGCCAATGGTTACTGCTGACTTTGCTGAGGTTTGCCTCATTTCCTTATTTTGATTTGGAGGAACCGTCATGTCAAGACCCCAGATCTGTATCCAGATGTTCCTGTGTACTGTTGTGGCAGACGTCCGATGTTTGAAAGTCTAAACTGTGACCACATCGCCAAACCAGTCCAGACAGTGACTCACACTGTAAGACTGAATGAGCTAAGAGTGGTGAAAAATGGATGCAAATTAAAAAAAAAAAATACTTGGAATTGAATTTCATATGCTACTGAGGATCATGACCGAGGGCCTTTTCACACCAAGTCTGAAACTAATTTATTGTCCTTAATCTGGAAAAACAGGTGTGAGTTTTATGTACATTAAACTTTAAAACTTTGTTTTATTTTTTTTAATGATTTGCTGTGAAAAAAGTGTGTGAACACTGCTCTTCCTGTGAATGGAACCATAATCTCTATAGCTTCAGTGCTGTTTCTGTTCTTTTATTTTTTCCTGTTAGCTCTTTTTCCTTTGAATATTAATATTGTGGAAATTTTCAACAAACTTTAAATCACATGCTGTGCTAAAGAAATGTTAGGACAACTAAATTTAACAGAGCGGCATGTGTGTCAGCAAAGATTCCCCAGCTTTGGTAATATGCTGCCATGTGTCTTAATTCAAGTCTGTATTTGCTGTCCTGCATATCACATGAACAGCATCTGTGGACATTTATATAGTTATTGTTATTGGTCAATCAAGAATTTTACACAATGATACACAATGTGAAGGATATCAGAGACATTAATTTGTTTTCCTTTTGTTTGTTTTTTTGTTTGTCTTGTTTGATTTTTAACGATGAAACCTTTTTTTTTTTCCTTGCAAGAATGTCAGACTTGGTATGAAATGGTTGTAAAATGAGTCTTTGTAACTTCTGCTGAACAGTTGTCACTGTGGCCACATATGGCAATTATGGGATCATGGTTCATTTTAAAATGCAGTAGTACAGTAGCAGAAGTAGAAAAGAGTCATAAATTTGACAAAAAAAATTCCATCCAAATCCAAACTGTTGATGTAGACTGCAAGAAGGGGTTTAATAAGCTAGTATGTTGACCCTCAGTCAAGATAAGTGGGTCAAAGATGAACTTTAATGCTCAGATAAACAAACTTCATGTCATTTACTCAACAGTAACTGTCTAAAGTTGGTTAACATTAGCCACCATGAGCTACTGGTCATACCAGACAAAGTGAGGTGGTACAGCAATGTACTCTGTTAAAATCTTCGACTGCTGGTTGTTGCTGCCATGGACATTCCATTATATGATAAAACTGGAATTTCAGACAGTAAATTTGACACATACAATTAACAGTGCCAAAAAAAAAAAAAAAAAACGTGAGCCCAAATCTGATCATGCCACATACTGGCTCTCTGCTGTGGTTGTTATCATGATCAGAGGCACTAATGTGGCGATTCTACCAGGCGAGTTAATCTTTACTAATGCATTCTGTTAACAGCCATCTGTGTTCTCAACACTGACTGTAAACCCTTTCAGCCGAGCACCGCGTGGCATTCAGCACCCCAGCAATCAGTCCTCCATTACGCCAAGGGATTGGGTTCATTATTCAGCCCAGAGAGGCTTTAGACCAGAGAAACCGTGTCACATGGAATCCATTTTGATTTTAAATGCAAATACCGCTGACACGCTCATTGCCGGCACTCTCCTTTCGGGAGCGACCACACAGCCCTCTTGATGGGTGGAAAATTTCAGGGAGAGATCTCTAAACAAACAGAGGCTGCCAGTCAAAGTGTGTCATGTCCGCAGTCAGGTACATGGTTGACCTTTTGAACCCTTTACTGGAAATCTATTTTTGAAGGGTTGACTGTGTTTAGGTTGCAGGCTTTACTGTGCTTGGGGTTTGGATATATGAAACTGAACATGACCAAACATTCTAAGCACATTATTACTTTCATATTAAAAATTTCAGTTAATGGACTTTTGAGGACATACTGTCCTCACTGACACTCTGTTTCACTCTCTTTGGTTTCCTCTCTCTTGGTCTGTCTTTTACTTTCACCCGTCCTCTCAGGCTCTCTCTGTCTTACTTTCAGTCCCCTTCCCCCAAAGTAAGTCCTTTTGACATTGACATCAGCCAAGGTCACTGCCTCACTTATAATCCGTAACATTTCCAAGCAATGGTTAAACCAGTTTTCATGGTATAATGGAGGCAAGCAGGCAGGGTGCAAAGCTTGATTACTTTGATGATGATAATTTGTTTAATCAAGTACTGAGTGGAATGGCTGCATGACCGCTACCCTCCAAACTCAGCAGGAAATCCTTTCTGTCCGGGCAGCCAGCAGACGCTGGACCCTCCTGGTTTTCCAACACAGTCTCTATAGGGGTCTTAAGAATCATCACAAAGAATTAAATAGTGGATATAAAGAGAGTGAGGGATCTACAGAAGGTTTAAGCGGCTTCAAGCTTCATAGCCTCAGAACTTTTTGTTGGTTGGAGCGTTGGTTGCGTTAAAGTGCAGATAATAGTAGGCAGTGCGCTAACGAAGGCAGAGAGGAAGAATACTGAGAGCTAATAAACAGAAATGTAGGATTTAAAATATTTTTTTTAATCAGCTTTCCAGATTTTTTAGGAGTAAGGAAATCCCTTCAGCGCATTTGTCAGAACTCAAGAGTACACACAAACGTTTTAGTGAATGTAAACCTGACTTTTGTTTGCTTTCTTTAATGTTCTAGTGTTAATATTAAATTGGCATAACATTAGGGCTGCAACAGATGATTATTTTTATCAATACAAGGGCTAGAACTATGTAATGTTTGGCTTGAAAAAAAACTTAAACAACTGATGAATCAATAATGAAATTGTAATTACATGTAATGGAAACACAGAGAATGTTCCCATTACATGTTGTGAAGTTTCTGTCTTAGTGTCAAACCTAGCCAGTTTTAAAGGGGATCTCCATTGATGTTACACATCAAATGACATTATTAGTCACGGAGAAAACTACTCAGCCTGTGAAAGTAGTTGTATAATTTCTGCTTTGGCTTTTGTCAAGTCTGAGAACATATCTCAGTTTGGCCTTGGAAAGCCTGTATTACAAACTAGCGGCAAAGAGAAAGAGACATGGCTGTTTACCAGACAGGAAAAGTCTAACAAAACAACACCACTGAGCTGCGAGAAAACGCTGAATATTTCGGCCTCAGCTGCTGCAATATTATTATTCCATTTTTAATCTCCTCTGACCTCTAACATTTTGAAAGTTGCATAATAAATTGCTGGAATATTCTGTTTGACTGAACGTCTGAATGTTTTGATCATCACAGTTCCACTGTCCATGAGAAAAGAGACCTGTCTTACATCCTACAATATATAATAAGCTATAATGACTACTTTCATCATATGATGAGAGCAATACACAAAAATTCTATATCAGTCACTGTTCATATCAGTTTCTTTGGCTCTGTCCTGCTTCTAAGACTCATCTTCAATATTCAGTGTGGACATTGTGGCATCCTGCTTTTACAGTGTGCCTCTAATGAACTCCCTTGACCTCAGCACATCTGAACAGAGCTGCAACAGAGCTGCCTACACATCCACTACAACATCACACAACTCTGAAGAATCCATTGAAGATGCCTTTTTGAAGATGACTGCTTGTTGTTGCAGCCTCTGCATTTGTTTAGGATGATTGCACTACGCTGTGTGTGACTTTGTGACCACAAGAGGCTTTATGACAAGTTTTCTTAGACCTGCAGTGCAAAAGCTGCTGGAAACATCTGTTGCCTGGTGGGTTTTTGATAGTGGCTTCTCTTTAGTGTGGGCTGTACCACCACAACCTCTGCCTCCAAGCTTTCGCAGCATGTCTCTGTCTGTTTTTACTTGAGAGATGAGTCTTTAAAGTTTCTGAGCGCAGATACCATCGATTAGAGCTCAGTGTTTTTTCTCTCTTATTGTCTTCAGAGGTTTCCTGTGCTGTGCAAATGCTATCTCTTAGCTTGTCTTTTGATTTTCTTTTTTTTGTTTGCCTGATAACCAATCATGGTTCCTCTCTTGAGGCCTCAGCATCCTCAGCCCATCAGTAAGGTGGTGGTAAAGTAAAACCTGGAGCACAGGGTGGAGCATTGCTTAGCTAACATCTTGTGTTGTTTCAGGACCTTTCAGGAAAGCCAGACGGCAGTCTTCAGAAACCACACATTCTTGCAGAATTACAGCACAGGGAAAGAATTGGGAAAGGCCATGTAGTGAGCAAGGGAGCAGAGGTTTGGCAGACACATTTAAAGCCATTTTTAGCTCCAGGAGTTTTGTTCGTGATCTCTGTCCTGCATCCAAAATATAGAGCACAAGAAACTGCTCTCTTCTGTGAAAGACTGGGCTCTTGATAATTGTGTGTTCTCTCAGTAAAAAGTGTGTTTTCTTTCTTGATAAACTAGCACTCTGTCAAACTCCCAGCTTATTCTTCCACAAAGTCATTAAAGATTGAAAATGCAGTCGTAGCTGTGGCAGAAGTACTGGACCTATTTTGGTTGCCAGAATTCAATTATTTACATAGGATGGAACATGAATGAGAATTTCACCTCATCGTTTCCAAAAAGAAGCCAGAAGCTCCTCCAGTTTTTTTTAAAAAAAGACTCACAAAATATCCCCAAGAAAGCGAGAAAAGATGATTTTGTTGCACCATTAGGGATGAACACCTCATCCTTTCAAGTTGAAGAGTGAGATCTTTCTTTAATTTAACAGAATATAAAAAGCCAGCAATTCACACTTTCCACTTACGGGCTAATCAAAGCTAAACTGCAACATGTAATGGACCCTGGAGGATATCGTCCAGAACGATGTGAGTTGTTTACTCATATTTCTGAGCTCACTTGTGGGTTCTCTGTTGTTTGTTCGATAAGAGAAGAATGCATCTAGCATCAAGCAGCTGGTCTGCATGTGTAAAACATGGAAGCATTTTTCTTTTGTTGTGGAGAAGTTTGTTTTCCCCCGGAACTGAGCAGACAGAGCTGCGGTGTTTCTGTCAAACATCACTCATATACGCAGAGAAACACACACATGTACATTACAAAGGCTTCCTCATTGTCTCATGGCTCTTTGATCCTTAAGGTGGGCTGTACTCCAAACAAAATCACATTTGCTATTTTGTACTGCTGAAATGGCAAGTTTATGAATTACAGGAAGTTTTGCCTGGATTGCTGTTGCATGTACAAACCAGTCTTCTTCTTCAGTCTTCTTCTAACTTAAGAATGTTTATTTATGGCACTTTCGCTTGTAAAATGACTGAAACTAATGATAAATCATAAAAATAGTTGCAAATACATTTTCTGTAGATCAACTAATGGATTAATCAGCTAATCATTTCAGCTCTACTTGAAAGTCGTGCCTACTTCCGCTGTAACTTGCGAGCAAGTTAAACTGGCATTGACACCATTAACTGAACAGACCTGGAATTTCAGTGTGTGCGCTGGCATTTCCACGCCAAGTTCCATTTAGTTTGGACTACGCTGCTAAGAGGGCTGAAGTGCTCTCAGGCCGCAGCAGACTAATCTTCAGCATGTGCTAATTTAACCTCAGGTGAGTCTCTAATCCACACAGGTTTCCACTGTTCCACTGTGTGACAGTGGAACAGTGACCTGTGGCTTCATGCTGTCCGCTCCATGCCTGGAATCTGAAGTTCTTCTCCAAAGCAGTAACATCAGGATATACATGTATTGTAGATGTATTACATAATCTTGCTTGAAGACACTTCATTTAGCCACAAATGAAGTGTCAGTGACTATATTGTTTAAGATAATCCTCATTTTACAGGGTTCAACAGGTTTACGGGTGCACATTACCAGTGCAATAATCAACCTATATATATAGTATTTGGCTCATATGTTCTGTGTTGGTGGGCTTTATAGAAAAAAATAAACCTGTACCTCAGTAATAATGCCAAGAAAACATTACTGTACATTGAAAGGAATTCCTTTCTTGTTGTTTGAAGATATTTCAGTTCAAAGTTTTAGTATCGATGCAGACTAGAGATTAAAAAACCTGTGTGGTTGGGGACCCTACACTGAGTCTGGCACACATCTCAGCTCATGCACACATAATTAGACAGTGTCATTAATGTGCAATTACATGAGTCATGCTTAGCCCACGTTGGATCCAGTCACTGTTCATGCTGGAGCCTATTGAGGCGATTTCCATCTTGTCCATACTTGGAGAGAGAAACCCTGTTATGGAAACAAATTTCTAATGATTTCTCTTCTCCTCTCAACCTACATTCAGAAAATCTCCTCAATGACTGTTTTAATTCTCAGTTATGTGCTAAAAAAAATCTTGGAGGCTAAAACAGGATAGGTTCACACTTTTCTCAAGTCTGTCTATAGTCAGTTCCCCCAAATCAACATTGCAACATGTTTTGGGTGTTGTAATCATTCCTCCTGTTACTATACTAATATACTTAATATACCAGAACACTGTCTGGAGGAGCAAACAGAGGGACATTTGTACTAAAGATTCTCACTTTACATAATACTATAGTTTTTAAAATGTATGTGATAATGTATCACTATGTTAGTTGTTAGTGGTTGGTATCACATTCTGCCTCTGGTTTGAATAAAGGAGGATTACAGTGCCTTTGGACAGACATTTTTTTCTAAGGCTTAAAACAGTAATGACCTGCACATCTACATCTGCAGCAGTCATCCACCCAACATTGTCATGTGACATTGTGGCCCAGACTGGATTAGAGCCAGAGGATAAAATCCTCTTCAAACGTAACAATGTATTGATGGCAGCTTTCTCCCTGGATCATTAAAGCGATAATTCAGACATTGCTTTAACTTTGTTGTGCTTCGGTTGGGTTGAGGCTACTGTAAGTTTTAGGTCATATTATATAAAACAGTATGTGTTATTTTCTAGTATAACAGGAAAGCTACACTTCCATCTGTAATTAAATCATTTTCAGACGGCTTTTTTGTGACTATTAATCGTAACATTTTCAGATGATCTATGAGGCGTTCTGCAGCCCTAATTTGAACAGTGTGTGTTTGAACACAAACACATGGCGACCCAGACTCACTGGCTAGCTGACTATTAATAAAACCCTGTGCATACTGTACTGTAGGTGACGGCACCTCGGATTCATACTGAGGGCTGCCAGCTCTCATGCACTTAACGCCAGACTCACACAGTCCCACACTACCTGCTGTTTCCCAGACTCTGAGAAGTTTACACCTGAGTTTTATTATTTTGTGGACACAAGCTGAGATGTACACTGTTTTCATCTGACAGGCAGCGAGCTGTCAGAGAAGTCTGCGGTTTGGTGAGTGAGGGTGGAGAACAGACAAGACATGAGCGAAAAAAAATAATGACAAAGAAATAGCTTGTTAAAACGTAAGACAAATTGATACTGTTCAAAAAATGACAGCTAAACTTTTCTTAATTTTCACAGTATTGGTTGGGACTAAACAGCTAATTTGTCTCACTGAACATTTAATTATAAAATCACCACAATGGCCTGTCATAACTATTAATTTTCTCGTTCAGTTTTCACGCTTTTCATCTTCTTTAACTGTTCGACGTATTGTGTGCAAATGCATTGTCTTTGAAGTGCTACGCATTTTGTTCTAAATATAAGAAAAAAAGACTACATATGAACAGTTTTAAGATGTGCCAGCCCTTTCTGCACATTTTGCTATTTAACACACGTTGTTAACCCCTGCCCCTGCAGTGTAGTGAAACTTCAACACATCTCACTCTCAATTTGCCGTCAAATCTGGCAACAGGTTGACTGATAGACCGGATGCTTCAGCGAGTGTCATACCATAAACAAAAACACACGTACGCTAGCACATATACAAACACGCTCTCTGCTGGTCAGGATTAGCCGCGGATAATGGGATCAAAGATCACCACCTGCCGCTCCTCTCCCATCCTCTCATCCCTCCTTTGCCTCTTTATTCCTTCTGTCCATCCGTTCCTTAAATCATTACTGTCCCCTTTCTCTTTTACGTCCTCTCTCTTTCTGACAGTTAAAATGTGTTACTTCTTTCATTAGCCTTTCTCACCATCTTTGCTTCCTTCCTGTCTTTACAAAGTTAACACATTATCCCAGCTCGACATCATAAGACGTTTGCCTCAACGGAGAGCAGAATTTATCCATGACCTTTCCTTTTTTTTCTTTTTTTTTTTGTTAACCATCCTGGACCTTATTTATTTTTCTGCAATTTCCCAATCCTCCTCTTTCTTTCTTCCTGAAACCATGCCGTTCTCCTCCATCACACCCATCACAGTGTTATAGGTTCCTCCCCTCACACTGTAGTCCTGTGGCCCTGCCGACTCCCTTGAGTCCAAATCCTCTTAAGGAAAAGGCTTGGATGGGAATTCAATCGCCGCACCACAAGGATTGAACCAGCTCAGCCAACAAAGCGGCAAAATCGTTCTCCTCCCTCCCCCATCCTTGCATGCCTCTGCCCCATCTGCCTCTCTCCCTCTCCCTCTTTTTCCCCTTTGGCTTTCATCTCAGGTGATAAAGCCAAAGCTGGCAGCAGTGAGAGATTGGCATCCTGGGTGGAGGAATGTGGCACATCATCATTTTTTTTCCTTTACACTGATAAGTGCATAAATGGCCATATGTATGAACAGGAATGAAAATATGGCGTATTTTATTGTAAACTTTGGTTGTGTTTATATTGAAACCAGTTATTCTTGTCATATAAAATGCTTTAAGTAAATGGATTACTGGCAACTGGCAAATTTCTGCAAGTTTTTGGTTAAATAAAATCAGAGCAAACTATAACCCACATCTTCCTCTCCCTTCTCCCATCCATCCACTATATCTTGTATTTTATGTGGTGAGGAAGACATATGACAAACTCTGACCCCTAGAGTCCTCTAGAGAGCTTTCATGTTGTGGTGTTAATGATCTGGCAGTCAGGGTTTTTCTTTTCTTTTTTTTGGCAACAGATTGGTTAGAGACACATGCGTACCCCCAGAGATGCTAAAACTGGTGGAACAAACGCTATATATAAAACTTGAAGACTGGTTGTGTAATTTATCCATCAAGGAAACATACATACACACAACTTTCTTGCATACATAAAGTATGTGAGCACACATGCGTGCAAGCAGGCTAAACGCACAATCATACACACCTTGCCCTGCAGATTTTTATAACACTAGCAGATCACACAAGCTTTTAAAAGGCAGAGTTGATGGAAACCATGCCTTTGCATTGACAGAGTGACAGAGAAAACCAGACCATGTGAGGTGTGAGAGACATGTTTTGTGACACGGCGCACTAGAGGATTGTGTACCTGGCAGCAACAGAAACCACTGACAGTCCATCTGTTCCAAAAAAAAAAAAAGAGTTTTTATTGCACATTATCTTTGTCACTGAACTGAAAAAAGTTCTCTGTATGTTCAGTTTCCTGACAACTGACAGACAGATTGGTCTGTGTTGTATTGACAAACCGTTTTTTATTCACGCTCTCATTTGACAGCTGGAAGTGAATTGACCCTGCACCTTGATCGTTATAAGACAAGTTGATTAGCTTAGCTCTAAGTCTGGAGCACATGATCGGTGATTAATGACACTGACCCCCTTTTGAGCCAGAAACTATGTGCATGCCATTGTTTCAAAGATTAAGGGTACTGCTGAGTTTAAAACAATTAGCTGCCCCCCTTTATGTTAGACATTACGTGTATGCCAGAGGTACAACAGATAATAGGAGACTGAGGAATGAATGTCTTATACCACAGTGTGTTTTTCCCGCCAGATTGAACTCAAGAGCACAAAGACATTTGTTGTACTTCACTTCAGCATGTAATTTTCATGACCAGCATTCGGCAGTACTGGAGCAGATGTTCAAGAACAAAGAGTGCGAGTATGTGTGTGTGTATAACGTGTAGTATAGAGAATATAGAGAGTACAACACATACACACACACTCATATATCTACACTGCATGTGCACACAAATATTCATTTCTGTTGACTTGTCCGGCAACAGCACCTGTGTTAGTGCAGGAATGGTTGATATTGGTTGATATGGTCTGCTGTGGCTGCTGCGGCTTAAAAGACTGCATTCATCCCTTTCCAGAGCACTGACTGACATAGTTTGTGTGTTCATGAACATGTGGCAGCTCATGTGTTAATGTGTACATGTCTGAGGTCTGTGTGTGTGTGTGTGCTTATGTACCCACGGCACTGTACTGAAAGTGTGTTTGCCCGTGGCACAGGTGTGTGTATGCATAGCAGAGGTTTATATAACCAACAGCGTGATCTCAGCTGGGAGCCCCGTGAAGCTTTTGAAGTCTTTACTGTTGTTGAATAATGGTGGCTATATTTCTTTAGGAATATGTTTTCTAATGCAAATAAACTGTAATTCTATTTGTCTGTCAATGCATGTGAAAACAAGGCAAAACACTGAATAACAACGCTGAAACTGAAATGTTGCACACATACAGGAGCCTGGTTTCAAGCCTTTTTACCTCCCACAGTTCATAGTTCAGTTGTGACCATTAAAGGACCATTTTGGCAACAAGTTACAGCAGCAGTCGTTTATGCTGCCAGCTCAGAGAGCTGAACATTTCCAGAAATGAAGAGGAGGTGGTAGGATATCAAACACCAAGAATTGAAGAAATCGGTGCCACCAGTGGGGGTCAGAGGACACGAGCGTCTGGCTTCTATAATTGAAGACTTCCTCATCAGTAGGAGAGACAGAACTGGCAATGACAGAAGAACTGCACTATTTGTTTTACTCACATTTCATCAGCCACTTATCATTTTTATGCAGCATTCCTGAAAAACAAAATCACTGTTCAGGCCTGGATAAACTAGCTAGCGTCTACGAATAGCCTGTATGGGAGGCGTTTAGGGGACATCTGTAAATTGTAGCTATAGAAAATAACCTGTGTTACTCTCCCTCTATGAACTGCAAGAGTCTCTGCATAGACAGGGTCACATGCCACGCCACCAATTACCACAAGTAAATTCTCACCCTGTGGGAAACACTGTTAACGCCTGTAAAATGGTCATTTCAGATAAGGGTGGAAACACCGGCAATATGCTGTAACATCTTTCTATACAACATGGGCTTCAGTTCCAAGCAGCACGTCTGAGGGCAAATATCCTACGTTAACGTTACGTTAACATTAGTGCCACGCAGGCAGGCTTAGCAGATTTTTGTCTTTGAGAAAACCTAAATGAAAAGAAATGCTGTACAAATACTCTTTCATTTCATCCATTTTAAATGGTGACAGACTTATTGTTGCTAGAGCTGGCTCTCAGGATACAAGCTGCGTTCAAACACAGAGATATTAAAACAGTCAAATTGATGCTGAAAACCTGTGTAGGCATACTTTTTACTGAACAAACAGAATCAATAATGGCACTGGTTTCAATAAAATCTTATCAATTTCCATCCCTAAAGATATAAAACAGAGAACAGCAGCAAATCTTCATATTTAAAAAGATGGATGTAGCACGTTTCGAATTTCTGCATATTTCTGCTCAATTAATTTTCTGTCTAGCAACTAATCAAATAATCGACTGCTGCTTTCTGCACTAATAAGAACTATATATTTTTGTCCCCTCATTAAGAAAATTTAATATGGCTCATTATTCCAACAGTAAATACAGTATTCCCTATATTCATCCAGCCCCTGTCCCGTTAGCACGAAGTATCCAAGGACATGAGATAAAGACGGACCTGTTTTCCTTCCTGCACTCCCTTACAGATGGTCTTGGCACCCTCTGTAAGTATTGCTCCTTCCCAGCTTTTAAAACCAGAAGAGTCTGCCTGTCTGTCGGCTGCTGACACCAGCTGAACACAGCAGAGCTTCAGTTCTGGGCCAGATGCTACTCAGCTGAACCCTGTAGGCCTGCATCAAGGGAGCAGGGAGCCTGTTGGTGCAGAGAGGTAGATAACAGTCACACATGCATTTAAATATAGGGGGATGTATATGCACACATTCCTCACCACTGAGCTGAGTATTACATAGCAAGCATGAAAAATGAGAATTCTTGTACAGGCAATGGCGGGGACGTTGTACAGGCTCTGTATTCTCCTGTCTGTGAAATACACTGCAGCTCCTGGGAGAATATCTGCTAAGTTAGCAACATAAGTAATAATTTCCTGATCTTGCATAGACAAAAGGCTTGGGTCTCGTATAGTGTGCACCTGTGGGCTAAAGCATGAGCAAAGTGAGTATTAATATGACGCAGGTGAAGGGCTGAAAATCCGCTGTTTTAGGGCCAAGGGAACAGAGAATGCTGCACCAACAGAGGGCCAGATGCCTGATTAGCTTCATTTTATTTTAAGAGTGAGTGAGACCTTTTTGAGGAAATGAACTTTTGTCACAATGCTAATGTTCTCCCCAGGTTAAGTGGGCACTGCAGGCTTAGTCACTTTCAGCAATGATTTGTTGGGATATCAGAGAAAAAGAAACAAAGCAGCTCTTTAGTCCAGCTGAAGGTTGCCATGAGCGCCAGAGGTGGCTATTAATTAAAGCAGGAAAGTGATGATGTCTATGAAAATTCTGTTTTTGTGTTTATGTGTTTTTACCTGGGACTTTCAAATGTCCTCTGTTGTTGTTAGCTCACTTTTCACCCCTCTGTCTTTGAACTGCTTTAAAGAAGGACAGTTATTCAAGCACAGGTATAATTGAGTCCTGGGAAATTTGAATTGATGCCATAAAAGTTATTTATTTATGAAAAAATGAAACAGTTATTCAAATAGCTGATGAGCTGATTGATAACAATATTTTGTTGTTTACGTTTCCATGAAAACAGCTTTTATTTGTCATTTGTGAAAGTAAACTAAATTAGAGCTGAACAGGCCATTTGTGTCCATTTTCTGACATTTTATAGACAAAATGAAGATTTAGAAATTTAACAAGAACTTAATCATTAAATAATTGTTAGTTGTAGCCCTAGTGAATATATATTCATATATTTAATTTAAAAATAGTACAGCCTCCACAAGTCTTGATAGAAACAATATTGCCCTAGTGTTCAGAGAAAGATGTGAGCAAACACCAAATTATTGTAGAAATCTCAGTTACACTGTTATAACCCAGAATAAACACAGATGATGTAAACCTCTAAACAGGAAGCTCATTTGTTTAAATTTGTATATTAATGAGTGTTTTCAGGATAAGAAGACATGGAACATGAGTGGTCAGTTTGGGGCCAGAGAAGGATCTTCTTCACTTCTAGCAGAGAGCTGAACTGTTTGTAAAACTTGTCTCCATTCATCAGCTCTTGTGAAACAAGCACTGCCTCTTATTCATACAGCAGTTCACATTTGTGTGTACATGGCTTGACTTCATTTTGAGTCACTTCAAGTGGTTTGAACCTCTGATATGTGGTATTCATGATATGGGCTGTGCTATCACTTCCAGCTAAATGGAGAAGGTCCAGATTGTTCCCATGCTACGCCTTAGTGCTTTCGGGTTACTGGAGTCTTTGAGATACAGAATATGAAACCTGTTTTATGTAACGCACTTAAATCTCTCTCTCTCTCTCTTCCTGCATTTGCTCTTCTCTACACTTACTCAGCTCAAGCTTTTCTGTTAAGCTTCATATTTCTGTCCTGTCTGGAGGGAAGAGAGCTGCCGTGCTGCAGCAAATCTTACTGCTCCCCCCCTCCTCAGCACCAGGGATGACTGGAAGGTGAAGCTCATTTCCCAGTGTCTAGAGTTTCACAGCTGACAAAGAATCTAGGCTTTCCCGTGTGTATCAGGAGCCGGTGGACAGGCAAGCAGGGGGGGTGTAGAGGAGGGAGGAGAAGAAGGCGGGATTCAGCATTGGGAGAAGCAATTCTCCCCCTCAGCCTGGGAATCTGCAGAGCTCCTTCTTGTGCAGAAGGCAGAAAGAAAGCCAGTTACGGTCCATGAGGCTGGATACCACAGCACTGAGGTATTCTCTAAATAGGGCCATGTTGAAGCCACATGAGCTGCACATTGTTCCCCTCTTTATGAGTTCTGGCAGCGCTGAGGGAGAAATTTCACAGTGAGAAGGTTTACATGAAGTTTACATTAAATACAATCAGGGCCTCTAGAGGGCCACTTGACAGAATCAGACAGCCATTAATTAGAGTGGTGAAATATTTAGTGGTCTGAGATGAAGTAAATCAGCTGTAATGTGTTCAAAGTGGAAATCCATATTCTTTCACTGACACACTCACAGAGACACATCGATACAAAACTGCAGTGTTGCGCTGTTCTTTTTTACTTAATTCTCAGTTTTGGTGGCGGTTGCATATTCCATTGTTGCCCACCTTACACTTTAAACACAACTGGACAGGTAGGTGTGAGAGCGAGGCAGGCGCCATTGTTCTCTCTTGCTCGTCGGAGGTCTGTCAGCATGTGTCTGTTTTTCTTGGAAACCATGAAATTGACTTTCCTTCCTGTTGGGAAGCAATACTGCAAGGGAGGAAATCATAGCCACTCCATGTTGTGTCTTACTCGTCTGTGGGAAGGAAATATAGAGGAGCATGTGGTGCTGGTTCAAAAGCAGCACATTGTGGTAGGCAGGGTAACGATTGTACCCATGCCTGCTGTTTACGTGGTATAAGTTAGAGTAATATACAACTGGAGGTGACTCCATCAGCCCCTCTCAGGCCCCTTTGTTTTTGCCTGTTTGTTAGCTTGGAAGTAACAATTAAATCTCCTGTCCTCTCTTACTGCCAGAAAGTGTTCACCTCACATATGGATTTAGTTTGAGTTGTCAAAATGGACTTTGTTTTTGGAAGATGGAAAAACTAAACCAAGTCTTCTGCCATGCTAGTGAGGCTAGTGTGTGGATTATTATAGGAACTGGATACTGGACTTAAAGATGGCGCCCAGTCACTGGAATGAAAATTGCTCGCCTGGCACACTCCAGAGTCACTAGCATGGCTAAAAATTGATGTGAATGGTCTATGATTTCAGTTTCTACGTTCTTTCACATCTACTCTGTCCATTAACCAAAATTCTTCCAACAGCCATCGGTTTTAGTGCTTGATACTCTCTCTGTGGGCAGAAAGAGTTCTAGCTGTGCAATGAAGAGGTAGCTGATCTGTCATATATTTCAGAAAGTCAGTGTATTTTCTCAGCAGTATCAGGCTGAGCCGGTCAGCCGACACATCCATTGAGCGTCAGCACTCAGAAAAGTCTGCTGCATTTGATTGTCCTGCAGTCTTAGGCCGTTTACCTAATCTTTATGGGGACATAAAGTTGTGCTAATGTACCCGTGAAAGGCTTGTCTCCTCCTTTTAATAACAGTTTGCGGGGCAGTGTTAGAGGAATGAAAGAGTAACTCATCTTCTCACCTGCATTCTCACACTCCTTTGTAAATCTTTTTGGCCTCTTGTCCTGATGCTCTCTGTCTTATTCGGGTTAAACAGGATTTGTTTTCATTGTTTTTGGACTTAAATTTGAATTGTATCCTTTGGGAAGCCCTCTGTTTCTCTGCGAAGCTCTATTTCAGATGGATATATGGTTAAATCTGATCAAGTGTTTGGGAAAATTTTAGCAAATATAGCAAATATTACTCAAAACAGAAGTGAACAGTGTTTTTGTTGGGGACTAGTTCAAATGTAGATTAATACACATTTGGTGCTCCAGTGGGTATTTACAGCTGTAAGATGTGGGTTTTAGTCTTTTCAGAGGCTTAAGAAAAATACTGATTATCACAAGACTTGTCCTTTTATTGTGCACATGCCTAAAAGTGGCCCACCTTCAGTTTTAGGAAGGCCATGAGTTGCACACAGTGCGCCCTTGGAAGTTTGAGCTGGAGCCCCCTCCTGCTCCTTCCAACCCTCTTATGGAGGGGTCTGAGCCCTGTGGAATGCAGTCTATGCCTTTCTGTGTCAGACGGCCGTTTGTTTTGGAATAGGAGATGATATGAATCTGAGCCGAGAGCACCCACATGCTCAGCTTGTGCTCAGGTTGTTGAGGGGGGCCTTTCACCCGCCGAGGCAACGTGATCTCATCTTATAGGAGCAGGGAGAAAATGAAAAGAGTCAGGGGGTAGCATGAATTTACCAGAGGATACTGTACAGTGTTGAGCTTCTTGAAATAAATGTATCTCTGAGACATCGTCTTGTAAAGCTGTTGTGTTGACTTTATGAACTGTTTTCTAAGATTCTATATTTTACACACAGCATAGAGAAATAACTGCAAGCTTTTTAGAGGTTTGTGTGTAAGATACGTAGGATATTGATATGTCTCATATCCAGCTGAAATGCATGATTTGAACTGTCTTGCGTTACTGGGTCAAAAGTGGAAGCTAATGTTCTTCAATGAGGATGCAGCATCTTGACAAGTAGATGTGTAAACCATAAATGTCAACTCAAACTATTGCTTCCTCTGTATCTCAGTCGCACTCTGTTTCGCATTTCCTCTCTCTGCACGCTGTCTGTGTCTTACTCCCACCCACACACACACACACACAAAAACACCACAACTCAGCTGGAGTAGCTCTAGACCTTAAGGGCTCACAGAGAGTTTGATTTGTGTTGACTTCCGGCAGGAACTCCCCCTCTCTCCTCAGCTTGCAGCCCAAAGACTATCAATTAGTTCCTTATTATGATTCCTGGGAGGGCAATAAAAGTAAGTTAGAGTGGGTTCAAAGAGCACAAAGGCACGCACGCACGCACGCACACACACACACACAAACCTTTTTTGGCCTGTAAGAGTTACAGTTTGGACATCCTCTCTTACAGTCCTGTAGGTGGCTGTTACTGCCTGTTCTTCCTATTTACATTTTCCAAACAATGCTCACCACCCACATACATGACTCACAGAGGCCTTTTTTCTGTCTGTCTTGGCAGCAGTTTGTTCAGTCATCAGCAGGTGTTTGGGGGACAAATTGAATGATTGGATATCGCCAACTCCTCCTGACCTGTTTTTTTTTCTGGCTCTAATAACAACACCATCACGGATCCAGCTGTTATTCATATTTCTTCCATGAAGGCAGCAGCTGTCTGCTCTGGTGATGGCTGATGCTACATGAATTCACGGAAGCCAATTTGTCATCCTGTATGGCCACTAGACTCATCTTCTCCTGTCACCCCTCTCCTGCTGTCCACATCACTAAACATCAGGGAAGCCATTGTTCACTTCCTCTCCTCCTCCCAGTCACAATGCAAAGTGGGAGAAAGTTATTTTAGAATTTAAATTTTCCATTTGAAGGTTTTTTTTTCCCTAATGATATTCTCAGTGTTCCCCGACATAAAAACACGGGTCTCCGAGATAATTAAGTGACACTATTTGGTTTTAACATGCCCATCAATTTTAATTATTTAAACTTTGTTTCTGAGAAAATGTGTGGGGTTTTTTTTTTGTCAGTTTGGTATGGTAGACTGCTCTAAATGTCATACTAATGAGCTTAAGCCACTCGTAACAATGGTGAGGAAGCCAGTCAGAAGTGCAAAATCGGAGCTGCTGTGGTATCAAAATACTTTGAAAGTGCAAGTGGGAAGAAAATACCACACTGTAGTTGCTAAATTCATGTAACAATCAGGAATCTGAAATTGAATTGATTTAAACTGCTGAATGTATCACATGTTTGTTTCTAGCACCTCTCAGTCTGCATCCACTCCTCCGCCCTGTTTGTTGTGCGGTGACAAAGTCCATGTCATGGAGGAGGCAGTGGGAGGAAGAAGGGGGCAGGGGCTTGTGGAGGGAGCCTGGTTTGCCCACAGCAAAGTGAAACAGGCCAGAGCACAGTTGCTGCCTGCTACACTGTGTTGCTGTATTGACCTTCTATATGGATCTGTGGCAGGCCAAGTAGAACAGATAAAGTGAAAGCCAGCAGGCCAGTCTGCCACCTTTACTTTGTTAATTAGGGATTATCACACTCTCTCTCTCTCTCACACACACACACACACATACATACTTCTCTTCACATATTATTAAGTTCTCTCATAGTACATGAATGAGTGTAAACTGTTAAACTTTGCTTTTAAATATGAAGCTGCAGTCTGGAGATGGCTAGCTTAATTAGCGTACAGATTTTGTGGGAAGCCTGGCACAAAACCCTCCATAAAACTGCATTTTGATTTTTTTTTACACTTTTTCTTTTTGGAATGAATTACACTAACAAGATAAAATGTGTTCATAAATTGACTTTAGAGTTGCTGATTGCATACACGAGCTGTTTATCCCTGCTCTCAGTCTTCATGCTGAGCTAAGCTTACCATTTCCATACCATTTCCTGGCTATAGCCACATGAAAGTGGTATTGATATTCTCATCTAACTCTTGACAGGAAGATGAGTAAGCGTATTTCCCGAGATGTTGACCTATGCCTTTAGGAAACTGGCATCAGCGAATGTTTGGTATTTTGCTTGACAAATGAGTTCAAATGATAAAGTGATCATGAAAATTGTTGCTGACTAATCTACTGAATTTGTTTCAGCACTACTACCATCTCACTGGTGTAAGTTTACCAGCTAAAGCAATGTTTAACAGAAGAGTGGAAGTGTGTTTAATTAAAAATAAGAAAAGAAGAGACATGCTTGCAAGTGCATACACTGTAGATAGTCTCATGAAAAATAGAAAAGTTACAGCTGTACAGCACAATGCCTTATAGATAGTATGGTGACTATACTTGGAAAGCAAAGATAAATGTTGTTTTTCTCTGCTGTGGTTCTGTCTAAGCTCCTTGCAGTTCTGAGGTAGACTTAAGGAAATAGTTAAGAGCCAGAGAGAGCAGCAGACCGATGAAGGAGGATCTGAGACGCTGTCTGTCTGCTGGCCCCCGTGCCCTTGTTTTCCACTTTTTCTTCTCTCTGAAGTCGGTGTTATGATGTGTGTCTGTGTATTCGTCTCACGCCTTTGAGATGTGAGAGCTGGATAAGGGTTTGTGTGTGTCTGTGTTGGCACATATGCGTGTCCCATGGGTGCTTTCATGGACACGCAGATGTTCAAGTGTGTGTGTGCGTATGTATGTCTGCATTCCTTAGGAATAGGAACACTATTTCCCCTGGCCTGGCTTGTTGAGTTGAGCTAATATTTGCTGTGTTGGAAGTGAGAGCAGTGTGTCAACAGAAGAAAATCAGGAGCCCAGGGTTAGTTCAGATGACTCCATTTCCCTCCATATGTATCCCCTAAACCCCTCCATCCATCTCTTATAGAAAGGCGAGAGAGGTGCAAATATTACACTGACTCACAGATACTGTAAGCACATACGGACCCAGTGCTTTTCAAGCCCCGCTAGGCATGGACATGGTGATTTTGACAGGCTTTTAGCAGAGCAACCCCCAGGCTGCAGGATTGTCTGCAGCAGTGGGTTATTTCCCCCTCCCTCCCTCTCTAGCCTCCCTTATACAGCCTTTTTAAGGCGGGAATGTTGCACCTTTATTCCGCCTCGCAGTTCCGTATAAAAGCTACTGTCCTGTGTAAAAGGAAGAGCTGGCACGGCAGGACAGACGCTGATGCTGGTGTGCTACACATCACGCCCCTGATTTCGAAATGCCAGCATGCTATCTCAAATCACACACTGGAGCAGCATTATACCGGCTTTGTTTGGTTTGGTGTAAACGACCAAAGCCGGCATAATGAGGGGTCTTCTTAACGCCAATAAGGCGGGATTTCTCATCCTCTCTCCCCTTTTGTCCACCCCCACTCTCTCTTTTATCTCACACTCTCTTTAATCCCTCCTTCTCCTTTATCTGCATTTTGCTCAGTCTAGGTCTTCAGCTCTTCGTGTCTTCTTCAGATTTACGGGTCAAACAGACAGAGGGACAGGGAGACACAGACAGATGGACAGACAGACAGAGAGAGCGTGGAAGCTGCGCTCCTGCTGGTCTGTTAGTTCACTAGCAGGCAGGGATGCCAGTAACGGCAGCTCTTCTCAGAACTAATAGAGGGCATACATCGCTACTAGCTCATTATGGCAGTTCGCCCTCCTTCTTCCTTGTATTCTCTTTCTCTCTCCGTGTCTGTCCCCCTTGTCCTTTCACTGTCTGTAAGCTTGATCAGACTATGCAGCATCTGCTGAAGGTGTCCAAATGAGGTTATCTCTGTGTGTCTTTGTGTGTGTGTGTGTGTGTGTGTGTGTGTGTGTGTGTGTGTGTGTGTGTGTGTGTGTATTTGTGTGCAAACTCACATGTGTCCTTGTGTGTGACCATGCTTCAGAAGCCACAAGGCTCTACCAGTTCTTCACCCTAATGATGAAAAGAGTCAGATGGTTCCAACAAGGACATGCCAGAGCCGATTGTTGCTAAAATAAAAATAAAAAAATGAATTTGAAAAGTCAGGAACTCTGTGGTTTGGTTTCTGAAATATAATTTGATGATGTACGAGGTCAAAGTCATTATGAGAGAAATCCATTAAGCAGTTGAATCAATCCAGATTTTACTATTTTAAAGCGAGTCTGTGTAGTTTTTGCTGAACAGCAGCCACTGATGATGATAAAATGTAGTGTAGCAACAGCACAAGCAGAGGGGAGTCATGAAGTCAGACAACTGGCCACTATAAGGTACTGGTCATCGCATGGTTATGTGCCTCAGATACTGCTATTTGCACCGAGTGGAGTAGATAAGTCAGTCTGTGTGCTCTGTATGTGTGTTTGTATGTGATGAAGACAGCACACACAGGTTTTTGTGTATGTGTGTACATGACGTAGATTACTATGTGTGTGAACCTTGGCCTTCTCTCTTACTCACGTTTCTGTGCGCAAAGGCGTCATGTGGCTTTGAGAATGTGTGCCTCTGTGCGTGCATATTGTACCGCTCACTAAGTGTCACTTGGGAGCTTTGATGTTTGTCTCCTCCCTCTGCTACAGTGCTCCAAGGCCTCTTCTCTCTGAGACATGGCCTTTTTTTAGCCCACTATGAGGTGTATGGATTGAGCTCGATGAATGACCCCTGTCAAAGCAGGACAAATAGAAAGTTAAGCCTCATTTATGAAGAGCGACTGACTGTGTGCCTTGTAATTCTCAGTAAACCTTCTGTATTTGAGGCCGGTTGTCATAGTGAAGTACAGTGTGGCTTTGCTACTCTGCAGTGTGGTTTTCAGATGGTTTTACACAGAGGCAAAGCACTGAAAATCAAACTGTCACCTAAAATTAGTGATTGGTGTATTACTGCTGATTTCTGTGTACTGATAACGATTGGTTTTAATGCAAGCATGTGTAGTCCTTTCCAAAACTAGAGTATATGATACTGTGATTATAACTTATTATACATACATACTCACCACCCAGTGGTTAACCTTACAATCAATACAACAACTCAGTAAGCCTTCAGAAAGCTGTGTTACGGAGCGTGTAACTGCATTAGTCACAATACATTGAATGTTGTTGGCTGCTCTAAAAGGGTTTCCTACTTTGGATTCAATACTGAATTACTACAGGTCTTACAAAGTTTTTATTTTCATGGGTTTATGAAACTTTAATACCACATTAGCTTTCAGATTTGGTGGATGACAACATAGATAGATAGATGAGGGAAGGAGCGCTGTTTCAGTTTCTAAGGAGGGATGAGTTAGTAGACTTTTGCTGTATAATAGATGGGATTCAGAAATTGTTCTCCATCATGGGAAACCTGACACCGACCGCCAAAAAGAAATAATAAGTAGCTAAATTAGATATTTCCAGCTGGATCAATTTTACAAGTTCCTCCTGCATTGACTCTGTTTGGCAAGTAACACTGCAGGACTTTTCAAATAATTGCTCATTGGACTCGAGTAGCCGTGCCACAATGAAGCAACCTTCTAACTGGTTTTCGGTGTCCACTCTGCTTTACTTGTCAGCGGATTGATGTCTGGTTCAGACTGTGATAAGGGCTGAAAGCAGAGACTACCTGTAAATGTCACTGGATTGATAAAAAGAGCAAAGTTTATCTGGGCTACTGTGTCTGCGCACACGCATGTGTGAGCTAGTGATAGAGAAAGTCAGCTTTATCAAGTTTATATTGTGCATACTCCCAAGCACACATACTAGCCAGTTTGTTTCTGTGCCTGTGTGTCAGATAAAGTCAGTGTAAGTTTATCAAGGGTCAAACAGACCATTTCCTCCTCTGAGATCTGTACTGATTCAGTGTTGCGTGGCTTGTATGGTTGAACCTCTCTGATTTAAATGCTTTGTTCAAACTGCTGAAACATGAAGATCACAGAGGAACCAGTGGACTTGTGTAAAAATAAACATGGCCTCGGTACACATCTGAAATGTAGCATAACTCGTGGTTGGATTTGTCATATAATTAGCCACCTCCTTGTGAATCGCTATTATTAATTATTCATCCATTTATTCATTTAACAAGTCAGTCGAAGGTGTTTCCATTATAGCTACAATATCTTTGATATCCGCTCTTAATAGGCCCAAGGGGGGTTAAATTACTTCATTAAATTATTTTGGCCACACATTGGCCTGCATGTCTGTGTGGTGTCATGCTATATGCTCAATTGCTCACTCTAATGTGTCTGTATGTATAATCAATGAATCAATGAATGCTTGCATACATTTGTAAAACAAGTCTACTCATGCATGCGTATGTGTGTGGCCTCTATCTCATTAGTTCACCATTTGATCTGTGGCCTGCCTCCTTTTGGTCCATTGTGCTCATATTGCCATTGCATAAAGACCTGTGGACTGCATGGACCAGGCTGTTGAAGTGGGGGTGGGGGGGTGGGGGGTTGTGTTTGGAGGACAAGAAGGCAAAAAAGGTTAAGATAAAGTTGCTTTGAACAAATTCTCTCTTTGATCAGGCAGCTCAGCGGTGAAAGGCCTTTCTTCCAGAAGTCAGAACCAGTTGAGAGAGGAGAGATGGAGATACACATTGTTCTGTTTCATCTCGCCTCTATCTTTCTTTTTTCTCTTTCACACTGTTGTTAGCTGTGTGTACTCCCTGCTTCTTTGTTATGGAGAGTGCCAGGCTTTTCTTTCATGGCTCCACAAAAGCACACAATTGCTCGCACACACAAGAATTACTGAATGCACTCACATTAGAATACTGAGTGTAATTGGAAATGTTGAAATGCAGCTGCGATGTAACTGAAACATTTTCTCTGTCCATCACTGAAGTAATTTATCAAGCAAAAATTGACAAAAAATGTGCCTGTTCTAAAATGCAAGCTTTTTCTGCTTTTGTGTTTTATATCACTATAAATTGAATATATTTGGAACTAGGACTGGTAGTCTGACAAAACGAGCCACCTGAAGATGCTTCTGTGGGTTCAGGGAAATTGTGATGGGAATTTTGTACTAGGCTTTCTTTCTTTCTTTATTTTTTTTAACATAAATTTTTATTCCACTGAGCCTGAGGGGAAATCTGCAGCCAGGGGAGAAACAGAACACAGACTCTTGAACATAAATATGTACATAAAACACAATATAGTACATAAAATGTATAATAAAATTATGTCAAACGAAAAAGCTGAAATTGATATAAAATCATAATTTTTCATAATTTACAGACTTAACCACTAATGTATAAACTGACAGACTGTTTCATAAAGAAAACGTTAGTTGCAGCCCTACTTGCTTTTCCCTGTCTAAACAAAGTGTGTCTTAAACAAGTGCTAAGGGTTGAACATTTCTTATTGTCCATTTTCTTAGCTCTCTCTGTGCCTATGCTTTGCACAAAAAACACTCATTTCCTGTCAAGCCAATTGATTATTTCTTCCAGTCCAGCTTCATTTAGCCAAAGGTTTATCAGCTCAACATCCTCTGAGCAGACCTGGAACTGTAGCAGGCAGCTTAATGGGCGCTACACACACACACACACACACACACACACACACACACACAGGGATGATATATAGTGGGGTCTCTCTTTTGTACTCTTTTTTTTTTTTTTCTAAAGGACTATCAGTATAGAAGGGGCAGTACAGCCAACCACAGATTGGTGAATAGGAGCCGAATGGATGTTGCCATGGATGCGTTTATAGCTATTCCTGTCACACACACTCAACACAACACTTTTAAAAGTTATGTGGACCATATACACACACGTGTTTAACAGCTGTCATATTTGGATATCCAACTTATATCTGGTTCTAGAAGCCTCTCTGAGTGAAAACTCTAAGTTCCTTATCTTATTTCTCAAATCTCAACTTACACACCATGTGAGGAGCTGCTTTTTAAACAAACAGGCTCTGTTAAACTGTGGGCTTTTCAGCCAGTCACTCCATTAAGCTGGAACACAAAGGTTCCCACTAGTCAGGCAAGTTGTCTAGGTAACAATGTTGTGGGAGGGACTAGATGTTGTGAGTGGACAGTCACCTGTGCTACTGCTGCGCTTCACCCCAACATTAGCCACGCTAGCAGTGTGGCTCTAGGAATGGCAATGTCGGTCGGACAGTTTGTCACAGCTTTGGTCCAGACTGAAATATTTCACTAGCTATAGATTTCCATTGCTCATAGCTCATTGCTCATTGTGTCCAGAGGATGAATCCCACTTATTTTTGTGATTTGTTATTGATTAATTAGCCTATTAATCACAACCATTTAGTAACCACATAACGACAACCATTCAGTGGGTTGTCATGAGATTTTCTTCATTTATTTCCACCTCGGGATTCATTCTAATTACTTTCGTGATTCTCTAACCTTTGATCTGGTGCCATCATGAGGTGAAAATTTAAATGTGTTTTTAATGACCAAATATCTGCAATAGAACAACATTCCCAGCAGCCTCAGCTGTACTTGGAAATTAGCAAATGGCATGCTAACAAGTAAAGTAAGTTGGTGAACACTATTCCAGTTAAACATGAGCATGTTAGTATTGTCATGTTAGAGGCCTGAGTTGACTGCTGTCGACTTTTAGTTTTGTTTGAAAGGAGGCGGTTAAGTCTCAGTTTTTCAAAAAACACATCTGTTCACAGTATCCATCTCTTGGGCGTACACTCAGCTGAACACTTGTGTTTGCACTGTGCACTAATTCCTCCTTTATAGCTGAAACAACAAGACAGATTGGTAGTTAGACTGTTTTGGCTGCACTTAGCGGCCTGTGAGATTTCAGAATGGCAAATTTAACAAAGATTTATGCTGTTCAAACTGTACTAATAATATGAGTTTTGCTACACAAGAGGTTTTTATGTTTGCCAATTAAAGGAATAATCACTGACTGAAGCGGTGGTCTCAAAGCGGAGAGGTTGTAATTAATGATTTAAAGGACAGAATGAAACCTGAATGAAGCCACTAGACTTTCTGATTCACATGGAAACAGTGAAGGTTCTCATTTGGTGATGTGATATAGAATGAAAACTTAACAAGTCCTCAATAGCTTGTTATCTTATTGTTTTGCAGATAGCAGAAGCAGCCAAGACATCATCTCAGGCTGATGACTTGTACCTGGATGACACAGGCTCAGGAGGTTATTACCCTGAAGATGATGATGACTTTAACTCAGGGTCTGGGTCAGGTAAGACGCATTTACACACCTACATTCACAGACTTGGGTAAAGACACACACACACACACACTTGCAAGCACAGCAGGCAATTACCCTGAGGCATGATGACATTCATTTTCAAGTCTGCTGCAGGTAAGTTTTTTTTTTCACCAGCAAAGTTATGCCATCACTTTCTCCCTCCTCTCTTTTTATCGCTCTCCTTTCTCTTCCTCTCCATGTCTCTTCTCTCTTTCACCACCTCTCTCTTTCTCTTACTTGATTTGAATTGAGATTGCCTTGTCACCCAGACTGCTGTGGGCAAGTGTGCAAATTTCCCGTCTTTTTTATTAGCTCCCCTGCTCTACTTGCTTTAAGCTCTTCCACAACGCTCATTCATTGGTCAAAAGTGACTTCTCTCTGAGAGAGTTGTATCACTGCAGTGAGAGAAGGTCATGCTAGGTAAAAGGAGACAGGACAGTGATCAATAGCCCTTCCAATATTGTATACCTTATTGCTCTGCTCTGTTATGTAGGAGATTCAAACTGTAAATAATACATTAAAATTCAATCCAAGTGAGAAGTTAAGTGAGACAAAGTACATGAATACTCTGGATATGAAATATTGATAATATGCATACTGCACTTTTGCATGCATTGAAGCAAATTGCCTATACAAGTGATACAGTTTCACCAAGGCATTTTATAAATTTTACCTCCATTGAGAAACATTATTCACCTGCCTCCTCTTTCTCTCAGGTGGCGGTGAAGATGCAGGGGAAACGGTCACTGTCAGTACGGTTTATTTCGAGCCCAATGCAGCAGAACCCACCCAGGACTCCACCAAAGATTTCACCCCCAGGGTGGACACAGCCACGGTCAGAGAAAAGGACATCATACCCAGGAAACCATTCAGAACAGAGGTAAGAAGAACCCTAACATAGACAGGACACCAAACAAGAGCTGATTTATTGTTTTAACCAGCTTGGTTATTCAGATTGCTGAAGACTTGGACAAAATTGAGCAAGACAAGCAAGGAAAGGTTGACTTGATTTAAATCAAAAGATTTAAATATGCTTACATACTTTCTTACAGAGAGATTAGATCGACACCAGTCTCATATACTAAATGTCCATTAAATATGAAGCTACATCCAAGAGATGTTTAGCATAGCTTATCATAAGAGAATAAAGAAGAGTGAAACAGCTAGCCTGGCTACATCCAACAGCTCAACAGTTATAGTCCACAATAACCATTTTTAAAGCAAAATATTTTCTACATTTCCTCTGGTGTAAAACTCTTGATATGTGTTTTATAATAAGCAGGTATATTATGACATTATGTAACTTAATGTCATTAATAATCATTGCAGCTCATTTATAACTACCCTGACTCAACAGAGAGTAGCACAGTTCCTCAGTATATCTTTATCTGACCCAGTATACGTCATCAAATCCTCTGTAATACCAGGAGCTGTGAGGTTGCTTTCAGGATAAAGATCAAGTGCTCACGTCAGTTCTCAATGTTTTCGCTCCATTGCAAATTATGGAGGATTACATCTCTCTCGGACATAATCGCATATTCTGGAACCATCCTAGATCTCACTTTTGTGTTGCTCTCCTACTGTACTGTACTGGATACTGCATCTGTTTGGGATTAGTCGTCAAGGTCTCAACCCCCTAAACTGAGCCTACCTGGCCCGGTTCCATTTATTTTCCCCTTGCCGCTGTCACTACTGGCCCTGGCCAACTGCACTGGTTCAGTTCCATTTTGGTCGTTTGCACCTTTCTTTGGTGTTATTGGAAAAAGCATGGGAGACTTGTTTGACAGGTTTTGTTTTTGTGGCAAAGTGAAATTCTCTCTTTTTTTCCCTTAAAGAAATAATTAAACGTTTTGGAAAAACACTTATTTGCTTTCTTACCAAGAGTTAAATCAGAAGATTGATGTCTGTCACATTTCTGTCCAGCTAGAGCCATCAGCCAATTAGCTTATCTTAGCATAAAGACTGGAAATAAGGAAACAAATGTGACACAATCCAGCTCCCAGCACCTCTAAAGCTTACTAATCAATGCCTTAGATCTCTATTCTTTATGTTTTCTTTATTTCTTGTCCCTTTTTTCCTTTCTTGCCTTCCCTTTACCCAGACACCAGTGCCAGTTACAGCGAGCACGCAGAGGAACCAGATGACCAGTACAACTAGTGCCCCCGGCTCACCCCAGGAGACCATTGAAGTCCGCACTGAAAACCTCTTCCAGAGGACAGAGGTGTTGGCAGGTATGAAAGACATCAAACCATTTCTTCCCTGAAAAATCACTTTGAATACTCAAGGACACAATTATGTACTATTAATTTGACCCGAGTTTGTGTTCTAAATGAGATCTTTATTTATTTTTGCCCGATCTTCTCAGTTTCAGTATATTGGGGGCGTTGTTTACAGTCTCATGTTTCTCAAATTCTCATATGTTACAACATGTCAGTACATTTCCGGTAAAAAGCAAAGCCCTGGAATTTTAGGTAATATTTTCCCTGAAGTCTCCCACCCTAATCCACTTCTCAAAATAATTACTTTTAATAAACTCTGTCTGTGTCCCTCTGTGGGAGCCTGTAGATTTCACAGCATTGTGGGTGTTTCAAGTGTGTGCTCTCTGCTTTGAATACATGAAAGAGTGTGGAAAGGAAATTATCAGACTCAAAATCACTGCGCTCTCTGATGCCGTCTCTCTTTCCATGTGTGTCTGAAGCAAACATTGATTGGCACCTCACTTTTACTTTGTTGTGATATCCATCTGGTGTTGGCAATCTGCTGAAACAACATCAACAACGACAAATCAGGACAGACTCGCCACACATCTCTCTCCTGTTGATAGGCTAATTTCATCTTTGTATATTGTTCTTGGATTGTAATAGAAAAAAAATAGGATTTCCATGATAAAGTCTTTAGATAAGGCCTTGAAAGTGGAAATAAGTGTACGCCATGGTCACGTCCACCCTTATTTCCCTTCTCCACCTCCTTCACTGCACTCTTCTAGATCGTAACTATTAGTCTTCATCTCCTGTATGAATTCTATAAAAATAATTGCCCATAATCTAATTTTCTTTTATACGCTCTGCATTGCGTTACTGCTTCTTGGAGCTCAGCAGTTGGATGTGAGCCAGGATTTTTACCCATGGGTCCAGTCAACATGTGGAAACCTAAAGTGGAGCAGAGGGCAGATTGAAGCACCAGGAGAGACCTTAAACAGATTAGGAGGCTATAAAGAACCTCATACAGGCATAATTGGGAGGGAGAGTGAAATAAGCCCATGTGGTGAGTTAGGAGTATTAGTAAGGAGAGTCGGGGTCAAAGCTAGAGGGGGGCATTTCTTAATACAGCCTTGGTGGATTTAATTCAGATTTCCCTTGATGATAGCTCACTGTTGGCCCATTGGTTTACAACATGTCCTTTACACAAAGTTTAACCTCAAACATTTCTGTTTATGTCTCACCGGGGTCTGTCAAGCCCAGATTCAGAACCGCATGCTATGCATCGTAGTTCTGCATGAATATCTCCATTCATATAACTTGTTACAGCAAGAATGCTAAAAATCTAAACTCATCAGAGAGCAGAAATTTTCTTAAGTGACCTACAAGCTTGAAAAATATGACAATAGGACCAAAAAAAAAAAGAGAAAGAACATGATTTATTTTTTTATTGATCAAGAAAGATGCCCAGGGTCTTCTCACTTTGGCTAGCCCACTGTTCTGTTGATGTAAGTAGTTCAGGTTTTATTTTATGGGGAGAAGAGTGGAGGGCCAAGGATCCAAATCGTTACAGAGTCCAAAACATCAAATCTGACAATTCACCCCTGCACGATTGTCTCAGTTGCTCGTCTTAATTATTGTTATTGTAATTTGGCCTCGGAGGCTACACGTTAGTAACAGAAAGCCTGTGTTACAAGCTGGTATGTGGAATTTGAACGATGTGGAGCGGACAGGGAGGCTCTAATGGAGGGGGATCCAATGTTTTTTGGCTTGGTGTCCATCTGTATCAGCGGTCAATATTTTAGTCTTACAATGACATTTATTAGCGGGTTCAGGGACAGGTTTCAGTTCAAGCCATGCTGGACTGGTTGTTGTTTGTTTGTCCTCACTGGACTTATTTGCCTAACTGTTCAGGATTGAGCCAATGACAAGCTTCTCACTCCAAAGTCCCCGTCGGCAGCCACTGATTGGAATACTGGCCATATCAAATCAACCACACTCGGGGCAACACAGCTCTGTTTACCAATCAAGGATTGGAGCTTTAATATTCCCTTAATGGAGTACTAACTTTTCAACTCACCAACACATTCGAAGAATTAACCACAGAAAATGACTGACTCTGTTTCTCCTGAAACGAATGTAGGGTTTTCCCTAACATTTAGTAACTGTACTGGTACTGGTTTCAGCGTTCAGCAGTGATGGTTGCTGTTTGGTTTTTATGTCGTAATGATTGCATAAGCTCCTGTTAGACTATAAGAGCGTAGCTTAGTTGGTCTCTTAAGGACAAATTTAAGGTCCCATTGTCCATGAGGACACGCAGTAGACATTGATTTTAACTTCAGAGCATTGATAGTTAACTTCCCTTTCTGTGTTTGCCTCTCTCAGCTGTTATTGCAGGCGGTGTGATCGGCTTCCTGTTCGCCATCTTCCTCATCCTCCTGCTGGTCTACCGCATGAGGAAGAAGGATGAGGGCAGCTATGACCTGGGAGAGAGGAAACCTTCCGGTGCAGCCTATCAGAAGGCCCCAACCAAGGAGTTTTATGCATAAAATCCCACCCTCCCATCACTAAGTTGACAAATCTCAAGTGACAGTCGCAGTCGATGATAACAGCAAATATGTTCAAACACAAGAAACAACAACAAAATGTTTTCAAGTCGATTAAGGAAAAATAGCATAAAGGAAAGCTTTTGCATAGAGTATTGTAATTAAGACCTTTTCTTTCTTCTTTGTTTTTTAAAAATGAAAACCAAGCATTTCCCATTTTATGGCAAATCTCAGTGTATTTAAACATTTTGTGTATTATTTGAAAAGGCTGAAAAAATGAAAACAGGATCTGTAAATCGCATCTGTCTTCTGTCAAAGAAGCTGTTTTTAGTCACTGACTACTCTTAACTGTAGCAGTATGTTATTTGTAAAGAAAAAAAAAATTTAAAGTGGAAATAATTGAATATAATTATTCTGTATCAATCCTACGTTCATTTTTTTTTCTTTTTATTTTGTCCTAGCATGTCTGATGTTGATCTCTAAAGGTGTAATACATTAATTTATCTTTTATCTCTGATGTTAAAAAAAGAAAAATGCCTTTGTAGTTTTGATGAAGCTCTTTGGTCTTCATAATAACGCTGTTAACGGTCAGTGTAAATGTTCTCCCTTCAGGTTACAATGTTTATTATTTGCTCTCACACCATTTTTTTTTTTTAGTCAAACGTGAGCGTTTCTTTATGTCTTGTTGATTTGTTTGTCTCTTCCCAGTGTAGCCTTTTTTTTTTTTTTTTTTTTTCAACAGCGTTTTATTTTCATACCAGGAATTGGTCTTTAAAAGATAAAAAAATAAGTGTGTCAGGGCTCAAGAAGAATCCCAAATCTGGCTTCTGTTTGATGTCTTGCGGGACTTCTTTTCTATTTAAATGCATTCTCTTTCACGTTGCACATTCACTGCTTTTGCTTCCCACTGTTATTGTGCAGCTTTGCGTGTGTTTAGTGTTTTGGGGTGAAGTTTCTTCTCCGTGGCTTGTGGTGTTTTTGGCCCAAAGCCACCTACCTCCCCAGCGTGTCCCTTGAGTTTACTGACTGCACCCAAACTCTGCTAACATCTCTTTTCCCCCTCTCTTTCTCTCTGTTTGCCCTAACCTCCCTCACTCCCACCTTCTTTTTAATCAGATTGGAGCATGGCCAGTTGGGCTGTCAATACCCACACCCCCCCATCATCCACTCTCTCTCTTTCTCACCCAGCTGTATGGAGCCACCTGGGTAGCCTGGTGTCATTGTCTGTGTCCCAGTGTTGATGCTTAAGGCCCAAAGATCTGCTCATAGAAGGCCTGCTACTGCTTGGACACAAACAAACCAGGCTGGGGCTGAATCCCCACATGCAGAGCACATACCTCTGCAGCAAACAAAACCAGAACCCCCTCTAGAAACTAGTTTCTCAGAGGGGTTGATAAATAAGGCTGCACAGAAAATGTAAGACTCGAGTGTTAACGTTTGAATAGTTTTTGAGAAGTTGAGTGCTATTCATGCGTTTTAGTGGTGAGTGCAGGCATTTCAAAATAGCTTCTGTTAAAAGATGAGATTGTTTGCCAGGAGTGCAGCCTACACAAGCTGTTTGTTTTGATGCCATTTTGCATCCCCAAATGTGTTTAACCGAATTAAAGGCCACAAAATGGCTGCTGCAAAGTAGCTGCGTAGCTTCATCAATGGAAAACAAAGACTACAGGTCTTCTCCTTTTTTTCTTCTCCTTTTTTTAAAAAATTGTCTTGTTTTTTTAACTTGCTCTGAAGAGACACACGTGTTTTGTCTGGCAGGTTTGTGAAGTTGCCTTTTTCAGCTGTACAGTAATGTGAAGTAGATACAGTAGATGCTGTCACATCGTCTAAACTCCTAACACCACCCACATGCAGCTGTTTCACCCCTCTACCTCTCCATCCCTCATGTTCCTCTCTTCTTCTTTCCGTCTCCCTGTGATCCTCTTTGCCCCATTTCCATTGTCCTTTCTTGTCATAGGACCTAAGGTACTGAACTATACTGAAAAACCCAAAGACTCACAGTATTTCTACTCCCACCATCTTCTCATACCCACTCCCCTCCACCATGGCCACATGATGTTGTTTCCTCATTCTCTCTTTTTCTTCACTCTTTTAGTTTTTTTCCCTCTCTCTCTATTAGAGACCTGACCTTTGAGTCCAATTGCTTACTAGTATATGAAAAGATATATAAATATATATAAATGTATATTCACAAATGTTTTAAACCTTCAAAGTGCCTACCATTTGGAAATGTACTTGCTCAAGGTGAGCATGTGGCGGATGTGTTACACAAAGGAGGGGTGTAAACGACTTGACTGGCATTCTGTGAGCATGGATGACTGTAATGGTAACTTTTTTTTAGTCTTACAAAAGCTGACAGTATTGTACCTATAAGTTGAAACAACACTACTGAATAAACATTGTGGCCTAATATCCAACTGCTTGTGCCATCTTGTTTTAAAACTACACTTGTTTTTGCCTCCAATATATAAAATATCTTGGTAAATCATCACCGAATCACACAGAGCTTGAAGCATGTAGAAGCTTTGTTCTGACTCCAGTTATAGGATCATTCATCATTCAGGTGTTATGCAGTCAAAATCTCTTGATTTTGAAACTCTGTGTAAAATGTTGTGAGCTGACGCCTTCATGGTTCTTTAAGAACTTACTTTTCTGTTTGTACAACTCCAAACTTAACATACAGATCTTCTCCTGTTCACTCTTGGAAAGAAAGACACATGAGCATGTTCCCTAAAATGTTGAACAGTTCCTTTAAAGTACAGTGAAAATACACTTTCATATTAGTACTACTATCAATTAGTGTGTCAGTCATGCTGCTCTGTTATAATTATGGAGGTTGAGGCTTTGACATTATATGTTTTCCATTTTACATAAATACCTTTGAGCAAAGATTTGTCCTGGGATCTGTTACGGAGTGTTTTTCTCTGAAAAGTAGAGAGCAGATGTCTGGCTTTGTACAGCTCATTAACTACCTTAAAAAAATGTCTCCCAACAAAGTCCTCGTTTTGGCTAATTATTCTAAGGTAAACCTTTCTCATGGTCACACTAAAGCCAAAAAATACCCCACAGCAAAACTGTCCTCAAAAAAGGGTATTGCTGTATCTTTAAATAGAACACGGTACATTTCAAATTTAGGGCTGCCTTAACTTACTCTACAGCACATTCCCTCTCTTAACGTTACTTAAAGTCTAAGGGGATTATCAGTGTGCAGATGAGTAATCTTTATGTGGTTATGCGCTCCACCATATCATTTTAGTGCCCTAATCTCACCCTGTTACAGAGGGAGATTAGAGTAACGGTGGGGATTAATCTCGCACAGGATTGCACATCTTGAGTGATGCTGTGAGTGGAAAGAGAAACCAGTGAGGCTGACACGAGCTCTCAGGGGGAAACTTTATTCTCATTAACTGGTATTTATTCAGCGCTATCACCTGAAACACATCATGGCTCGTATCCTATGTGCTGAAAAAGTAAAAGTGATTATCTCTCTCTAGAGTTGCAGAGCAGCTCATTAAGAAAAGGTAACATTTTCACTTTTTGTTCATTGATCAAATAAATGTAGCAATTATGAAAATTAGGTGGGAAGCATGTAATGTCATTCAAATCAATGAATGAATGTATTTTTATTATTATTTTTTTTACTTTGGGTGCAGCTCTTTTTTGACATTTCCTGGCTCGTGACTGCACAGGCTGCTTCATCACAATGGGTTTATTCATATTCAGACTTATGAAACCACCTTTGTTATTTTCTCTTTCAAGACGGAAAAGGAAAGAGGAACTGAATTTGAATGCATCACTGCATTTTGCAAAAGTGTGCACGTTTACATATGCGTGTTAGCGTGTCACACTGACAGTGTCCACGTGCATGCATTGTGTCTCCTCTTGTGTCTAACCTGAAGGGAAGCAGATCATTGGAGACAAGATAAAGCTACTCCTGGTTCCTGATATGTTGTTTTAAGTGAATACTCCTCTTTCTACTGTTTTCTAAGGAATCGGGTCAGTATGTTCTAATATGGTATGTGATATTTACCCAGAGGCAGTTTGTACAAGACATCCCACTCTGATAGGACCAATTTAGGGGGGTGGTGAAGCAGAGAGCCAATGGGAGGAGCCATGTATATTGAAGCTGTTGCAGTTAACAAACATTTCCCAATCTGTCTGTTCCTCTCAGTGCAGCTATGTTGCATGTGTTTGCCCTTTTAGTCTAAAGTTTGTGTCAAAGTGCAACCAGGATTTACGTGCTGTTTGTGTTTTGTTTAGGTTTAAGTAAACGGTCAGTATGTGTTTATGTCAGGAGAGAAAACAAATGTAAACCACAGTTAGTCAAAGATATAGGTACATGGCTTTTAGACTACTTTATAAACCTTTTCTTCTTTCTTTCATTCTTTTTCTCATTTTCTGTCTTTTCCTTTGTCCTTCCTTTCTTTCCCCTTTCTCTCTCTTTGTAGCTGCAGAGCTAATTCAATAAAGCTGTCGGCCATCAACCGGTAGTCAGCGCCAAACCATGCAGAAACGTTACGGAAATGGCGTCCAAGGTAAACAGGCTGTCAGGCCTCATAAGAGCTCATGGCTGGAGACTAAGCCTGGGCCTGACTAGGGTGGACACATAGGCCCTCACTGACCCAAACACAGTGTACAGCAGCATAGCAAGCAGACACAAGACTGCAGTGGATCAGGCCAATGCACCAACCAGAGCCTCGCAAATAAAACAGTGATAATTATAGTATGATGATGCTCAAGTCTTAGTCCAAGCTCTAACCTCAAGTCTATATTCTTGCCTGGCGTTGCTCATAGATGTCTTTGCCACACGCCTCAAATCTACCAGCTGTTGCATGATGATTTATAGCTTCGAACAAAGAAACTGACTCTTACAAACAACGTACCATTAAAGTTGATTGGTGACAAAAAAATTGGTGACTCATCATCTCATTTTTCAAAAGGAGAAACTTCTACAACACAACACAGAATAAGGAACAAAATCCAAAACACATACTCTTTTTGGACACTGATGTCAAGAATGTAATTTTATTTTGACTATAGTGTCACTTCTAAGAACTCTCTGACAAAGAAGAGAAAAAAAAGTACTGAACAAAGCAAAACACACCAAAAAAATTGAAGTCAAATTAAAAGCAATTCAAAGTACTGTGGAGACCACGGATGTCTGTATAAAATGACATGGTAATCCATCAAACAGTCATTTTAGTGTGCATCTAGTGTGGACAAAAGTGGTGGACTAGCAGAGCACGGAGCTGGGATGAGAAGAAAATACCAGACAAAACATATGTAAATGGTAATATTAGCTTGTCTTATATCAACTATAGGCGGTTGTTTCTGTTGTAAAGACACTTGTCTTCTGTGATTCCCCTGTCTGCCCTGCCCAAGTCAAACCAACCTGCCTTTTGTTGAATGCTCATTACTGGATTGAAGCTTTTCCTGGTCAAAGAGGACGGAGGAGATAACCAGCGAGAGCAGTATTTCCTCACCTTACCTAAAAGCAAAGCAGTCTCAGAGCCAGTGTAATTCACCTCTGTGAGCTCAGCTGAGTACTTCTTAGGATCAGAGGTTTTAGTGCTCAAAGATGCTTAGGAGGTAAATCATGTCTGAATGTTGTGAAATTGCTGCGATGCATTGAATTTGTAGCAGTTTTGTGTGGGCTTAATCTCCATCTCCTTTATTACTGTTCCACTTTTTAAAAACTCTGACTCATGTATAAAAAGGTAATTTGGGTCGAGAGGTTTTAAAGCTTAATGATGCTTTTTACATTAGGCAGGGAAGCATGAACTAATTATGCAACAATTTTGCTTAGTTTGAATGATCCAGTGGGTTATTTGAACAACTTTAATTCCTTGGCTGAAAGTATAAAACAGAGCTGAACTAGGTTAGGAGTTCTGGCTGCTATTGTACGATGGTTGCTGAGTTTGTTTGGAACATTTAGCAAATGATGCCATCGCTTCTGCATAAAGAACAACACGTTTGGGAGGGGAGAAGAGCGGAATGACTTCTACTACTAACACATGTTGATGAAGAGTTTTCCAGCACTCTTGGCAAAACAAAAGCTAACATGGTGCAGGAATCAATCAAAAAACAACAGAACAATGTGTTTGAGATACCCTCATCTCTCATCACATGATTCTTATTTTTGTTGAGGAAAACATACTGTAATGTGGTGGTGAATTCTACAACATTCAAGGCTTTTAGTTTTTTACACAGGTGGACAGACAACTAACAACAGATTCCTCCCTCCCCTGCAACAGAACAGAGACAATTTAAAGATGTTTCCAAAGAACAGAATTACAGTATGTCCAATTTTTGCTCCACTTTCATGTAGGTCAGTCTAATTTAACAGGCTGGATAAAGGATAGAGGGAACAAGACGGTACTGTGAGCTCGCACGATTGGTCTCACGCCCTCTCAATATGTAGGATCTTTTTTTAAGTTTTATGAGCTTATTCTGTAAGAATAAAAGAGATTTCACCCATGTCACACTCAATTAAATCTTGTGATTGCACTGATTTATTTTAATAACCTCATATTTTGTTGACTCAAGACACCAAAAGCCCCTTTGGTTAAGGAATAATAAGATTATTAAGAATTATTTATCAAGTTAAACCTCATAGTTTTACATCTTGTGAGAACACAAAGCCTATTGTGAATTTGTAAGAGTGTGTTTGCCCCAGAGGACGACCACTCCCTGACGAACTATGTTCTGCTTGGTTATTCAAACACAGCTGAACTGTCATTTTCATCAATGTTCTTAAACATTATCAGCCAGTAAAATCTAAACATTCAGCTCCAAAAACTCCAGCTGTTCCAGTTTTTCTGACGTGATTTCGAGCTATGGGCCTGAGTCAGAGCTGTAACTATACAAGCTCCAATACTGAATATTGGAAAAGTTCGGAACAGACATTCAGCTCTTGTACCATCTACCACAAACATACAGAATGCACAAATGAGGACACAAGACATTAAATCTTCAGTGATAACATCTAATCTTTGCACACTTTTTTTCTCTTCATGAGGACATTGCAAATCAAAACAGCCACAGCCATGCTTTCAGCTAAATGCTAAGGTCAGCAAGTTAATAATGTATGATAATGTTTGCATGCTGACATTTCCTAATTAGCACTAAACACAAACTTACAGCTAAGGCTGATGGGAATGTCATTATTTTTGCAGGTATTTGGTAAAGTACTAGACAAAGAATATTTTTGACATGATAGTGGTGCCGGATGAAAATTTAATGGAGTTTCACAGTTATTACATGGTATCCATGTAAACCATAAATGTCTTGCTCATATTGGTGCTACAGGAAATATCCAGGTCATCAGCAAGTCATGAAAATACATGGGGAGCATGAATATTGGTACAAATTTGGTGCCAATCCCTCTAGTAGACATTGAGGTATGTCACTGAATAAGTGAACATTTAACAAAGTTAAGGGATCACCAAAGGCGGTAGAATTTATCCTCTGGGGACCATAAATGTCTGCACCAAATTTAATGGCAAACCATCAATAGTTGCTGTGGAGGTTCATTAAAACACAAAAATGTCAACCTCATGGTGGCACTTGACAGGGGATCACCGGTATCATTAGGCATCAGTCTCTGGACACATGAATGCCTCAACCGAATTACAGGGCAATCAATCTAACAATTGTTGAGATATTTCCCTCTGGACCAAAGCAGTGGACTAACTAGCAGACAGACACTGCAACTAGTGTCATGACACTGGAGGCATGTTTATATATAGTCTCAGAAACCACTAGACCACTAGAACTCTGACTGATACAATTTAGGAATGGCTAATATAACCTTCGACGCACACGACAAACTCAATTTAGAAGAACGACATGCTGCTCACTTTGCCACTTAATCACCAAGTTTCTTGATTAAATGCTGACTGATAATGAATGCCAATGCGCCACCTTGCTTCCTCTTGATAGGATTTTGGAAATCATTTCATTCCCTTTCATACCCTCACACGAACATGCACGCACACACTTCTCATGGATAGACTTCTCATCTTCCCCGGGTTTAGCCTGCAACATGATATTGCCATCATTTCATTAAAATGCAGCCTCCTCATTGGAGGTCCACTGAAGGAAAATGGGAGTTTTGTTTTTGATTAGGGTGCCTGTGATGGGAACGTTTATAACCATTATATACTAATTAGATCTGAAGCTATGGGGAGGAAAAGTCATGTGGATTTGCGCTTTGAGCCTATGGGAAAGCTCTGTTTTCAGGGACTGGAATACTTATTTCAGCGATGGTTTAAATTATGGTTTTTAGTAGCGTTTAGACCCTGTAACAGAGACAGCATCTGCACTCATTCACTTTTTGCTACTCTGAGTATTCTGTGTAGTAAAATCTATCCACTAAAGTGAACAGAGAAGACCCAGTAAAGATCAGTCCAGGAGTTTTGATGTTGAAAGACGCAGGATTAACTTTTTCATAAAACACATACACGTTTCAGTGAAAAGGTTCAGTAAAGTCACAGTATGCGGATTCCATCTTTCTTTTGTCTTTTATATTGTCTGATTATATATTCAACACAGAAAGAGGCAACTTTTCAGCTGCTGAACTCCGCCAGACCTTTTCGAAGACCTGGCTTTGCCCTTCTCCCTTTATACTCATAATCATTGCAGTGCTGTATGATGAAAGTCTCATATCTCTAAATAAATCATCTTTCCAGGATGTTAAAACGAGGGGGAAAGGAGGTGGATGTGTCTCTGAACTCAGATCTGGACAGAGAAAATCAGAAGATGTCATAGCGTAGTAGGTAGACTAAATATTTGTTAATATTCAAAGTACGTTTTTGACTGGCATTGGGACAGTGAGGTCAAACTGAGCGCTGAAGTTACACCATCGGTCAGCCGACCTTGTGTTACTCTTTCAAAATGAACTGGCGCAAATAGTTTCTAAGACATCGTCAGAGGGGCGTGTACAGGCAGTGTTTGCCAACTGGGCACGAGGTCGGGCTTTCTTTCTGCAGGCTCACCTCTCTATGCATCTCATTCAAATGGCTTGGAAGTGACTGCTGGTTAATATGCAGACTTAATAGGTCACGTTTCATCCACCATATTCCACAGAAACAGAAAAACATGTAAACGAGAACTACTTTATTTGGGATTTGGCTGTATTAAGATAATGTTTATGTGAGCACAGATAATAGGACAGAAGCAAACGGATAAAGGGCGGTCCAGCCATGTATTAGGTTCCGACCTAGTTTTGTAAATCACTCATTTGTCGGGATGTGGAGAAACCGTCATGAAGACAGCAGTCAGTGGCAGCTGAGTCCCGTCACATTAATCTGTTGGTGAGGGATGCACTGACGTGTGTCCGATGCTGCAAGCCACTTCTGTGAGGCAAAGATGTTTTTGGTTAGGACAGACTGGACAGATCATTAACAGCTAGGGCTCACCCCTGACTGGTAATGATCTGACCAGTCCTCCCTGCAGCGAAAAGCTGTCGAGAACCTGTGGAGCTCCTGGGCTGCAGAGGAGCTGTGCTCCAGATCTGGACCACCACCTTAGAAAAGGTGTCTGCATCCAGGATCATCAGCCACATCTGGGCTTAGGTCAGGCTGTGGAAGTGGAACATACACTGCACTCACCCTTGATAGTGGACTCATTCAGAAAATGCTCTGGCCCAAAAAGTGGCCTTGCTTTCACACCTCACAAAGTAAACACTTGCACATCTCAGATTTTTATTTGGTCAAATTGGTAGTTGATTGGTAGTTACAGAGATTTCTTGTGAAATTTGGGATCCTCTGTGTGTCACTCAAGATTTTTAACCCTTTATTTCAACAATAATACGCATTTGAGCTGTGATGATGTGGTATTAATTAAAGCAAGCTTGACAAAGACTGGCCCTGAGCAAGCAAACTCTTTGGTGGAGCTTGAGATAAGCAGAATGTGATGAAAATGACGACAAACTGAATTTATATAAATCTAAATGCAGTGGAGAGAGTTAAATTTGCCGTGTTAAGGCAGTGCTGTAGCACTGGAACATGCAGACAGAATGATTGCCTTTATGTAACTTAACCTGGTGATAGAGATAGTTTGAAGTCATATTTGATTAAATAGTAAATGATACATGTGACTATAAAACAATTTCTGTGCCTGCCTGAACTACTGAGACGCTCTGTTTGTAGCCCCAAGCTGATAATACAGGTAGGTCTACTGAACATCCTTTAATCAGAATTCTTACCTGGAGCAACTGCAATGCATTACATCAATAATATATGTTGACAGCGGCTTTGATGCCAGTGTTACTGTACTTCTGATAAGTTGAGCCGACAATCCTGACAACTCTATGGATGCGACAGCCTGAACAAACCTCCAAGTACTGATGCAAAGGTTGTATCTTGGCAATGTGGCTATATTCTCTCATTAGATTTTGCCAGACGTCCACAACTGTGTGTCCAATCAGAGCAAAGTGACATTTTCTTTTTTCTCCGATTCGCTATCTGTAGCGTGTGTTCTCAGGAGGATGCACTATACACGTCGTTTTCATCCTGCTAATGATCAGCTGTGCTGCTCCCTGAAGTTTTCCTCAGCATGGCGTATATTTCATCATGGCATTGATTGGACCTGATGTGCTCGATGCATACGTGAAGGCAGCGATCAAACATATCAGCAGCATCAAACATGTATCATATTATCAATTCAAGCTGGTTGTGTTTGCAGAATCAAATCAAAAACAGGTGATTATTAATTGACAGTAGAGTCTGAATTTTAGAGAATTTGAAAGATGAGTATACTATTGTAAGCAGTGCTTCTTCAGATTAAGTTTTATGTCAAACAAATTCGAAACTCTTAAAACCAGATTGACTTTTTGGGAACACCACATTTTCATGTGACAGCTGATAAGTTATGTGACACATCACCCTGTCGCAGCGGGCTTCAAACACTGAAGCATTCGCCTCTGTTTCTATTCTGATTCTTCACTCAAGCCTGTGCACACCTTTTCATCCGTCTCTGACTCATCCATTCAAGCCGCAAAGAAGAAGAGCAAGACAACATCACAGACTGAGCTTGAGCAACAACAAAAGAAGACAGATTCTAGGAAAAGACATTGCCCATTCGACTCAACAGACATGGCTTTCTGTTGCCTGCATGGCTGATCTCTCTCCCTTTGTGTCCTTTTGTCTCTTCCTTGCTCTTCTTCTCTTTCACTTGCTTCTCTACCTGCTGTTTGTAATGGCTGAGTGGAGGCAGGGGGAGAAAGAGAGAGTGAGTGAGACAGACAGTGAAGAAAAGAAGGATGAGGATGGAGGGGAGAGAGGGGAGAGAAGGAGGGCTCCCGTCTCCAGGCAAAGCTTTAATGAAGAGCCTTTGAAGTTTGCTGTGATTGAGCAGCACCCGTGTCCTCTTCAAAAGGGACCAACATCTCTCCGAAGACATGTCGTCGTTTCATCTCCCTTCCCGTTTTCCATCTCTCCTTCTTCATTTGCTTCCCTTTGTCTCTATCAATTCCATGTGAGATCTTCACCTCCTCTTCCTCCTCTTTCCTACAACTGGCTCCTTTCACCACCATTCCCCTCACCTCTCTTTTCACCAACCCCCTCTTCACCTCGTGTCTGTGATCAGGACATGGATCATGTCTCTACCTAACTAACCGTGGTGGTCCCATCCCGTTAGCTTCACGACTTTGAAGCCCATGACTACAGGATGGAATGGGATGTATGGAAAGAAGAAATGTGTGTGTGGTGTCAGTGGTGCTTGCATGTGTGTTTCGCCTTGGTTGCCTAGGTACATGTATCTATATGTATGAAAGACACACATTCAGAAATACACATGCCTGCCTCCAGCACTCAGGAGGAGATAGTGATTCTCCTCCAATCTTCCCGCGGCATTGATACTACTCTGTTATCTCAACAAAGTCATCCATCAATCCAACCCTCCTACGCTCTTCCTCTGCTTCTTCCTGCAGGTCATCCTGTTCTTGCTTCTCTTGCTTTCTTCTTTGCAGTGGCTCTCCATTTACCCCTCCCCCAGCTAATTGAGCAATGCTCCACCATGGTGGGCTCCTGCCAAATACAGTCTATGACTCCTGCCTGAAGCAATCTATTAAGGCCATGTGTTATCAAAAGGAATGTATACTGGTATACATATGGCTTGAGTTTAAACTGAGAGGAAGTGAAAGTGTATGCGGAAAACCATTTTCACATACTGTTCTTTCCACTGTTGGGGCTCAGCTCCCTTGTTATAATTAAGGAAACTCTAAATGGCTCACCCAGCAATTAGATTTTAGACAACAGTGTATTTTAAGTTTGGTCAAAATGGTCAGAAAAAATGCAAAGAATATATGACTGGTAGTTACAGAGATAAAACTTGTAAACACACCAGTATGATCCTTCAAATTACTTAAAGGTACCCTGTGGAAATAGCAATATGGAGCAATGTTTAAATGACAGGGTCCTCGTTTTATTTGTTTCTTGTGCACACGCTCAAGCCTGTACACTCACGCAGGAGTGTGTAGCAATGTGATACATATTCCTGTTTCTCACTGTTCCAATGACTGAGGGTTGGTGGCAGTAATAAGCTGTACGTAGCTATGCACCAACAAAGAAAAGGTAGCTAGCTAGGACACTTACATACAAACAAATATTTTTTACAAAATTGACTTTGCAATTATTTAATGATGCTTTAACATGTTTATTAGGCTTCAAGGTTGTGTTTTACATTAAATGTAAAGTATCTGACATGAAGTATGTAGAGGAAGTAACTTTAGTTATTTAATGCCTTGTTATGAATATTTTACAGTGGTACATTAATACAAATTAAAGACTTAAAGGTTTATTGTTCAACTGGCGATATCATCCATGCAGTCCTGTGCTGTTGTGTTTGTTGGGGCCGAGGCTGGCATGCGTGAATTTAACTCTGGATTTCATGGAGCAGACAGGAGGCCAGGGACGGTCAGTCAGCCACTGGCAAGCTTAGTCTGTGTGATTACAGCCCCCTTCTCATCCAGGTCCTGTTTTTGTGGCGTGGCCAGCAAGAGATTAATGGGTTGAAAGAAAACATTAGCGCAGCGCTATGGTTCACGCTCACCTCTCTGCTTCTGCCTGCTTGAACGTGCCGCCCTCACCCTTTTTTCTGCTCTGTTACTCTATCTCCCTTTTTCACTGAGTTCAGAAACCCTGCAAGTAGTTGTGTTTTAGTGCGAGGGAGATCTTTGAAGGATGTCTTATTTACATATGCTCCAGATCTTGCTACTTAATTCGAAGCTAATCCACTTGTTTGCTGTGGAATTTTGCACACATAATTAAACTTATGCAACTAATGCTCAAATCAAACCAGTAAAGAAAAATCTGTTTCACTGTGCTTTATGCTACTGAAAAAACACAACACCATATTAAGGCTCTTTCCCCTTGAGAATCTGTTTTATGTAAAATTACACCCAAGTGATGTGGTATTTGTTAGGCCTATAATTTATGTAAATGGTAACTCAGTTGTCTCAGATCGTGAGGCACCAGGTCAGTACCTATTGTATTGTAAAAACACTGCACAGGGAGTACTAACCTGCTGCAAACCATTATCATGGTGATGCAAAAATATTTTTTAAAGGCCTTTTTCTGTTCCCTACTCTGTCAGCTGCTCACCGAAGAAGTTTGTCTGAGGTTTTCGGTCCCGCTGTGCTGCCTCATGCCTGGAGAACAACTTTGATTGTTAACCCATAAATGATTCACTGAGTCATATTTTTAGGCTGGAGCCATTTTGAATGATGTATTTATCAAGTGAGCTGTTCAGTATGTGTGCATATTCGAGTTGGCATGAATATGTCAACCAGTAAGATTTTAAATTTGGGTGCTTTAAAATATTCATTTTACTCCCTTGGTTTTTCTGATCCTTTTGAAAGCAGGGAGGTTTAAAATATGGAATTTGAATGAAAGGAAATATTGTTGAATCCTGGTCCTTTGCTACATTTTTTTGAACTGAATTTTATTTATTTATTTTTTTTTATTATTAGTTTTTCTGCAGTCATAGTGCCCATATAGTAGTGTTCTCCATACGGGCTTAATTTTTTAGTTTTTACATTACTGGTTATTTAATCTTGCTTGGATGTTCTCTGGTCAGAAGTGACCTATGGAAGTTGACAGTGAACTTCTTAGCGACTTTCTTATATAAGCTTCAGCTTTGCACCCTTTTGTATGTATATGTTTCTATTATTATTTAACTTTTTTAAAGGCAAATGATGTTTCTTTATGGCAACAAAGACTTGACTTTACCTAATACTGACAAGTTTTTCTAAGGAAAACAGCAGAGAAATGGACGATTTATGGGACTAATCTACAAAGGTAAGACAGCTTGAAAAACACCATTCCCCCAAAGCTCCACACAAAGGGCCACATGATTGAACTGTTCCTTGTTTATTTTCCCACCCTGGAGCCAGTATGTGGGCACTAATGTACCTGTCACCAGAACTATGGACCACACACACTTTCAGCACAACACAATTATCTGCCTCACATATGTGCACACACTCCTGACATGTGAAGACCTGTATGGCAAAGTGAGGCCATCCAGTCCTCGTTTTACAGTGAATGAATGTCTGGGTGTGAAGAAAAAAGATGGATTCATAATTTAGAAGGGGATGCTCTTGTTTAAGTTTCTCATAGGCCACAAAAAAGGCAGGTGTTACATTTTACATTAAGTCGAAACAGTCTTTGGTGTGTCTTTTAAAGACAGACTCTGCAGCACGGTCTCCACGTCAAAGATTTTATGTTGCAACGAGAGGTTGATGATTCGAGCAGTGAACTTCCCCTGTCCAAACAGATACCCTCAAGTAAGGCTAGCTAAAGTAATGTTAATTACTGTAATTACAATTAGAGCGTTTTGACATTAATTCTTCTTCAGGTAAATGGTAACATCATATTTTCATTAGATAGTTACCATTACTTTGCTGCCCTTGGTAATCTTCAACATTACAACTTCCTCAGGTGAAGCGTCTGAAGAAGCTTTTTCCCTACGAGTGAGAAGGAGGCAGTCATTATTCTGTGATCATTTCTAAGAGTGCCCTAAGTTACAATGCCTTTGGGGAACACCTCTGAAGTACAAGAAGGTTTGTATGGATTTCATGATCTTCTTATAGCCATAAGATGCTTTTGGGAAACGGGGGAAGAGGAGAGAAGGAAAGGACAGAAAAGATGAGACACTGAAACAAAGCAAGGAACTGAGCAACATCATCTGAAGCGGCAAACTCACATATTCTGTTACACACATATTCACACACACCATGCACACTCGCAGGCACTGCTGTTTTCCTGTTTTGACTTATTGCTTTGCGATGCACTTTTCACCTCCAAAACATCATGAAAAATAAATATGTCCACCTCGTGCACAAGACCGAGACTGCTGATAATCCTGGGGAGTTGAAGATGGGGCTGCACATTTCTCTTCACATTGGAGTGTATTACTACTTTATCACAACAATTACTTTGATGAGCAGCAGTTGTTGTATGCAATGACACATTTCATAAAGAAGAGGAATGAGAGTTGAATGTGCTCCTGGTTTCTCTATTGCTAGTTATTCAGCTATGCCATAGAGTTCATGCGCTCTTTAATGGCCCTTTTCTGTGTTTTCAGGTACAGAGCGCTTCTCTATTTATGATAATGCATTTCCGAGTTCCCCAGTTCTCTTATTACTCGAAGCTAGTGGTAACGGCTGACTGTAAATCACATTTGTAGTGTGGGAAAGAGTGGGTGTTAGAATGTGAATCTTTTATTCCCCTACTTCTGTGAAAATATGAATACATTTTTCTTTCATTTCACAGGAACATCAGATAATCTTCTAATGCTCTGCCTCTCTTTGTTCCTTCCCCTGTCCCCCTCCATTCCTCCTCTCTCATTGTAAAATCAAGGCAGAATAACTGAGTCTAATACTCATCACATGAATCTATATTAGGATGCCAAGTTGTTCAAAGATCATCGCTATAGAGACCTCTCACTTGTGATGTCAGCCTGTTATTGGCAGAGAATAATGCGGCACAGTTCACGATCTGACAGGCAAACAAATCCAAAAATCCCAGATCGTTCTCCAAGCAGGTAAATCACAGTATTAGTTGTATTTTTTTTTCTTTTTATATACCCATGTTTGTTGCTATATTCGACCACTGATGAATAGGGAATGCAATGGCTTTGCATTATCTATTTGTGCCCTTAAATAGCAACGTGTCTCTATAAACACAGAATGTTGCCAGACTGGTTTTCATTATCCTTTGGCAGAGGACCTACAGGTAAATCACAGCAGCACGATTAATAATTTGGGTAATGCAGCACAACTGTTTTCTCATTATATGTTCATAATGGTAGCTGTATGGTAACTGTATGAAATCTCCTAAGAAGGCATCCCACAATCCTTAGTTTAAAGCTGCTCTAATAAAGATTTTTAACAATGGATTAAATTACTTAAATCTAAAGTATAACAGGTCACTTGTAGTCACAAACCCTCAGAAATGTATCACCTGACTGCAGTTCCTGTCGGCTTGGTTCACTCTAAACACTCTCATTGTGTCGTTTTGGGCAGCTGTTTCCACAAAGCTTTAAAAACCCACTGCACTCTACCTGCCAGGTATCAAACAGCAGACGGTTAGCGACAAGTTAGCGATGAGTGTCTGAATATAATAAACGACTTAAGTAGCTTAAGAGCTAAATATTTCCCTGAAAAGCTGGCAGAGGAGAAAACAGAGCTAAGAGAGGAGTGAATATTAGACTTAAATTTGCCAGATGAACACAAATAAAACGCTGAATGAATCCTAATCTTACTCCACAGCTTCTCTCTGTTGGCCTAGTAGCCAAAAAAAAAATCTGTTGACAGGGTTAAGTAAGTTTTTGTTTTTTTTATTTTTTGCTTAGTTATCGCAGTGTTCTAGAAAGTCTGCTGCAATAACACACAGCACACTTGACAATTAATCCAGTGTTTTCCAGTGTTATGTGGGAGACAAAGAATTTCATAGTACTGTAGCTGGAATCATGTTACACAGTGACTATTCTGAGCTCCACCTTTCTGTTTATTCACTGAAAATGTTATGTTTGGGCCTACTTGTCACAGATTACAGTTTGTTTTTCGTCAAGAATTGCTAAAGTGGTTATGTTTGGACCTTGACTCCACCCTGAGCTCTAGCACCAAATCACCCCTCTCACCCCCACCGACCTCACACCCATCTAACTATACCCTTCTTAGAGAAAATTGCATTTCTTGCAAAGGCACTTTGAGAAAACCACTCCCTTGTAAAATTCTAGTGGTTGCATGCGACTGCTTATAAAAACAGACAGTGGCCTATTAGCACTAAATTAGGCGTTTACAGTGTTATGAAACAGGAGGCTGTACATCCATTTAGTTTCAGCATGACAAACTGAAGTTTATAGTCTGTAATAGAACGTTGTGGTGTTTGTACTGAAATTTGCTTATTTTTATTTTCCCTCCTCTCTCTGTCACCATCTTCATGGTTTTTGAATAATTGATATTCATCTCCATCTACAGCCTTGCTCTTGCCTCCCACCCTTGACTGGTCCAGTGTGTGCATATCTAACATGAGGACAGTCTTGTCACTACACCATACTACCATCAGTCTGTGCCCACAGGCATTCAAATAATGTGTTGGAGTAAATCCACAGAAGGTTTTCATTCTTCTTCTTCTTCTTCTTATTGTATCAAGTCCTTTCTGTCAGCTACTTGGTCCAGACTGAAGTGTCTGAACAACTGCTGGATGCATTGCCATGAAACTTGAGAATGACCTGTAATAACCCTGACTTTGCATCCAGCGCTTTCACAAGTTGAAATTCTTAGTTTGTGAAATAATTTTGTTTATGACCATATATCTGCAAAACTAATGACATGCTAACATGCTAGCACGACTCTTTCACGCTTTCACGTGTCTGAAGGAAAAAAGATTTGCACAGTTTAGTTACAAAAATCATTGCTTGTTAAGAATGGTAATCTCTGCAGTGCAACAAAACACATGCATATTTCTTCTCCTGACTTCTTCTGGGGTGGAAAACTTTGGCAAAGATACTTTGATCTCTCACACAAACACAACCTTCAACCTGTTTGCTTTCAAAGAGACCCCTGGTGTTAGCAAACCAGTAACAGTGCTCTTTAACCTTCCACCCAGAATTAACGCACCAACAAACCAGCAGGATCAACAGGGGTTTTTCTAACAAACCAAAAACACAACTGCATATTTATTTCTTCTAACCTCAGCTTGTTTGCCATCTCTTTCCTTCTTTGGTTCTCTATTTTTCTCATCCAGGCCTCCCTACTTCAACCGACTATCTGAGGCTCACTGCTGAGAAACAGACCTCATATGTACACACACAGACGAGGAGCGTGGTTCTATTGTTACCAGAGTGGGTAAACTGCCCAGGAAGCAGAAAGGCTCCTTTGTTTCTCCTCTAGACAAGAGGGGTGGGTGCGCCATCACTTGAAATACTCCTTGTCTAGGCTGCACACCCAACAGACCTTAATAAAGCTCTCAGGTTTTGTATTACATCCAATCAACATACCATGAGGGTGTGCTTCAGACACACTTGTGTGGAGCAGAGGATACAGGATGAGTCTGGGTTTCTGTCTCTAATTTTAAAAAGGGAGATTCCACTCAAATGAATCCTCTTTCATCTGTGTTTTGCTTCCTGTACAGACAGCGAGATTGCTATTGTGGGGAAAGTGTGTCAGGTATATGCATTTAATGCAGCTCCTGTGGTAAATGCTGCAGCTGCATTTACTGGAAGAGAAGTGTGAAGTTGGTTTGTGGTAGAGGAGGTGTAAACCAGTCTACATGATCTATCTGTGTACATTTTCACAAAGTATAGCTGTGTTTTGGGTAATAGGGAAGACTTCATGTGGGGAGAATCGCTGGTATTTATGACTGTTTGCAAGGATCTGATACACATGAATCAAGATAAACATACAGTGTGCACACAAGCTGATTTAGAAAGACACATAGATTTGTGTGGACTCTGATTTTTTAAATGACTGCTGCGTGACAGCCAGGGCTCAGGCAGCAGATTTGTGACATGCATTATGTCACACAGAGATGCTTTCTAATGAGGACGGATGTGATCACGCTTTGGATCAAATGGAAATATACAAGACTAATGCAGTCTGACATCAGCAAAATCAAATCTCTGTGGTTATTTTTGTACTTCAGAGGTTATCAAACTGGATGTTCTTAAAAGTCCCTTTTCCTCTTTCCAGTTTTATACACTACTAATTTCAGCTAATTCTACTTTTGCAGTACTGCAAGAATTTTTGTCCAAGCCCTGGTCTTCCCTTCCAAAAAGAAAAAGCACTTTATACAGGTTGACAAATCCTCATGGCAGCAGCATTAGAAATTGCTAGCACAAATTCACAAATATTCTGTATATTCTATATTTAATTTTTAGCTTATTTGTTACTTACTTTATATTTTTTCTAGTGTCTTGTGCTACTATAGTACTTTGTGCAATGTCGTGTTTTTGTTATGCTGCTGTAACAACTTAATTTCCCTCCGGGGATCTATAAAGTCTGATCTTATCTTATCTTATCTTAAACTACTGAACAACTATGTAAATTACTGCAGGAGAGTTAAATGTCAAGTATTAGTCTCAGTTCCTGCGAATCAATGAGGGAGTTGTTCACAGTTTGCATGTGTTTTTTACAATTACCTAACAGGAAGTACTTCAAAGACGCAGTCAAGACCAAAAAAGGACAACAGCGCAGAGGATGTATTTAGCATACATCTTGTATTCTGAGAAAGGAGCGTGGAAAGCCCGCCATTCTTTTGGCCACATTTAACTGAATGCAATTAGTTCACACATGTTAGTCACTCTAGGAAATGTGTCTGAATGTAACTTTGAATTAACTTTACTCTACACATCCCAAAATAACCCCTTGAATACACTTAACATCTCAAACTGCAGATACATAACACAGAGTGGGTGGAGAGTGGAGCTTTTCTCTAATAGTAGCCTACTGCAGAATTAGAGAAGCACACTTGTTGCTAGAAGGCTGCAGTTTTGAATGTGGCAAATGAGGCTTTTACCACAGGTTAATCAAACTGAGAAAAAAAGTATCTTACTGTTTGGAAGCAAATAGAATGAGGACATAGCTGAAAGCAGCATGGTACTGAAGTTTACTCCATGTTAATATCAGAGTTCCAGTTTTAGAGACGATATGTGTCAGGAGCTCATGTCTCTTTAGTGCATTTTATTGCTTATCAAATAAAGTTTTAATTTGTATGCCAAAGATTGTGTTATTACCCTTTCAAAAGTTAAATAACTGCGCTTTAATACCACCAAGCTAAACACTAACCTTGACTTGGTCCATTTGAGAACACAGTGGTTATATGAGGCAGCTAGTACTGAATGATGAAGCAGGGTACTGCTTTAACTGGATAAATACAGGTTAGAGTTTTTTTTTGTTTGTTTGTTTTCCCTGTCAGTATGCTGCCAATCCATTCCAGCTTTTACCACAAAAATGGCTTTGTCTACTACTTTATCACAGATTCTGAGCACCTGTATTCCACATGTACTAAAACATTTCTGCACGGGACAATTAAAAACCTGTTTTAAAATATCATGCATGTTCTTCTAAAGTTAAAGTGTTTACTGTTAACCTTTCAGACCTAGTACACTCAGTACTGTCAGCCCTTTCCAATCCGAACAAAAAGGAAAAGAAGCCAGTGGTGTCGAGACAGCTACCCAGACATGCAAGTTTGCTCTGCTCTAACTCTGTTGATTTATTTCTGCTGCTATTTTCCTTAGAAATCACAATGTTGACAGTGTTGTGCCGAACACGTTTTGTAAAAGATGGAAAAAAGTGCTCATCTGAACTTCTGGAAGAGATGGGTTTTAAGTGGTTTGAAAAAAAGCAGCTGAAGCAAAGCATCATAGCTGCTCAGTAGGTTAAGGAGCAAACCGTGTATCTGCGATGTTAAATTCATTAAAAAATAAAGTGAAAAAGGCAGTCGGAGCCAAGAATAAATTGTCTCCCAGGAGACTGACTCTTACCCACGCTGCTGCCAAAGAGGAAGTGATGGGTGGACAGTCACTAAATAAGTACTAACCACTTCTAATTAAGATGGAACAACACATGAGATTCAGAATTATAATGTCTTGTGACTTTCATTTAAATAAAAGCATGAAAAACACAGGGAAAATCTGACTGCAGCTGTGTACAACAAACTAACAGGAAAGACTCTTTTTTTTTTGGAATGCTTGTAAGTGTCCTTATAAGAAGATGGAAAGATGTACTTGGTGTAGTAGCAGGATGCAGTTGACAACGGAACACATGTGGTATGCAAACACACAATCTGCAGATAAAAAAAAAAAAACAAAGTAGTAAGTAAATATTCACACACGCCCACACACACGATGTATGTGGCTGAGCTCAGCTGTGGTGGGCCAGCCAGTGGATGTGGTATATCAGTCTCACAGCATGCTAAATGAAAACTAAATGAAAGGCTCTCAGATGGTGTGAGCATTGCGTAAGCGAGGCACTGAGCAAGGTCCTGGGATAAGCTGATTACGTGGCAGACTCATATTCATTTCCACATCCCTTAAAGAGCCGAGCGGTGTGGCTTAGTGAGCCCTGTTCCTCTCTGCTCTCACATCCAATCTGCTCCTCTCCTCTCTTCTCTTTGTTCTATATCCTCCTCTATTCCCTCTCTTTTTGGACTGTAAGTGTGTGCGGTCAACGTGTATCTATGAGCGTGCTGTAAATGATCTCCTCTCACACGCTTCCCCTGACCGCAGGAGTCAAAGGCAAGTGCTAAATCTGCTTTTGATAGCTGTGGCGACAAGACTACAAACATTTGCCACTGGTAGAATACACACGTGTGGCTGCACAAATATGCTCACGCACACACACGAACATATGCACAATACTTCACATGGCTCAGCCTAATGTAATGTACACACCAGGGCTTAGCAGCTGCGAAGGTGAAAGCAGCAGGACAGCTGGGGATGTTATCCAATTGTCAGCGTATGTCCTGCATGCTACTGCGTGCATGCTTGTGTGGCTACGTTAACGGGAGCCGTGCTGTCAGGAGGTCAGAGCTGAGATCACAGGACTAACAGTGGTAACAGCCTAGGAAAGTGTCAGAGCTCAAGGTAATGGTTGTTTTTCTCCATGAAGAGGGAAAAGGAAGAGGGGCTGATGGGTGAGTGGAGCTGTGGCTGGAAATGATCTTTAACAGGTGGCAGCACTTCATATGTCCTTCCCTCTCAATATAGGGTACGTCTATGTCCATGTGGTTTGCTGTGTACGTAACACAGGGTCTGTTATTGTACAGCTAATCCTTCGCTGAGGCCACAGCATGTAAACGGAACAACTGTGCTCACCATGTGATGGGCTCACAGGACCAAGGAAGCACCAGCTCTTCCTGGTTTACTTCTAAATTACGCGGGATAGACAGCACACACTTCTGCTTGAGAGAAATATTGTACTTTTCACTCCCCGACATTCACCTGACAGTTGTAGAAACTAGTTACTTAACATATTAAGATTTTAAATGGAAAAACACATGTGACTGACAATGTGTATGTGTTTGCTGTTTGTTACCTGCCAGCCAGCAAGCCTATTATCACAGAAGTGACCACAGTGTCACAGTAGCTGCCCTTTATTCACACACACACAGATTCACATTCACCCCAACTTCCTCTGTCTATTATCATTGCCCCGGCCAACTTCTGTGCCATCTGTGTCCATAGCAACTGGACAAAATAAGTTACTTATTATAGGACATGGGTTCAGCTGGCAGGGGGTTTACAATGAGGTTTGTCATATCCCCTTCCAAACAAAACAGGTTGACAGCACATGAGCTACAGGAAGTCAGGGGTTGAAGCTGTCAGTTTTAGGGAAAGAAATTTTTCTTTGTTCTGTTTCAGAATTGTATTAGTTCCTGATGCTCAGTGGTAAGATTAGACCCACTTCTTTCAATGGTAGTTACACCGCTTTGAACTGCAACCCTCTTTTTCTGTGGATGAGCTATTTCTAAAAGTCAAGAATCACAGTGACTGAACCAGCTTGTTTTAGTTATACAAATTATACACTGTTTTTTTGCATCAGTGCCATTGTGTGGTAAATGGAGTCCAGTCAAATTCGTGAAGAGTTTACTGGTGGCTTGTGGTGTTAATGTGCTGGTGAGAGGCCCAGAAATCAGAGATATAATGACAGTTGGCTGACAGGCAGGACTGTTTTCCACATGCTATGATGACAGAAAATCAAATCCAGCAGACAGACTATAAGCAAACATGGACATTGTTAATACAAATTTGACAGGAGCCCAGTGTTGGAGCGCAGCCATGTATTGTCCTCTAAACAAGTGGTGTGACGTGTGCTCAGGCCTCCGTACAATGGATCACTCACCTAAAAAGTAATTTTAAGAGGTCTGACACGCAAATGTTGCAGAAGTAAAAAGCTATTGCACTAAGTTATAGACTGTTTTAACATTTCATTGCATGGCCTGCTATAGCTAAAGATTTTCTTTTGAAGATGAAGAAATAGTTTGACATTTTGGGAAATCCAATTATTTGATTTCTTGTTGTAACTAGAAATATGATTACTTACAACAGCACTTTTAACTTAAGACTTTATACTATTAAGTACTACGATCACTCCATTATTACCCTATACCCAGGCTTATAATGGATAGCTGATATGGATGAAGCTTATATGAGATAATTTTCACACCTTAAAAAAACAGATGGAAATACAAATTGTGACCTCTCTGAGCACCCTTACTGCTTACTCTGCATGTTTGTGTGTGCTTTGTTCTAACCACGTCGACTGAGTGACACTTCAAATGACTCTGAGGGAGTGAGGGAGAAAAGCAAAGGGAGGAGGAGGAGGACGGATGTCGGGCTGATAGCAGCTGCGGGTGAAGATCGAGAGATAGCATTGCAGATCGTCAAATTCCTCCTCATCACCCCCTCTGTCTTCTGAAGCACATCTGCGTGGAGGCCAGCAGGCTGGGATGCCAACAATGCAGGACGCTCAGCGGTTCAGATAAACTCTGCTCCTGTTCCCACCATACCACCATCACCGCTGTTATCTCAACACGCTCCCTCACCTCCTCCTTCGCCTTCATCCTTCTATAGTGCATTTTCTCCTTCAAATCTCACCACCACCTCTGTATCACTGCTGTTGTTCCCCCTGGATGCTTGATAAACTACTGCCTGCTCTCCCTTTCACCACAGTCACCCCTGTTATCACCCTGCTGTTAACCTGCACCATGGCCAGGGCATCACCAGATGTGACGTATTGCATTCATTTTTTTTCCTTAGCATTTTTTTTCATGACTGTCAGTCTGTTTGCTGTTTGAACAGAAAAGTTGAAAAGCTCTAAATTACCATTTGTCTTTTGTCCCTTTCATAAATGGGACAAATGACTGTATTATTTTTTGAGTTTGTAAAAAGGGTTACATTTGCCAGCTGATCACCGTTTCACAGGAAAGAGGATAATCAAAAAAGCTTTGGTTTTATTTTTTATACCTGTTTAACATGTGCAGGGTCTTAAAATGGGCGAGAGTTTTACCCTGGACATGTTGCCAGTTTATCACAGAGCTAACACAAATACAGAAGGACACCCATCTACATGTACAAACAATTTGGAGTCTCAAATTTATCACCTATCAACAAATAATCCATAACAGTATTCACAGTATTCTGCAACTTCACCAGTTAAATTAAGTGAAACAAAATGATCAGCTCGTCTACTGACTGACAGACCAGCAGCTTGGCCTCCAATTTATCTTATAATGAACTTCATCTTCATTTCATCATTTAAACTAAAACTCTGCCCATAAATCTACCTCATTCATTTTATTACTGGCCAACATTTCTGGCGACTACTCCCATAAATGCTGTCATGCTGTTTTTTGTTTATTTTTGGCATCTGCTGCACACACACTGAATCCACAGCTAAATATTTATGAATGCTGGATAGGGACTATCACACAGCACCAAGCTTAAGGACATGACCATTGTATTTGCTCTGTTCTGTCAGAGCAATTAAAAGCAGCCAATCAGGACAGCTGTAGCTTCATTACCGGAATGCTGGATTACATGTATCAGCGTCAAAACTGTAATGAGCCGAATCCTCCCAATAATGAGAACATTAATTCACCCTCACCCAACCCTGTCTCTCCTCTCCCTGTCTCTCTGTGATAAACCTGTAGAAACAGATAGAACTATCAGACCACCCTCCCTCCACCTACTGGAATTACAATTTAATCAGAGGATGTTTCATATAGATCATAAACCTCCCTTGAAACATTCTTCCTGAGGTTTGACTTATGTAACATCTGAATTAATGCACCAGGGAAACAGACATAATCCTACCCATAATCCTGCCTATAGGTTCTTTAAGGGTGACTCAGTGTTGTGGCTGCAGGCTGTGGAAGTTCACACACTGAGGAGGAAAGTATGGATGTATGGGGTCAAGCATGTGTCACTAAAATATCAGACATCTTAAGGTGCAATTATACATTCACAACATATTTCTATTCACAAACACAACTTCTCACGTAACCAAAATTCCATATTGGTTTACAATTACTCCGTCTCCATGAGAACTGAGGAACTCCATCTGTTGTTGAAGGCCACAAGATGCGACTGAAAACTAAAAACAAATTATGAGATGGAAAAACAAAGGTGAAATTTTAAAGCCTTTCTGACATAAACTGACATAAACTTAATTTTGCAATTGTATTTAATGATTCACGGTTTAAAGATAAAGTAAGACAAAAGAATTGTTAATTAGTCAATGTAATTATCTTTTTTAAAAAAAACTTTATCTTATTTTAAAGTTTATTTAATTTGTTGTCGTACGGCTGATTGTGACCGTGTTTTTACTAACACGGCAGGCTGAGAATAGACCAGCTTTTTAAAAAATCTAACATAAATGATATGGGTGCAGAGAGCAGTGACAAAACTGGTATGCAGCGAATGTATTTTTCTTTCTTTACCCCCCTGTTATTCTGCTTGTTTTTGTGTATCTATGCTGCATGAAGGTGGGTGTACTGTGACAAACGAAGCATTTTGTTTACCCTCCTGTCACCAGGCACATCGTTAACAGAAGTTTGCCTTTTCCACCCTCCTCACATATGAATGCGTAAATTAGGCAGATATAGACATACAGCAGAACAATGGAACACAGTCACATCCATCATTAAGTGCAAAGCTGAGGGAAAGACATAAACAAGCCGCTGATTTCTGTTTATCATGATAAGTTCAATGGACGTTTGAATGAGACATCAAAACAAATGATGGAATCAGCAGCTATTAGTTCACAAGCCTTTTTTTTATTTCAAACTCTACACTCACAGGAGAAGGAGGCATTTAATCATAACTCCTAACAACATATTTGTTTTGTGCAGGTAAACAGAGCCACTCTGAGCCAATTTCTTGACTGTAGCGAGAATAGGAGCAATGCAATTACTCCATTAGACCCACTGGCTTACAAAGGCCATACCCTTGAACACGGGATGGAGAACGCTGTTTCCTATTAGTGGTGTTGTTGTCTCAGTGCCTATTATGCTGCTCCCATGACAAGCTCAGGTTTACACTGCAAATTTAAATCTGGTTTATGGCACCACTGAAGAAAACTACATGTTTTTGTCCTCTGTTTAGACAGCAATAAATATCATTGTGTGTCACGCACAAGGAATAATGATCCATGTTGTTTACACTAGAGTCCTGGAGTTTGGAAAAAACTAACAAGCCCGTACTATTAGATTAGAAGTAGCAGAATACTAACTGGATAATGAGAAAACAGTGAATCGGCCACATTATGACCCTCTGTGGCATTGGGCAAACAAAAAGGTATTTTTGTGACATCCGCTAGGAAGTTAAATCTGAATGTTCTGTGTGCAGAAAAACCTAATCCATGCTGAACCCACGGATGGATTATAAGACAGCGGGTCTCTGAGCACAGATATACACCCCCCACCTTCTCACATTGTTTGCGATGGCTTTGCGTGTTTTTCTGTGCTTTATCTTAACTCGAAAATTGGTCTGATGTCAGTTGAAACTATTTTGGTTATGCTAGAGAAGAAGAAAGGCTGTCCAAATCCTCTCCAAACCCTCCTGCCACAACAGATCCACAAAGGCATTCTTCTCCACAGATATTCTCATACAAAAGCGTCAAAGGAAACCTATGATGAAGGTTATTTACAGGTTACAATCAGGGCTAATTTGCAGCCTAAATTATTGGTTAATGGATTTAAAATACATTTACTTCAGCCTACATATAGACGGTGCCTGATGGTAGTTCTGGATGGAAAGCCAAAGGATTATCAAAGTTATCAGGATTCATCTTCTGGGAACCACGAATGTCTGCACCATGTCTTTTGCTCCAATCCATCCATTAGATGTTGAGATATTTCATAGGATAAGTGAAAGCTTTGACCTGCTGGAGGCACTAGGGGAGAAGTAAGAGGATCACCCCAGACGGTAAGATTCATCTTCTTAATACCTATATCTGTATTGAAATTCATGGTAATCAGTCTAAAGCTTGTGAAGATATTTCACTAAAAACCAAAAACGTCAACCTCATGGTGATGCCAGAGGTAGAGCCAGGGGATCACTAAAGTCAGTAGCATTCATCCTCTTCTGTGACTAAGACTATGGATATCTCTACAAAACGTAAAGGCAATGTGTCCAAAAGTTGTTGAGATATTTCAGTCTAGCCCAATGCGTGGACTGAGAGACGGACTGCTTCCATCAATTTCAGATCTGACTCAGTGTCAGCAGATTCTCAATAATAAATCAGAATCAAAACTTTTTGCTGAGTTCTGTGAATTTCTAAAAAGAAATACTTCAAACAGAGGCTCTTAGGGGGCCCTTGACTCCGTGGGCACCAGTGTTTGTGCCTGGCAGTCCCGTTAAGTAATTCATGCATGCCTGAAGTATGTGTCACCCAAAGCATAATTTTCTAAAGCTAAATATTTACATATTAGCATAATTCATAGGAGGCAATGTTGGTGTGCGAGTACGAGCAGAAAAAAAGCGGTCTCACATATTGAGTGCTTGTTAAAGTTTGTTATATCTCGTACCTTCAAATCAAAGCCAGACCTGTACAGTCCTGCTGTGTCAGAGCTGCCTCACCCTGAATATTCCTAGCAGGGGTCGCCGTGTAATGACAGCACCTTTCTTAACCATAGATCTAACACTTCCCCTCCTCATCCTCCCTTTAATCCTTTCATCCTCTCCTCTCCTCGGCTCATCTGACTCTGATCTACCTTGCTTATCTTATTCAGGGGGGTCGTTGAGCGATGGGGCCCTTTTGTGGAGTGGACGGATCTGAAGATAAAAGGTGAATTTAAAACGCTGGTGACTCAGCGGAGGCGCTGTCAAATAAATTGGGACGACACCTCTCTGGTCCCATCAGATGTTGCCTGCTTCATTTCGATTCCTGGATCAGTTGGGTGAGCAACCGCTAATGAAGATGTGATGTTTCTTTCCTCGCAATCCCCACAATGATTCATGTAGTTCTACTCTCTCCCTCGCTCTAAGTCATCCGTCTGTGTTTTTCTCTCTCAACCTCTCTCCTTTAATCTGCTCTTGGTGTGCTTATTTAGAGTAAGTGATTGCCTGTAATGTGAGAACCCAGAGCTCACGGCGTCACTAAAAACCATAGATCTATTTCCTACTGCTATCGCTAGCTCTCTAGGTGTGAGTGATGATCTCCATATGCCCAGGCGAACCCCTATTCTCACCAGTAAGGCTCTGTGTATTAGTCATGCCTGCATGCCATTATCACCATGTGTCAAGTGCACACCTGGTCTGTGTGTGGGTGTGTGTGTCTGAATACAAGAATGCTTACATATGTGTGGTTGTGAGGGTTAATGTTCAATTATGTGTGTGTGTATGGGTGTGTGTTTGTGTGTGCGCCCTGCTGGTGTGATGCTACTTAAGCTGGCGCCTCACCACATCACCGCCTCACCTTCTTAGTCATGTTAACTTTTTGCCACAGCTGCTCACAGGTTGTTTACACTGACCTTGTCTGCACGTTTCAACTCACCTGGGCTGCATTTCCTGCCACATATAAAAACTGTATCTGTCTAAATGTCATAATACCACATACACACACACGTACACACACACATGCAGATAGTGGGGACTCGGAGAGAGGCAAAAAACACAGAACTTAAACTCTGACACCACATTATTAGGTACACCTTGTTAGAACAAAGGCAAAAAAGTGGCCCTGTAATATCTTCGTGAAGGTTATAATAATGTTGAATGTTTGGTTTCAAGAGGTGTTGATTCAGTGTCATGGTGTTTTTGGAGGCTGCAGTTTGTGTTGCTGACACCACATCAGTGTAAATTAGGGTAGATTTCATGAATGTAGGGTTTGTTGCAGAGCTGTTATATTAGACTGCTTTAGTTTTAGCTCAGTGTACCTAATAAACTGGCAACTGAGTGTATTTTTAGATAGAAGCAATAAGTATACACATATATCTTTGAATTCTTTTTCTGTGATACTCCGCCAAAATCTGACTTATGAATATAAAACCCCTGTAGGCTTAAAAGTTGGCTGTAAGAAGTTTGCGTTTTGCTTCTTCAAAGAAAATGGTGGCTGTCGTCAGCTGAAATTCATGTCTGTAAAAATACTTAAACCGCTCCTGTTCTCCTGCAATCCACTTCACTCTCTGTCTGTATGCTCCAAACAGTCATTGGTCACAAACTATGATTAAATAAGCACGTTCCATCTCAGTCCCCTCACATGACCCTGCCAAACTGCTGAGCACAAACCGCCTCGTCCTAGCTCGCTCATCGGGAAGCCTTAGAACCCAAATCCAGCACATTTGTTGGTCCCAGTTTCTATCATTAATTTACAAGTAGGCATGCCACTCAAACAGCTACTGACTGAATACATAAAAAGAGACTCAATGCAGACAGAGCTCTGTTCGACCAAAAAAAGTCTGATGCACCCCAAAAGGGTATAGCAGAAAAACAAAATCACTAATGCTACACAATTTTTTTTTTCAGACATTCTTTCCTATTTGTAAATTACTAGATGTTTATACCTTTTCTAATGTTTATTAAAATAAAACAGGAGGAACAATCTGTCTTTGGTTGTCCTGGTTATTACACACAGACTTACAGAACCAATGTGTCACAGGTGGACACTGCTCCATTCCCTGGGTTCACAAGTCAGACAGGTTGGGAGCAACTGTGCCGTACAATGCAGTGTTCGATTACATGTGATCATAGCTGTTACACATGCTAGTTACTGTGAGTGTGGAATCTGTTTGGATTTAATAAAAGGGTCATTTCTATTAAAAGACACTTTTAGAATCCCTCCTTTTTAAAAGTGTTCTGTAATTGGTAACATGTTCTCACATGTTATGCAACACTGATTTTAATTTGTTGCAAAAATAACATCATAATGCTGGTAATATCTGATACTTTTTTGTGGGGCAGAGAAAAAAAAAACATGTTTGAAGTTACAGCACAGTGCACTGGAAGTGAATTCAACATCTTACTCAATGATACTTAAACTGGGAGGTTCAGAAGTTAAACCACAACAAATCTCTGCATCCTGATATATCACTTATGTTAGGAGCTTGCTCTTGCTCCACTGCTGCAGATGGATGTGACGGACCGTGGCTACAAACACTCTGAGAGACACTTAGAGGTGACTGAAGTGTGTGTTTGACTTTCTCTTAACCCTGCACTGTCAGAGAGTTTCAGCTATACCATGAGGAGCATTGTCACCTTGTCCTGTCTAATCAGTGTGTGTGTGTATGTCAGTGTCACAGGCCGCAGGACTCCTTGCTCTCAGAGAGCTTCATACTCTTGCTGCTTGAGACATCACAGGCCTCTAACACCCACGGCTGCGGCTCTATTTTGTCAGATGCTCCCAACAAGTAGCGCCGGAGTGGCAGTCTCCACACCGACGCTCGAAAAATTCAAACTTCTACTAAGGTGAAACAGTGGGAGAAGGAGAGATGAAGAGAGAAGCGGCAAAGAAAAATGGGTGGCAAAGCGATAGAGACAAGGATTTTCAACAGATGTGAGCAGGGAAACAACATGATTTCCTCTTTGCCAACATTTCTCAAGGTTTTCTGACTCAAACAGCCTTGGCTGCTTTTTCAATTTCTTTGTGGCAGCACTGATTTACATTAATGTCCAGGCGCCTTTTCAGTGTGCTGTACATTTTTATTTAAGGACCTGTGCTTTTTACCCATATAAACACACACAGACACACACACACACACACACACACTCATGTAGACATTTTCAGGCAGTTTAAAAAACTGGGTCATGCATGTTCAGGTTATAAAAACCAGAGTATGTGTTTGGTGGAAGGCCAACGAGTGGACGGTTATGGGATCAATCAGGGAACAGAATGGCATCTACAGCTAATAAGCAGTCAAGCACACGCACATGCACACACACATGCACACACACACAGAAATGTGAAACTTAAGCCAGCACTCGCCACCACACCCTGAGAATGAGCAGCAGTACGCTGCCTGCCAGAGAGCACATTTGATGAGACTGCAAGGGACCACTAGCTGAAGAGGGAGTCTAGCCAGGGACAGCACACACACACACGTACACACACACAAACACAAACACACACACACACACACACAAACATTCATAAGGCTATACATATTTCCCCCAGTGCATAATTACTTGTGCCTGCATGCATATCACTATAGAAACACTTGTGCACAGAGGCACTGCAAAGTATTCTACTGCAGAATTCATAGAGGAGGTGGATACACAGTGTAATACACACACATTTTTTATTCTGAAACTATATTGAGCTATTAACATAATCTTTGTGCAAGGTACAGTATGCATACTCTGGTTCCATTGTCGTGTCTGTACATTTGTGTTTATGTCTTTGTAGTACAATACAGCATATTTATATGTGCTGCATATGTACTGCTTATGTCTGTGCATTTCTTAGTAAATTATATTAAAGTGGAGATTTCAGCTGTAAAAACCTGTTCTCCATTTGACGTCAATTTAAAGGGCTGGTTCACCCAAACTACCGAGAACTATTATTCTACAGAAGAAAAAGAAATTAATGAATATGAATTCAATGACAAATGACAATGAGTCAGGAAATGGCTTTGTATACAGCCAGCATTATTCATAAAGTACGAACTAAATCTGCAGCTTGGGAGCTTTTAAGAGGCTGTGAATGTATGTAGGGGAGGATGCATTGGAGATGCCTGGAATAAACAAAGCAAACTGCTTCAGGTGTATGCATTTTCATGAGATCATTAAAGCTAAACCGCCACTTAGTTATAGATAGACTCATGGGTATTCACACTTGCGCATATGTAGCGGCTAGAACTAAGAACTTCCCCATATGGCAAAAAAGAATGGGCTAATAACTTTCCAGTCACAACTGCTCCTTCCCCAAAGGATTTTATAACAGCACGAGAGGTTCCAGGCAGCCATGGAAAACCTAAACCGATTTATAAATTAGCTTGCAGGTCTTGTGGTCAGCTAAGCCGGGGGGCTGACGGCACTGATTTGTGCCAATAAGTCTCAGGTCCGACAGGCTCTCTGCTGGGTATCCGTGTAGTTTTTTCACCGCATCACTCTCTCATTTCCTTGTACTTTCTGTCATTTTTTTTTCCTCCCTACGTGTTTAATATTGTGGCTTTTGGATCTTTGCTGCTATTGTGGTTCATACAATAGATGGCTGCTGCTGATATTTATCAAGCTGTGGTCTCTCTGTCTCCATTGCTGTCTCACTCTCTCTCTCTCGCCATTGCCCTGATGAATGGGCAGTTCACTGTAACCCAATCCTCGTCTCCTCCCTACATACCTGAATAATAACATGCATGTGGAGGAAATGTAGACAGGTCACTAGGGCTGTGACCCCCTGTCTGTCCAGGGTCGTGACCTCTGTGTGATTTCAACTTAAGATCTAAACATATCTTGTGGGGGCGTCTTGGGAAAAAGAAGAGGTTACTGGATTTGCTGTGGCACATCCTCATATGCTGAAGAAGAGTGTGTGTGTGTGTGTGTGTGTGTGGTGTGTGGTATTTTTAGCCATAACGCCCCAAAATAACTTACAAATCATTGCAACATAGAAGTTGGGCCTGACTACAAAAGCTGTTTGTGTCAACATCCTGAAACTTTTATGAGGCAAAAAAATGTTTCACTCTTTGAAGAAAATAGTGTTAATAAAAGATTTTATCTTTTGTTTCCCAGTGAAGAAAGGAATGATATCACTGTGAGGCCGACTGATCTTTCCTCAGATTATATCATTGTGTTGACAATGACAACTTTAGGTCATTTACCCTCAAATAACCCCTTCTTTAAAGACTGACTAATGACTCACTAATGTCTATTAGTTCTTCATGAGCTATGACTAATGATAACCCAGGCTCACAGCGTCTCCTTGGCTCCAGCCAGGTTGAACTCTGACCTGTGTGACATCATGGTTGACACCATGTCGGTACCAGCTGCTGGTAACAATATTTATTACTAATTACCTGCAATTGAAGGATTTGGGGTCTGTTTAATAATGAGAGAGGTGGGCTGGGACAGAGTGCTTTATATTTGGATTGTGCCTGTCTTTGGGAGATATTATGAACCTCTGTCATGTGGTTTTAAACAGTGTATTATTGGGTTAGTTTTATCTATGCACAGTGAATGTGTCTGTGTCACATTTGTATTGTGCTGTAATATCAGCATACAGTCAGGTTGCGTTCAGACTGTCTTTCTGCCTCTGTGACATTCATTTAAAGGAGGCCAGTCCATCACCCAGGAGGTGGGATGAGAAAGAAAAAGTAGATTCTGCCTCCCTTCTCTGAACTACAACCAGATGGTGCTGAAACAGCCATTAAAATAAGTGCAAGATCATTTTCCTGGTAACTTACTTTGTAATGTGAATGGAGCATTTCTTTGACACTGAGGCCTTCCATTTGCATTCTGACACCTACCAACAGTCAGTATTGGTCTCTTTTAATCATGAAAGCATGAAGGCCCTAACCCTTACCCGAGTAGCTTTGACTGCCTAAATGTATATGTTTAGCTCTGTTTTGGTCTCCATCGACTCTTGAAGGAAATATTTTGTTCTTAAGCTGCAAGATGCACCACTAAGTTCACTAGCTCATGGCCTGTTGAGCAGGTAGTGTATCGTGGGCTTATCATAGCTTCTACCATAGCACCTGAAAACAGGTGCCTGCTGAGCCTGGAAATAATGCAGCAAGAATTAACCAAAACAGTGACGTTGTCGGATGTAAAAACCTAAACGATGATCTGGCAGATGCTAAAACACTTCATTCATCACGAGTGACCCTTGTTATATAACCATTTTACTCACTTTCGATATAAAAATATGAATTAGTAGAATTGCAAGTATTAATTGAAGCAAGTAAGAAAGTTATTTTGAAAGGCACTGATTGATTGCTACAAATATACATCAAGCAAATGGATGCAGGGCATGGCAGTGTGAAACAAATAGCTTAACTATGCACAGTCTTCTTCAACTTTGTTGTAATAGCTAAGCTCTTGGCCTTCTTTTCATCGCACTGCAGTAAAAATGTGCAGTTATTTGCCATCTGTATTTTCCAATTCAAAGTTCACAGTAACCTGAAACACAAGCCTGCTATCATCTCTTCCTTGAACCACACAGATCTGACTCAGACTCCTTTCACAGCCTTTTTCTCTGTATCTTTCCATCAGCATTTTTACTGGAATACTCATTGAAATAATTGTCCACAACTGTCAAATTCAATTGATTCAATTTACAAGGACGTATTGGAGCACATAATAAAAATGGTGAAAACCATCATCATTACCAGTTTTTACTCAACATTTATTCTTTCTTACCCCGGCTATTTAATAACCATGACGGTTTTATTACCACCCCTGTGCTGTAATAGGCCTCTCATTCTTGAGAAGCCATGTGGCCTTGGGCTAGTCGGGGTGGTGGGCTGGTTTAAAGATGGATCTGGTAGACGTGCGCTGTTAATATAATCTTCTAACGTGCATCTCTGAAAATGTCACCATGGCCTGGAGCTGCACTGTGTGTTCTCAACCTCAGTTTGCACCTGCAGGTAGCAACATCACTAGGAGTAATTAAAAACTATATTTTTACCTATATATATATATATATTCTTTCTGTCGCCTAAGGGTTGTAGTCTGCATATAAAATTTAATAGCATCATCAAAAAATAACTGGAATGTGATTTACTGGCAAAAGTATCAAACATTTCCATTCATCTCTCTGTTCTCTCCCATGATGTTTTCTTCCATAAGTCACTTTGAGCAGTTTTCTATCCTTCAAAACAGTCTGCAGAGGAAAACTAGAGTAAATTTGTTGTTGCCCTTGACAAATGCCTCACAAACAGTGAGGCATTTGGGGAAGCCTAAGAGAATACGAGTTAACTCTTAATCAGTCTGTTTTTTTTTATGCTAACTTGTGCAGTGAAGCAGATGCTCAGAGTAAATCAGGTGACTTGCTCTGAATAAAATACACTCACTACCTTGTCTTTGCTGCAACTTTCACCATTCTTTGCAGAGTTTTGTCGGGGTAGGGGCACAGCAGCTCCACTGTCAACAGTCGCTTAAGTCAAGTTACGACTTTGAACAAAATATCCTTTTCTCTTTTATTGTACCAATTTGATTATTGTATAATGTTGCCTGTGGTCTCTACATTTTCTACTTAAGTGAGAGTCATATTTCTACAATGAATGTGTGTTTCATGGAAATCCAATACATAATAAAGAGCGCTGAATTTGAAACTGTCTAGTCCCAGCACTGGTGTCTCTAGGTATAACAGAAACACCAGATGCAGCCAAGTGTACAGCCAGTGCCGCACACAATGTCAAATGTTGGGGCATGCTGCTACTGTTCCAAGAGACAAGGGACGGTCAGCACAGTGAGGAGTAACACTGTTTTAAAAGGTTGTCAGGCAACCAGTAACTCCAAACCATAATTACCACAAAGAAATTAGAGGTATCAACCTTGTTAACTAAAGGCATCAGCACGCTTCAAATGAAATACTTGTCAGATTGACAAATAGCTTCCAAAACTCACCACACACCTTTCCGGACATAGGATCTGACAATTTTTGTAACTTTCCAAAACTGACAATTCCAAAAGTTCACTTTCCACTTTGTACAGCGACTAGCCAGGTGTGCAGAGATGAGGCAGTAGAGCAGGGTGTGAACTTCTTGCCCAAGCACTATTTTTTTCATTCTTTTCTCAACTACTTCCATCACTTTTTCATGTGTACAACAGGGTACAGCGCCATGAATGCCTCAAAAGAGAATTTGTACAATTGATTTTGTCTCCGGTTTCTCTATGCTCTGCCTTTGAATGTGGCCTTTCACAAAAGCAATAAATACTTTAGCTTTTGGTTGTGGCCAGATGATACTTTGTGTGAACTACTTAGTTTGGAGCATACCCTTATCACAACTCCCTGCAAGAAAGTACATTTTTTAAAATGTCAATACTCCTTTGCCAATACTGCTTCAATATTGGAGTAAGACAGGTATCTTAACAAGGTTTCTCATAAAATTAATATAAACCATCATCCTCAGTAGTTCGTGATATTAAAGTATTAACATCAACCCACCAGATTACTTGAGTAACTGGGGTAAGAACCAATTACCCCATGCATTCACATATACATGAATTCAAAGTCTCAAAGTTATGCTATTAAGTACTAGATAGTTTGCTTTCACCCATCATATGGTGCCTGTTCACGTACTTCAGCAGCTAGTGTAGGGATATTAAATGTGATGTCTGTTAACCAGGCAGAGTCAAGTACAATTTGTTGGTGATTATAATCAGTCTGATCATTGTTATTTCAGGGCTGTCCTGATGTCAGACTGAATAACTGAATCCTCTTTGATCTGGGTTCTCTGAAGCAGCCCATATGGCTTAACATTCAGAGGGTATATTTACCTTTCTAAGTGAGGTGAAAAATGTCTTCATTAATAAAAGTGGATTGTTTTGTCTCTGAGCTGTCTGCCTGGCGTTGGTTGGCTGATGGCTGCTGAAAACAGAGTAGTGCATCCACCCAGAAAAGGCTGTGTTAGGCCGCTGGTGGCATATTTCGCAGCACCGCTAATCTGAATATCAGACGCTAACATTTAGCTTGCATAAGTAGCGCCATGAAAGCTGCTTATATTTTGAAAGAGAAGGGGTGAGTGGGATTGGAATGGAAATGGTGTGTTTGGGTTTGTGCGAGCGCTCGTGTATATACATGTGTGCATACATGTGTGTGTTTGGATACGTGTCTAACACGCATCAGTATTCCTGCACAGCTGAAGGAAACGGAGATTTGGAGGTTTGAATTTCACCAGTTGAACTTTGCCGTCTGATACGTTTCGGTGAGTGAGGTAAATCACATAGAGGGGTGACAGCTATCAGGGAGGTGACACTTCAAACAGCGTCATGGATTGTGAAGGAGCGAGAGGAGGCCTGTGCGTTGTATTTTTCTCAGTTGTTTCATACATGATCCTTTGCTATTTATTATAAACTCAAAAATCGTTGCCCTCTAATGTATGCTCTGTAATCCCTTCTGAAGCAGCGCAGAACCTCCTGTCTAATCTCCCAGACCCATGACTCATCGACTTACTGCCTCACTACAAGGCAGCTTTTTGTTATCAGATTTTTTTCTTCTTCTCCATGTGTCGCAGTGGGAAGCTTAATGCGTCTTATTTTGATTAAAATGTATTTATATTAGTGCAGCACTGAGAGAAAAGGAGATAGTCAATCTATGAATTTCAATATGGAGAATCCCTATCTGATCTGTGTGCTGCAGCTGCATGCCACGGCGGGATGTAAGCTTATTGTCGTGGAAAGTGTTGGCTTATGAGTTCACCACATAGAAGTATTGTCCACAAGCCACACAACTGATTTTTGTGTTTTCATTAAGCTGGAACGAGGTGGTCTTTGAGGGTTGTGAGTTGAGTCTGAGTGTGGCACTGCTGTCACTGCAAATATCTCTTCAGTCAGTCTTTCAGTCATGAGAAGTGACACAGGCCTTTAAATGCTGAACATGTTTCATATTGTGAGGTATTATTAGTCATATTCTGGATGTATTGTAAAATAGAGTGTTCCACATTTAAGCTGTATTTATAATCAAACAGTGTAAAACAACTAGGTTAGGGAAAGGTCTTGGTTTGGGTTAAAATAAGCCATGCACTTAATTAAGGTCAGGGGATTTTCATGGCCATGGTTACAGTAACCATTAACCATTTGGTCGGGTCATGGTTAAAAGAAACCAATGCTGAAACGAACAGTGCTCTCCCTTGTCAAAGTCATGTGTTTCATTCAATTATTCATCCACCCCGACCTACATCTGCAGACAGTGTGGCTTTATAGCAATAGTTCTTACTTTGTTCCCCTATGGACCACTACAGGGCTTTGTCAAATGTCGACACGCATCCAAATCTCCACAGAAACTTCTTTAACCACACTTACAGCACAATCCAGGGCCCCATTATTCATCCACATTCTCTGTATGTTCCAAGTAACTGTCGCTTAGCCAACAAATTTCTCAAGTCGTTATTTCAGGTGGAGTTTCAAAGCTTAGAATAGACAATAATGCAAAATGGAAATGGTGTAATTAGTTCTGTTGTACAGAGACTATGAGTAACTGTAACATACTAAACATATGGATAAATAGTGGAGAAGCAGATTATGCTGCAACTCTGGTTCTCCACTGCTTTTTAGAGCCATTTTTCAAGTCTACAATTGGTGACTATTTGATACCACAATCATAGATTATCAGTGAAGCGTTCCTTTAACTTGACAGTCGAAAAACTCGACTGGGAAACATCATGTTCTTCACTGACAGCTGTGATGCCTTTTTTGCTTGTCCTGTTCTGTTCAATAATTCTGGTCCAGCTCGTACCAGGCTTTGTAACCAGAATCTTTCACTGTAAGTCAGATGATTGTCACATTGTGTGCACCCAGACACTTTTCATAGGCTGAGGATGTTGTACGTGTGTGTGCTGCAACAGTACAGTGGCCCTGAAAAGAAGGATGTTGCAAAAAAGCAGAACACCAGACACAATATGTCGGCTCTCAGCAGCCTTACATGACCCAGTGCACACTGAGGCACAGGTGTGTGTCAACCTTATGTATAGTCACTTCGTGTGTGTGTATGTATGTGCTCAAAATGGGACTTTATTACAGTCCCCTGGGTATCAATTCACTACCTTTGTCTGAATCCTCAGACCCCATGGGAGCTAAGAGGCTTAGAGTTTAACTTGAGTCTGTTTCCTACACACACAGACAAACACACACACTTATTGCGTATTGCTGTATAGATCTGCCATCCACCTCTTCCTCCAACCGACACAACAAAAAAGGGATCGCAAGGGGCCTGAGTCAACCTCCCTATTCATTCACTCCATGTTTGACATCGATAAAATGAACTGCAACCACTCAAAAACACCTTTCTGTCACTTCCAATTTCCTGCTTGCTTACAGATACAATGCAGACGAGAAGGAGTACAGTTCAAAAAACCCATGTGCTCTGTGGCTTGCAAAATGCAGGGAGTGAAAGCAACTGGTTAAAGAGTACATGACGTGTTCTTAGTTAATTTGTCATGACATCAGGTAGTAAATATGAATGTGAGAAATTCTTGGCAAGAACTGGGTAAACCATGGTCTCCAACTGGTCTATACACAGTAAGTACAAACAGCAATAAGACAATATTAAAAAAGTTATGCTTGTTGGCATCAAGAATGAGAACCAAATGCAAGCAGCAAACCCCCGTAATCCCTGCAGCCAAAAACGCTTAGTTCAATAACCACTGACACTGACAGGTGCATTAGTACACCTGATTCACAAGGTATATAGGGTAATTGTCCTAATTAAATACTGGTACAATGACACTGTAAATATATACTGACACCGCTAAACAAACCCTTTGGAGCAGGACTTATAATGTAACAGGTTTCAAAAGGTAATCAGCCAAAATCTCAGCCAGCCCAGGGAGCAACTTGACAAGTCAGGGTCAGGATGATGAGGCAGGCTGCTCTTCACTGGATGCTTTTTGTCAGTAAGTACAGAGGGGCTCAATGACGCAGGTGACCTCAATCTTGGGAAACCCACAGTCTGCTGGGCCAGTTTTTTGTTAGATTGTACAGGTTACTAGCTACAAAAATGAGGAGGAAAAAAGCAAAAGCAAAAATCAAACACTGTATGTTTTCTAATTTGTCATTTCCATTTATTCTGCTTTTAGGTCCCATAAAACTGTCAGGAGTGACTACGCACAGCTGGTTTAATACAGTATCTGTCTCTTTAAATGTTAGGAGGTAAAATTATTATGACTGACAGTCGCTTGCAAAGCTCACGTGATAGAGAATTGAGATGCTGGCGTCTGGCATTTTCCACACTGGGTTGACAGAGCGGGTATAGTGGTTTTAGCTGTTCTTCCTTCCGTTTGATCAAAAGCCACTGGTGAGAACAGATGGAAAGGGAGAGGAAGAAGAGAGAGGGGCAAAAAGCGAGAGGCAAAAAAAAGAGGAAAAAAAAGAGCTGTGGTGATCTAATAAATGGTGAAAAGGTGTAATAAATCTGCATAAATAGTGCTGTTTTTTTGGGATGCGTACAGGTAAGCAGTGAGTAGCTCAGCTGCTGCCTGTCCCGACAGGGCTGCATACAGAGAACTGAGCTGGGTTTGGCAGGTGCACCGATGACACAGAGCTAAATAATAGTGAAAAGTGTTTCTGTTTTTTTTTGGGTTTTTTTGAGGGCATAGCTAAAATTCATAACAGGAATCCCATTATGTTATCAGTGTTGTATAACGTACACGACAGCATTCCTGTGACAGGTGGGTAATCTCATGAAAAGTGTTTTGACAGTCCATCAAACCACAAACGCCGGCTGGAGCCTAATCCTTTCGGCTTCATTTTGAATGTCATTCTGTTTTGATTTTAATCTGTTATATGAAAGCCTCCACCAACACCATCACACACACACACATACACAAACGTACAAGCACCTCTCATTCAAACACACACAAAACACTCATATCCCCAGTGCTATGTCTCTGTCGTCCTCTCCCTTCCACCAAGCGTCCTTTTCCAGTAGATTTTTTTTTTTTTGCTATCCTCACCTGGCAGGGCCACATCACAATCTATTCTCAGTATTTGTCCATCTCCTAGAGAAGTAATCATCTCATCTCTGCTGTAGCAAACTCTGCTGTCAGATGGATGATACAGAAGCAGTAACAAGAAAACTCCACAGTGGATTCATGATCCTACAGCGGAAGTAGGAGCCTGTCGTTGCCGCTGCTTCAGGCTTTTTTGAGACTTTATATTTGTGGGAAAACGGGAAAATACATCTCTGATTATTTGCAGATCTAAACATAACAGCCCTGGCTTCCTGATGCTGAACGTACCGGGCTACCAGGCTACGGTAAAAACAAAAAACAAGGGATTCACCAATTCAAATCTTTTTCCAGATTATAATGCCCAAACTCAGAAAGTTGAAAAATACCAAGTAATTGTCCAATTTCAGTGGTCTCTTTTTTCAAAAGTTTAAGTCCCTACTTACTTCAGAATAACGTCGTCATGAAAAGTCCACTTTCACAGTAAAAGGTATACCACAGCCTTTACATCAAAGTGCATTTATTGTGACGAACATGCTTGTCAGCAGCCTAACACATCAAAATTAGCCAGTTGCAAATACATTTTTGGTCAGCTGAATTAATTGTTTCAGCTCTAACTGAATGTGAACGGTCACATTGGACTGATACCGAGGCCACTTAAAAATGTCAGCCCTGATACTGATCTAATGGATCAGACCAGTACACGTCTTCTCTCTTGGGGTTCAAGTCCAACTCCTCCTGTTACACTCATAAATGTCCCCCACACAATAACTGCATTAAGGAAATAAGTTTCCCGGAGGTGAGAGGGTATGAATGAGTAACTTAAATATATGATATGATAATGACATAATAATGATTAGAATAACAATATCAAAACGTATCTCTACAGCAGGACATAATAATGGTGCAGAATTATTCAAATTAGAAGAATACATAATGTAGGTTTGTAGTGTATCATAGAGATTAATTACAAAACATAAATATACACACTCAACTAAGTGAGCAAGGTTTCTCATAACACAATATCTAAAAAGCTAATTGAAACTGTTGTCTCACTTAATGCAGCCTCTCAGTCAATACGGGTCTTTGATAATTAACAGCTCAGTGCAGTGTAATTAGAAAAACCATTAAAAGTGAATAAGAAAAGGTAGATCTTCCTTTGTTCTGTTTGCTCCCATAAGACTCATCCTCTATCTCACACACACACACACACACACACACACACACACACACACACACACACACACACACACACACACACACACACA
>JBBMJY010000005.1:5430060-5457115 GCA_037833715.1 Toxotes lorentzi
GTGTGTGTGGGTGTGTGTATGTGTGTGTGTGTGTGTGTGTGTGTGTGTGTGTGTGTGTGTGTGTGTGTGTGTGTGTGGGGGGGGGAGAGAGAGAGAGAGAGAGAGAGAGAGAGAGAGAGAGAGAGAGAGAGAGAGAGAGAGAGAGAGAGGCTTGAGGGAGAGAGCTAACAGACAGAAAAAGTGTGAGACAGAAAAACAGCGGTGCGGGGTGTGGGCAAAAGGGCGAAGGAAAATGTGTGGGCAAGAGTTTCTAAAATGGGAACTTGTTGTTGTTGTGTTGTATGAACCTGTAGGTTTTCACATTCATGTGTTGATCAGTGCAAAGCCAGAACTGGGGGCTGTTTGAGTTGTTTCCGTAAAGATGCCTTCACTTGAAATAAATTTATGGAATCTTCAAGTTGGAAAACTAAAAGGAAAAAGCTTACTTAACATAATTTAATCATGACCCTTCACGACTTTTACACATATTACAAATCAAGTTTGAATAAGGTCAAAAGAAAAGAAAAAAATATTTAAAGGAAAAGAATGGTTCATTTTGCAATTATTATTTTTGCACATAAAGCAGTGGGGTCTGGGAGACTAATGACAAAACAAAACATGATGATTAAAATGCAGTGTAAACAGTTTTTTTCCCTGTAAACAATATCAGTAACAGTGCTGAGGGTACACTGACTTCATTGGGAAATCCAGGAGATTACTGCTCAAAGTCTATGTTTTCTGTCCTCCCTGTTGCATAAGCACTTGCTGTTAGCCAGTCCTATGAAACCCTGCCGTCAGTGTGAGGCAGGTATCAGTGTAAGTTCAAAGACTACAGCTACATGCAATGTGATCTCTGCTCTTTTGGCTGAAGTGCTAAAATTCCTATTTCTCTGGTTCTAACCAGTCATTCTCTGCTGGTATGGAAGAAGAGGGGAGAGGGAGGTCATGGTGGTAGGGTGCCGTAATTCAAGTTGCATAAGTGTTTGTGTGTGTCTTCATCTTTGTCCATGTTCTGTAAAGCAGAGATAACATCAGGGAGAGGGGGCTGTGTGAGGTGGACAGCTGTATTGGGTGCAGGAGTGAACGGCTATGATGACAATGATAACTGCACTTCTGGTTGATATCTGAACTCCTCTGCTGCAAAAATTATGAACGACTACAGGTTTTTTTTTTTTTTAAATCACAGTTTAATTTAGGACATAATGCCATCTTTAGCACATGAGGTTTGAGCCTTCTCAGAGTGAATTGTTTTGACACTAAAATGTATTTATGATGTCGGTGGAGATCTGCAAAAACAGGTGGTTGTGCACTGCCTTCCACTGCTGCCTCAAAGATTATCTTGGGGAAATCCCATCCCTCAGGTCATTTTCTGCTAAATGTCCTGTGATTGAGTTGAGTCTGGGAATGCTAACATCTCTGAATGCGTCGCCTCAGACATCTCAGGGGAGGCCCAGACTGTCTAGCTCAGATGGGGCAGGTGTGATAATCACACATCATACAGGAACTCTGTTTTGTCAAATGGAGTTCACTGGCTCTGTGTCATGATTTGGGAGTGATGTGTTATTATGTCTCCTCACTGAGTACAGTATATATGTTTTGTTTTGTTTTGTTTTTTTACATGGGCTGTGTCGCTTAGGTCTCTGGTATGTTCAGAACATACCGACTAAAAATGACTGTCACAGTGCTGGAGTGCAGTGGCCTTTAATGTTTCAGTGAGACACACATCGTACAACGCAACCATTTCCAAACAACCGTTCACCACATTTTTCACAGTGTTTATACTGGAACTGCATTAAAAATTTGTCAGACTTCCATGCACCGATGCAATGGTGCATTTTAAATTAGCAGAGTATATAAATGTCTTTATTGAAGTCACTAGCCAAACCCTGTGGCAACATTCTGAGGCAAAATCAATAGGCAGGATGACCTTCAGCATGGACAGTAGCTGGCAAAAAGGTCAAAATCAATATGAGATAGCTAGCTCTGAGCAAACGTAATGAAAAAAACGATGTTGGAAAAAATATGTCATATAATTTGTTATATAAAAAAACCTCACCACTGTCTAAATTGACTATAATAAATAATGTGTTTATTAATCCTAAAACAATACAGCAAATCCATGGAAACAATACAGCAAAATACAGCAAATCCATGTTGGAATCAACAATAATTTTCATGGAGCTTCAAGAAGTAAAAAATCAGGCACAGTGTGTATGCTAATTCAAGACCAATACCTGAGCCCTGTAACGTGAGGTGCTGCAAAACAAAGCAGTAAGCCCCCGATGGCCCATGTGGAGCTGCTCAGTGGTCAATAGAAGTCTGTGTTCAACTTGCAGCTCCTCGTTGTTAATGGAAGTGTATTAACCATAATGATGAGAGCACAACAGCAAATTACCGTGCTTGCTCAGCAAAGAAAATAACAAAACAAGGCTGACCTGGAACAGTGTGTGAGCACTACAGGTATGGAACATTTCTGGCAGCCATCTGCTGCCTGGCTCCACCAGAGCATGTGGAAAGAGTAATATATCATTGTTTAAAGTAGAATAATCCGCTTTTAACAACAGCTCTAGATAGATGATTGCTCTCACATGTACAATAATACCAAATGCCTCACATTTCTTGCTACTTCACCAATATACATTCTCATATCATCATCAATTTTGTGGGTCATGATGCAGCTCAGAGTGAAAACTCCATATTTCTTGAATTAGTGAAATCCTCCTCTAAAGTCTGTAAGAAAGTGATGGGAAAATCACTGATGCTTTTAAATTTAAATGTTAAACCACAGCTTTATCAACTCCTTGCAGGTCCGAAAGTGTCAGCCTATCTGTTCACCGGAGCTCTTTTTGAAATATGTATTCATCATTTAAAGCTGTACTCATTTTAAAGTGCAAAGAACAATTTTAATCTTCTTGAGTTAGCAGAGGAGCAATTTTTTTTTAAAAGCATGAGATATCACTGTGCCACTGTATATTAAGAGTTATCAGCATTCATGCAGTCTTTTTTTTTTTTTGAGAGTTTTCCTCCAGGTTTCATTTAAGAGCACTTGAGTTAGATGGTGTTTTTCTCTTAGTCTTTCTAATGAAGCCTTGTAAAGACCTGCTGAATTCCCTTAAATGTTTGTTGATTAAGAAAACAGGAAGGCAGGCATGCCTTCATTCATTAGTTACCCGCTGAGCACAGCTTTAGGTACACTCTGCCTGGGGGCAACTCTCACTCCAAACATGCAACTCGGTACTGTAAACACATGCTCACACACATGCTGAACATACTAAGGCAGCAGGAAAACACACATACAGATGTATCCATGCAATTAAGAGTGCGCACAAGCCATAGATGAATTCACAGGCAGTACTTCATGCAAGGTATTCCCAAAAACGCACACATACACACAGAGGTGTGATCTGCCAGGCAAGGCCGTGAAACGCTGCAATGTGAGAAAACACCTCACAAAGCAAACAGAGCCTCACAAGGCAAGCGCTTGTTCCAAGGCCAGACCTCAGGGCAGCGCTCCTCACATCTCTGTGAGAGGAGAAGAGGGAGGCGAGGGAGGAGAGAGCAGAGGGAGTGATCAGATGAGACCAGACCAGAAAGGACGGGAGGCATTAAAAACACGTTGGGGGAGAAATAAGGTAAGAGTGACAAAAAAGGAAAATAATATGTGAGTGCAGGGACGATTGAGGATATGGGTTCTTGAAAGGGTGGAGGTGACATTCACCATGACTGAAACGCAGTCATGATGAATGTTATTAGTTATACCTGTATGCTGTGAAAAAGCTCTTTTGCAACAAGAAAAGAAAAAAATAAAAGAAAAAGGATAACTGCCTGCTCACTAAACCTCTCCCCCAAAACAGCAATTGTTCAGTCGTAGTTTATCTTCTACAAGGAGGCACAGTAGGTCTGTCAATCTTTGGGTTTCTCCACATGTTGAAGTAATATTCTGTATGTAAAGATTTTGGAGGGTGGGGGTTTTTTTTCAGCCTTTCCGAAACCAAAGCAGACGAGCAGATTTGTAAGGAATTAATTAAACAGTGTGTTTATCTGCTCTGATGCAAGATGCAATCTTTAGCATGTACGGCTAACTATCTTACTCCCCACAGCAGTGACCTGGTGTTACTTCCAAGGCCAAGAGTTAGCATAACTGATGTTAATTATATTAGATTGTGGGACTACAGGTTTCATTAAAGAAAATCCCTGTTCGTGACTATTTCACCCTCTGTGTAGCATTTCCCCATTTTAAACTAGCTGTCATTGAAGTTTAGGGTGACATTAATGTTGCAGGTCTGTGTCCTGCTCTTTATTGGAATTTGGGAAGTTTACACTCCAGCAATCCCAACCAGCATGAACCCGGAGGGCGTTACATTTATCAGACACATTGGTTGGTCCTGGGCCTGTAAGACTAACATGAGCTGAGCGGCTAAACCGGGTTATGTTAGAATTAAATAACATTCTTATCTTGTGTTTTTTTCTGATCATGCTTATAATAGTAGGACTTAATAGCTGAACACCAAGAAGTGTGCTGTTAATTTCTGTTTTCTGGTGAGAAAACTGACTTTTTTCCAAGAAAATGTAGGTTTAGCCTCAGCATGACATCATGTATGTTGTCACCATCTTGAAATACTAAAAAGTGCGCTGCAGACAGGTTTTTAAACCAACTGATGGAGCTAATGTTAAGGTTAATTAGCTAACTAGAGTGGTGAATCTGCCATGGTTATTGAGAAAATTCTTATGATTGAAAATGGTAAGCTTTAGAAGAGAAGTAACAAAGAGACTTAGGAAACAGTCAAATGCCAAGATTCAAGTTAAAAATTACACACAACCAGAAAAAAATATGTGGAGCATAACAAAAATTTACTGCAAGTCAGACTTCATCTACATCTGCTATAGGCCTGGATAGTTTCCCACAGAGTATTTGACATTTTACTCCGTTTTTCAGGGCTGACTAACAGGGCCCCAAACCCCGCTACGCTTTCTGCAGAGACAACAATGAGCCACGATGTCTGGAATCCAACATCTAACAGAATATTTTTTCTCACTCAAAACGCTTCCATGTTCCCTCAAGCAGAAGCAGACTGTTTTGAGAAATGTGAGCTTGTTATGCTTTATGATCTGCAATCTGGTGTCTTATTGACACATTGCTTCCCCTACCACAAGAGTAACAAAACTCAACATTCCACGCGGCCACACACGGGAAAAGGCAAAAGGTTGGTCGAGGCTGTGGATGTATTTTCATGCATGTCTGCCTGTTTTAAAAAGGCTTCTTTAGGATGATTCCAGCTCAGCTCAGCTCATTCTGGATGACTGGTATTCCCCTCCATGAATGTGAATCTTGCTCTAAAATTCATCCATGAAGGCGAGCTGCTGCCAAACATTGTAATGACTGCTCTGGTGCCAGGGAAATTTGAACATGAATAGTCTCTCTGCCGGATCCAATCTTGTTTTTACAGTCAGAAAAATACCCAGATGTACAGTAACAACATTAATTCTCTGCTCGCTTATGTTTTGTGAAAGAGCTTTTTTTTCTTTAGTTCTTGTTCAGTTTGCTGCTAAATTGCTTTTTCCTCTAAACTATGATAATTGTTTCAGACACTTTTTCCACTCTGGAAAACTTTACTCTGATTGGATGACGAGTTCCCAAAGTGCTCAGTCTCTGCTCTGTTCCGTTGCCATATACATTTTGGGTTGCTGTGATGCCTGGCACACGGCTTACACGATTGGTTGTTTATGTTGGCTATGGGAGATCTGCCAGCTAAAGGTCCTGGAGCCCAGCTGTAATGAAATGCTATACGGAATATTTCCTCTCAAAATCAAAACAGAACCACAGCACACAGCATTTATTAAACACCCAGAAATCCTTCATCTGTGTTGCTATGTATTGTAGATGCTAGCTTTATTAGCAACCAGAGCTGGCAAACCCATCTCTCACAGAGACATGTTTGTAATGTATCTTGTTGATGATGCACATTAAACAGGCAGCATTCTCACATTCTGAAATGGCACCAAGTATTCAGAGCTTCCTGTGTTCCCTATCTGTTCTGTCTCTCCCGAAGCATCTGTTCACCATCAGCGAAACACCACTTCAAATGCAGTACAGTTGAAAACAAACTGTTGGATAAACTGGGCTGAATAAATAGCAATCAAAGAATAAAGCATCAATACTTACTTACCATCTTGACAGTGTTTGTAGAATGTATGACTTTTTCGCTATTAAAAAAATCTTCAAGACAAGGAAGCAATTTGTCTCGTTGTGAACAAACGCCATGTTGCATTTACTGTGTGTGCTGTCAATATGTGTGTGTATGAGTTCATGTGACAACAACATGTAACCAAGACCAGTGAGGAATTGCAATGGAAAGTCTGTGTGTATTCATTTGTTTTTCTCCACAAAGATCTATGGATACATTCTGCATATCCATATATCAAGAACCACTTCAGGGGCCACCAGAATATCTCTCTGCTCTGCTTATACTTGTCTTTCACTTGATAATATACATTTTTTTATTGCTTCATAGTTTTCCTGGTGAAACTTTGTTGACGTATATACAAACAGCTTATACAGCTAAGATTTAGGGTATCTCTAAAATATTTGTAATAAATCAAACTTAGCTAATAGCTTTGACTTTTTTTCCTGGAGTAGGGCCTTAGCATATGTCCTTGTGTGACTGTGTGTGTGTGAGAGTACCCACATGTGCATTTCTACCTCTCACCACATGCATGTGTAGGATGTCTACAATCTGGTAGCCGGATCTGGACCTGGACGCTCTCGTTGAGATCCAAAAGGACAGATTATCTCTGGCATTCCACATCTGGAAGCAGTTGAGGGCCAAGGAGCCGCTTCTTCTGAGAAATATACAAATATGTAGGACAAAGTGCACATGAATGGAGGGGATATGGCTCCATACTGTATATCAATGCATAACTGCATGCCAATAGGGGGTGGGTTAGGGACATTTCTAAGGTTTTTTGCTGCATTATTTTAGGAAATATCTGTTAGTTTATCTGTTATTTTTGTGCATGTTTCCATTTTTTACACCAGCGTTCCCATTTTATCTCTTTGCTGTAATCTTTTACCAAGGGAAGAGTTTGATATTGTGCTTATATGCATTCTTGCCGAGTGTTAGATGAGAAGACTGATATGACTTTCACGTCTGTCTGTTAAACATAAGGCGACGGGCAGCAGGTTAGTCTACCTTAGCATAAAAGCTGAAAACAGGTGGAAACACCTGGCTCTGTCAAAGGAAACACAGTCCGCCAACCAGCACCTATAAAAAAAAAGTTTAAAAAAATTTTTTTTTTGAACAAAACCACAACTTCTCATTGTTACACTTCAGTATTAAACTTAGAACATATAATGTGTTATTCAGTGAGCTTTTTAGCTGGCAGATCGATTCTGTTTCCTCTACACAGAGACAGGCTGGCCATTTCCACCCGTTTCCAGTCTACATGCTAAGCTAAGCTAACCATCTCCTGTCTATAGCTTCATATTTAGCAGGCAGACCTGAGAGTGTTGTCAATCTTCTCATTTAACTCTCAGCAAAAAAGTTAATAACTGTTTCTCAAAATGTCAAACTTCTCCTTTAACAACAACACACCACGGTATCACCTGATAGTTTTACCTGCTTGACCACATGCATCTGAGCTGAACCAGCAGCTGTAGGGGATCCTGATGACTGGGCTAAAACAACACCACACAGTACCAACTCCTGAGATTCAAAACAGGCTTGTGGCTTTTTCTCAGATTTTATAACATTTCATAAAAAACATTGTTTATTTATCATGGTTTATTTCTTCATAACTGAAATTACATACAAAGCATCAGGCAACTAAGAGTAGACGTTCTAAAACTATATCCATTTCTTCACATGGAACCTAGTCCTCTGAGACTACAGCTATTTAGAGAATGCAAAGAAAATTGCCAGTTTTTATAAAATAGTCAGTGTGTGAAGTCAAGCAAAGAGACAAAGTGTTCTAACAGGAACCTTTGCTGTTATTATACATAATGGACCAGCATATTCAAAGACACACCTATGTGAGTATACACACACACACACACACACACACACACACACACACACACACACACACACACACACACACACAGTCATGATGATAATAATCTAACATCTGTGGAATCATTAACACCCTCCTATACATGTGAATTTCCATGCCACGTGCTGCTGCTCTCTGGAGTGTGATGTGTGGCTGAAAGCATTTTTTTTTTTACCCATGTGAAATGATTCATGTGAGAACACAGCATGGTAATCACCAGCTAGTTGCTGTGCATCAATCAATTAAGAGAAGCTGTCAAAGCCCCATAATGGTTTTAGTACACTGTTTCTTCCACTGAATCGGCTGCATAATTGCTACATAATTACTCAGTAATTTTAGGTAGATCTCTACCTGGTTAAGTCGGTGGCTGAATATAAATGTGTTGAAAGTTAGTTTCACATGGCTAGTTTGAAAGCAAAGCACTTCTCAGGGGAGCCAATGCTGCAATACATATTAAAACTGAATTGATAAAGTGGTGATTAGCATTACACCAGCAGGAGGATAAGACTGAAATCAGAGAAGCACTTTATAAATGGAAGACAGATCTGATTTGTGAATGAGGGAGATTTTACTGCAGTGAGACACAAGCAGTGATGAATGAAGTATTCAGATCCTTTTCTTAAGTATAAGTTAGAATAAGTACTAAAACCACACTGTTAAAGTACTCAATTACAAGTAAAAGTATCAAAAGTACTCAGTGCAGAAAATGTATCCTACATTCTATCATAAGGTTATTATTGCTGACTGCATTAATGCAAAAGCAGCCTTTTATTGTTGTAGCTGAGTAATGAGTGCAATTTTTAAATATTTTATTTTCGATGAGGCTTCATCTAATGATTATTTTCATTTTGGATTAATCTGTGGAATATTTTTTCATATAATCTATTGATTTCTTGGTTTGTATAACTTAAGAAAATAGAGAGAAATTCCCATCACAATAACCCAGACCCTGCAAAGACTTTGCTCCAACCAATACTCCCACCCCTCAGGAAATCTTTGCATTTGAGAAGCAAGAACCTTGTGTGTTTGGCATTCTTGCTTGATAAAAATAAGTAATCAGTTATCAGAATAGCTGCCAATTAATTAAGTAGTCGCTCAACTTCAGCTCTAATTTTGTTTTTCTATTGGGCAGTTTATCTGTCATATGCTTTGTGTGTAAAATTTAAATTTTGTAAAGTAACTTGTAACTACAGCTGTCAAATAAATGTAGAAAGAAGTAAAATACTTCCCTTTGAAATATAATGGAGTAGAAGTATATATTGGCATTAAATGGCAGTGATGAAAGAAGCGTTCATATCCTTTACGTAAGTAAAAGCTGCAATAAATCATCCATTACAAGTAAATGTCCTGCATGAAAAAGCCACACTTCACCCCACACTGTCAACAAGATAACACTGTACACAAAAGCATTAAGAGCTACTGAGTCCTTGCAGTCTAATGAGATGAGGATTTCAGTTCAGCATCGACATTCAGTTCAGCAGTGTTTGCCTTTCAAATGAGGCTACTGATGGTTTGACAGTCACAACAGTCACAATCCAGCTGTGCCGGCTGGAGGTGACAACAGCGTGGTTTCTGCTGCGGAGTAAGAAGTAACAAACAGGGCTGAACCTTTATTCCTTCCATACAATCCTGCCTCTTCCATCTGCTTCACTTTTATCATTCTTCTTTCAACTTGTTGTCAATAGATATGACTTATCAGGAGGGCAATGATAAACAAAAATATCACCCCTTGTCATCTTGTGTCCAGTGAGTTCAGCCCCTGTGAGCCCATGTTGGTGCTGCCGATTAATGATGTCTGGCCTTGTCTGATGTTGACAGTGCTATCCACATTCTGGGCCCCTTAGTCTCTGGGCTAATTAAAGTCATTCTTCAGTAATATTCCTAAATCAACTGTTTCCCCTTGCCTATTTGAGACCTAATTGGAAGCATGTGCACTCAACCCAAAGGACTCCTTTTAACCCTTGATACTTCGAGAATGTGTCTGTTGCGGTCATAGATTTTTCTTTGCTGTTTTTTTTTTTTCCTTTATTCGTGCAGCCAGAGAAAACGTTTGACGGTGAAGCTTTGCCGTTTTTAATTATGTCGATGTTTGTTTGATCATTTTGCAGATGTAGTCAGTGGTTATGATGCCTTTGGGTCTCTATGACACCACATAACGGTCCAGCTCCATGGCTGACCCCATGCTTCATGCTAAGAGGGTTGAGCCTGGGTCATGTCATGTGGCTATAGGAGCGATATTTCCCCAGAAAAGGCAGCGGAAAGAATTTAGAAAGAATTCCAGAATTACCCCAAATGGCTTCATACATGGACATCTGACAAACAACACTGACAGAACAAATATTTCTGTCAATGTTGAAGAAGATTTGCTGCTGAAATGCAAATTGCTTTTTTTCCCCTTGGATTTCACGCTGATTTCATCATCAGGATACAGCCTCGTCCAGATTCTCTCTGATTTACTTTTTTGACGCTCCTTGTTTACAACTTTATCTTCTATATTACACACATTATTACAACATCTTGGGAAGATTAAAGCATGCAAGGATGAAACAGCCCTGTGTCTGTGTGTTAACTAGTTCCTGAATCTCATATAGAACGTTCACTGTGATTGTAAACACTTAGGCCCTACTGTTAGAACATTGTGTGCAGAGAAATTGGTTTTAAAGGGAAATTATGCTGTAAATTCTTCTATATTTCCTGGCTGTTAAAGCTCCTTTGTTATTTAAATGTTGTTCTCCATTTTAGACAAATTGTCTCCCGCCTGACTTCACTGTGCGTAACAAAGCAGGCTGCTGCTTAAAGCCCATTACCAACAAAGACAATGCGGTTAGGGGCGGCCTTGCAAACTTCAGAGACTTGAGAATGTGCTTTTTCTTTTTACAGTTTTGGACCCTACAAATGTTTTGCCTCTCTGCCTGCTGTAGTAATGACTTTAGTGTTTATCTACAAAGACTGGATGCCTCTGAACTTGCTTTAATCATTAATGTCAATTCACTTGTGTGGATGTGCAGGTTGTTACAAGATTTGGTCCAAGTCTGTTGCGTTTTCTCCCCGCCTCACAACAACGCACAAAACAAACGGGCATAAAACTCTGTTTGCATACGAGATCATTTCAAAGACAAATGGTTGTGACATTTTCTGGGGTGTTTATTGGCTGAATGGAGCGATGGCTGTGATTCATTGAGGCAGCCGAGCTTGTCGTTTTCTTGTGGAAAACAAACATACGGATTGGAAACAACTGGAGGAGAAGGGCTGAGAGGCAGATTGATTTCCTCACCGCCATTTCTGATCCATTAAGCTTTACCTATCCTTTTCACTACTGATCCACCTCCCCTCACACACCTACTTTCTCATGGGACATTAGTTGTGTTGAGAGGGGAGATACGACACACTGCCTCTCAGTCTCTGCTGGTCAGTGCATCCATCTTGTCGCTATACCTGTTTGCGAATGGGAAGCCACCGTACCCGTGCTGTTTACAGGCAGACGGTCATTATTGTTTCTGTTCACTGGAGTGTCTTCACACAGTAAAGTGAAAGATAATGCAAGGACAGAGAGAGATTATCATGGAAAGTGCAAGCAAACACTGCCTTCTGCCTCTGCACTGTAACACTCAACTAGAGAAGATGTTACACAAGAGGCTGAGCTTTATCAAAGAACACTGGTGCTATTGTGTTGCAGTAACCACCATGCTCTAGACTTAACAAAGCACAGAGCCTATTTCTCAGGGAATATAACAGGTCCAAAACCGATCCAAACAAATGAAACCTCGCTGCTATTCACTATTAAGGAAACATCTCCCAACAGTTTAGTGAAGCTCAGTGCTTTCTTTTTTTGTTTTGAGAATGTTACGCATGTTGATCCATCTCCATGGCTCTGTCTGAGGTTACAGGTTGTAGTGTTAAGTAGAGGTCTATGAATGAAAGTGTTGAACCCAAGGTTTAACAGAACTGTGGAAAACCCACCAAAATCTGATGTGCATAACTTAAAGATACCCTCCAGACATGATTTAAGATACATGAAACGACTCAGCTTTGGTAAATAATTTGTGTGTGACGTAGCTTTTTCTGCAAAAATGTTTCTTCTTCTTCTTCATTAAAAAAAAAAAAAAAAAAGTTTCAGGTTTTCACAATGCACTTGTGTTAAGTTGCATATTGGACCATGACTGGCTTCCAAACTAGTTGTGATGTCCCAAAATCCTGAACGGTCCATACATATCTGAAACAAAAGAAAACAGCCCAAAAGGGCCACAAAGAAAGTAATGGCGCGTTCGTGAAATATTGCTTCATCCATAGGAAACAGGAAGTCGGAGTCAGAGATCTTGGGAATGTCTGACAGCAACAGCCTCTCTCATTTGGTGACTACAGACAACACTGTTGTCAGAATGGCTGGAAATGCACAACCACTGGCAGTTGCATCAAAATTAAATTCAACTTTAACACTAATCCACACACAATCCATTCAGCTCATCTTATAGGAGCTATACACTGTTTGTATCTGCTTTCACTTGGTAACAAACAGCAAGAAATACATAACACAACAAAGTGGCTAGTTTAAGCTATATGTGCAATTCCTACTGCTATAATGTGTGAACACCCCAAACAACTGCTTTTTTTCCTATCTGTCCCATTCTGCCAACATTGCCTGAATGCTGCATAAGACCCGGTCTGAATAGACCTGAATAGACCGATCCACAATGCTGCTGACCCCGCCAAGCAGAGCAAAGTGACAGCAGCATGATCGACCACCAATTAATGAGCAGCTGTGGTCGAAGACAGTAGCAGCACATGTCATTTTCCCACACTTTACAGTTCACATTCTCCATCCTTCTGCTCTACTTCATTGTTTCTTTAACTGGGAAAATAGAAAATACATTTTTACACCAGACATACGGTAGCCTAAAGCAAATGGGTATTGCATTGGTCGCTAGGAAACCAAGCTGACTCCAGAGGACCTCTGTTGTTAAGTAAATATTCCATTAAGTGTCATGAGTTTAGAGACTTTTCCCACTAATTTACAACTGGTGTGAAAGCAATTTGCCCTGCCTTTTAAAATTCCCCTCTAAAAATAGTGACACCCTGTTAAGAAGGACAAAAGCTGCTAAATACTAAGTTTGATATGACTCACATGTGTAGCTGTCTGTGTAATTGTGATTTTTTTTCAGTGGTCACTCACTTAAGTGCTGATGGTGCTTATCTCCTGTATAGGAGCATGAGGCACCTTCAAATCGGACATTTAACGGGTTAGTTTCTTAACAGCCTATATAAAGCCTATTTCATAACAGCCTATAGCCTCAAACATAACACAATAACGTGAACTATCACTCGCAACAAGTTTCAGTCTCAAAAAAAACCAACTAAATATTATGAGCTACACCAAACTGACATCTGCTGCAGGGCTAGTGTGGAGAATTATAAGTTTTTACTGAGCACCAGTATGTTTACCATTTGCCATCAAAATGAGAACATGTGAGCCTGAGAAAAAGATGTGCACTGATGTCAAAGGTCCTGTGGAGGCGCTTGGGCACAGTGGCCTCTGCTGGGTGGTAAGGGTACTGCACACAGGGGTAGAGATTAACAGTAGAAATGTAGAGGGCACACAGCCCTGAGATGTATTCAAGGATGGGCTGATGATTGCTAATTAGTTTAATCCTGTATTAATCTATGTGCTCCTGCTCATGCTTACCTTAAGATAATGAATCACAGTCATCCAACTGTTGTGGTGCATTATAATTGACATGGACAGATCCCAACTGCTTACTGAGAGAGGCTGAGAGATGCATCTGTCCTGCCTTTGCACAGCTGCTGGAGAATGATGATGGCAATGTTTGGCTTTTTAATTGAACTGGAACGTGGTGGTGTTTGCGAGATGAAATCAGATGTCAGTCATGAATGTAGCTCATCAAATTATACTTGAATTGCTTGAATCAAATATACCCTCTCATACGGGGCAAATTAATATCTGACATTAATTAGAATTACTGAGATAGCAAACACACTGTAAACAGAGGCTGAGAGCAACAGGAGAGCTCTATGTATGTCCCACAAAAATACAAGAAAAGCACAACAAACAGCAAAAAGAGCACATCCAGATGTATCTAACTTCTATTAAAATCTGTTACTGTTTGAAGGCAAACTTTATGACAATACGGAGACACTTTTATATTAATACATGTCAACCACAGACAGAGAACAAATGAAACTGGTGTTAAAAACAAAACTCTCACAACTACAAATGCCATTGTCTAAACGCAGAGCTTATGGCCTACACATACAGTAAGTAATGTTTTCCCATAAACTGCTCTCAAAGACCTCACTAAAGCTGTTTTCAGTCTGTTTAAAAGTAGACAATCTCTGATATAAATCAAGTAATTGCTAACAGAGTCTCCAAGATGTAGTTTTAGGTTTAAGCTCGAAGAAGCAGAGATCTGCCATTGAAGGAGAATAAAATGATACCATTTAATTCATCTCTATCGAGTGGCCTAATGGCCTCCTAAGTCAAGAGTGTGTTGTACTGTTTCATGTTTAAAGAAGTGCATTTTACAGGGTAACTGAAAGGCTTTTATGTCACAAAGTGTTTGGAGCCAAAGCTAGTGCTGCCAGATTAAGCCTGACTCTGACAGAGCGTTATAAAGAGGGGGCATTTCGCAGAGAAGACATGAAAGCGTTTCTTGGATCTTAAACGATAACTTTAATCTCTGAGCCAAATTTTCCACAACAACCTACAGATAGACGGGGCTTATGCGTCATCATTACAGTTCTGGCAGATTGTATTACTGTATTCTGACACAAAAAAATATGTGTGTGTGAGAGTGACAGCTAAATCAAGATGCCAGCATGAAGCAGCTTTTAGTATGTCAGGTTGTTACAGAGCCACATTAAATGGGATTAGAGAGGAAGTTATTGCTTGGGGGACAACTTAATCTGGAACTAAACCAGGAAAAAAAACACACTCATCATACTTTAAAATGTGTTTTTCCATACTCTAAATGAAGTTCAGTTACTCCAAGACATCTTGATTATGTTTATCCTTTTGTTTCCAGTAGAATTTCACATCAAATCAATTTAAAGTATGAAAAAAGTACAATCTTTGAATAAATGGAGAAACAATTCCCACGAGACCAGGGCAGGCTTAAGAACAGCCAAGCCCGCCAACTAACCAGCAAACCAACATCATCCTCCATCACTGCCATGTCATGACATCACCCTGCTTCCTCTCTACTGGTGTCCCTGTGGTCTGGACCCTTAATTCTTTGGCTCAAACACTGATGCTCTCAAAAGGGCTGGGCAACTTAATCCAAAGCTGAGAGACAAGAAAATAATAGCACTCAGCTTTAGTGAGGTCCTGTTGCTCTCTCTGTCTCCCTGCAGCATGTCAATGTGAATATTCGCCATCTGAAGAGTGCTGTGATGCAACCTGACATTACACGGCTCAGATTGCCCCCAAATTAGATAGAGCTAGTTTGCTTTGGCTGCACTCGCCATACCACAAAAACCTGGGCACTGCATAAACTTCAAAAATGTCTCTAATGACAGACACATGGTACTGAAATGTGACCTAGAGCAAGAGATAATCACTGTCATTTAGTGTTAGAACAAATCAGTGTGGGCCATTAACACCAAGACCAGCACAGACCTACACCAGCGGTGAGGGATCAGTTTGGTGACCACGCATGTAGTGACTAAAATTGAGTCTGCATGAGTTTAAAAACTTCTAGATAAGCAACTGGTTTAATTGCCTTAACATACAACAAAAAAAATATAATTGTAAAATTAATATATGTCGCTTTTGAGAGAGCAAGACATTTAAGATGCCACCTTGACTCTGGGAAACTGGGATGGACATTTTTTTCACAATTTAATTAGTAATTTGAAGATGGCACCTCAGGCAGATTGTTTTAAATTATTTTCTGACCTTTAATTGACTAAATGGTTTGCTTGATCAATTAATTTAAAATATATTTGGCAGATTAACTGATTACAAAAATATTTGCTACTAAAACTGCCCATTGTAAAGAACAGTTTGACCTCCTAATTCAACTTTGTTGACACTATTGTGCTAGTGAGCTACTTAGTTGCTAGCTAGCTGTACTAAATGTACACACACATCTTTTGTGTGCAATGAGGGATTATTGGAACACTTTCACAATTCTACCTCCAGCTTAAGTGGTATGATTCATTTGGCTCAAGTGTTGGCTTGTCTAATTGTCTGACAGCTCATATTTCTCTCTGGTTCAGACTTTATCACCAAATCCCCACATCTAAGTATAATGTGTAATAAGTAAAAAAATATGTGACAGAATACAGAAAGCTATGGAAACAAACCAAAGCTAAATTTCACAGCTGACACTTTCAATTGTCAAGGCAGGAAGAGACAGGTGAAGCTAATAACATTAATGATGGCTCCAGGAAACCACAGCAGCCATCATGAGACAACAGCACGGCCCTGGAACTGGCAAAACAACATGAGGCTGAGCTGTGATTGATTTTATTTATCACACCTGTGATTTTCCTCCTATGACACGTCAAGATGTCTGATGTAAGGTCAGGTGTAAGGTGTATTTTACTCAACAATGTTAGCATTTAATGGCAAAGCCTTGCAGCATTCCCAATTATTATTACTTTTACTATTTTTAAAGGTTTTTTTCCACATCATAAAGCATGTTTAATGGTAGGCATTAAACTATAAGGAAAAATTGGCCCTCTTTTATGTCCTTAATCAACCAGAAGTCCAAGTTATTCAGGGTTATGGCATCAGAGAGAAGAAACGAGAAGGACGAGGGGGGGAAGAAAGTAGAGACAGCTGAGGACAGAGACTGTGCGTTTGACTGCTAAGGATAATAAAGTTAATTGTGACACTAAACCCCGCTGTGAGAACAAAAAAGGAGACTAGCTGCACATGAAGCCTACAGTCATCAAAAGCTACAGGAGCAATTGTGAGCACTTTTCACCACTGCAAACCCTGTATAATCATCGCCATTCAGTACTTTTCCTATTGTATTGAATAGTTTTTACCTTTCCAGTTTGCTCCAGCTGTGGGGACACTGGACATTTAACAGTCAAAACATTTCCTCTCCCAGCGACTTCCATGAATTAGCTTCCATTCAAACTCCACAGTCGAAACCCAGGCTTAGTGATCCATGTCAGCTCCCGTACTTGACGGAGCGTCCGATTTCGGTTTCAGGAAGTAGAAACACTCTGAAGACAGCGGCGTATAGTCCCAGTTCTCTTGCCAAATTATGGCAAATTTTCCAGACTTGCTCCGTAAATGTGAGAATAACACTGGATACTTTCAGTGTACATTCAGTCCGCTATCTCTTCCTTACGGCTGGGAAAGTTAGGACTTTGTTCCGTCCATTTGAACCAATTTGCTAACGTTTGTAGCAGAGTGTCAAGTTAGCCAAAACAGTAAATGTGACAGTAACTTCAGCTGGATTCATATTCACAACAAGTGATCATACACAGAGGTGGGTGAATTTTCTGTTACATCTGAGAAAGAAAATTGAATTTGGGTAGGACCTGATATGTTATATTAAGTTAAAGTGTAGTACTTAACTTATTAGTAATACCTTTAAAATCTGTAATCAGTTGCTTCATTAATGGTTAATTTATCTTTTATGTGTGCAGATCAGCCTCTGGGGTTTTCAGTTGTGAAAAACCCTCCTCCAGCATGAAAGTCTGCTTTTCTGTTTAGCTTTTGAATTTATTAGGACCTCTCTAATGGACTATTAGCCATTTATCCTCCTACTAAAGGGCTGCAGGACATATGGACCAAACAATGACAGCTGCAGATTTGGTGAATTATTGTGAGGACCCCTTTGTAATGATTTCTAATTGCATGTAACAGATTAACTTTCGCAGCACTTTATCAGAAGGTAAGTGGTCGATTAGTCCTATTGGAGGGGTCTCCCTAATGGATTAAAGAGCCTAAACCTAAAATAAACATGCAAAGCCAGGCTGGAGGAGCATTTTCCACAACCTGGTAACCCAAAAATTGTTCTCATTAATAGCTAGAACTGATCATTAAAGCAGTTTGTGTGGAACAATAACTTACTTTCAACTTATTGATTATCCCAAGCAGTGATTTCCATCCTAGGGGTCGAGACCACCAAGAGAGTTCCAAGATAAATCTAAGGGGTCAGGGGATGTTTAACAGGACAGGAAATACTAATATAATACTAATGGCAATACATATTTTTGCCATACCAAATAACAGTAATTTTTTTTTTGTAAATTTTTCTCTTTGCTTGAGAATTACAAGTTACTTTACCTCTTCAAATCTTTGAAGTGAATAAAATTCACTTTATGAACCGACCACCAACAGCAGACATATACAACCTGTGACGAGGGATTGTACGTAGGCGTAACATTGTTGTTAGGGTTTTCAAAGAGGATTCAATTAAATGTTTAAGTACTTTTTCAAAAATGCCCAAAATGCTAAACACCCTCTATATACAGCTTCTCAACTGTGGTGATTTGCATTTCTTTCTTTCTTGCCTTTCTAGAGTAAGCTGAATCATTTTAGGTTATTTAGTATTGATCTGGGAAAACATGCAATTTGACTATGGTACTTTGGGCTTTAGAAAAGAGTAACAGCCATATCATCACTATTTTATAGACTCAACAACAATTAATCAGGAATAGATTAATCCAAATATCTGATCTGATAATGAAAATGATTATTAGCCACATCCTCAATAGCATAAAAAGAAATTCTTAAAATTTGTGTCAGTGTGGTTACAAACACTTCAAGTCATACTCTTACATTTTTAGACACACAAGAGGTGTCAGTTCACTGTTTTGATACCCTGGTAATATTCTTCCTTTTCTTCATTGTATACATACAGGACAATGCCACGCTTGCAGTCTGGTGTGTGGAAGCATTTCACCCCAGCCATCAAAGATGGGAGGGAAACCTTCATGTGCAACTACTGTTCAAAGACATACACAAAGAACGCTACCAAGATGCAGATGCACTTGGACAAATGCAAGGAGTACTCTGTGGTGTCGCAGCAGTCACCGGGCCCAGATGGGAGCTCCTCTGCCTCCATCCCTGTTCCCTCCTTCTCGTTCTTACCATCTGCCACTCCTGGGGGACAGTTCCTCATTGATTCAGTGGATCAGCGCAGCCAGGCATACGCTGACGAGTGTCTGGCGAGAGCTGTCTATGCCACTTCCTCACCCCACACTCTCACAGACAATATTTATTGGAAACGATTTTTCAACGTGCTCCGGCCAGCTTACTGTCCACCCACCAGAGGGGCTTTGTCCTCTCATCTGTTGGACTGTGAATATGACAGAGTACAAAACCAGGTTCATGAGGCAATAGGGAAAGCAGACTGTGTCACCATCATCTGCAGCGGGTGGTCAAACATAAAAGAAGCTGGAAGTATCATTTATATTGTTGCAACTCCTGTACCACTGTTTTATAAATGCACAAAAACAAAGGAGCAGACACATGGAAGCACCTTCATTGCAGAGGAACTGAAAGATATCATAAATGAAGTGGGGCCTCAAAAGGTCTTTGCTGTCATCACTGATGATGCCCCAGAAATGATGGCAGCTTGGGCTCAAGTAGAGGAAGCCTTCCCGCACATATCAGCTATCGGCTGCACAGCGTGTGGCATCCAGCAGTTCTTTGATGACATGGTGGCACAACCATCTATTAGGGCACTGTGCAGGAGAGCTGAGCAGGTGGTGAGGTACATTAGAGATCAAAAAATATTAGCAGAGACCTTTAGATGCCGGCAGACTACAAAGATAAGAAACCACACTTCTTATGGGACAACACTGGCACTGCCTACTAGCTCTGACTGGACTGATGTGCTTAATATGTTCAGCAGCCTCCTGGAGGGTCAGAACTCTCTGCAAGAGATGGCCGTCTCACCCACACTGACTGTCGAAGCATCCATCAGGGCCACTTTACAGGATTCTGCATTTTGGAAAGGGCTGAGCAGCAGTCAAAACCTGCTCTACTTGATTGGGAACTCTATTGATTACATGAAAAGAGAAGATGCTGTACTCTCTGGTGTTGTTGACATGCTCAGTCAGTTACGATACCACATAGGGGCCTCCCTGTCTGGATCTGTGCTGCACAGTGCTGAACAGAAAGCTGTCATGGCATCATTAGACAGGTGTCAGGAGTTCTGTGTAAAGTCTATCCACGCAGCAGCGTACATGCTGGATCCAAAGCATGTGGGACAGCAGACACTCTCCGTGGAGCAGATAAATAGTGCTTACTATGTAATATCCAACCTTTCACAGCATCTAAATCTCGATGAGGGTAAAGTGCTTGGCAGCTTTGCCCGGTTCTCAGCCAAACAGGGACTGTGGAAGGGGGCCGGTATATGGAGCTCATGCCAGCATGTGTCTGCATCCACCTGGTGGAAGGGGCTGTGTTCCTCTGAGCCGCTGTCCGCTGTGGCCTCTGCTGTACTCCAGATCCCTCCAACAACAGGTGCTTGCGAGCGCCTACGGTCACGCTTCTGCAAAGCAAAGGTGCAAGGTTCTCTGTCAGCTGACAGGGCACAGAAACTGGTAGCAGTACAGGTGAACCTCAACCTTTTGGAGCCAAGTGACTGTGAGAGTGAGGAAGAAAAAAAAGTTTTATTTCAATCTGAGACTCAGTAGCAAGACAAAATGAGGACATGTAGGGCAGACCACATGGATTGTGATTCTCATACATTGAGTAGGAAATTAAAAAAATAGCCTGACAAGATACAAAACACACAACTTGTTAATTAATTGAGTGATTAAAATTATTTAATGTAATATTCCCATGAAATGTATAAAGCTAGTCTGAGCTTCCTCAGCTGTGATTGCACTGTGCTCACATTCGTCGCTCACATGCTTTCATGTTTTAATCCTATACAATGCGTACTCATGTAGTAATTGTCTTCGTACAGTTTCATCTAGTATGTATCAACTTAATAATCACAACATGAAATATTAACAGACTACCAGGAGGGTTAATCTTCTTTGTGAAGCCGTTTACATGGTGTAAATAAAAGCCTTGTATTTATTGAAGATTTTGCCTGTTTTGAGTTTATACCTGAGACGAGACCATAGAAAATTCTCTCTCAAAACTGTTTCTACACACTTAAAGAAATAGTTTGACACTTAGGGGGATCAGCTTGTTTGCATTCTTGCTGATAGTTAGATGAGAAGGTTGATAACATTCTCATATTTGTCTGTTTAATAGGACTACACAGCCACACACAAAAAAAAAAAAGACAAGTTGTGGTGTTATGGAAGCTCATGTGCAGTATTTCTTGGTCGGGAGCAATAACTTCCTAGAGTCTCGTCACTGTCAAGTTAACTGGAAACTAGGGCAACTAGCGGAGACTTCAGGAAATTACTACTTCCAGCCAAGAAATAGCCTCCCAATATAAACCCTCCGTAAAACTGCAACTTGATATATAACTTTGGTTTTAGTACAGTTAAAATAAACAAGAAATAATGTGTCCAGTAGTGATCTTTAGAGCTGCTTGTAGTCAGATTTTGTTACCTTCTGACAGAAACTCTGTTACCACTCTTTATGCTAAGCTAACCAGCTGCTGGCTATAACCCCTTATTTAATGGACAAATGAAAGCGGGATCAATCCTCTCATCTAACTCAACAAAAAGCAAATAAACATATTTCCCCAAATCTCAAATTATTGCTTTAAGGAACACCCAACGTCCTTTTATCTGTTAAATCTTAGCATTTTTCACCAAAGATTTAGTAAAACATAGCTTTAGCTTGGAAGAAAGTCAAAAGGTACAGCACCTAAAGAGCTGCTATAGCAATGCACTGAAGCACACACTGTGTTTCCTCCCTCCCATTTCTCTCACACATTCACTGTTCCTTCCCTCCTCCCTTCCAGCCTCTCTGCTGGTGGTTTGTCTCAGGGCGAGCTCGGGGTTCTGAGGGGAGATCAGGGCCTTGTAAATACTAGCATTATTAATCTTAATAGGAACAAGTCAGGAAGGCTCTGGAGGTGTCTCTGTCTCGAAGGCAGCAGACCTGCCGTAAATCTCGGACTCTTTTCTCCACTGCATCACTCAGTAAATCTATCACTACCTACATCTTCCCTCCTTCTCTCTCACAGTTGCTTCACTCTGCTGCCTGTTGTCTGTTGTTCATGGGGATTTTGAAGGCAGTGACAACAGATGTGTGGGCAATAATTAGAGTGATGGTATATGTTATTTTACAGCTGCAGATTCTCGTAATGTATGCCGTTTATGACAGATGGCAGTGTGTTGGATGGTTTTAAAGTTGCCCTTTGTGTGATTTAGTCATACCAGGCAGAATGCATGAAATTACTGCTCACTCGGTTGTGGTTTTGCGGTGTTGTTTCATCATTTGTAGGCAGGCCTAGATTATCAGTGTGAAGGTCCTGTGTGTTACTAGCTCATGAGGTGTTTCTGTTAGTGTTTAACAATGTCACAGTGTAATGCCTTTCAAAACAACACAGACAAATCAATACAGTACAGATTTGTACATGCTTAAACACCTGTTTTATTTATATTTTTCTTGTTGTCAACACATTTGCCATCTGTCTCTCCCTGCAACACCAAGATCAAGATCATCAGCCAATAGTCCTGCTAACAAACGTTTTAACCGTGCAATGTTAAATTTGGACTGTTGTGAGAACACACATACTGATGTATATCTGCATGCAAACAAGAGGAAATTAAAAGTGTTGCATTTCAAGCGTTACAGTGTAACAGTCCACTACTGAAGAAACAAGCTCTCAACAGTATTAGCTACACACATGCACTCAAGAATCTCACAAGGTGGTCTGGAAATAATAGCCAACAGTGGAAAACATTCTCCTTTCATTGGGGAATTGTGATTGGGATACTGATTAAGCTGTCTGAATTCTCTATTAAAGCACATTTAGATGTCTCTCTTAACTCTGGGCATGTTTAACTGCAGGGAGACACCATGCCCCATGTAGTTCTGGGATGTACAGCACAGAGCTCAGTTAGGAATGTAGTACGGTCCAGTAATTCATGTCAGATGAGATTGGGTGTAATTTTGTAATCTAATCAGGTCCACAAAGTATTGCTACTTTAACAGCTGGTGCCTTTCCAACTGTAACTCCCCCGTCAAGGACTGATATCTTGGCCTGGAACAATGGCTAGCTTTAGCCGTGTCTGTGTGTATGAGACAGAGAGAGCAAGTGAGGAACCAATGGGCTGCTTACATTGCAAACCAAAGCCAGCTTGTCTGGGGATCACTGAGAGAAGAAAGTTATATTTTGACACTAGTATCAATGGCTGAAGGGCCTGAATATAAAACCTTGAGGGGAAAGGAACAGTATGAGATTTCATAAACAAGTTTTTAACTCCTCATTCTGCCTCTCCATGTAGCATAAGCTGTAGCCTGTATTACGTGTTTTTATACCTTGTATTTTGATCACACGCTACATTCTCTAAATTTCTCACACAATTTCTACAAGAACTACTGCTACGGTACAAAGAAGCATGCATGCTTTTAATAGTTTTACCAAAAATAAGTGAGTGTGGTCTGTTAAATTTAAAGTTAACAGTTGTCACTGGAACTACAAAAGAAAACTATGGACAGTCTGTGGATTATCCAAAGTAACATTTTTGGAAAATATGTGTATTTACTTTCTTTCTGAGAGTTAGATGAAAAGACTGGAACCACTCTCATGTCTGTACAGTAATTATGAAGCTTGGCAGGACGCAACTTCAGGTCTCCATACTGGCATGATAGAAACAAACTCAGAAACCTCACTGTGATGAAAAGACACCGACAAGCTGTTCACAGTTGCTGTTGTTTTCCTAGTACCACATAACTCCCACCAAAACCACATCTGCTCATTTATCTGCGTCTGTGTGTATGGAATACACCTCTTCAATGTGTGTTAATTTGTGAGTTTTACAGGTGTTTGTAGGTGTATATATTCTCTTCAGACAGAACTAGATACTTCTTCCTGCTTCCTGCTTTACCTAATATGCATTTCCTTTGGTGTGTGAAGAAACCCCCACATGGGGATAACACACATTACAAACTCCACACGGAACAGACCAGGATGGAGATTTGAAGCCAGGACCGTCCTGTGGTGTGGAGCCAGTGCCGGCCACTGATCCACCCTGCCACCCAGTTGATGTACCTAATGGGGTGTTTCTGATTCTGAAATGCAGAAATTTTTGACCTTGATATAAATTTGAATGTGCTGTAGATTCCTGTCTGCACGTCAGACTCTGTGGTGGGTACAGCCAGGCTACAAACTGCCTCCTCAGCCTGATCGTTCTCACCAAGTCCAAAGTGGCCAACCAACGGAGTCACTGGAGCAAGGCTTTATTTAGAGGTGACCACTGTATCAGACTGTTGGGCCATCTAACCGTTGCTAACATTCAACCTACTATAATAACAGACCAGCAACAATTTGTGGCTAGAGCCTCCCATCATTTTCACATTCCTCATCCAGGCCAACACCAACCCACCCGTCAACCCGTCCCCTTCCCACCCCGAGTCTGAAAAACAAAAAAAACAACAGATGGGCTGTGCCAATGAGACTGTGACTGCTCCTGCCCATTACCACAGTAAGGAGCCAGAGGGGTGGTGGGAGGGTTGAGCTGCTTGGGTTGCAGATATGTAAAGTAACCTGGTGGCAAGGAGAACTCTCCCCTGCTTGTCCTGTTCTTGCTGCTCTCAGCACATCATAATGCTTTTATAATTACATTCCAACCCAGTTGAATGATGATTATGTGATCTGTACAAGTACAGAGGTTTCATGAGCTAAATGTACTTAAGTATCGAATGCAAAAGTACTTGTTTCTGCAGAAAATTGGCCCCTCTGATTGAAATATGGTCATAACACACCATTAGATTGTGTAAGAAGCATTTTACTGTTGCAGTCTAATTGCTTTATATAGTTAGGTTGCTAAAGGTCTGGCCCTCTCCAAAGGATCACTAGATAAATTTGAGGGGTCATGAGATGATAAATAGAGAGAGAAAAAAGAAAAAAAAAACATTGTTTTTTGCTTTTTAATCTTATCTTTTTTTAGTTAATTGTTTCTAACTTGTTTTTGTTGCTGGTGTTGCTTCTTTGAACACTTATTTAAATGTATACACAATGCAGTTTCAAAAGTTTTAGTCATCTAAAGTATGACAGGAGGCCCCAGCTACACACTGCATTTTAGCGGGATATCACAGACCAAAAAGATCAGGATCGTGTAAAATCTTAACCTGAAAGCTAACTAGTAGTAGTAGTAACTAGTAGCTAACTAGCTGTCATATAAATATAGTAGAGAAAAGAGTAAAATATTTCCCTCTAAAATGTAGCATAGCATAAAATGAAAATACCTCAAATTTATATTTTCATATGATAATTGAGTAAAGTTACCTTCTGCCGCTGAGGCTAACCCTCTCTGTTTACAGCAAATTCTGAGATATAAGGCAACCCTCGGATGACACATTTAATTGCTATGATTATACATATTTAAGCAATGAACACTGATTATAGATGCTCATGATTATGTCATGGTGAAATATGAAAACAGCTTGTGAAAACACTGATCTGTCTGCTGAGTCTGCTGTAGGTATGTTACGTAATATCTTGTTTCTACCACTTGTATCAAGCAACATCTGGATTCTGGAAAGAAGTTAAAATGTGCTGTTGTCTGAAATTGGTTTGTTGCTATGAGTGGGTGTGTGAATTTGGTTTGCATGGTTTTGTGCCTCACGAGGACAGAGCACTTGGTAGGAACTGGCATCACACTCAACCTTATTTTATTCCAGCAAACACTGGCTTTAGCTGAAAGCCGAGGGACTCATCTGGGATGAAAAATGGCATGAAATAACCCAAATAGTAATGGCTCTGTTGGAGATGATGCCATTTGCACTACATAGGAGGTCTATCTATTTCGTCTTTGCTAAGTCATTTTGTTTGGGGTAATAGCAAGTCGTTCTTATCAGAAAAGGTTGTAAAAAATGGCAAAGGACTGGAGGAGAACAGGAAAGGAAGCCTGTTAAAGTCAGAGGGATGTTAGACTCAGCTGTTCAAACACTCCTAGTGCTTTCCTGCCGCTGGGAGACTGAAAATAACATTCATTTCAGTTTTTTTCCACCTGGAGAGAAAGTGATGGTCACATTGGAAATACCTATTTAACCAAGAGGGAGAAGAGGGCCATGTGACATGCCATCATCATTATAGGTGTGGGAGAGATCCATATGGAAGCCAGGCCTTGAATTTGCTTTGCTATTGTCACCAATCATCTCTGGGGGTGTTTTCATCCCCTTTCTCTCTGTCTCATGCTTACACTCCACCATCCCGCTTGTTATCCTCATTCGCCATCTCATGTGGTCACTCAACAACATCCAAGGTTTCAGAGGAGAAACTGAAGTAAAGATATGAAGGAAAACTGGTGACTTCTCACCTCCACATCTCTCCTCCCTCCCATGAAGAGCAAAGTTCTGTCTCCTTTGAATCAAACAGCTCTTTTGTTTCTATCCAGGGGATGAAGTGAGAGCCCGTTGAGCCCAAGCAGCTCTTGGAACGTGTTGCTGCTCTCCTCAAGCGGCATAAACCTCAGTGGTGCCAAGTACGCGGCTCTAACTGCTACCAGATGTACAATTATAACCACTTACAACCACCAAGGCCCTTTTGGTGGGCAAAGAAAAGAGAGGGATAAATGACTTGGCGAAATAATGAACATTCTGCAGAAATATTTATTTGTTTCAGCTTTAAACTGTTTTTTAATATGGGTATTTTATTGTTTCTAAGGCGCAGATTGTGTGTTCTGAGCCACATAAACCACTACAGAAGTTAATATGTTTTATAAGCTAATTATAGCCCAAACACACACACTGAATGAGAGAGGGTGTATTGATTTTCATCCAGCTCATTATTGAAGCCAATTGAATGAGCCAGATTCTTTTCTCTGCTTCAAAAAGGTGTGTGTGTGTGTGTGTGTGTGTGTGGGGGGGGGGGGGGTGTCCAACCAACTCCCCCACCAACTTTCTTTTTCTTCTTTCGAGGCCCCAACCTTCCTCCAACCCCACCCCCCTTTTCCTAAG
>JBBMJY010000005.1:5472904-5502176 GCA_037833715.1 Toxotes lorentzi
ACACACACACACACACACACACACACACACACACACACACACACACACACACACACACACACACACACACATTGACACAATGGTGGCTGCCTGAGACCAAGTTCTCAGACTTTTGGACCCCACAGAAGAGAAACCTCTGTCCTCACATGTCTTCATTTGTTCTTTCAATCTGGTTTGTGTCCAAAAATGCACCATGGGATATTTTGAGAAATTTTAGGCCTTAGTTTAGGCCCTCTTGAAGAGGACAGGACACAGGGAGCCTAAAGACCTACACCACTTCTCTGTTGTACAGCCCCACAAGACTCAGGGAAATAAACAAAATCTCTCCCCTGGGAGTGAAGTGAAAAGCAGTTTCCTTCAAAATTGCTGAGACATGAAGGGGAAATAGGCCCTGTGTATGTGTGTGTGTGTGAGTGGGAGGGAGTGCATTTGGACTTGTACCACTAAAAACCAGAAGATAAATCATTATTGGATCTAACAGTGACAACCTAATCCTCTGTCTCTACTCTGACCCTGGCACAGCAGACTCTCTTTAGACACAGGCCCTGCATTTAATAGTCTGTTAGTGTTGACCTTGGATTAATTTTGTCTCGCTGTTCAAAACACAGAGAACAAACACATGAAACTCAAAATTATGTGTACCTGAACAGGAAAATAAAGCTTTTTCTCAGGGTCTGAAAAGATTCTTTGTTAATAGACATTTGATTGTCATTTGACAAAAGCTTTAAAATTGGCCATCAAATTGACCTACTTAAGAGACGGTGAATACTACAGTGTGTGGTTTTGTGTATGTTTTGGCTGCACCTGAGGTTTTGAATTGTTATACAGTGATATGTTTTTCATTGTTCTGGCTCTGTACTCCAGCATACTGGATTTCAAGTAAAACAAAGACTATGCAATTAAAGTGCTGTCTTTAAAGCAGCTATAATCAATATTTTTATATTAATAATGGATCAAATGACTCTTACTGGCCACTAGTTGGTGAGCATAGAGAAGCAGCCCCCCCAAGTGATACTAAAATTAGTAAATACTGTTAAGTGTTCATAACCATATTGGTAAAACCATGTGGGATTTGGGAGATGTGTAAAGATGGCTGCAGTTTTGTGGGATGTGGATGTAAACACCCCAAAATTAGAGCTGAGAGTAAGCACTATAACTCAGAGACGTTTTTCCATTTAAAATCCGGTGTTCTGGAGTAAAGAGCCAAAACAAACTGTCCTAATGCTTAAGGGCTGCAGTGTAAGAAGATAGGATATTCATGAATCAACAGTAAATCCCTCAATAAAGCAGCCACTTCCTCTAGTAAACAACACAAAGAGGTGAACTATAGGTAGATGTTTCTTGCCCTGCGGAGTGGCTGACTGTGACCACATACTGAACATATAAATACAATTTCACACAAACAGATATATTTCATGTGATACAAGACTGGTGTACAGTATATGGAATCATGTGGGCACGAGAACTGAAAGCATATATCCCTCAGCAATGTGGCAAGTTCCCATAACACCCAACACATAGAAACAGAAGACCACATACATACACACTTACACACACACTCTCACTTGCACAAAAAGTTAATGTCCCTAATAGCCCCACATTTACAATACACATCCAGCACCATAGCCCCCTAGGCTGCTGAGTGATGAGCCCTCTTCTAGACAGTGTGTCTGGGACTTAACTCCCCAAGCTATGACATAGTTCAGAGCTTTGTGTGTCTGTGTGTGTGGTCATAAACCCACTTTATCACTCAAACACACAGATCCCACTCAACCATAATACTGCCCTTCAAAATATTGTGATTTTAATAGGTTTTACTGAACCTAGTGAGATGAAAAGTTGACTACATTGTCCATTTACTTATGTCAGTTTGACAAGATTCATGGAGCGACGTGGGGCGTGTTTGTTGAAAAAGAAAACTGAACTGTAGTGTGGTGCATAGAGAACTATTTTACAGTGATTTCAAGCTTTTTTACTTATGCCTTTTTCTGTCCAACAGGTGGCCCTCACGCTTCACTCTACCTTATGTCCCTTTTGATAACTCTCCAAGAAACAACTGACCTACATTTACAGCAGTTTGTCATATGAATAATGTAATTAAATGGAAACACTCATGAAGAATCAACCATCAAAGTTTTTATCCTGTTATAAACTGAAATGTTATTCTTGTTTTGTGTTATAGTTCTAATTGAGTTTGGTGCTCTTCTTGGCATGTAATCACATTATGTTTTTGTCTTTTACATGCAACTCTGTAAAAGGCAAAGTGATGCAGATACAGTGTCAAACTACTGCTCATTACCTGAATGGAGAATGTCCCCAGCAAATGACAAATGTTAAATATTCCCCTGTCTCAGCACATATCCTACTTGTAATCTCTTCCACAGCTCAGATAAATCAATAAATCACTGTCTTGTCTCTGAATGTTTTCATTTATACGACACTATTCTCACTGCAACAATTTACAATTCAGTCCTCCGATCCCTTCCCTTTTTTTTTATGATAGATATGTAATTCCCAAACAGACGATAGAGACAGAGACAAAAGAGAAAAAAAAGATAAGGCATGCAGATGGATGATTTATGGACTTGACTACTTTTACGGGCTCTTTGGTGGGCCAGCTGAAGAATGACGATCATAACCCATTTCCTGCAATAACCAAAAGCTTTCAGCTTTTTTTTTTTTTTTTTTAAATTTTCACAGAGACCCTCCCAAGGGTTATTCCTCTGCTATTGGCAGCATTCTTTTTGTCTCTTTGTGTAGATAATGTAGGTCTAATAAATACTTTCTACCCTCCTCTCTTTTGTCCCAGTCCCACCCCAGGGCAGTGGCTATCAGAGGCCTTCATGACCCATCTGCCCCAAGGGTTTGCCGGACCATAGCTGGAATACACACACTCCTTTGATCTCCACCACACATCACTCAGACGCCGTTAACTTCAGATTAGATTCCCTTCCATTTGCATAATGCCTCCTTTAGTCATTTGCGGAACAGACTGTGACTGGTGTTTTTATTTCCTGGTAATGACTTCCATTTCTTCCCACAGCTGTCAACAGTAATTGACATGTAATGCTCAAGAGAGGAAAAACGAAACGCTGATAGAACTAAATTTGTGTTAAGTGCGATGAAATATTGACAGTACTTGAGACAGTTTGAAAGCGTGGGGCAAGCCATTTTTTCAGCTGAGCAAATGACAGCTTTTAATGGGAGGGGAAGGAGACTTGATCAAACAATGCAATTTACAGCAAGGAAAATGTAAATGTAGGACAGCCACCTGAAAATATCTTTTTTTGCTTTCTTGCTGAAAGATAGATGAGAAAATTGATGCTACTATCATGTGTGTTTTGCCTCAGTCCAGTTGGCTCTGTGCTCATTTATCACCCTAGTAAACCATGGGTCAGACTCAAAGCACTCTCTGTCCATTCTGTGGCCCTGTGCACCACACTGCTATCAGTTGTCTGGAGTGTTTCCTATGCCATCCGACCATCTGACCTACACAATCATACACATGCACAGATGCCTTGTGACCTTCTTTCAGTCGCGTGCCTGGAAACTGATAAATTAGAGGTTCTGGACAGAGCAGGCTTCAGTTACCTCTGATGTTCTGATTGTGGTGCCTGCATCCATCGCTACTGATGCACACCCAGAGGCACACCCATACGCACATACAGATACACACACAAGACAGTGAAGATAAAGTATGATAGCTTGGCCCTGCAACCATTACATCATTTGAAGTGAAAAATCCTCCCTGTGTGTCTGTAATTCTCTAATCAGTCATCTGTGTTTCTGATCAGACTCAGGTTCATGGTCTTAAAACATATAGATGTGACCCACTATTACTGAACTACTATAGCTGTTACTGTCCTCCTTAAGTCACAGAGTTGCTTTCATGCCAAGAGTAATATGATAAGATTGATATTACTCTTTTTGTGTGCTAAATATGAGGCTAGAGCCAAGAGTCCTTAGCTAACAGGTAGCCTGGCTCCAAAGGAAAAAAATCACTGTTTAACATGTTATATCTCTATATGTTTGTCTAACCAAGGTGCTAGTAGGAGTTTTGGAGTTTTAAAAGTCTGTAGTTCCCCATTCCTTTATAATGGATTTATCAGCTATGTATATTTAACATGTAAACTCAATCTCAAGAGCTGAGGTTGGTGTGGTTCAGTGGTATTTTTGGATGCTGTGTTTTATAGCTGCTATGTTTCCATCTGTGATGACAGATATGGAGTCAGTGATTGAATGAGCATGAAACCTTGACTTTCACCTCTCTCTCTCAAACACACACAGGCACACAACAAAATTGTCAATGTTAATTTGACACGAGTGTTAAAAATCCACCATATGCCAGTGTTTCTGTTAGTTCACACCCATCGGAGTTGATTCAACATGGTTGCTAGTTCTGGGCTGCTGCCTCAGACCCTCATCAGCTCTGTAAGTGGACAAACGACCCTCCAATCAGCACTCGAAATAAAAATCAACACTTATTAAGAACAGAAAAGTTGCTGTGCACAGACTGGCTTACACGTACTTGCTCTGCACACCACAAATCATTACCAGCTGATTATGAGCTGTTGAAATTATTCTGTAATATATTCCAAGACACTTGCGCATTGTTCAAAGAAGCTTAAATCACAGACAGCAATGCTCTCAGCCCTATTAAGTTATGCTGCTCAGCAAAAAGTATTCCTACCCCAAAGAACGACAGAGACAACAGAGATGTTACTATGTCCTTCCTGTCTTTATCAGGACTCTGGGCAGCATTTTCTACAGGTGCTGCTATGTAGATGGAGCCCTTACGATGTCAAGTGGTGGCAAAGCTCCTGTAAAACGCACCGCTGATCCCTGTATCTGCCTTGTCATTCCTGTCACTGGGCTGAAAGTGAAGTTTAAAGTTGAATGTGATTGTCACCTATGATACTTCTTTAACTGGGTTATGTGTGTGTGTTGTATGATTAGAAAGGGCTTCAAGTTACAGCAAATGCCTCTGTGATGAAATTAGCTGTTGAACACAACACAATATTCATGAGTCTGCTAAAGTTAGCTTGATTGTTTTCTTGTCTCGTGTAGCTTCAAAAGAAGTCTTCATGGGGCAGCTTGTGAACGAGTGTTTAGTTAGATCAAGAATGAAGGTTTATCCAGGACCAGAAAAAATAGTTTTAACAGTGTCATTCTGTGTGTTCTGACAGAGCAGGAGGCAAATGTTAGACATGGCATGATTACACAGAAAGGCAATGGAAAGACATGACTAGGGTAAAACAGATGCAAATTTACCTGTGGCTGTCTGAACAGAAGCGAAACTCTGTTTGTAAAATTTATTGATCTAGCATTATTTTCGTAATGTACAGAGACAAGAGGGAAAAGGAGTGAGACTAAAGGAATACACCAGAAAGAACTGAAGCTGACCTGAGATCAGTCAGAGCCTGATCTGAGAATGAACCAAAAAGACAAAGACATCACCAGTTATATTTCATCCAAACACTCTTGCTACAGAATTATTTTATTACAGTCTTATTGTATTAGCCTTTATACTAAATGTCTGTGTCTAATGTGTTGCTAATACATTCTCTTTGACTGTTACTAATTGTGGATTAATTACTACGTTGTACTTCCTTAACTTAATGTTGATCCTACACTCATGACACCATATTTGTTCCTCTTTAGTTTGCTACATAACTGCAAATACACACAAAGTGAGGGCAAAAGACAGATGATGTACATTTATACTGTGTGTGTGTGTGTGTGTGTGTGTGTGTGTGTGTGTGTGTGTGTGTGTGTGTGTGTGTGTGTGTGGAGTATGTCTTTACTCAAACAGCCTCACAGTCTTACCAAACAGAAGGTGATGGGAGACAAACCACAGGACTCCCAGCAATGTGTAGTTGCTGGTGTCAACATATACCTGTACACTCTTTCGTACAGTTGTACAATAAGTTGTAAGTATTTTTCAGTATCCACTACGTGCTTGTTGTGCTGAAGCTAGAATACCTGAATAAGTTCAGAGGAGCAAATAGGGTGAAATTGCTGTTGCTTCAGATTGGCTGCCAATGCTGAGAGAAGGGATTAGAAAGGTTTATACTTCGATGAAAGCAGAATTTTTCAGTTTAATATAAAGCTGAATTCCCAATGCCAATAGTGAATAATTCTGTTGAATATTATGTGTACTCAAGAGACCCTTGAAGTGACACGCTCCATCAGCTTTGGATTACGGAAAACATTACTTATAGTTCTATCACTGCAAGCCATCTGATTTTAAAGAAAACCAACTCTAATGAAAATGTAATTTGCAGCTCTCCTTAACAGTGTGAGTCACAGTGACAATATTTTAAAACATGATGCCAGATTTAAAAATGGCCTTCAAAGGAATGACAAATCACCTACAAGATCTAAGATAGCACACTTTTTCCTCTTTTCCCTCTAAATGTCTTACCCAAGTCTGGGACTCATTTCTGTCCGTTTTCAGATAAGGACATGTGCAGCACTTTTCGTGACACTCTGCAGAACGCAGGTTTTAGCCGGTCACACAAAGGGGCCATTCAACTACCAGGGCAGAAATATCCTTTCAACGCAGATGCCATCTCTCCAGCCATGGAGCTTATTACTGCCACGTCTCCCTTGAGTGTAGGACACTCAAGCTTGGAAACTTTTTGGCAGCTCACAGCCAGACATAGCTCAGGTATTCATGGTCAAGAGAAGAGGGAATAAAACACAACACTGAAGTGAAATGAAGCAGCTCTCTGGACTAAACCACTAAATTGAGGTCAGATTTATTAAGGGCCACTCAAGGGAACACATCAGTTTTCAGATTAATCACATTTACTCATGGTTACATGTGCAGACACACACCACGTTGGCAGAGTCAAGAGACCGTTCTGTAATTAGAGTGGAAATCTTTTGCTAAACCTCTTTCCATCGATCACACTGACACTAACTGAGATTATTGGCACTCGTTCAGCGATTCCTGTCACATTAGAGATGTCAAGTAGACAGTTGTGTGCATCCTGATGCCAAATCAAATACATCATATAATAGGTGGAGTGTGGCATGGTACAGTGGGGTCATATCTAGGCTTGTGCAACAAATTGACCATAATACCGAGCAGCTGTGGAAGTGATTGTATAATTACAGTTAAACAGAGACATCTCACACCCTGGATCTCCCAAAGAAACACATACTAAAGGGTGGTCTGTTAACACAACGTGACTTCCTAGATAAATTAGGATGAATTGGTTATTGAAGTCCAACACTTGGGAAACAAAAAGGAAGCACGTCTTAATGAAACATGATGGCTGACAGTGTATTTCTTATTTACTTTATTTTCATTGTAACCACTGAGAAATGAGTTCCTAAGCCCCGCAGGTGCAATTCAAACTGATGGGGATGTTGCAGAGGAGGTCCACTGATCTCAGTTTTACATGAGGCATAAAACCGGGACTATATCAATATTTGAGAATCAATTAATCTGCAGTGGTTGGATCAGAGCGGATAGGCGTCTGGCATCTGGTTGTTCGTGACCGACTGGAATAGGTTCCATGTGCTGTACTGAACAGCTGTCAGTGGTTGGTAAAAATAGAGGGTGTAAGAGAATGAAAAGACACTCACGTCCCTCTGTCCTGACACCTTTCAGCAGATATGAAACACAATTAATTGAGCAGTTCTTCCATACACTTAGAGGTGTGTGGCTACCATCTCCCAACACCTCAGGAACACTAGGCTCCTTTCCCATACTTCAAGCAGTAACACTTGTGTTACTGTAATCACTTATTTTGTAACGTTGGAGTAATGTGACCACTTTTTTTCCGTAAGCAGTAGTGTAAGGGGTTACGGTTTGAACTGTTATTAATTCCAGCAAAGGTCTGTTATTTCAACAATTTGGGGGTCAACTTGTTTTCTGTCTTACGGGTAGTTTTGCTCTCAAACGTCTTGTACTCCTACTGATAATGGAATATTTTTACAGTGTGTTATTGCTACTTTTAAAACTTTGATGATCTGAATACTTCTTCCAACCATGATGGAATAGAATAGGAACCAGAAATCAAACTAAAAAGCCCCTCATCTGAGACATTGTATTTTGCTTTTGAGATAAAGTTTGTTCACTCTATATTCACAAAGTTTGCCCACAGAGCCATTTAGGCTGCACATTATCGCCACAGCAAAGATCAAATAGCTTGGCGGCAGGGCCAGCGTTGTATCACAGCTCTCAGTTTCCAGGCAGAAGCTGGTCTGCATCTGGCTGTTTATCCAGCTCCAAGGCGACTGGATAGCTGTGATGATTTCACAAGAGGGTGCTAGTCACCACACACCCCATGAATATAACACTGCAGCTGCCCTCACAGGTACACAGTCAAACATAAAGGTGACCATCAATACAGAAATTAGCCTGAATAATTTTAGAAGTGTTCAACAGTTTATTTACACCAAGAGAAAAAGTAAGAGTCTATGCTCTAGTAGGGAGAGTGGGCAGGCAGGCAAGGCAGGATCACCCTAGTAGATTCTCAGGTAGGTGGTGAGGTGAATCCAGGTCGGGGGCTGAGGGGTCTGAAACTGAGAACAGCAGACCATGGGTGATGTGTTTTCCAGGAAACCAGGTGCAACATTGTCAGAATGAATAGGTGGATGCATGCCTGGTAATGCTGTGGCACAGGCAAGATAAACAGAAGTTAGTATTGAAACACAGACTGAGGTTCTTTTAAGGTAATGCCGTTTCCATAACAAGATCGGCCAACGTTTCTAGCATGAAAGATGACAGAAGAATACAGCAGGAAGTGGATGGAGTGATGAGTAGATTCCCAACAGGTGTGCAGGTGAAGTGGCGGGAAAGGTCCCTGTGCTCTGTCCAAACAAAAACACACTCACACAAACTGAGAGAACAGACATAACCAGACAAGCAACATACACCAGGAAGGGGTGCACAACAGAAACTCAAGAAGAAGGGAATCCTAAGAAATGTGATATTTTTAACATGAATCCATCATGGGATATGTTTGTGACAATTAAACTTGTTCCAATATACCGTATTTGGGTATTTATTTCATTGCAGGTTTCTTCCTGGAAGGTGATCAGTGTTGACAATTCCATTAGACATTACTTGTCATTAACATTATTTTTATAGTTATGCAAGTTCTGGCACAAGGTTGGCTGTGGGAGACTTAAATTCACTCTTGTTTGCAGAATAAAAGGCTGTGTGGAGCCACATGTGCCAGTTTTGACTGGAGCGTCGGATTAGCACAAAGTCTACAACATAAAAGAGCAGCGCAAAAATATTTAGCTCATTTCAAAATCCTCCTTTGTGAATGACACTTTCAGTGTTGACCCATGGTTAAACTGTCTGTGACATGATGAATAAGTTGGCTGTGTACTTGCTGTTATTAATCACTGGTTCTCTAACAGTTTTCTGCTGGAACCCAAGTTATTGGGTTAGACTGGAGCAGACTCATTTAACAAAGATAAAGATCTACCCCTTCTTCTTAATGTGAGTCAACATTAGCTTGCATTACACTTTGCCTTTGGCAGGAACCCTCTGTGTTCAACATCTGCGAGAGCATGATGCCAATTTCCTCTGAACAATTTGAGGGCTTTTTGACCTGCTGTTACAGTCGGCCCCTTGGTGGCCGTTTTTGGACGCTTGTTGGACTGTTTGGGGTTTTGGTTGAACTCTTGGTGTCTGGTTTTCGGGCTTTTGGTCTATCTATGGACTGTTGTTGAACTCTTGGTTATGATCTGCCCCTTGGTGACTGTTTTGAACTCTTTTGGACTATTGTTTGTTTTTTGTTGAACTCCTTGTGGACTGTTTGGCCTTTTGATAGACTCTTTATGGTCTTTTGTGGACACTTGTATTGTTCAGTATTGTTCAGCATTTTGTTGAGATTTGTTCTGCAGTATTCCCTGTTTTATTTTGAAGTCCTGTTCCTTCTCTTCTTGATTTACTTCCTGTCTTTGTCTGTTTCCCGCCTTGTTGATTGTCTGCCCCGCCCTAATGTGTTTCACCTGCTTCCAATTTATCCCAGCGTATTTAAGTCTTGTTGCTCCCCGCTCTCTTTTTTAGTTTGTCTGTTGTTTTGACTGAGTCTGTATATGTCATCGCTGTTCATCCCCAAATTTGTTCCTATGGTCTTGACTGTGGTCCTGCCTGAGTTGAGTTTGTGTTTCCAGCATTTTACTCCTTTGTGGATGATTTATTGTTACCTGAGTTTTGCTTCCTGGACATGGACATGGATTTTAATGGCAGTGATTAAATAAAAGGACATTATCTCTATCTGTCTCCTAGTGTGTCTACATTTGGATCCTTCCCTTGTGCTCTTGGCTAGAGCCATTATAACACATACTGGTTTTGTTGAGAATTTGTCACACTTTCCTGCTCAACACAATACCCAGATCAAAAATATATTCATATTCAACATTTAATGTTTGGATATAGCTATTGTAATTCAATGTGCAGTGGCTTACTGAAGTGTATAGGGGATTTTTTTTTACACACATGCAGGTGCACTGGTAAATTGGATTTGCTAGTTTTGTTTTTTAAGCTATTTTCTCTCTCTCTCTTGTAATCACCATGGGGTCCCAATCTTGGAGTTTTGTGCTAAGCCCCAGCGTGAGACCTTGTCCTTATGTCAGCAGCCTCCTGCTGCAGTGCTAAATGTGTATTTGTTTTTTTTGTGTGGTGTGGGTTAGAGGGACACATCAAGAATAACACAGACATTAATACTTTGCTCTTCCTCCTTCTTGCAAATTTTTGCCCTGGGGCAGAGCAGCTGAGACTCAGCTGTTGCCCAGCATTTTCCTCATCTTAGTCTTTATGTCTTTGTAATCTTTGGGGGGGCTTAGAGAAACAATTATAACCTCATGGAAAGTGTTGCGTGAATTTGCTTGGGCAGTTATAAACCAGCAGGATTTGCAAGTGAAACAGAGCCCTCACCAAAGTCTCTTTTTTTTTTTTACTTTGCTTGTTTAAGGGATGATGCTTATCAACAGTGACGGTTACATTGGACATAACCATTATGAAATGGTTATGATAATGGACTTCCCTTGTCAAGAGGACAAAACCAGGTTACAGCTGAGGTAACGTAGGACTACACACTGATTATTTGCGCTCTCAATTCAAGTTTCCATCCAAATGTATTGCTAACTTTCACCAAATTTCCAGGAAAGCTGGAAAAGAAAATGCATCCACTACTTTTATGCAAATACTGAACAATATTGACCTTCTGGGATGCTGGAAGAAGTATTCCGTTTACTCAAATAAAAGATACAGTAACACACAATATAAATACTCCATATTTAAACTAGTCCTGCCTTCAGATCTTTACAGAAAAGGGACACACACACACACACACACACACACACACACACACACACACACACACACACACACATACACACACACCTGTCTAATGCTCGTCTTTTTCACTCCACTGGTATGAATTAAATGGTTGTAACCCTTGGCAGCCCTTTATAACAGTTTGGGTGCTGGCTGATTTTTCCAACACCGTGCTCCCTACATGCTCTTTATCTGTTTGCCCTTCACATTCTTCACAAAGGGTGCTAATATAATGTTACTAGAGGCTTGCAAGTGTCCTTTTGATTTTGAGACTGTGAACAGCAAATTTGTTTGAGACCAACCACCACTGCATGGTTTGTATTTGTGAAGGTTTGAATCAGGAATGCGTGCTACCCAGCTTTGGTGAATAGGAAATTGTATTTGGGCTGAGACTTAGATCTTTTAGTGACATTAAAATTTTTTTAGCCAACTCCGCAACTTAGCCCATAAGTGACTAAGAGACAAGCACACAGAGAGGTGGCAGTAAAGAGAAATAAGACTGAAACTAGCTTAATTAGGGAATCATGTACAGTTGTGTGGAATACAGTTGCCAACTAATTTCATGCACATCTCCTATATGAAAGGGTATTACGCTCATATTACCTCAGCTACAGTATAACATTCAATGAAGTGCTAATAGGAACACTAGGAAGGACACATAGTGTGCTTTGGCATTTTTCTGCTTAGTATGTATTTGTGGCATGAGCAGATAATTTTCCATTATAGGAAAAAACATTTTGTAAGACTTAAGACTAACTCCTTGTATCTAATGAGTAAACTGCTATAAAACCCAATGAGGAATAATGGGCACAAAAATATGACACATTAATATTCTCACATGAAATGACACTGAGCAGAAAGAATAAAATACAACAAAATGATCAAACAGGGTTGAAAGTTGGACCCAAGCAGAAGTCACAGGGAAAGATGAACAGTCATTGTTGGTTATGGCTACAAGTATAAAATATAACGAACAAAAACAAGCAAAAAAGAAAGAAAGAAAAGAAAAACCTCTACACGGATTTCCATGGGATCTACTGGAAGTCAGAAATAGAAATTCCAAGCGTGACCTAACATAGCTTTACACAATCCTTAGCTTTTCACCTCTTTCTGTGAAATGAATGTTTAGTCTTTAGTCATTTTTAGATTTTTTTGTAACTTGCACAATACTAACTGAAGTGAGCCAATTTCCCACAAACAAACTTAAATTTTTGAGTGAAAAGCTGAATTCTAGGCTTGTGAAGCCAAACTTGAGAGAGCTAGGATGTGTCAGGCTTTTGTCTTTTTTTATTCTCTGCTCGTTTATGGTTTTTCTCTTTTTAAATCACAATGATGACCACATAATTCCTCAGAGCTCAAGAAGTCTGCTGTAACCATATCTTTGCCCAGTCTCCCCTTTGGGCTGGTTAAAATCCCACAAAGGTACACACTGACAAGACAATGAGTCATTCATTAAAATCACATTTTTAGACATTGTTGACAGCTTGCTCTGCAATTAAATTATTGTTATTTCATGTTGAAATCCCCAGATGACCATTATATTGCTGAAATCAAAAGCATATTTTGTATCAAAGGTAGGAAGGACGGCTGATTTACAACCTCATGAGATGTTTCTGGTGTGGCGTTGCCAAAGAGCTGGGTCATCACTCTCTCAAGTTGGCCTACCCTGCTGCAGCATCCGTGGAGAACTCTAGTCATCACTAGTAATATGGAAATTTACACCAATCCTCCTCCGCCTCTTCGGGTTGGACATCCAGCAGAGAAAGGTGCTTGTCGGACCTGAAAACGTTCAAAGCTTTTCTGGCAACCAGACATACACAGCATATGAAGGTGTTTAGTACAAAATGTCTCTCTCACCATGGCAGGGGAAGCAGTGGGGAGGAAGAAAGCAAAAAACAGTTCGCATGTTAAAAACAGCAGGGGTGGGTTGTAGTGTTGAAAGGCTGGCTGGTTTCCAGTGTCCTGCGTGGTGTCATGTGATAGACAAGCTACGGATGATATAAAAGGTTCTGCCCCACACATTCGTTGTTAATTAACTGTTATGAGGGTGTGGGTGGATGCATATGTATTCTATGTTCTCAGATAGACCACAGAAATCATGAATCTGGCATCATTAAGAAGACTTATGACAAACGTTGTATGGCCAAATAACGTGATTCTTTAAAGCGTTAAGCGTTTCATTCTTTCAGTCTATGTTTCACAATGCTCTGTCAAAAAGGGTGCCATCATAGTTACTGACAGACTTTCCAATTCCCTGTGTTTTTTGGTGACTGAAGATGATGATAGCAAACGAGCAAAGCGATGCTTTTCTGACACGTCAGAGCAGAGGAAATGAACTTTTCTCCTGCATCAAATAAAACTTTGTGCTGCCAGATAGGCCGAGCATTCAACCTGTGACCTTGCAGGTAGAAATTGTTACATCAGTGTCAGTAAAGTCTTTTTTTTCTCCCAGATCATGAAAAAAAAAATCAACAGAGCCAACTGTACATCATAAAAAGACAACTGTGGAATTTACTTTGAGAACAGCAACACTCAAGTGTCATTTTTTTCCATCTACACCCAACAACCTTGGGGTGTGGTAGGTCAAAAGCTTCAAAAAACATCTTCATAACCACATCTTGAGTGTTGCATATTAAATCTCATGTGGTCTAAACCTTTTCGTAGAAACCAAGTAATACTTTACGTCAATCTGTTGGCCTCTAACCAACAGCTGTTGCCCAGCAGAGTTGTGAAGATGTTGTCCAGATAAGGATGATCTTCAGTCAGACCTGTGACAATATCACCAAACCACACAATTTATCACAAATTTTTAGAAGCCATAGAATCTCACTTACTTGCGCTGTACAAACTTTACGATGGTCCCGTTCCTACCCTTCAAACGAAACAAACAAAAAAAGCTTTTCTTTCTTTTGCCTCTGTGAAACCGCAGCATGTCGTCATTACATTTTGGCTTTCGCAACACATTGTTTAGTGATCTTCAGAGGTGGTGGTAGGTGGTCTTAGCTAGCCTGGACAGAGCCAGGCTTGTGGTTTCCATGTGTCTCCAGTTGCTGGATTGTGCTAAACTAACTAACTAACTGCCGGTGGTACCTTCAAATTTACTTTTTTCTTTTATTTAACTTGTGCTGTTCTCGGTGCAGAGAGCATGGGGTGGCTCTCACTGGAACACGGGTATCAGGGGAATGCCCCCCAGCTGTCTGCCCATCTGTGAAAAGTGGGAAGCACTGTGCACCTCCAGGCCCCTGTTCTGTCAACTGTTAGATCACTAGGAGCAACAAACAGAGCCAGAGAGACCTGCAAGTTGGTCGATTCCCGGTGTCAAAGGGGTCATGTACCATGTGGTGGTGCTTTTGCTTCCCATTTGCTAAATTAGTTTCCATTTATTTTTACTTGGTAATAGCAGCTTTAGTGCATGACAAGTTCATAGACACATACTCAAAATGGCGCTAAGGACTCTCACTGGTGTGTCCTGGAGGCAAGGCAAGAGGGCCAGTCATTGATTGTGTTTAGTGTCGGCCCTCTGACCCATACAACAAAGTGACATGATGTAAACCACTGCTGCACCTCTGGCTTTATTTGACGTGACAGACCTCTGGTAAACATATACACAGCTTGGCTAAGTTTACACCACTTCTCCACCTTCCACCTAATTTCCTGACATGAAACTGATAAGGTCAAATTATCAGTCGTGTGAGCACAAATTACTCTGATTTAAGGGAATGAATTCATCAATCATGACGGTTTAATGAGACATTTGTTTCTGATAAGCAGCCAAGGAATGCACCTCCAAGAAGCAGCTCAAGTGTTTCTCCACGTAAAGTGTGGAGGGGTAGTGAAGATCTGGTTTGTAGCACAGTCAAAGTTTCTGACAGATCACTGAAGCATACCCGCCCAAATCACCAGGTGAATAACTGCCAGTTTGCTGCGAGACATGTTAGACATGCTGTTTTGCTATTTGAGTTTTAATAAGCAGCTAATAGCCCTGCTTTCTGTGAGGTGTTTAAGGTCCACGGTACACTCTGTCACTCACTCCCCTGACCTCATTGTGTTTCTAATGGAGGCAAGCGTCGCCAGACACTGACGCAATGATGCTTCACAGGTTGTTTCCATATTCAGGGAAACTAGAAAAGCATCTCCGCTTCCCTAGGTGAAAATTCTCATTTTACGTTTGGGTTACATGTTTTCCTTTCCCTTTTTTTCCCCCTTTCCTTGTCTTTATAATTTAAGTCTATATATATCTCCAGTTATCAGCGGTTCTTGTCAGGCAAAGCAAGAGGTGCTATCAACAATAGTGATATGTGCTATTTATTTATTCATATCACTTTGACGTTACACACAATCCCACGCACTTGCTAAGTCTTAGAGAAGGACTGCATAAGATCAACTTTGTGGCAAGAGACAAAAATTAATTGCTTTGGCTCACTGACATTTAACTTTATGAGTGTTTATAGGGATGTGGTCATATCTGTTGGGTGCTGTTTTCCATATGGTTGTCATAAAAATATGATTGTATAAGCTCAAAACATATCATTTCACAGTGTTATAAATCACAGTTTGGCACAGTAGCAGGTTTGGCACCAGTCAGCAGAAAATCACTGCTGTGCTATCACAGCTTAAATGGGTGGTCAACAACTGATAAATCTGCAAAAAGAAGATAAAAACCCTAAATGGTAAAAGCATGTAATATCCTACTATCTTTTTAGTTCGATGTTTTGGAGTTGAATTTCAATCAAGAGCTACAGTAAATGTCCTTTTTGAGGCAGATCAGCCTGTGGATATTGACTTGTGATGCATACGTCTTAAAGTGTTTGACAGCAGACTTTATGAAAGTTTAACATTTTAATGCAGTTTTGTTGATGACATTCCCAGCTTCAATTAAGAAATGTCAGAGGATATGGATCTCTTATCTATTTTTTACTTCAGTTTAGCTGCAGTGAGCTTGTCATAGTCAGTCAATACAGTCTGGAGACAAAAACAGAAAAAAAAGGAAAACCCTTGTGTTACATTTAGGGGTCATGAATGTGTTGAAAGACAATGAGAAAATAAAGGCAAAACAGCCTAATTCCTTCAGCTTACTGCAGGAATGCATGGCTTGAAGTGAAAATGAGGGAAAAAGTCAAAACCAATAATTATTCCACAGACAGCAAACTGCTTTTTAACCCAGTTCAGTCTCCTTTTGTGTTGTGACATTTCTTCAATATGTGACTCAACACAAACAGAGAAACATGATTAAACTTCCACAAAGGAAAATATATATTTCACATGAAAATATTTTCATATTGCATTGCAGTCATCAAACTTAGTGTAACTTAAACTACAGCAATGAGCCTGAGGTGATGACAGCACACTGTGCAGCAGTTCACCTGGCTAGGTGATGACAAATAGGCTTCACTTTTAATGAAAAAATATTTTTCAGCAACCTTCCTTTTGGCACAACATTGATGACAGATTTCTAATATGATAAAAGAAAATTAGAAATAACCTCCCAAAGAGGCAGGCTACATTACTACAACCTTTCACAAAAGTATAAGCTAACAAAACCTCTGTATATTTGTTGGCAGCGAAGACCGAAATTAATTTGAAGGTATAAGCTTGATGACCACAGCTGCTGTATAATCGATCAAGAGAACTGATGAACCAACTAAACAGCGAGCTAGACTGGCAACCCAACCCTGAGTGGTATCACCATCTACCATCATCAAGCCGCTGATTAATGTCAGGGCTGCAGCGATGGAAAACATAGGAGTCGCTTTGTGTTGTCATCAGGTGATTCAAATGTAATGGATAAAATTGAAAACAGACCACTTTGTGGGTGTGTGAAAAAGACAGAGAGAGGGCGGGAGAAACTGAGTGAGACAGCAGAAGAGATCAATTTAAAGGGACGCAGCTATTCTGTTATCCATAAGCCACCCACATCTTCAGACTAAAACATTTTGAAAATGTTTATTTGTGTAACAGTTTTAGCAGTTTTCAAAACCAAAATCCTGGAATAAAGTCAACAAAATTTGTAAGTTTACTGCGTAAAACAGCCATAAAAGAAAATATTAGCTGTGCAGAGTATAAAATGAGGTTTTAAACTTAAACTTGTAAAATTATTGATAAGCAAATTGGGGGAAAATTGTCAGTGTTGCTAAAAGTGGTGTTTTAGTCAAGTCATTATTAGCACTAGTTAGAGCCTTTGTCAGTGATAACAAAGGTCCATCTTGCATCATTTCATTTTCCTACACACCTGTGTAGGTCCATTAGACAACACTTAGCTTTGCTTCATATCTGGTACACAGTCATTGGGCTTTATTGGGGAATATATCAGAGTGTCATCTGAATAATAACAAAATGTAATGCCATGCCTACGTATGACTCAAATGAGGAGAAAATATAACTGGTCTCAGAATTGAGCCCTGGTGCACTCCCCATGCTGTAGGAGCTAACTTATCTGAGTATTGCGTCACCAAAAACAGATGAGAGGAGATGGTAAATAGATGCAGATGCTTCTGTTTGTGTCTGAGAACATTAAAGACAGATTAAATTTAACATGATTGGTCCCGTGGGTTTTGGTGGCCATGTGCCGTTGATTTCTTTTTTTTATTTTTTTACAGCAAATGTTTTTGTCTTCTGCACATGAAATATACTGAAGTGTTAGAGTGTTTAGAGCTTTGTGTAATACCTTTTCTCACAGTAGTTGACATATTTGTTTCTTGTTGCCCTACCATACGTAATGGTTAGTTACAACATAACAAAATATAAGGCTGCAAAAAAGCATTTTTGATGCTGTGTGCATCTACATTACTTCACCATCCATGGCATGTGTACTTTCCTGTGAGTTTAAGGTGTGCTTTGCCTTTGTGACTCACCGTAGTAGTATGCTAGCTAACACAAATTTCTCACCATGCACGTTTTTCTTGAATGTTATTTAAACAGTTGGTGATTGATTTCACAGACCTTCAGCAGTATTTAATCACAGTTTAAGGGAACCTTCACCCATTTTTCTGGAATTTAATAAATCAAACTAGTATTCTCCACAGTGTTTGCTGTAGGTAAGCTGCATTAAGTTTTTATCATTTCATCACTTTTGAGATAATGCAAGTCTGAAGATGGATGTTGCATCAAGACCAGTATCGTAACTATCCATCTTTTCTCAAGAGTTTTTATATTATACACCTCCTGACACGGCAAAGACTTTGCGAACATTCTTTGGCTCTTTGCAAACTAACCTTCAAGCCATTAAAGGATTAGCATTGTGGCAGAATCGACAAAATCCTGCTCTGTCTGGCTGCATCATACTTCATAACTGTAGGTGTAGGTGGGGTGGGTAGGGAATTGCACAGAACAGCCCTTGTCCACCAGACCTCTTATCAGATCCCCTGCCCTCCATCTTTCATACAGTATGTTAGGAGTCAGTTAAGAGGAGTGGGCTCCGAGGTGAAGCTGGAGGTCTAAGCAGCCCCTTCCCTGTACATCTCTGTCTGATAGACTGTCATGCATCATCCCAAAACACCGGGAAATAGACAAAGACACAGAGGACTATGAAACACAGGAAATGCACGTGTGGCAAATTGTGTGTGACATTCACTTTCAGCACCGCTTTAGTGCCTTTGTGTGCGAGTCACCCAATGTGATAGGCAACGTGCAATTGCATAGATCAAAGGCAGTGAGTCTGTATTTATTGCTCTCACATGTATGATCTCACTCGAGTGCAACACACACCTACACACTGACTCAGTATGTGTTGTTGATTCCACAAGCAGGTTAAGTCAAGAAAATAACCATGCACTGATGTCATGCTCTTTTCCCAAGTTAGGAGGACTGACTGGCCCCATTACCATGGGAGAAAATACAACATGACAAATGGCAGCAAGCTGGCTGCGCATTAAGATGAAGAGAGCAAACAAGGCTTGCCAGCAGTGAAATTAGCAGAGTAAGTAAGAAGATATAGCTGGGCTTACCGCGTCTCCTCTGATGTATGACACTGGACAATGTAGCCTATCTGAAGCCAACGAAAGGCATCTCCGTCAGCGTCATCATGACTGATGTCAAGCAGTGGTCCAAGTAGCTAGGCTAAATTAGTTATCGCTCATTAAAGCTGCATTTCTGCCTCATACCCGCCGCAGATCAAGTTCCATTGTTTGATAATGTCATGGAGCGCTGACAGACACCAAGGCGAGAGCGCCATGCAACAGACACAGCAAACCAGTCAAAGTGTTTTGCTCATACTGACAGAGAAGCATGTTTCTGTTTATGACCAATATCTGATTTTGTAACATTACTTGTTATGGTGAAGGAAACATGTTGATATCAGCAGTCATCAGCATGTATCAGGTCTCAGCTTGCTGTTGTCAAAAATGTTCACTTCACTTTATCTGATGTGGCAGAAGAGAATAGAGAATGTACATAGAGAATCTTAGCTAAAGGCGGAAGAATGTGATGGGTGACGGTCCTATAGTACAGTATACTAATACTGGAAACAGACCTTGAGATTATTTCAACATGCAAAGAATGGTAATCCCAATACAAAACAGTTTATTTCCACAAATATACACAGCAGTATTGAAGAACAGAGTAAATGTAAATGTGTGGATGCGAACAGTCTTTCTCGGAAGTTACATGAATCTGTTCTGTTGGCCAGTGAGTTTCAGCCTAAGACTCTGATCAGTAAGAGAAACTTCTGGGGCCTTGATTGAGAGATTTAGTGAGCCACAATGTCTTCTTTCATCTATATACACCATGTGTATACATTGAGTGTTTGTGTGTCTGTGTATGTCCTTTGACTGTATGTTATTTTTTCATGTCTCCATGTTTTTGTGTCCTGCAGACCGACATTGTTCAATGTTTAGTCAGCTCTCTAGATTAAGTGGAAGGACAGAGAGTAGCATACCCAGAGTACCACTGCAGATACCTAGAGTCTAGCCAAAGCCTCCCCTGACCTTTGCAACAAACAAGCATTGCAGCAGCAAAGGTTATACTTTGTGCATTTGTTTTCACATGAGGTTGGTCAACTTTATGATTGCAAATCAAAAACATAGCTCAAGTGACATCATATGAAGTTCATTGTGACAAAGATCTCAGTGTGTGTAGAAAATGAGTGCTCTGCACAGAATAGAGATACAAACTAAACTAAAATACACAATGTGTTGTGTGTTCATGATTGACTTTGGAAGAATGAGGGAGAGAAGTTGGAAAAGGGCCATTAACATGCAACACACAGCACAAAAAGTCTTAGGAAGAACACACATCAACTTGAACTTGAAATTGACTTTGTTACAATGATAAACTGGTAAAGCACAGAGGCAAAACAAACACGGGTCTGACCACAAATGATTTTGTAAACGGACCCAAAGCACTCATTTTTCTTTTTGATTTCTTTTTCTCTTTCCTATTGTTTGCTGTTGTTTTGTAATTTATTTTGTAGTGCTAACATCGTGCCATATCCCCAGCTGCTGGACCAACAGGAGAGTGGTTACCTTGACCATGGACGCCCCCTTTTTCATAAGCCCTTGTTCCCTTTATGTCTGAGAGAAAGAAGTGAGTGTGAGAAAAATGTCCCTGAAGAACTGAAATAAAAGATTTAACATCATAATGACAGACAGAAACCTCCTTACTTTTCCATTCACCTCCTTCTGAACTTTGCCTCATGAGTCGAGGATGGGAGGGATTGAGGTGGGGCAGGAATTGGGCATGGCTATTTTGACAGCAGATAGAGGCCATGCCTGTGGTGAGGACAGGCTGTGAGCCAGGAGGGGTGGGTGGAGGGGTGGGGGGCGAAGAATGACAGCCACCTTGTGCTAATGGCTCTGCGGTGTCACTCCAGTGGTCTCACCCTGATGACATCATTTCTCCAGGCAAGCACATGTTACAATGGGTTGTTTAGGAAATCCATCACATCATCTGCTTCTGCACAGAAATTAGCCTGAGCCTGTACTGATGGCAATGAAACGCACTATATCTCTAAGCACTGCATATTTATGTCTGCCCTGTCAGCCACAATTTGTGCCTCTCAATGATTAGCACATGTTTGGGGCACAGAGATAACTATTGTTTTCTCTAAAAGGCACTTAACCAGCAGTGTTTGAAAAACCCAAAAGGCCATGTAAAACACACATACTTCTGTTCCGGCAGTATTTTTCAGATTCCTCAAAGACTCTTGTGAGCACATGGATCAAAAAAAAAAAATTACCACTTTGGCACCTTTAGCATAATATTAGCTAATTAGCACTAAACACAAACTATAGCTAAGGCTGTTTGGAGTTAGTTTTAAAGGTATTTCGTCGAAGTACTGGACAAAATCCGATTTTGAACTGTTAGTGGCTCTGAAACAATGGCCGGAGAATCCAAGTCATTATGTTTCATCATCTGAGCCTTGCTGCTAGCATGGCTAAAAACACTGAACCAAAGAATCCTATTTCAGTGAGATATTCAGTTTTCTTCATTGGGCACAGGTTTTGAGGAATTAAGGATTTAACTTTTAACTCTATTCTCTGGAGAGTGTAGCTAAGCAAAAACTGTGTTCTTGCTGGGCCTCTGCTTCTATACCCTGCTGAGAACCTACTTTTCCTCTTAATCCTTTTACATTCTTCTCTATAAGGAAAACCGTTGGAAGCTGAGCCTCAGTATTATTTTCCAAAAGCATTTCTTCAAGCAGACTTAATAACTTGAGTTTATTACTCTATAGGCTTACTGCAAAGTTGTTGAAGTGGCCTCAGAGAATAAGCCACCAATGTAACTCTTATCTCCCTATACATGCACTTCAGCACAGCCACTCAGAGTTCCTTCACAAAAGCCAAATCCACTCAAAGCACATACAAATGTATAATTCCTTTACTGTCACCTCTGAACCTCTGTGTGTGAAAAGTGAAGTCATCGTTCAGCCAAATGCTAACGAGGCTATTGTGCATGAGATTAACGTCCCCTCGAGGTCCCAACACACCGGATTGTGGATCTTTCCGATGGAGCTGAATATGACAGGTGAACCCTAAACTCAAAACAGGAGAATAATACACTAGAGTGACCTGTATTAGCACTTCCAAATAGATCTCTCCACTGATGACTCAATGGTATGGGTGCTGGCACTGGTTCAGCATTACCATGACACTGTGTTTGACTGTGTGTGTGCACTTTAATCACCATCACCATGACAAACGGTGAAGCTTAAGGGCAAAGGAAACGGTGCCATCAGTGTTTTGGCTGGGTTATGCAACCATTTAATCAAATTCAAATTTTCCCAGTTGAAAGAAACCGGTAAACACTGAGAGTGCCCAAGCTATTCAAGCACGTCTGAATGAGTTGCTGAGGTTTGTCTTTGGCGTCAAAAGGAACGCTTTTGCCTTTCACACCCATTGACAACTGCATTTATAACCCACAGTGTGTTTTGTTTTCTGTCCAGGGATAAAACGATCTAAGAGCCAAATTTATTAATGGTAAGTGTGAATAATGATTTTTTTTTTTAATTATTATTATTAAAAACTTAATTCAAGGATATATGTTTGGTTTTAGAATTCAGAGAGACAATTTATGTCTGTGTATTATGTTAAAATGGGTTTAATCAATTAATTAGGAATCAGCAACTATTCTGATAATCCATTTATTCAACACGGTCTCATCTTTGAATATTCAGTGAACATATAGATTAAACTGTTTCTTTCCCTGAAAAAAACATGGAAATATATTTTTCAGCTCTGAGTTGTGTCTGAATTCATCTTGCGATGAAGGCAAACCCCAGGGCAAAGCATCCACTAACTCTCATGGTTACTGTAAAGCTCTCTTCTGTAAGCACATGGTAGTAACTGAAGGCGACATATATGAGCATATCCACATTTTTATCAGCTGAGTTTCTGTCATAGCTGCTCAGTAAGAGGAATGTTCAGACAGATTCAGTCAGTAAAATAAAGCTGGAACAGTCAGAGGGACACAAACAGGACTGTGAAAACAGAGAGAACCATGTCCCTGAAAAGCTGTAAAAACTCTGATCTTCTTTGTTCCCACATCATACATTAAATTTTACATTACATGCGGAAGGCAGTGTCATTCAGATTGATGTTGAGTTATACAAAATGTCCTCCCAAACTTTTCACAAGCAAAACACAAGCCAGATTCCCATGAAGGCCAGCTGCCTCGAGGCCTCTCTCAACTGACATGACCCACACTGTGCTTGACTGTCACCAGCAAAATGATTATTGCGTTCTACTAAACAGGGTGTGCAGTGGATATGTGGGACAGGCAGCACAGAGCAGCATGGTCCCCCAGAGCTTAGATTATACTTTTGTAGCTTTGAAAATCAGTTTTGTTTTCTCAGTAAGTTTATATTCCAGTAAGAATTCAGATCTGAGATTAGAGCTTCTGTCTTCATAAGTTCTGCTTGTTAAAGTGAGACGGCAAACTATGAGAATGTTGATTTTAATTTTGCAAAATGAGATTTTAAACGCATTTAACTAAGAAGCACATGTACACAGTTTGGTAATAAACACTGATTTCCCATATTATGCTCTGCACCATACACAGCACACACAGTAACACTGTAGATAACAGTGATAGTGCTGTGGCAGATTTAACATGTGAAATTCATGTTACATTTCACACAGAGACAAAAACACTTTGATTTTGCTGACTGCAGTAACTAGTGAAACTAGCAGATTTTATCAGCTGAAGCTATCTAGCAATAATTGGCTCTGTGAATCGGTAGAACACTTTTCCAGCTAACTCATTTTAAATCAAGAATTATTAACAGAAGACTAGACATAACACCTCCCCTCCTAATTTCTTTCCTACATGAGTGGGTGTTTTTGTGTAGCTGTTCATAGGAGTGATGTGTAGTTTTAATTTTGCACACTCAAAGTTGCCCAGCGGTAGCATTTATCTCCCACTTAGTTTCCCTTGGACACAGTCACTGGCGCCCAGATTTTAGGACACCAGCAAAGTACGTCAACCAAAGACAAGCTCTCCAAGAGATATTTGCACATGCTTTGTGTCTTGGCCAGTCTGGGTTATTCGAGGGATTTGTTATCTTGGGTCTCCTTCGTGCATTCTCCCACACAGAGGGCCCAGCTTTTTGTAGCCCCCCGCTATCACTGAATATACACACCCTCTATCAAACACATGCACATGCAGGACATTTACACACTAAATGTAAGCATGAGCAGGCAGATGGAGACAGTAAACACATGTGGACATATGCGTGGACATCACACACAAATAAAAGCATGAGCATGCGCACTCAAGCATGTGCACTGTCACACGGATTTGGATGTTTTGGACCAAAGAGGAATGTTGAAGTCCGGCCAGAATTTGAGACAGCTGTGTCTCCCTGAATCAGAGATTTTAATGGACTGTCCATAACAAGGACTTGACCTTTGACCCAGGGCCGTTCAGCGCTATTTCCTCACTCTGCTCCTTCTTCTGGCCTGATGATGAAGAGAAATTCCATCTTCCAATGCTCATTCTTGGATTTCACTTTTGTTTTCCTGAAAACTTAACAACAGAGGGTGTGAGTGATAGAAACATACTGTACATAAAATGAATGAAGATAGGAACAGTGCATGTAATGTTGATGTATTTAGTGGATGAAAGACAGGAAACAAATTTTGCAGGCAGAGGTTTTTGCAGTCTTTACAGAATCTAACACTCAGACTTCCAAAAATCGGAAACGCTCTTTCCTTCCGGTTTTTGTCCAGTACTTTCAAACCAAACACAATGGCAGTCTCCACCACTGCAGTTATATGGAGGAATAATGAATGTAAAAACATTTAGTGCCTATAACATAATAAATGCCAGCCATAATTAATATCAAATATTTGGGGTTGATATGAGGAAAATATTAAGGATTAAAACTTTAAGGTCCTTGGAAAATATAACATTTTTGTCAAGGTAAAGACAAAAACAATCTGAGAATTAGAATCACCTGGAAATATAGCTCCCTCACGCCTACATGTAATAAAGCACCTGTCATGATGTATAAGAGTAGTATTTCAGGAGCCGAAAAATTAAATGCACACGTTTAGTTTTTTTTGTCAACACACAGGCAAGAAGGCAGGTCAACCACATGAGTCTGCAGTCAGAAAGCCTGTAAACCGATCCTCGTAGCACATCCTGTGTGCTGGGGTCCCTTTTTTGCCAGGATCACACACACACATGCGCACACCCACACACACACACACACATACACACACACACACTCGTTCGTGCACATACTCACATTCCTCTGCAGGCTCTGCAAGGGGCAGGCGCAGAGTGTGCTGGAAGCTTGGAACTGTTCTTCAGAGTGAGCGTCTCTCTCACTCTCCCCAGTCGTGAAGTCAGAGAACAGAGGAGCAAGGGAAGGCAGAGAGACCAAGGGAGGTCTGACGACACCATCCCAGCTTACCCAGCACCTATTTTAAATGCACAGACTGATAAATGCAAGCACACAACCTGGTCACATCTGGCTTTGATTTACTGGAGAAACATCAAGATTTATAACCAAGCTGTCACTCTGCAAGAGATGAGTACAACCTTTCCTGCCAGGATTGAAACTTAAAGGAGCTTTGGAAACATAGCATGTAAGTGTCCATGGTAAGAGTCTACAGTGGCTTTCAGTGCTGCAGGTCCAATGTAAGGATGGATGACACATGTTCCAGGCCAACGGTGTTCTTCACCGTTTTCTGATCCAGCTCCGAAGAGAAGATCCAGCCAGATCAAGAAGGAGCAGCTAAAGATATAAGAACTTAATTCACCTGCAACCTTTCTCCTGGGGTGAAAGTGAAATGATGCTGTGGTACAACTTTGGTCACCACTTGCTCTCGCTGGCGGCACTCCTGGTGATTGCAAGCTGCGGAGGAGGGGAGCAACGGAGAGGGACGGATAGCGGCACCAGCAGCACAGGTGGCAGCAGCAGCAGCAGTAGCAGCAACAGTGGAGGAAGTAGTAGTAGTAGTAATTACAGCAATAGACGTTTTCATAAGATCCAGCATGGCCAGTGCACCTACACGTTCATCCTACCTGAGGGAGATGGAGCCGGAGGAGGCTCTTGCAGGGAGGCAAAAGCCGGTAGCCCGCAGTACAACGCCAACTCTCTCCAGAGGGACTCTCCGCCACCTGAGCCAGACTTTCCCAGCCAGAAGATCCAGCAGCTTGAGCACATTATGGAGAATTATACCCAGTGGCTACAGAAGGTAAGGAAGAGTTCAGGTGGTGTCTAGTGTGGAGCAGCCTTCCTTTTGATAAATGTTTCTGAGTCTGTTTCATCACTTTAACAAGAAGAACCGGTTGTTGGTTCGCTGTTTTCTCAGCGGTAGACTGAAATAGGAATGCTGTTGTTTTTCCTATTTTAATTAGATCCATGTTGAAAATGTTGGTCATTGAATTGCATCCGTAACATCCTTGCATGAAATTGTATCCATTTCTTTTGAAGTGGTCGTGCTGTAGGACATAGTTTATTAAGATATTTATGTTTCCTAGGGTGTGTGGTCTCTGCCGAGTGTCTGTTTGTGGCTTCTCTAGATAACTTGTTTTGGTTTCTGGATGAGGCTCTCAGACCAAAGCAGAGCAGCGTTTGCTGTTTTCTCATTGTCAGCGTGTTGTTTGTTAAAATGTCTGTCAGTAGGAGAGTTTATGTGCTTTAGGAGTTGAGCAATTTTTTTTTGTGTGTCATGCTGTGTGACCAGTTTCAAAAGAATTGTCATTTGTGAGGACATTTCTCACAGATGACAGTGACAAGATTAAAAATGTGAGTAGCCTGAAGTGAAAAGACTCTCTGTCCTTTGTTTTAAAATCGCAGTGTTCAGTTTGACTAAACAGATAGACAGCAGCAGTTGATAAAATATGCAGCTGATAATCTAGAACCCATAATTACCATCACAATTTATATTAACTCTGCTATGTTGTTATGTAACTGTGTACATTAACTGAATTGAACTTTTTGTTCTGGATGTCACACAGCTGTCTGATTGTCTAGTCTCCATAGAGACCTTGCACATCGAGTCTCTGTCTCTTCAGCAATTTCCATGGTTTCCTGTGCCCGTCCAGCAAACAAAACTATTTTCTCTCCATTTTTTCCTGAGTAAATTACCCTTCGAGTGAATTCCACAGATGTCCAGTTGAGTTGCACAAAGCGTCGGTCATAGAGCAGAGGTAGTTACATGTCAGTCACCCCCTGTTCTCCAGTGGGCTGTCTCTTTAATGGCAGGAAGTCAAAGAGAGTCCCCAGAGACACTCAGAGGAGGAAAAAGACAGAGAAAGAGAATGCTCCCTTTATTTATTCAAGTCAAGGATGTGTGGGTATAACTCAAAAATCCAGACTCACATGGAATATAAAAATCTATAACCTGTTTGCTAGGAGACAACACTTATTATACCTGAGCACATATGACAACAAAATTAGGTTCTATTTATAGTCACCAAGGTGTTTTCTATGTTCAAATATGGTTCTACTGTAATGTTAATGAGTTGCGAATTGTGAGGCCATCGCTGATATGGCTTGGCAGCCACCCTGCTTTTTTAAGCTTTGAGACTTTGTGTCTCCAAAGAGAGCAGGACTGTCTCTATGAAATGGATACATGAATCAAATAAACAAACTTCCAAATTTCTCTCTCTGGCTCCTCGATTTTCCAGTTTTCCACAAATAAGATTAGCAGGTCCAATCTGTGATTAATTGCTTAAAGCTAATGGTTTATTTTTTTGTCTACAAAACGTGGCGTAACACGAAGCAACTGCATGCACCGACAACACCTCTGGGATTTGATGGATTACAGTGGAACCGGGGGAATTAATCAGCCTGAACTCGATCAATACCCCGAGCCTATTTATTAGCAATTGGCGTGTCCTAGACATATCTGGACTCCACCGCTGTGCGCCTGCTTTTCATTTACTCTCAGAAACTAAACCTTTCACTCCTCAGGTTAGAGGAAATAATCATTCCTTATCAATTAACCCGGCGCTGGTCAAAGCATGTTGCAGTGAGATGCTGACTGAGTCTGTAATTACGGAGGAACAGAGTTGAAGGCTACTCCACCCTCCGGCACATTCAGATTTTCTACCTAAACCACATACATGTATGTGTATATCCAAATCCGAATGAAATATTGTACACGGACGGGTTTTGAGATTACAGAACAGAATCTGTATAACATCATCTTATCATTAAACCGTATATCACTGTCTTTATCTCAGTTTAGCCGAGGAATTTACTGTACATGGTGTATGTCAAGGTTTAAGACATGATGTACAGAAAATTTTACAAAGGTGTGTGTGTGTATTCGCTTTTATTTGGCAGAGATAAGAAAAATTATCAAGGTAAAAAATGTACACACTTTTTTTCACCTTACAGGCCTGAGCAGTAATATGCGTTCACCTGGGGGAAAAAAAACAAAAAAAAACCTTTCACTTTTTTCACTGTTTGAGTCCCAGGTCTGAAAAACCTGTGTTTCTGTATGGCTCCCAAAAGCAGACCATGTGTCAAGAAAGGCCAGGGGTGAAATAACACCGGCTTTATCTTTGCTCAGTGGACCTCATCCGTCTGCGATAGTACAAGTGATACTATGAAAACACACCGGCAGCATTGGTAGACTGAAGGTTTGACTAATGAGACCTCCAGAATAACTTTCTCCTTAGATGTGAAAATGGGAGCATGTTAAAACGTCTGCCACCACCGCTCACACTATCATGCTTATTTCCTAACACTCCGGGACCACAGATATTTTTCATTTAAAACAGAAAATTCCAGTATTGACAATATAATATCATATAATAGATTAGAGGATTGTATTTCAAAATGTGTGAACATAATTAAATTAAACTCCCTAGATGTGTGTAATTGAAAAAATGTATTTGACTACGGAAAAAAGTAGACAGCACACAGTAGAAGAAAGACAGATCAGCAGAAGAAAAAAATTGGCTTAGGCATTTCAGGGGACTCTTAAACACACAGTGGTAATTCAGGCTAATTACGCTGCATGGGGGGGGGGTGGGGGTGGGGGGGGTGGGGGGGAATCAGGATGC
>JBBMJY010000005.1:5502276-5525179 GCA_037833715.1 Toxotes lorentzi
CCCCCCCCCCCCCCCCCCCCCCCCCCCCCCCCCCCCCCCCCCCCCCCCCCCCCCCCCTCCCCCACCATGATGCAGTTAACATTTTTCATTGGACAGAAGATTAAGTGTCCTGGCCAGTCTATCTATCTTAATCACCCCAGCGTTTTTACTGCTTGTCTAAGAGAAAGTGTGCTCCTGATGTTGCTCCAAAGAGCTCTGATGAAAGAGAAGGATGGAGGAGACCATTCCAGATAGCACCCCCGTGCCTGGGTGCTCAGTCCAGTGTGGGGGGTGGACAGTTAGAGTGATGCAGCAAACAGCTGTTGGGGAAGCATTTTAAGTCTGAGATCTTTCCTTCCGCTACCCAGGGTAGAGTATATGGACCCTGATAACATTCCTGACCAGTCAAAGGTTGCCTGTGTTTGTCCAAGGATTACTTCCCTGGTCTGGCTGAAAGGCGAGGAACCTCAGACAAGCTTGGCTCTGATCTTAGAGAGAAATTGCAGCAGGAAACAACCCACTTCACACATAAAAGATTGACTACAATTATATTTATGTGTGTTTGCCAGACAAAAGTTAACAACTATGAGAGAAATCAATCAAAATCACAGGTCTTAAATTGTACTGAGAGAGAACTTCTGCGACTAAAACCAGTCTGCATCAAAACTGTCATTGCTGCTACAACCCATGCCCAGAGCCAGAAGATTGTTAGCTTAGCAGGTGCAACGATTTCCAGGAAGTTAATTTGTCCAATCAAGAAAAAGCATTAAATGATACATGACACCTGGTTCAACCACAACTTATCTTTTTTTTTGTATGGATTAATGAGATATAAAGTGTTAATTTGTGAGCTTTAGATGTGCTGGTGGTGGGTGGTCATTACCTCTGAAGCTGTTTGTTTCCCTTCTCATATGTCTTTGTGCCTCATATTTAAGGGACAGACATGACAGTGGTGTCAATCTTCTCTCTCCAACCATTCCTTTAAAAGCAGTTAATAAAATCTTCAAGTGGATTCTGAAACTGACAAGTACAAAATCCTTTTTAAAAAGCCAGACTTCATAAATATTATATGTTTTTCTGAACACAAGCAGCTGTATTAGAGGTTTTCAGTCAGATCCAAAAAAGCATTGAGTTCTGGAACAAAGCTCTTCTCACAGGGAGCAAGTGGACTGGTGAACAGTTTGGTGTAAGTACCGGTTATTCTAGCTGCTGGGCTTTTGGTGGGCTGAAGGGTGATGAGGATCCGTCTCCTGTTGGAAATATGAGAGTGAATGGGTTGTTTAAGAAAAAGAAAAGGTTGTATTGAGTAAAAAGCAGATGAAGCATGCATCTCATAGCACGTCCTGAGAATACCCTTTCTAGTCTTCTAATATTTCAAGGACAATGAAAATTTGGCACAGAGAGAAAGTCAGCAAGCCAAATTTTGTTTCTGTTCTTGGGAGTGAAAGTAATAGATCTTCTGGTTTCCCTCCTGGTGGAGACAGTAGAAAGTGGGTGAGAGCAGTGTTCCTTGAGAAAATGGCCTGTGCCAAACTAAGCTGCTGAACAAAGGGAGGGGGAAAAACTATCTTCAGTCTTATCCCTGTGTAATTCCCATCATTCTGCCTCTCGTGCTGCATAAACAGTGGTTTAAAAGGATATAGCAACATGTAGGCAGAGGTTTGTTTCCCTTCCATACTGAGAGTTCGTATGAAAGAGGGTGAATATGTTTCTCTACTTAATACTATGAGAGGGCCACACAGCATGCCTGGGGATCCAAGGAGAAACCTATCTATTTTAGAGGTGACTTCCTCTATGGGAGTTTATTTTCACTGATAATTTGGGCCAAAACTAACAATCAGATGATGCAGGGGGCTAGAAGATGCTCTGAGGAATAAAAAGCTCTCCCTTCCTGACCCCAAAACTTGTAAAAAGGAAACTATGGAAATTGCTGAAGGACATTACAATAACAGCTTCCAGAAAAGCTGTTGGTTGCACTTGTGCTATGACTGAAAGGAAATGGAGCTTTCCTCATAGCATGTCATGGGAATAGGGAAAAACATTAAGGCCATGCCACAGTATTTCCACATGGACAGGAGAAGGGAGCCCAACATTGTTAATGTCGATGATTTTCAGGAAAAGGGGCATTTAGTAGTTTTGTCACGCTCAATATGGCAAGTCACTTTCTTCTGTGCCATGCATCTTGAGTCTGTCTAGTTTACCTTATTGCAGCTATAAAGCAGGCATGTGGTTCCTTTTCCATCACTCATTTTAGTGAATCACTCTCTGGTGGGTACTTCATAGGGGATTTATTTTGTTTTAATTACAAGGTTCTACATTTGGCTTAACAAATGCAGGATTTATGGCATGCCCTCTGAAAACATTGTTGCTACCTTGTAGCTTGGCACCCATTGATGCATCTGTGGGATAAATTGATCGTTTCCTCTGATATGTTTGTGTTTCCATACACCCCTGAGTATATTCACTTCAGTAATGGTGCTAATTTTTCTTCATTTGGTTGCCGGAGGTATTATGAATGTGAGTGTTCTGCAGCATGTTACTCAGGTATGGACGTGATCTGTTTAAACCTGCATTCAATTTTTAGGCCATTTTTAGGCCACTTGACAGCGAAAGGGGTTATAAATACAAAACCAACATATTATGACAGACACAGATCAACACTAAAATTGATGTGGAGTCTTGTCTCTGGCTACCAGATGGATGAGAGTCCAATATTTGCTCTCCTTTTTACTCTGGTCTTAAAATGGCAGTGATGAGAGTAGTGAGGTTGAAAATGCCACTCTCCATTAAAATCAAAACAATGAGCTAAAAGACTCATGAGTTGACTGATAGATAACTGTGGGTTCGTCACTAGAAACAACCCCTTTCACACACAAGTGGTTTCTTTGATCATTTGTTATTATAAAAATATTGATTGTAGCAACTTCATGGAATCATTAATGTAAGTGCTTGACAATGTATTTTAAAGGTATGGAAGTGATATTTAGATGTTTTATTCCACTGTGGCATTTAAATATTTTCTTATAAAATGGCTGTAACGAGCAAAAACTTTTTTTGTTTTTTTTCTCAAAAGAATGAGTATAAATAATATTATTTTGGGCAGGCAAGTGGAAGCCATTAGTACTGAGTGTGTAAGTTATGGTCAGAAGAGTTGCCAAAAGCACAGGGTTCATGGCTGTATCTCTGCCACTGCTAAGGTTGAGTGATTACGAGCCAAATATGAGATAGTAATAGCTTAGATAGAGCAAAACATTAGACATTATGGTCAATCTGAGTGCACAGTTTGTGGGCAAGTAATGCTGTGTTCTCACAGCCTGCAGCAAATCACGACTGTGTTTGAACTTCAGTCACAGAACTGGCTGTTATCTTTGTAGTATTTTTGTTTTATAATGACTCTTGATAAACAGAGCATGTGATAATATTACTCACTCGTATCTGTTGCTATTCATTTTCCTTCAGACTTCAGGTTCATTTAGATTGTGCTCTGTAAATCAGGGTTTGATGAAGGTCAAGGGAAGTGAATAAGTATGAAAAAACAAAACCACGTTTTAGAATTTGAGCTGCTTGCAGTGAATACCGCAGGACGTCTTACACAGTGTGAATTTACAACAATGTGTCAGTAACTTTTTCTTTTTTTTTTGCTTCCTGGAAAAGATATGACTGAGAAACATGCATGTTTTGTATTGCTGATTCTGGCAAGGAGCAGGAGAATGAAAAATCAGAATACACTAAGTTTAAATTCTCTCGCTAAATGCCTCATTTTATTTTCTTCCAATGTAGTTCTCTCAGGAATTCCCTTGTATCAGACAGTTATTCATCCCAAAGTTAATTCTGTTAAGTCTGTGAGGTGGGGAGAAAAATTCCTGAAGCCTCCCCACATGCTGCCTCTGAGGCCTGACTCTCTCCACAGCATCTCTTTGACTTTCCCCTACAGATGTTGCACTCTGAGTGGATTTCTTTGTCTGTCAACGCCGGGGAGCATTCCAGAGGTTCCAGAGGACAGAACCGTTTCACCTTTATTTGGAGTTCAGCCCTGTGTATCGAGTGTTGCTATGATTTCAGAAAAAAGAAACAAAAGAATCACAACCAGATCCTTCACTCTAGGAAGATTAGGCCGTAGAATCTGTCAGAACTGTGGATGACAGGAAGCCAGTAAACGTGAAAAGAGAAAAAGAAGGAGATCAGGACAGAGTGCAAGATACTGGGTGAAAGATAAACAGTTTCACTCCCTCGCAGTGTGGGCTAGATAGATCTTCAAATGACTAATGGTTGACTCCATTGTTTTTGTTTTGTTCTTGTGGCGCTGGAATAGGAACCACTTGTTCTTAAAGCCTTCATCACTTTCTGGAATGACCTCACTTATTTGTTTAATCTTTCTGTCCCTTGGAGTGGGTGAGAGGGGAGAGTTGCTGGGTGAATATCCTGGGATGCATTAACTTACAATTTCAGACCCACACATCTTGATAGTAGTCTGGAGAGATGCAGAACGGCAGGCTGATTATAGTCTGTGTCTGTTTTCTGCAGGTGATTTGGACACTTGGGCATGTTAGGTCTCGGTTTATTGGTTAAGTGATGTGATTGGTGCCTTCCTCAGCCTGCTCACATAGAGGCAAAAAGATACAGACGCTCATGCACACAGATTTACACCCGCAAATCTGTGAATATGTTTTGAAAACAGAAACGCACTCTTAACCCTGTCCAGAGCACTGTTCGCCTCGTCTGGGACCTGAGCCAGGCTTCTCACATTCCACACAACACCAGGGCTGGAGTTGGCACAGAGACTGTAGATGTGAAGGGGCGACACAGTGAAGAGTAAAGGGTTAGCCCCTGACATTTCTGTTCTGTTTTAAAAATAACACCCTCAAAATACAGTACAGTACCAGTCAGAAGTGTCACTCATAAAATCCTTCACATTGTTTACCTTTCACCACATTTCTTTTCCTTTGTCTTTTTTAGCTTGTTGCACTTCTGATGACACCCTAGTCAGTGATGTCAGGGCAGGTGATTAACTGATGGAAAACACCTGCTGAACACTGTGTATGTGCAGCACACTTTAATGGATATTTAATCCAGGGAAGCACTGATGCCACTTTTTCTCTCCTAATACTTATTTTGGTACCTAAACTCAGGATACTGGGTGATGATGGTAATGTATTATATGTGTACTTTTTTTCAATTTAAAATGAGTATCCTGCTTTAAAATGGGTATTTAAATGCATGAAAACTGACGGGTATAATTCTTTAATGTGAAAGGTAACAAGGCTGTAACTACATGTCACTTCTTTACTAGGCATGCTATAAGAGTGAAGTGTATACACATTCTTTTTAGTGTGAAATTTAAGTCCCCTATTTGCATTTGTGGCAAACCGTGCGTAGTGCAAATATGGCCAGTACCCGATCTGTTTAAACCTGCATTAAAATTGATCTTTAATTGAACTGCCCCAAAAATCTGTCTGTGATGTACTTTTTGGTCTGGTTTTCCAACTACAATACAAATGGTTACAAATGGTTCTTGATGTTTGTTTAAACTGACATGTTTGCAGCAGTCGTGAGATGGAGGGTAATCCCCCAGAGGCCTGTGTGTGTGTATATTTCTGCATGTGTGAGCACACAGATGAATCTTTGTCACAGTAATTTCCAATTCTGCATATGTGTCGGTGCATGACATTGTTTGACGCTCACATGAGGCTGTGTTTGTCTGTGTTTGGACGAGACGACCTTCAGCTTAACTGATGGCCTGTAAAGGATCAAATGTAATCTTCCTTTTCTGGGCCCATACAGTCACAAGTTGAAGCTCAGACAGAGAAGTCGCCGTCACATTTTGTCAGTATCTTTCAAACAGCACTTCTGTGATGAGCGTAGATGTATACATCCTAGTGATGCATGATGTCCATGTTGTCTTCTCTGCACAGCATAAGCACATGAACAGTTCAATCAAATCCTTCTTGAGCAAAGGAGCAAGTGTGAGATAGCACTTGATCACTATTTACACTGATGCACTTGAATCAGTTTTTAGGTATTTTGACAAAACAATCTCACCTCTGCGCCTTTCTATCATATCACATGACCTTCATCAGCAGATGGAGTTTGCTAAGTTGTTATGAAAGTGTTGAGTCTTGTTGGCTCAAAAGTTTTGAAGTTCATTCCTGATCTCACCTCAAGGTCCATTTAGTACCTGGACCTTTCAGCTTGGCCAAGGCTTACAAGATGGACTGCAGGCTGAGATTATGAGGCTGTTTGTGCTTCGTGTAGATTTGGCAAGACTACCAATCCAAGCTCTTAAGTGTGGCTGATGCTGTGTAAAGGTCTGCAGAAATTATATCACATTCTAGGATGTTTTGCTTCATCTTTAAATAATGATACCACTTCAGTTGCACTGATTTTTTTGTTCATTTTGATCATTTGATCCATCCTCAGTTTTTGATTGTCTTTATAGAGATTTCTTGTGCATTTTCCTTGGCTTTATTTGGCATTATTTCCCATTAGAAATTAGCAATAGGAAAAGTCTTCTTGATGAATTGTACTGTCAGAATGCCATGTTTGTCCCAAATAACTAACGATTCATAACTTACGAGTTTTCTAGAAAGAGCTGCATCGCAGTGAGCAACAGACAATAAAGACACAGAAACACAAGCGTTATCAGTGTTTCTATCCATCATCGGCCGTAGGTCAGACAGCAGCAAATGGTTCTAATGTTGCAGCGTGGCAGTGATACAATAGTGGCCATGGATGAGCTGCACATTATCATTAACAGCAGCATCTATTTTCCTCCTCTCCAACAGCTGTGATGAACCACAGGTCAGACTAAAGCAGTTCCATGTGGAGATGTTAGTCGAGCTACTGCACCTCATCTTTCTGCTCATCTCTTTTGTTAAGATTTAATATCAGTTCAGCATCATTTAAGGGAAATTCTGGCACATATAAACACACCCTCCATACTGCCTCAAGTACCACCATCAGTACTTAAAAGTGCCTCATGCAGCCACTGATGTGATACATGGCCATGTGTGTGTTAGCCACTAGCAAAAACAACAGTTGGGGAAAAGAAAATGAGTCATGAGTAACGCAATCTGGACGTGATGTGATAGCGTCAGTCCATCTTTGGTGACTGAAGCAAAGGAAAGCAGAGATTGTACGAAAGAAGGGGGATAGCAAAACAGTGGGAGAGGCTGTGGTTGGCATATACTGTGGTGATTGTAACCCTGGACAACTGCAGGGATGGTTTATAAACTATGGACTCCTCATTTAATGAGACATGTGGGATGTTAAGATGAAAGACAAACACGAATATGACATTGAAGGAAACAGCCCCTGCCATTAAATGCCCTTCCACTTTGATTAGAAGAGACACTCGGCTTGATAGGTAGCAGTGCTGGCACTCAAACTGGAACAGTGCAGCCGTTTTTCCCTGTTTTGCAGAGCTGGGAGGTTTAACATGCATGCGTAGTAATGTTTCTGTCATGGTTGAGCTTAATACAAAACATGTTGCTTTGCATCTATTTCTACAACTCTTTGGCAGAAGGATCCCCTTCTGTGATGTTTAGAGGGTACGCAGGAATGCTATCTCAAATATTTTGGATGTAAATAACTCCCCCGTGGGATGGTGGGTTTGGGGTATCTCTTGTGTGCTTTGGTAAAAGGGGCAGACTGACATGGCCTGTCAGTCGCATACATTCCTGCCTGGATGTGTCCCTGAGGAAAGATTCCCATGTTGGACAACTGCGTCACAGTCTCTACAGGCTGCCCCTCTGTTGGTACTCACTGTTTAAAACCTCTGGATCAGTGACCAGGTCTGAGTTTGTTTGGTTGTTCGGTTTTCGTTGCGCATTCCCATGTCTTGGGTGAATGCAAGTACTTCCTCTCCCATACGGCCAGATACGCATAATTAATTGGAGTAATTTTTGGGGCCACTTTGACATTAGAGAGCAGGACTGAAACTGGAGGTTTTGTGAAAATATACATTCATGCATAAGCTCTACTTCACTGTATTTGTTTTCATTTAACATGGAAAGAAGACACGTGATGTCTCTGATAGTGATCATCACATCTGCTTGAGGTATGAGTCATATATGAAAGAAATATATAATATATATACACATAAAGAACAGTGTTGGAGCCACTTTTCCAGGGGGGATTAAATTGGTCTGTTAATACTTTTCTGGGCCCTTATTGCTCCATCCAAGGGGTTCAGTGAACATCCTGTGAATGCTACAAATATATATATTAAAATATGATATTAAAATTTATTGTAGCTCCTATTTAGTGGTAATACTTTCTAATAAAAAACATAATTTACCGGACAGCAGCCAATAGTTTGATTTTGTTATTTGCCTAGCTCACAAAAGATGTGTTGATACAGCCTATACAATCTTAAAATGAGAAGCTAACACATTTGATTTTGCCCTTGATCTTACTGGGGAGAACTGGACGCCAGGATAATGTGGTTTGTTATAGTCGCAATGGTCCACTCAGGCACAGAATCTGCACAATACATTTTAATTCTTCTTTACATGCTGTTTTTTGCTGGGATATAGTCAGAAAGGAGAACCAGATCTTTCTTTTCTAGACCAAACTCACCAATATCAACAGAAGTAGAGCAAATATTTCTGTTGGATGTGCTCACATCTGCTCCACAGTGCTAAAGAACTGAAGTTCAAGGTAAAACATTTTATCCACGGTTTTTTCTTTTCTTTTTTTTAATGACGAGAGAAAGTTAGTTATACTTTTCATAACACATTTGTCCAAAATGAATTTGTACAACTCGTTTGGCTTTTAAGATGAATTGGCTTTTATCTTACATATTACAGACATTCAGAGGACTTCCTCCGATTCATCTTTCTCACAGTAAATTATGTGAGACATGTCTTGTAGACATAACACTGTCAGAGCTCTTGATTTAAAAAGTCCTTTCAAGCTAGCAGCTACATTCAGATTGAGTGATTTCTGGTAGCGATGGTACATTAAGAGAAAGAAATGAACTTTGTGTCTGGGGGGGAAAAGTGACGATAATAACAGTAAAAGTATATTTCCATGATAATGTTTTGAAATATGTCACTTGGTTTCCCAGCAGAAACTAAAAACAGCAACAGCACATCCAGTCTCTTTTCATTTCAGATATCTGGCCTCATAAATAAAATTTTATATCTCAAATTTGACTCAGCTAGAGTGACATTTCTGCCAATTTGTGTTCCAAAAAAAGGATTTAGCATCAATATCTTAACATTTTACTCAGTCTTTCTTGAATTCCAGCCTCTGTGGGTTTCTATTGTTGTAACTTGAAATAAATTAGCCATATAGCCTACAGAGCTCATTAGTCATTTGAAGGATTCAACACATTTAACATCACATTTTCCACTCAGTTTGTACAAGTTTTGTGGTTTATTTGAATTCTTAACATTGAATAATGATTTAGAAATTCATGTTGTTTACACATACCTTACAAAAAGGCTGGAAAATCAATTTAGCCAAAAACATTTGTCCTCGTTAGAAGTTCTGATTTGTTTTTCCAAAGAAACAGTCAACCAGCCTTGAAAATGCTATCATTAGCCAAATATTCTCACTTTCATTTATTTTGTGCCCTGCTGACCAACCATTGTGACTGAAAACCTTTGAAGGGTGGAAAATGGTGAGCTTTTTAACCTGCCAAATGATTCAGGGCGTCTCAAACTAAGCACCATGATTTACTCAGTAATTTATATAGAGGAATGGTTGGCTTGTTTTCTGGTTGTGTACACAATTCCCATTATGTTCTTGGAAATGTGCAACCGAAATGCAAGTAACATCAACACAAGCATCTTGACAGAAAGACAAAGCGAGAAAAAAGAGGGAAGAAAGATGCAAAGAAAGGGGGGAAAGAGCCTCAGAATGGCGGGTACTGGCAGTAGCAGAGCTGTTTTTCGGATGGCAGTCGATCTTTCTGGCTGAGGGGAATCATGGAACCAGCAATTCAGACAGAGAACCGGAGATGAGGCAGGGGCTGGACCACCCACCTCACTGCACACCTCTGCTCTGCCAAATATGATGCAAATTGATTGCTAACTAGACTGATTGCTAAGTTAAGCTCTCCCTTCTTGCATTGGGAAAACACTGCACTATTGATGTGCAGTATATATTTTTTTAAAAATAACCTCATGAACAAATGTTACCTAGTTAGTTATGGATGTACACTTTGGCCTTGGAAGTAATGCTCGGTTGCTCCAGGTGGTAAGTTAGCCAAACATGCTAATGATTGCAGCTTATGTTAGAGCTAATAATCACATTGCTTAATCCATTCATTACACTTTCGCTCTTGTGTTTTTCATTTTGGAAAGGCTTAAATAAAGATATCACCCTCCAAACTCTTTAGGTGTGTCGAGAAGTCTGACACTTGGCAGGTAAGGAGTGTCCTGTTATGGTAGCTCTTGAATGATAGGGAAATCGTTGCTGAGGGAAGGGGTTTAGTGATCAGTCAGATGATCAAACCCTTTTTCAGAGTCCAGTATAAGATTTTTTTTTTTTTTTTTACCTGTTAAAGCATGAGGGACATCTGTTTGTTTCTTATTTTTATGTTTTCGTCTGTTTCTCTCTACTGACATTCTGTGAGAGGAAAAAAAATGTGGCAGCAGTTGAGTAAACGCCTGGATATTGGGGTGAAGGTCACAGAGGTCAACTGTGAGTTCAGCCTGAGTTGTTACTCACCTAATCTTGACAGAGTTTCAGACAGAGGGCCTTACAACAGTTTCAAGGTGGATTTAGAAAACAAACAAGCCAGTATCTCATTAAGACGGCTGTCTAAGATACAGACATGCTTGTATAAATAGTATATAATGCTGGGGAGTGACAGTGCAGTGAGATAGGGTAACACCTCCTAAAGCCCTGCTCGAGTAAATTATAGCCCCAAGAGCGGGTGTCAAATTCACCTTTAATTGTCAGTGGGTGATAAGAAGCTGTAAGTGTATGTGCTGGCTTTGGTCCCAAGGTGGCCTGTGATACACCAGGAGGTGCTGATTTGGGGGATGGGTAGTAGCCCCCATGCTCTTGTCCATTAAAGGGGTCTGAAATGGATCCAGGCCTTAGCATAAGGGAAGCATCCCAGAAGCCAGACCTCCCCAGTAACACCATCACCATCACCTCCCCACACACACAGAGCCAGAGATAAGCAGAGATGTGACAGAGCTCTCGCAGTAAGTGCTTCATACAGTCCAGGCCCACTGTTTTCTGACTCTCACAGTGTCTCTCAGGACTGTCACGGCTGCTGTTTAGAAAAAGATCAAGACCCCCTTTTGGAATGGAAGTTACACTAAATGGGAAATGTCAGAAAAGTGGTAAACATTTGCTCTAATCTGTAACAATGATAGCAGGGAGTACCATTTTAAGGGATTATCCTGTTCTTGGCTCTCAAGCAATGGCAATTTAGCAGCTACACCATGATAATTTACGGAATATATATGGGGATGTCAGCTGATGGATTTTGTGCCTTTTTGCCAGTGATGCTTTCCATGAAAATGCACACATGCAGTGCGGTTCATTCAGTAACCTGAAAATCTGTCCCTCAGTATGATGAACAGTCCATTTGCTCCTAAAATCTGCATCCTGTGACATGCTTAATGTTGTGCAGCTTGCCATTTTGTCCTAGACTGCCCAAAGCAGCTTGTTTAGTGAGTAACAGCCAGTCGTACCTCATAAACTGTTTAAACGGACCAGTCTGTACATGTGGGGTGCAGTGAAAGTACTAATGGGACTCCATAGCTGGGATGTCAGGCAGCATCATTAGTAGAGTCACAGGCAGTCCTCATGAAGCCAGCCTGTGCCAAAAACACCACCTTGAAATCTTTATATCACTGTATAAAATAGCACTGAGAGAAACATAAACTTGTGTTTATGTGACTCTCACTTAGCAAACAATGATTTTGTGAAACCACGGACTAGATGTAGTAGTTTCTAAAACCAGAACCTATTTTTATTTGACCTTCTGGAATGTGTCTTATAAATCAGAACAAACCAGATTTATTTTGATGAAAGTGGTATTTCATTTGAATGTATTACTGTTTTAAAAGTTAAATATTCACACACACACACTGAGGAACTGACAAAAGTTTTAAATCTTCAACTTGAAACTCTAAATCGTAACTTCTGAAAGAAGAAATAACACATTCTTTCTTTTACAACTGAAAACCTGAATTCAGAGCCAATACAACACACACCCTCCTCAGTACACGCAGTAGTTTTGCAGCTGAAGCTGTACATGGTCTGGTATGACCACTGGCTCATGGTTGCTAATCTCAGTTAACTCTAAACATTTCTGTAGAAGGGACATTACTGAGTCAGTTTACTGGCTTTAGTGGGTAGGTAGTAGATATTTGGTGCAAAACTTTCATAGTCTCGCTTTAAATATGTAGTCTGAAGATAATGTGACCCCTTTATATGTGAAACCCAATTTTGAGTTTACTGCATTGAACATTATTGTGGCTATCCCTCATACTTTGATGGTAACATGTGAACTCATGGTGACCTACATTTTTTTTTTGTTTAACCTTGAGCTGGTGGGCTCCACGTAGAAGCTTACCAAACCGTAAAGCCTTTAAGCCAAGTTTACTGGTCTGAAACCTGTTTCTTGTCAAATTCCTAGTCATTAGAAGAGTATCAGATGACAGTACCATTTTGACTCTATTCTTTGACGAAAAAGGATAGAACAGAGCACCATGAATTGAAAATGAATTGGTTCGGGTTTGAAGTGAACTAAAAATTTTTGAGATACAATATAATCTGGAGTGAACCAGTTGTTGGCATAGGAAGCACAGTAGAAAATAAAGGAAGCACAGTAGAAAATAAAGCACTACAACCTCTGCATTCTCATCATGCACTCATGTTTATTTCACCATCCCAATCCCATTCCCAAATGACACAAATTTGCATTTCGGTTCTGGTAATGAAATGCGAGTATTTGCTTTCATCGCTGACAATAGCTTCCATTGGTAGCTACTAACTGGAAAAGCACAGCATTTAGGGAGTCCAGGTTATAAACCATCGAAATAACCCAACACCCACATAGACCTATTTTATGGCTTCCCAAGTGGTGATTTTACATGAAGGGGCGTGTTTGTGTAATTTTGTTTCTCCTTGGTACTTTCCATTTATGACCCCCACCAGATCCAGCCATGAGTCAGCCACATTCCCTAAGAGACAAACCATGAAGTGATCCGTGAGCGCAGGTTTGCCTCAGCCATCTGTCCCTTCAATACCTTTTCTCCCAAGGTGGCTTCCACTGTGCAAAGCCTATTAACGTTCTCAAACAGTGGGCACAATAACCTTAGCAGATGAGTAAACTGCAGCACAAAGCTGCTGGTGTAAGACGTACAAAGCAGTGAGGCTTGCATAAAGACTTGGAGCCTAGGTCTAAAAGCATGTAAAAACGACCTGCACCATCCACAGATTTCAGAGATTTTACATTTCTAGATGGACTGAAAACCATTTCCAAACGCAGTCATATTCTATGGTTCATTATCAGGCAGAGCAATCCATCATTACTTGAGCTTTGTGGAGTCCAGACTCCTTGTTTTCTTTCCAATTTCTGGGGGCAGAGCATTGGAGGTTATGTGGAAAGTGACACTTCGTAGTTCACAGTTAGGGGAAGCTGTATTATGTCTGAAATCTGGCCTGAAAAAAAAAAAAATTACATTTGACTTTAATATTGTTGCCAAGAAAGGATATTGCATGAAAAGTTAATTCAACTTGGCAGACGTGAAACTGGCTGTTTCAGCTGAAGTGCAAAGAGATCCATCTCTGTTCTGTTTTATTGTGTCAGTCTCGGATTGATTAAAATGTTCATCTGATCAAATTAGCCTATTATTTGTAGAACCAGATAAAAGACTATTCTTTTTCTGATAATCTGAAATAATAGAAAAAAAAAGTTTATTATTTTTAACTTGTTTCCTGACTTTGCATCCCTTTAACATTTGGTACTGATACACTGTTCAAAAACCTGCACTGCAAATTGGGTTTGTGTAGCCCACAGCTGCAGAATGTGAACTGTTGCTAAGGACACCAACACATGTGATGTTGTTCTGTTTGACACTGATTTGTTTTGGCTGATACGTTCTAAAAAAATGGCTGTTACAGCCCATTGATGAGCCAGCGCAAAAGCTAAACTGTGAAAACATCTTTTTTAGATCAAGTGGTTGAGAATCTCCCCACTGGTCGATCACTGAATCATCTCAGTGTGTGTTTGGACTGAAAGCCACCAGATGAACAAGAGGACACCTAAAATCTAATCAAGTTGTTTTTACTGTATTAGTAAAACAAAAGTATATCTGTTGCCGTACACAGAAGAGCCCTCCTGTTTCTAATAAGTTATCATTGAGGTGACAAATTGATGTAAAACACAGTGAGACACAAGCAAACAAAGTACAAGACTGTAAAGAGGGAGGACAGTGACATAAAGAATCTAAGCACACTGCACAGATGGTCCATATAATTAATCCATATGAAGAATATTGTCCAGCCTCAACTTCTATCTCCATCTTGTCATTTATTTGCGTTTGGAGATAAGAATGAAAGAGTTCTTTCCAGACGAGCTTCAGTGACTATCTGTTCATCTCTGCCTCCCGAGCTAACCACCTACATCTGGCTGTGTCTGTAGTGACTAAACCCATTCTTCACTTGAGTGCCACTCAAATGATGGAAAACTCATTCATGGTTGCTTGTGCATTTTTTCTTATGTACATAAGAAATCTTTTCTGTTAAAGCAGCCTTAGGAATGTTGATTTTAAAAAGTAGTTAAAGCATTTTGATTGCAGGACATTTTATGGTGTCCTTTAAACCTGCTTGACTGGACTCTTGACATGAATCTAAACCATTCTCTACAATTGTATTTATTTATTTTATTTGGCTACAGATTGAAAACTACATTAAAGAGAGCATGAAGACGGAGATGGCTCAACTGCAGCAGAGTGCCGTCCACAACCATACGGCAGCCATGTTGGAAATGGGCACCAACCTCCTCTCTCAGACAGCTGAACAGACACGCAAGCTGACGGATGTTGAGACACAGGTAACAGCTTAATAAACACACTCATGATGCTCTCGAACACACACACACACACACACACACACACACACACACACACACACACACACACAAATAAATGTAGTTGTGTTCCACTCGATTCTCTCTCTTTTTCTCATGCACACACACCAAGAATGAGATTATCCATCCAGTGCTCCATTAATCCAGCCATTCCATATTCAACTGCCCCAAAAAGTATAGAGAGAACTGGCCAAAGTCAATAGGGATGCTATATAAATGCCTATTCCTTCTTTGAGTTATTTGGCTCAGCTTCCTTTAAGTGTTTATATGGAGGCGTTTAAGGAGGAGGTGATGGAAATTTGTGAAGTTAGCGGTCAGTAATTTTTGCTAAAGCACTAATAAAAAGATAACTGTTTGCAAAGTTAAAAAAAGACAATCATAGCAGAGATGAATATCTCCTAAGTATTACCATGTGTTGGGTGAACACTTGACAAAATGAAAACAAAGTTGATGGTTTATATGCGCCTCAAATGTGCAGTGTGTTTTTTCCTCCTGTGTCTAGAAAGCCTTAAATACAGCCCTGTGTTTTTGGTTTCTCCTCAGGGTTTGGTGCAGATGTGCATTATATTAGCTAGGGTTACTGCATTTGAGTAGTATGTATCAAGAAATAATATTATCTTTACTATTTGTGTATTATTTTCATCTGTGTGTTTCTGTTCATGGTAGGTCCTAAATCAGACGTCCAGGCTTGAGATCCAGCTGCTGGAGAATTCTCTTTCCACTAACAAGTTGGAGAAACAGTTAATGGTCCAGACCAATGAGATCAGCAAACTGCATGACAAGAACAGGTAAATAAACAACACTTCAAGCAAACTAAACCCACACACGCTGGCTACAATCCGTACTCAACAAACTGGACAAAGATATTCTGGAGGAAATAAAGATGATACATCAATAGACGAGGTATCATCTTCATTTCTGTGCAATAAACGGTTTTCACTCTGACTACTGCTGTCCTCTGAGGGATTGTGTAAACGAAATCAAAAGCTTGCTACCAGCTCTCACTGACTACCACATAGTTTGTCCATTTTCCAAAACAATTTTCAGTTGTATAAACAGCTGCATGATATAAGCTTGTATTCTTTGTGATGTTCAGTAAATCAGTTTCAAATCCATGAGACCATTCTTTCCAAGTTGGACCGCTGTGCATTTGTTGCAAAATCAGGGAGTTAAAATGTGGCTTTTATTTTCATGTCCCCAGAGCTCCTTCTTCACAGTGATTGGTCCTGTGGGATTGTTATAGATGATCTAGTGTTTAAAAGGGTTTGGTCCACATTTCTCGTTGCAGTATCCATAGAGACTCCTTGCAATCACTTTGAAAAAAAAAAAAAAAAAAAAAAAAGATCACCATTTGAAAGCAGAGTCTCTGGTGATTCTGATTCTTTTTTCTTGAAGTTTATGCAGATGGATTTCTGAGGGCAATTTCCCCAAGCATGAGCAATTATGACATTATTCCATCTTGTATGTGTCGTCTTTTCTTTTTCCTTTACAAAATCTCTAATCTAGGGAAGGATATGATTAGTTAAGAATTTGATGTCAGCCCATATCATCTTTCAGGCATTAGATTGTATAATGGTAAAGCTCAGACACCATAAGGGCTTATTCATTTACCTCAGATGATTCTGTTAAGTGCATGATGAAGGGTATGTTTATACTAAGCAGGGAACACATAGCAACCAAACCTACAGACATCAGTATTGGTATTTCTGTCTCATGGAAAGTTCCTGAATTTGTGTTCCCATATCAGTAACTGGAAAGGGTGTGTATCAACATCTTGATGGTAACTACTCCGTGTCCATCAGAAAGAACTTTAAGTCGCCTTACCCTAATCACGATGGCTACATAAAAAATGAAACAGATACACATTACATAATTGGAAAATAATTGGTAATATCATAACAAAAATAGCAAAACAATATTAAATCCATTTAAATCCTGTGAAAGCAGATTTCATTTCAGCGGATTTGGATGCCCTGCAGGATCATAATAATTAACGACTTCTCCATCTTCCATGACAAACTTTTCTTGACCTTTTTTTCCTTTCCCCCAGCCTCCTGGAAGAGAAGATGTTAGAGATGGAGATGCGACACCGTGAAGAGCTGGAGACGCTGAAGCAGGAGAAGGGAAGTCTCCAGACCCTGGTGGGGAGGCAGAGTGGGGTTATCAGGGAGTTAGAAGCCCAGCTGAGCCGAGCCACGGGAAACAGCACGGCCCTGCAGAGACAGCAGCAGGAGATGATGGATACTGTCCACAACCTGCTTAATCTCTGCTCTAAAGATGGAGGTGAGCTAACTCAAATCAAAGTCCTACATGTCAAGAGCTTTGGAACTTTTTCAGCCGTCCAGAATGTAACTATGGTGTTATTCAGTAGTTGGCAGTTGTATGGTGCTAAGGATGAAGGTGAGGAAAGTCATAACATATTAGAAGTGTATGTACATGTTGTAACCCAGTGGAGAAGTCTGATAACCCCACAAAGCCACTGAGAATGGATCCAGCAGCTCAAAGCTGGACCAATCAGGAACAAGGAATCGTTTATATAAGCAAGGCTGTGTTTTGAAGTTTAACTAAGAACCAGGAAATCAGTGTGCAATGATTTACCTATTGGAAGGCCAACCTCTCACCTAAAGGTTATTCCATGTTCGGTTACAGTGTGTAGTTAATGCCAATGATGCCAAAATAGCAGCTATATTTTTAGCCATGCAAGCGGCATAGGTCTTGGGATTGTCTGGTCCAACAACTATTGGATGGATTGCCATTAAATTTTGTACAGGCATTCGTGATCCTCAACGGATGAAGCCTCCTGACTTTGTTTCTAACTCCACCACAGGGTTTAGATTTTTCTTTTACTGTGTTATGAAGAAGTTTCATTGTTCTAATATTTTATGACCAAGGACACATGCTAAACTAAGATGGTGAACATCTTTGTTGCTGTTCCTAAGCCTCAGAGACCTGTTAGCATGGCTGTAATTCCTGTGATTTTCCCTGAAGCAAAATCACTGATGTCCAACATGCACTGGCTTGGTTTGTCCAGGAGAAGGAAGGTTTATATTTATATTTCAGTGGAGGAGAGCAGTTGTCAGTCATCTGTCAATTGGTTCTAGACTGATCCAAATTTTGTTCACCCCCTGTTAGCGATAACTCCAATCCAAGAAAAATGCCTTATTGACCCTTGCCAGACCGCAATGTGCAAAGGAAAGTTAGTGCATTGGCTGTGTGAGTCTTGAACTATGAGGCAGCCCTCAACTTGTTTTGAAGTACTTACTTCCTCTGGTCAGATGTTACAGCAGCAAAATCTTTGATTTTATGACCTTCATGAAATAATGATTACACCAGGTCTATAGCCTTACCCCATACTGAGAGACGCAGAGATGCACTGGCTGTTAAATTCTGCATCATCAAGAGCAGCTTGAAGAAAGAAACATAGTACTGATCGTAACCTTCTGTGCTCCTGTTAAAGAGGCGTAGTGCCTCTCATAAAGCAGCGTGGTGCTCTTTCCTTGCAACAGTATATTTTCACGCTTTAATTTTATAAAACTGTGCACACAGCTTCGCTAAAACGTAAACCTGAACTCTGGTTATGAAGTAATAGACTTATTTTTATTCCTCAGAGTCTCTCCCTTCTGTTAATAAGAGACTAGGGATTTCCCTTTTGGCTCAGCGTTTGACCCGGCAGCAATGCAACCTTTCTTGTTCGGTCAAAAGCAGTGAACTCATTTACCCCTATCTCAGCCATTTAAACACGAAACCCACTTGATCCTAACACTGGCCTTAAATCCCATTGGTCACAGGAGACTTGACATGAATGTCTGTGTTGGGGGACTGGTTGCAAACTCGTTTCCATTTGTGAATTTCCTGCAGAGACGACTTGAGACCCCACATTGTTTCTTGAGGTTTCCCATCAGACAGGAAACAACAAGGGCATGAAGGGATGTAGAAATCATGAGTGGATAACTGCTGCACATGATTAACACATGCTTTGTATTTATCATACTGCTCCCTTTTGTAATTTTAATGTTCCGTGCAACAAATGTCACAGTTGGCCTTTAGTCGCACTCCAGCTGTTTAGTCTGGATTTGTGTATGTTACATTTAATTACCAAAGGTCTTTTGAGATTAACTGGGGCTGAGTGGTCCTTATGTATCATCTCAACATTCTTCATGTTGTGATTCAAGCTTGTCGTTGTTCCGCATGTTTAGATCTTTTTTTTTACTGCTTTGTAATCAGGTTTGATTTAATACACTGTAAATTATATTTTTGTAGCCTCTTATTGCACCACCATGTCTGTCACTTTTAGTGTCAGTAAGGTCTGTAGAACAGAGTACCTCAGCCCATTTCCCTGTCCGTAATGGGTGGCTGCCTTAACGAGAGGCGATAGAAATGGAAAGTGGCCGCTGCTGCTCTGTGGTTGGTCCTTTCCTCTTCCACGGTTGTGTTGAAGGCTGAGGCAGGCATGCAGGTCAGAGGTCTCCCCTTTCTTCACCCGAGCTCAAATAAGTCAAACTGTAATAGCTCCTTGGGGAAAGCCTTGTCCAAAGGAGGTGAAGGAGTAGGTAGATCTCACCGATCATCTGACGCACTGCCCCTGTTTTTCTGCAGCATTTAAAACACAGAAGCAGAAAGGCTCTCTTTTTTCTGTGTTCAGGGGAGGGCTCTTGTTTGTTTGAGAAACGGATTAGTGTTTTCATTTGAGGAAAGGGTTAGCATTTCATGCCACGGAGTGGCGTCTGCTTGCGTTAGGCTCTGTTTTGAAAACTGAGCCTGGGCATTTCCTTTAAAAAGCATGAACTCAAATTATCTTTGACTTCACTTTGAGGAAGATGACATGTGCTTAGAAAAGGGAGTTTTAACACTAAATCTCCATCAACTTACCTTGTTTTCCATTTCTCCATGTATGGCTTTTCCTACAATTAAGGCTTCCAGTGTGTTTTCAACCGTTGCAGTGCAAACTAAGGGTTGGTAAGACATTTTTGATGTGGCCAGATGCAGCAGTGCAGCTCTTGTTTAGGTTGTAATCATTACCTAAGCCTCATTAGTGTGCAATGAGCCACAGACTGTTATTAACGGTAATTGACCTCAGCTTTGGAACGCTGTGTAAAAATTTCTGGCCGCTAAATATGATTTTGTTTTACAGTGTTCTATTATCCCACTAAATGAATGACGTTCATCATTTTTACAGCTGCTTACTCAGTGTCGAAGAAAGCAGAATTATTTTACGGTTCCATACAAAATCTAAAAAAAATGGCATTTGCAGTGTGCAATTCTTCAGCATGACAGTATGGTAAACCACTTCATTAAACATAACTCCACGATTCAGATTCAATTTTTAAGTGCTGCACATGATTATTTTCATGCTTCACTGGCCAGGAGAATGAACTGACACCTATTGTTACAAAATTTGTGCAGTTATTGCTAGTCACCTCAGCAACCTTCCTAAAACTGTAGGTATGTCTCACATTTATTTTCACAGAGGTACCTGGAAACCTAAAACTGTTAAATGGAGCAGTATGTTTTAGAGCCATTTAATAAGCCAATAGATATCAGTTCCAGTCATTAGTGTTCGTTAGATAACTGAATTCACCTCATACAGCTCAGGACCCCACAGTCCAGGTTTGACCATATTTAGGCTGCTAAACACTTGGTTAAGTAAAGGGAGAGATTGTGTATATATTCAGTATACAAAAGGAAGTATGATGCGCAATATTGAATAAATATAACTTGAACTAAAGCATGAATCTTACCCAGGAATTTTCACACAACCATAATCCTCTTCACATGTTAAGCAAGGACTACACATTATTGTAAAATGTACTGTGGGAATGAACAGTACATTTTACATTATTTTATAGCGCTTTGCATCCTTCATATATGAAAACAGAGAGATATTAATTGGGTCTTGGATGAATCACTTCAACTCTCAGCGGTATTTAGAGACTGATTATAGTCACATGGGAGCTGTGATGTCTACGGCAGTCCACTTATCTCCATTATTCACTCTGCTTAGTTCTAGTATTTTGGCTCATTTGGCAAGGGTACTGATTTATGCAAACACCCAAGCCCTGCTGGTCTTTTCACATGAACCCCCTGCTGAATACGAGTCCCCACTGAACCACAAAATATTTTTCTGTAAATAAATATTGGGACATAAATAATATTTGTAGAGCTGGGCAGCAAGCTGTTCAAGGGAGCCGCTCATACACTGAAGCAGCCAGTCCCTCGGCAGACAGTCTTCTTCCACCAACGGAGATCTCAAAGGTGATTAAGAAATAATTGTCCACACTGTTACATATCGAATACCAGAGAGTTTCCCTCTGGCAATGATCTCTGTGGCCAATAAAATGTACCCTGTTGTATGCCGGTTTGGGGTAAATTACCACCTGACAGGACCACTCTTTGTTATATTAGAGTCTGGTGCACAAGGGTGCACTTTATCAACCTGTCACAGCAGGAGATTCTTGTCTCTGACACTCAATACTTTGTCAAAATGCTCAGATAGTACACCCAAATAAGCACCCTGCTTCCACCTGGAAGTTCTGTGCTTAGGAGCAAGGATCAAAGCAAAGGCTAAGGATTGCTGACATTTCACTTTTCACTGACATCTTTTGCTCAACAATTCCAATAATAAAAACAATGGTGTGAAAACTGAGATGAACCCCTCATATAACAGGAGAAAGGGAGGAAGAAAAAGGCGAGAAAAAAAAGGAAAATCGGAAGGAATTTCCATCAATATAACAAGGGTTTGGAAGGTAAATATAAACCACTTGTTATAACAGGAACTTGAAATTTATAGCTTGTAGTATTTTGTCCTTAGCCCCTTGCTTGGTTTCAAAATAGCGCCGCCATAATTATCTACAGATGGAAATGAATGCAGCTGGTCTGTTTCTGAGTGAGAAATTATCCAGTCGATGAACTCCTTTTCTCTTGTTAACAGGTTAGTCATCCTCAGATTTTATCTAGCAGTTACAAGATACTCACAGTGAGACCTCACCGATCAGCTTCTGCTTCAGACCCCTTTTATATTTTCTCCTCTGAAATGTACAGATGTGAAATATGATAAATGGACCGTTAAGGGTTTGTTTGCAATTCGTGATTTTATAAAACAGTATAGAACTATGATTTCCATACTTTGTGACCCAGCTCAGCGTGTGAAGGGGCCTGAGGGGTTAAAATCATAACCCTCAAGGCAATATAACTTACTAAAACTGAGTGGTGACACTAATAATTAAAACAAGTTCAAAAAGTTAGAGTGGCAGACATGCATAAAAAAAAAGAGTTTATTTAAGCCAAGATGATTAAAACAGTAAGTGTTAAGAGCTAACAGGCCTAAAAGAACAAAGGCACTCAAGTAAGTATGAATAATAGCCTTTATTCTACAATATAAAAAAATTTGCCTAGATAACACCAACTGAAAACTATCATAAAAGTTTAAAACAAGGGCAGAGTGCTCGCTGTGGGGAGATTCTATCGCAGTCTGCTGATATTCACACCGTGTGCTCACCTGGTGCCCACTAGGAAACAATTCAAACAGTGCAAAGTTTGCACTGTACACGAGAAAGTTCAGACATGACTAAGTGACCGCCACCATTTATATCACCACATAGCATGCATAGTGTGTACCCGGTGAAACTACTCCCCACAGGCTGGCCCTCTACCTAAAAATAAAAACAATTTAAAAATCAGTTGGTCCAGGTAAAAGAAATAAAATAAACAAGAAAGGACATATATGGATAATAAAAAAAACAACTCGTGAAACAAATACATTCAACCGATTAAAAAAAAAAAAACACTCAGGCAAAACAGCAGTCTGGATCTGGGCCTGAAAGAAGTGACAACAGCTATTAAAAAAATGTGTTAATACATTAG
>JBBMJY010000005.1:5525279-5540631 GCA_037833715.1 Toxotes lorentzi
GAAGTGCTGCACCCTCACCTGGCCTTTTAAAGGCAGGCATATCTATCCCCACCCATTACTGGGTGGAGTTACAAACCAGGCCTCTAGGCCTAATTCAACCCTCACATCTACATAAGAGGTTGCATGAACCTCTATAGTTTTTAATAGCACATACTTTAATAGAAATTGGCCGAACAGCTGGCATGCATGTAATGTATTGTGTGGTGTGCAAAAATTACACCATTTAAATCCGCTTTCCGTAAACTCAGTGGCAGTATCAATAACGCAGATGTTCACAAATTTTCACTGCCATTGCCTCTGCTACTCAAAGTAATTTAAAAAAGTGGTTATGATTGAGTCTAGCCCTCTAAAAATTTCATCACTGTGAGTTTTCTGGAGAACCAGTGGAGACTCTAGGAAGTCACTGGATACAGCTGCTTTTGGCAAAGAAACACTTAAGGCCCAAAATTTCCAGTAAAACCACAATTTATCGTTTTAAAATTTTCTGTTTGTGTACGGATTACGTGTTAATTGGCAAGCTTTGGAAGTACTGGTAGGCAGATTTGTTTGACCTTGCAGAGAGCCAGGTTAGCTGTTTCCCCCTCTTTATGCTAGTCTTTATGCTAAGCTGAGATAATCACCTTCTGACTCTAGCTCCAAACTTATGACATGAGAGCGCTATTGATTTTCTCTTTCACTTGTGGCAAGAAAGTGAATAAGCTTATTTCCTATCTGTATATAACATTTCTTTAAAGTAACGTATTGTTGTGACAAGAAGACCTAAAACAATTTTCAATCGTTCTCCAATATTGTAGAGCTAATTAGAAACTAAGTTGTGAGTGTAGTCCACAAGTATGTTTCCTGTGTCTAATTTGTCTTAGTGATCGGTTATTCTACAAAAAAGTAGTCTCACACACTGTGCCCATTATTTCTCATATACCCACAGTTGTTCCTAACAGTACAAAGGTTGAGGATGAAGAGAAGAAGTTCCGCGACTGTGCCGACCTCTACCAGGCTGGGTTCCACAAGAACGCCATCTACACCATCCAGATCAGTTTGCAGGAGACCAAAAAGGTGAGAAGCTGCATAAAAAGCCAGCGGTTTACTGTAATGTGAACATATCTGTCTTTTCATCACGTCAAGGAAGCTCTTTCATGGTGCGTGTACAGAGTTTCACTTGTGTTCTTTGAGTTGAAGCAGAACTCAACTTTCTCCATGTGAGCTAAAGATCCTGAGCCGCCACAGGACATCCGCCACTGATGGGTGTGAATGATGGGTGCTAGCTGCTGCAGAAATATTGAAAGCTGAAAATACACACTTGGCAGCTTTGAGAGGACAGTAGTTTAGCAGCAGGGAGAGGTTTGTGAAACAGAGATGTGAAACAAGACACTGAGCTGATCAGGACGGTGACAGTGGTTCAAGTATGTGTGTGGATGTGTGTGCTCTTACCCTCTACACTGTGCTTACATACTCTGGATTGTTGGGAGTGCTGATTTAACATGTTAGGATGTTGGCAAGAGCTTTGTGTGTGTTGATTTTCTTTCTCTCATGGTGCTGCTGGGCAAGCCACAGAAGATTCAAGTCAAGCTGATATTTGAATTCTCCACACTGTCTGTGTAAGAAAATCTAAACTACAGTGATGGAATGTAGATATCAGTGGGCCTGACTTGTTAACGTTGACACTGATTCTCACCACACGTTCTTTTTCGTTCATGTTAGTTCAATACCTGCAGAGTCATTAACTGTGTTTTTTTTTTTTTTTTTTTAAGTAGAAATACCACAAAAATGTTTACTTGAGTGAAGTTAAAAAGACCAGTAGTTTGTGTGTGTGCGCATGTGTTCCTGTGCTTTTGTATACCATGAATGATGAGCCGGTCTTGGGGAAAATGATTCTGTCGGGGTACTTCCTTAATTACACCCAGGCTGTGTTCATGTGTGTTCAGCTGTGTGGGCTGGCTGAGGTGAGAGACCTTCTCCACTCCACCCTGGGGTCCTCTCCTCAATACAAAGAGCAACACTGCAGATAGAGCACCAGCCCTGCCTTATCAGCTTACACACACTGAGGTCCAAGGTTAAGGGCCACATTATACCCAGGTGTCTGCTGGTATGTGTCCAGCTCGGACCTCCACTTTGATCCTGAAGAAACAAGGACCTCTGATGAGGAACATCTCTGGGGAGTTGGTGAGGGATAAGGAGAAGCTGATTATGTTTGAGGAGGACACAGATATGTTGCATTCCCAAAGATGATTCATCATGAAAGCTGGGAAAAGGAGTGTCTGAAACTGAAAATAATCGTCCAAATGACCCTTCATTGTTTGTTAATGCCACTGAGAGTAACACTGAATACTGAATTAATAACCTTTGTGGTCTGTCTGTATTCCATTACCTTCAAACGTGTGTTTTCCCAACCCACCCTTTCTTTCTCTTTCCAATTGTGTAGGTTTATTGTAACATGGAAACAGCCGGTGGTGGATGGACGGTCATCCAGCGTAGAGAAGATGGCAGTGTGGACTTCCAAAGAACATGGAAGGAGTACAAGATGGTGAGACAAGACAAATACATGGACACAGACATTCTCTCAGCATCCAGACACTCATCCATATCCATTAAGCATAACTTACGAAACTGTGCGATGAGCAAAACATCCTGTTTCAAAAATACACTTCTACAAGGGGATTATGAAAAAAATGTGCTTTTTGGCCTTTGAACATGTTGAAAACAGAGAGGCAGGATCCCCTGATCCAAGACCATTTGGAACGCTTCGGCCAGATGTCATTCCTCCTCAGCAATAGCTCCCTTGTTGTTTTTTGTGCTAGCAAAATTGTCTGCGGCGTCTGAGATTTGCCCTGCTGCTCAGCCAAAGCTTCAGTGACATGCTGTTATTGTTCTGTTTTGTTTTTGTTTTTTTTCCCTACAGGAAGCTATTACCTAAATCTGAAAACAACACATTTGTTTAGTCTCTATATCCTGGTGCCTGGTGTTTCATCCGTTTGTCATTAAGGAAAAAGCAATGCATATTTGCATTAAGGGTGTTAACATATCCATCCTAAGCTGTGATTAGACGGCATATTGGGTTTATTATGGCTAGCAGTTGAATTTCTGGTGTTTGCTGTGTAAGTCACCTGTGTATACCTTCCTCCAGCGTCCACAGTTTATTGTTCAATGGACTGTGTTCATTCTATCCCCTGTAATATGCTTTCTGTTTACAGTCTCTCCTCTGCTCTTGATCAACAATTTACTAGTCATGTTTTACTAGTCATCCTCCTCAGTGAACCAAATGAAAGCACATAACAGCTACTGAAAACTATAGTGGCCACTTATTACACTTACATAATTTATTATAGTCTTATTTCAATGAGAAATCTCTACATCATCTATAAGGTGCATTAAAGTACATGAGGGGACACTCAGAGACACTGACTGACATTTACGTTATACTGCTGATCTAACAGCTTAGTATGACTGGTCTCCTTGAAAAGACTGGAGGTGATCGATGGTGTTTTATTGTGTCATTAAGTTTCTCATTCGTGGTCTCCAGAGGCTTGTGCTCACAGATTTAATGTACTTGGAGGATTTGTAAATCTTTCAGTCAAAATTGAGATGCTGTTTCTTTGTGGGACCACAGAGAGAATTTTGGCAACAGGGATGTGGTGCACATTATTAAAATGAGAACTTAAGACCATCTGATGTTTGTCATGACATTACTAGGAGACCACACATCACAGGAGACTTTGCGAATTATATTCAACAACTCACTCTGCTATCTTATTAACATGGGATAATGGTTCCCAAATATTGCTCTACAGGTACCCCAAAAGTACATTTAACTAATAAGCAAATTTCAAAAATCCATATTTTCCACTTTTAAATATAATAAATATATAATAAAATTCAGATGAGTGTACTTGAGCTCATCTGATGGCTGTGGGGGTGCGTCAGACAAACAAGGAACTGGACTCTTCTAATAATTCTAGTTTATCTTTGTATGTGCAACAGCTCCTGAGATTTACAGTGATCAACATTTACAATTACTTTTTTTTCCCAAAAAAAGAGATTTTAGCAAGTGTAACTCAAATGTAACCCAAGTGCTCAGTCCAACAATATAACTCACCATCCCTTCATCTTTTCTGATCTGAATGATGTAGATCAGGTTTGCCTGTGAAGAATTGCGAAGCACCAGAACTATACAAGGGAAAACTGTCAACACAGGTTGACTCCAAGCCTTTTCTCCAGCCAGGGTTCTCGAGATAAACGAAGGTCGCAGTAGGAGGCACTGGACCGGCTGAAAGCCAGTCAGAACGGAACATCTCATCAGGAATGAGATCAATTGTAGAGAAAGGGGGAGAAAAAGGAGAGAAAGCTGTAATGGGCCCCACTCACTTTCTCTTCCACCCACTCGGCAGGACATGCCTAAGGCCAGAGGAATGCCCCATATTTACTTTCCCTCCTTCCCATTCCTCATCACCACACACGCTTAGCACAAACACAGACTTCTCTCTGACTTTGCCTCCATAGCCCCCACCCCCCTCCCCACTCTCCCAGTCTTTAATGGAACGGTCCAGGCCATCCTGTCAGAGCTGTAATGTCATCCTGCCTCGTGATATTCACCTCTGCAATCTGCTGCTCTTGCTGCTGTCAGAAGCACTTTGCCTGTGACCGGCAGCCACTCTGATCAAATACAAACTTTTGCATTTGTTTGAAGTGGTGTCCCTGCATGCAGTATATATTTTGGGAAAGAAGTCTTTAAGTAATAATGAGTTTAACATGTGTGACTTGAGTGGAAGACAGAGATGGAAAAAGGTGTGTGTCTGTTTCAGCTGGTACCAATTTACACACTTTTATAGATAGGTAAGTCTGTCCACGTGGGGGATAAAGCATGCTTAAAGAGACCTGCATAAAATACGTTAATACAATGTGAGTAATGTGTTTGACTTTTTCACTGCAGTCTGGAGAACTGAAAAGGAATGCTAATATGCTACGGCTAAAAACTATTTATGCAGTACAGAAACATTTGTGCTGATGGATAAACAGCCACATTATTAATGATCAGGAACCATTTGTTCTGATCTTGTTTCTGACTGAAAATAAATCAGAAAATAAATGAGAAAATTCCTTCTCATCCATTCCACAATCCTCTAGTGTTGAGATTGTATCATTCTTGGAAAAGAGAGGAGATAGCAATGAATAATCTTTAGTTTTTGATTTACAAAAAGGATTTTCAGTGTTGTTTCCACGCTGATGATTGTGTTTCTCTTCTTTCACTGCAGGGCTTTGGGAGCGTGTCTGCAGAGCACTGGCTGGGCAATGAGTATGTTTACCAGTTAACTAGCCAGAGGCAGTATGCACTTCGTGTAGAGCTGACAGATTGGGACGGACACCAGGCCTTCTCATTGTATGACCGCTTCCAAATCGGCAGTGAGAAACAAAACTACAGGTAATACTGCTCATGTTGCTACCAGCAGACAAAAAGTGGGATAATTGTTTTTTTAGCTGGTAAACTTAGCTGTGATCAAAAACATCCTGGGAGCTGGATCTGTTTTTTTTTTCAGAATCCAGTGGCGGTTTGAAATGAAGTTGCATATTTGAACCACATGTTAAAGTGATACAGACTTCAGGCAGAAAAATGAATAAATTAATGAATCTGCAAATAGCGGGACAAATTATTTTCAGCCACATTAGCGGCATGGCTCCATTGATGGCAGTTGGTCTGTCTTCTGCTCAACCACTTCGGTCCAGAGTGAATACTGGATGGATTGCCATAACATTTAGTTCAGACAAAGTCATTAGGGTGAATCCTAATAACTTCCACCATGTGGTTGACATGACTTTAGGTAAAACATTTGGTGCAATATTTATGTCCCCCTCAGGACATGCTAGACAACCACATTAAACATAATCTGCTGTACAGCATCTGTATGCTGTATAAGTTCAGCATCACACATTCGCTAATGTGACTGTAGATTCTTACACACTGTCTACACAGCCTGTGTAGTGAAAGCAGCAGATTAGCAGAGCAGCAACACAAGCTTTAGTCCTCCATCTGTGCTCTTTAGTCTTGTTTTGCCCTTTTCTCATCTTGATCACTGCAAATCAGAAGACTGTTAAACTGTGCCTTCAGCATATGTCACTAATGGAAGGAAAAATGAAAGGAGGAGGAGAGGTATAATACTACAATGGAAGGACAAAATGTCCAAAAGTGTTAAGACGATAAATATGGCTTGTAACTATGAGCTTTCCAGACACTTCAATCAAGTTGCTTTGGTTATGTAACTCTGTGGTGAGATTTTTCTCATTGCAAATTCCTTCCAACCCAAATGTATCACTTGTCATCGTCTCCTCATTGCAAACTTTCCTTTGATTGACGCTTTGTCCTTGTGTGTTGCGGGGGCGAAGGTTTCTGTTTTCTTTTGAGGGGGTTAATGATAACAGCCCTCAAACTATGGCAGATGCTTGGCCCTCTCAGATGTGGAAAACTACTGCAAATTCCACAGACTTCCAAGCAATTGCTGGCTTCAGAGTAGAAGGTCTGACATCTCCAATTCTGTAGTTTTCACTGGATGGTTGGTTCCCTCTGATAAGAGGTCCTGTTAGTTGTGAAATGTCTTGTGTTCGGCTTTGAATGACAAAATAAGGAACTAGATTCTGTAGCTTAAAAGCCTTTACCCTCAATCCTTCCAGAAAAGAATACAGGTAAAAGTGTTTCCCTACAGCAGGGAGGCCATTTATCTTGATAGTCATATCTAATCTTAAGAACTGTCTTGTGATGACAGGGGTTTCACTTTACGAGGTTTCCATCTTGAGGAGTTTGTACCTGGGGTAGGCGCTGTGGTTTTCTCTGAGGACTGGAAAAATGGATTTTAATCAAGCGGAAGAGAAGAGATGTTTTTGTTTTGAAAGACCCAATGTAACTTCATCTGTTGTAACGTTTAGTCTTCATTTCTGGCTCTGGTTTGATTGCATTGGCACTGACTTCTCAGTGTGGTACACAGATATGAAAGTGCACAGGAGCACATTTATAGGCTGTGTGTCAGACTAATATTTACTGTATCTAACAGGAGGTTGATGATTTAAATATTGAGCTCATGTTGCTTCTTGAAAATTAAACGCATTCTCTTTTAATGTTTAATGTTACATTAATGTTTGTGTTTTTATCTTCCATGTCCGTAATAAACACACACTTTTAAGGGAAATAATTGTTTTTGTCCCACTGAGGCAAGCAAAGGGCATCCCCGGCCATTCTAGCCTGTTTTGGATGCAGCCTCATGCTGTTAAGGAGTCCAATCGACATGCTGATCTCTATAAATAGATTTGTTCTTGAAAAATAGTTGTGGTATGATAATCACACATTGCTTCTCTGAAACGCAGGCCAAAACAAACCAGATGGCCTGGCTCCAAACAAACCGACGCTGCCACATTCTCTGTTTTTTCTGCTTTGGCACCTTCCTGCTTTTAAATGTCAAACAATCTGTGACAAGTTCTTCAGATTGCATTTATTGCCCTGAAACATGAGAGATAGTCATAAGTGATATGGCTTGTCTTCTAGTTAGTTTTGGATTGTTTTCTGTCATCTGTGGTGGTTTACTGGAATACAGTCTACGTCAGCGCAAGTCAGACAAACATTTACAAAGACCTCATATGGTATAGTTAATCTACCTCTTACTCTTTGTGTGTGTTTCCCCCTCTCTCTATCTGTTTCACACATGCACACACTCATACTGTAAGAGAAAAAAAAGCACACAAATAAAGCCATGAACAGACAAGCACCACTTGGACACCTGGGAGAATACCTGAGTGTAAATCCAACAATGTACACGATTCCCCATTTTTCATCAAGATTATTAAGCGAAACAAGCCAGGAAATGTTTGTATTGCTGCCAGTTTCTTGGTTTCATCTACATAGACTGTAAAACGGAAATTACTCAACAAGCAGAGAGTAAGGGACGTGTGCAATGATTCCTTTGTGAAATATAATTCTTTTTGGCGTTTTCCACCACAATCACACTACTAGTTCAAAACATTATTTAAAATCAGATGATTGAAATATTGTGAATAATATTTTTAAAATAAGGTGAAATTTCTGTCCACCCTTAGGTTCCCTGTGGCTGATGTTTTCATTTAAATAGCAAGAATGGAAACCATTTGAGACTACTCTTAGTCCTTAAGGTGGCTCACACTCAAATCTGAATGGTTTTTCTATGATAGTAAACTAAATAGCCTTGGGTTGAAAACTGTATTCCCCAACTTGGGTTTTGAAAAATTAGGATGAGCATTTTTCACAATTTTACATTATATAAACCATACAAATACTTAAACTATCCATCATACACAATATCCATGCATTGGTCTTGCAGAACTTAAAGAGAAAATGCTCTTAGAAATAGAGCATTATAGCAAAAGTCAAGAGAGCTGCAACAATACAATAGCATCCAACTAAAAGAAAAAACTGACCACGTCTGCACAATGTAATCTGATGAGAAATGTTGCTTTAGTGTGAACATACAAATTCTGTTGACAACACTTTGAGGAGTAAATTTGGGTTGGCCAAGCTTCTACTAAACCACAACCTCATAATATTGTGAAATTTGCTCTTTTTGTTTTTTTCTCCATTGTGATTAAGGTCACCATAATTGCAGAGGTTACTGTCCCTTACCATCATAGATAATTTGGTTGCTGTGATACAGCATGGGTTGCAGAAAATAAGATAATAAAATCAAATATAATTTGATGACCTGCAAATATCGTTGCAACCATAGCCATCAAATAAACACATTAAGCAAATTACCCTCATTCATCAACCTATCTTGTGCTAAAAAGCAATTTAAAAGCTAAGAGGCTAAGTAGAAGGAATACAGAGAAATAGAGATGGATTGGAAAAAGTAAAATGGTGCTGAGTCAGAGGGAAAAATATGGTACAGAATAAAGAAAATTGCATGTTATACAAAACTAAATTATGGAGCAAGAAAAAACAGCCACAAATTGAACTGAATGATACACAATACTGATTTGTATAAACAGTTTAAGGTAGAATAAGGGTGATTAGTATAGTTGAGTATAGTTTTGAAGTTACTGATGTTCACATTTTTAAAACCCCTTTTGACCCACAATTTAGTTTTGTGATTTTTCCATAATGCAAGTTTTTGACAAAGGCTTTGGAAATAAATCAGTCCCAGAGTAGTAGGTCGCTTGGCCAGGAAAAATACTCTCTGAGCTTGTTGTACACAGTGCAGTGGTGTACATTTGGTATATATATTGTGATTCCTTCCTGTAACAAGCCTAAAATTTATATGGTAAGAGTGAGAGAGCTTGCTGCAGTTCCTAAAAATGGATTTCTCTATAGCTTACTGAACAGAATTAGCAAGTAGAAAACAGTATCATCTGCATGAATATTAATTTAACGCTCCTGGATGAAAGCATTATTACAAAACAGCTAGATTACTCTTAGAAATAAGAGTTAACTTTTCTCTAGAAATAAGTTATATGCAGCTACTTCAGAGGAGCGGAATCTGGGTCTCTGGATGTCAAAACTCTAATGCACATGTGAAGATGTAGTGAAGTACTCTGGGCACCTGAGAGAACCATTATTTCCAAAATGGTCTACAATAGAAACATTAATTCAGTTGAATATATGCACAGACACAAGCTGAGGTTTAAAGGGAAAAATATTTTGTACGTACGTTCAAAGCCTCCCAGCTGGAAGAAAAAACGTATATGTTTATTTTTGAATGAGCCATTACATATTTATTCAATAACCTTTCTTGTTCCAACAGCCAAGTTCTTAAATGCAGTGCAGTTTCTCCATAGTGTGGTAATGGTCCGAGTTCCCCATGGAATCAGATAGATCTAGTTTAGATTTTTTTCATGTGGGGATTTAGGAAAGAAATTGGCAGAGATTTAGGTTCCAAAACACGGTGACCTGTCTCTTTTCCAAGACTTACAGTGAGATAATCTTAGATATCTAAAGTAATGTCTACTTGAACCCCATCCATGCAAGGTTCAGGTTCCATAGTTTCCAATGACAAAGACATGAAGGATCAAAGCTGCACTTATATGAACAATGTGTTTTGAGTTGTATTTGGGTTTTTTGTTTGTTTGTTTTTTCCGCTAGGTAAAGTTGATTGTGCAAGTCACCTTCTCAAATAAAACAACTGAAATTAAAATTAGTAATTAAAATAAAATTTAAATTATAGTAATTATAAAAAGTGCAGATTTCGATTTTGACATTGCAGTGAGATATTCTTCTGTCATTTTGTTGTGCATTTATCCCTTTGGTCGCTATAGTGTGTTAAAAAGATGGCTGTGCACATGGTTGTATTTGGAAACACCACTCGTGTATCTTGACTGCAGTGACAATGTCATTCCATGTGCACCTAACCAGGCCTATGAGCATCTATTTGACTGTTTGCGTCAGTGTATATGTGTCTCAGTGGAGCTATATGACACCCAGTGGCAAAAAAGCAGCCAAGCAGGTCTAAGCCATCCAGACACCTCTGTGGCCTCGCAGTAGGAAGCAAGCCATTGGTCAGGGTGATTAACCTCTGTAATGGGCCAATCAGACTGCAGTTCAGGGGACTAATGACTACCAGGTGTGTAAAGCACATACTGGACTCTCAGCTGACTGGGTAGTTGCCCTCATGTATGGAGATGAAAGAAAACAAGCGGACTGCTTGAAGTGTTACCCAAGAGATGAAAAGTGACATTTTTTTTGTTAAAGTGCTGCAACCACTTTAGTTTTAGAGAAAGATTTTGTGCACATTATTGTGATCATGGAGTTTTCTTGGAGGAATCACTTGAACTTTGTACAGACAGATCACAGACACTGCAAACAGGTGACATGTTAGCAGAGCTAGGGCCCCGCGCCAGTCCGAGTCTGCTTAGATGTAATCCAACACATCTCTCCTCTGTGTGGGCAGAAGGGGACACATTCTGGGGAGGAACAACTTCAAGGAGTACGCTGTGAAGGCTTCTCTGTTTTATGTTAAGGCAGTGGTTCTCAGACTTTCTCTGGCATGACCTCCTTCAGAAGACGAAAAAAACTTTTAAGGTGAGGTTTCATGTGAGAACAGCTCCAAGGTACCAAGCACAACGTGTATTTGGAATTTCCATTCCAACATATTTTTGGACCATTTATTGTAGCTAAGTAATGCTATAACTTTATTTTTTGAACAAACTAACATTTCAAAAAACTAACCAATGAAGTGAAGATTTTTAACTAAAAAAGTTGAGGCATCCATTGCTCTAATAGGAGCACCATATATAACTGTTAAAGGTTTTAATGATGTTGGATAAAACCATTTTTAAGATTCAGGGTGACAAAATGTCAATCACTGTAACCTACTTTTTCTTGGAAATGGTCTCAGATAAACACATCCCAGTAATCTGATTCCTCACCTGACCCTTCTACAAGTCATTTCCCACGTACACAGTTTGCAGCTGTAATACTCCAGAGCATAGACTCATTATAACTGAAACTGAATCTGTATCAAAGTTTTAAGGCGTTGGTTCACCCAAATGACAAAAAAACATTTTCTCACTTACCCCACTCACTTGTTTAATCATGCAAATGGTTTTGATTTTACTTGCCCAAGTTTTGTTGTATGTCCACCGGAGACACTTGCAACCACCCCGATACAACAAGGAGAGCGGAATGTAATTTGTGGTCCCTAACACATTAGATAATTACTCTTCCAGAGGCAGTGTCCCAATTTATCTATGATAAGCATCAGACCTCACTGTGAATAGTTTACACTGGGAACAATTCTGCACTGAAGGGAGTTCTGTAGATTAAACTATGTGATCTGGACATTGTTTCTTGAAAGAACATACTGTTTGTTACATACTGTTACATTTATTGGGATAGTAAATATAAATTACAATGATACTGCAGCTTTTGTGCACATTTTCTACATTTTTTAAAAGACAATAGGCTAAACAATTTCATATTTTCACATATTTGTGGAAACTGTCAGATAATTTTCAGGTACAGCCTATGACTGTTGATACTGCTGATATAGTTTTTCTCATGTATTTATTGTCAACCAATTGTAATTTTACAACTTTCAATATTTAAGAGGTGTTCATTTCGTATTCCAGGCAGAAAGCAGAAGCTAGGACTCTAGGCTAATTAGCTTTTGCTGAAAAAGTGGAAGCCAGCTGGCTTGTTAATGTTAGAAGTGAGCCTTTCTAGACATCACTTTTGGCTTGTGTTATGCCAGCATGTGCTGAGGGGCACTGTAAAGCCCCTTCCACACCGATTGCTGTGTTCGTCCCACATTATACAAGCTAAAGTTACTAGCTAATTGGTTTCCTAGCTAGCCCTGTAAACGTAAACATTGACTGGGGTGGTGTTTATGATATCAGCTCAAAACCTGGGAAATTTGACCAAAACTACATCTGCATGACAAATGACATGTGTTGCGTGAACTGGCTCTTTAATTATGGCACACATTGTTGCTACTTTGACTTTATAAATAGGCTAGATGTTAGAGGAATGAGATGACATGACACTAACCTTCCTCCCCAGAGGGGAGTAAATCCAAATTATACCACTCACAGCTCAATATTTTGGTTACTAATGAGCCTTGACCAATCGCATTACAAAGTTACCTTAACAGGAACAATCAGATTAGCTTGCACTGCCTGTTAAGTTCTTGATCTAGCTGACCAGATGTCTGTCCCCTGATACATCTCATTAACATGAATTACTAGATGCCGTCTCTCTGTTGAACTCTACGTCTCTGTCTATTTCTCTCTCATTCTTAGAAACAGCCTTCAGGGAAAGCATCTCTTCCTCTTGAGTTCATTACTTGGCCCATCTTTGGATTACCCTGCTTATCATCTGAGTGCATAATGGACCCTGACAGGAAAAACTGCAGATGTCAGTTGGGTTGGGGATTGTTGGTCTGGTAAATAGGCAGCACAGCCGGTAAACACAACCGCAGACTATTTAAAGCAACCTGTCAAAGTGTCACACTGAAAATCCTTCTTGATGATGTGCTTTGGCCATTTGTCAGCACCAGTGATCGTAAGAACTTTGGAGAATGGAGAGTAAATGTGCAGCAATTGTCTGGTCTTTATCAGAGCAGTAGCAGACCTCATCTTTGACACTGCATGTTTATTCCTCAGAATCTGGAATTAGCTGATAGAAGTCATGCTACCCGAAAGTGAGGCAGTGTGTTGGGATGAGTTTACTCTGAACTGCGAAATATCTCAAAAGACATCTTTTGCCTGGTAGACACCACATAATTTCATCATTAGTCACAGATGACATACTGTTCACAGGAAGCTGTGCATTTATACACACACACAAGTGCCTGTGATATACTCACAGGCCCTTATCCAAACTTACCATGTCCACTGGTTATTTGGTGCCACTGATTAGATACATGACTCACCCTTACATTGTAGGATTACACATACTGGTTTAGTGGCTTCGTGAATTCCCCACTGAATTGCGTGCAGTCACACTTTTTACTCTGCTGCCATTTACACAGCTGTCCAAATACAGGAGTTGTTCACGTTAAATGACTCTCTTTCCTGGGGAGTCTGCTGTCTCTTTCTTTGAGATGTTCAACCTGATGCCTCACAGCCACAAGCTTCACAAAGCGTGGAGGTTGGAGGTGCATGCGGAGTGTTCAACATCTCCTGAAAACATAAAATATTGTTTTTGTATTTGTTACTTTCTCATCGGAAAACCCGAACTAGGTGCAAGGTTCACTACACGCCCATGGTCCCCTGTTGTTGAGAAATGGAGTCAGGAAATTACTTTCTTTGAGAGTGAACCGTTTTTAATAATAGAGACCTCATTGGCACGGAGCTACAGTCCATGCTCTTTGGATGCGCATTCTCTTCTGTTGGGAGAAAGTGAAACTGGGAGAGCGTGAGAGAAACAAAGACAAAAGGGAAAAAAAGCGAATGTGTGATACGACAGAACAGGAGAAGGAGTGTTCTGCTGGTAATGATAGAGTTGTCAGAGGGATGTAGGGATTGTCAGATCTGCATGCAGCCGTTGTCATTCACACCAGAAGTGAGTTCACAGTGGGACACACCCTGGAGAAATCTGCTTCCCAGCTCCATATTAATTTTCAATTTGTGTGTTGCATATCAAGTGTGTGAAGTAATTCAATTTGGGAGTGACTTCTTGTTATCAGCCAGATAGACATGCCGTGTCTTTTAGTAATCTACAGAATGAAAAGATCTCGCTGTCATTTACATCAGATGGATCATTCTCAGCAGCTGTTCACTTGATTATAGCATGGCTCTAATCCATTTTTGAAGCACATGTTTAATCTATGACATACATTTTAAGAGTAATAGTTGTGACTTCTTATCATAAATAACTATACAGAGAACGTCTTCATATGCACATAAAATGATGTACTTTAGGGGCTTTAATTATGTAATCGAAATTATTTAATTAGCTAATAGGGGTAATGGAAATTGACAGAAAGGTGTTCAGTATGATGCACCCTCCTTTTTTTTTACTTTTCTTTTTATTTGAATACTAGCCAAATCCATAGTACAGATGTTTTTGTCTTTTTTCCTTTTTTTTTTTTTTTTTTTTTTACCACCACTACCTGGCAACCTGGATTTCTGTTCTGGTTTATGTTCAACATGTTCAAATTTGGCTGAGCAGCCCCTGTGAGGACTCACATACTCTAGATTTTGCACTGTATGCACTCTACAGTTCCAGCTTCCTAACATGTTTTTTAAATATAAAATTCTTTACATGAAATATTCTAACATGAAATATTTCTGTTCTGGCAGCAAAATATGCAGTAGTGTGTATGGGTTCATGATAGAAATGTAACATCGTGAAAAGAGGAAGAGCATTAGGGTCTGTGTACTTGAACACATGAAGAGAAGACAAGGAGAAATATTGCATACCCACTGAGAGTCTGTCCTACCTATGCAGCTATGGATAGATGATGGGTTAAGCAGGTTGCTTATGGCTTTTTTTTTTATTGTGTTTAGCTGTTATAAGTCGGTGGTTAATGATTTAGTCTATTGTCATGGTGTAAATTAACATTCTGTGGCCCAGCAGATGTAAATGTGATTCCCAGACATTCCTTGTACTCAGTTCTTTTCCCTCTCTCTGTCTCCGTCTCACTCTCCATCTGTAACTCTTTCATATATTCTCTCTCTCTTTCATTCTTTATTTTATAATTCCCTCTACCCTGTTAATATTGTTCCAGGTGTTCTACATGTACTCAATCACAACAAAAAATAAATATCTCTCATGAGACATTTCTTGCAGCATGTTATGTCTTGCTGTCTTTATTGCTGACACTGCTTACAGTAAGGTGGGGGGGGGGGGGGGGGGGGGGGGGGGGGGGGGGGGGGGGGGGGGGGGGGGGGGGGGGGGGGGGGGGGGGGG
>JBBMJY010000005.1:5543416-5556185 GCA_037833715.1 Toxotes lorentzi
GTGTGTGTGTGTGTGTGTGTGTGTGTGTGTGTGTGTGTGTGTGTGTGTGTGTGTGTGTGTGTGTGTGTGTTTTAAAACTGTCCGTTTAATCCAAGCACATCTACCCTTCTCTAAATAACAGATGTAGTTCAGGGAAATCATGAAATGTGTCACCTTGGGAGGAGAAAAAGAGTTTCCCATGCCATTTGCCACTCTGGTGTCCCACTGGAGCAAATGCACATGCTCTCGTTGCTTTAGATAGAAAGAGGTAGCTACATAATGTGTTTAGCAACAGGTACTGGCGTGCCAGTGAACCCAGTGACAGTAACACACTGAGGAGATAGCAGTGAAATGGAGTCTGACCAGTGCCATGGCCCAGTGCGAGAGGCCATGGGAAACTTTCAACCTTTACCAAGGGCAATATTTATGATAGACGTGACTTTATCAGTACCTTGACAAAACAGGAATACTTACTCAAAGACCAGTTTGTTCTGCTAAAAAGCATTGATGCTGTGCAAGTGATTAGCAAAGCGTGTTGACATACAGCAGAAATTACTCAGTTGTTTAATCAGACAATCAGTCATCTTACTCTGTATTTTATGTGCACAATAACATTGTATTTTTCTCTGTCCTTGTTCTTTCTTCAGGTTGGTGGTTTGATGCCTGTGGCCCGTCCAATCTCAATGGCATGTACTTCACCCAAGGACAGCACATAGGGAAGTTGAACGGTATCAAGTGGCACTACTTCAAGGGTCCCAGCTACTCGCTCCGAGCCACAGCCATGATGATCCGCCCTCTGGACTTCTCATAGTCTTTTGAACTTGTGAACTTTTACCTTCCAAATGGCTATGTAGCACATTAGAGGGACGCTTCCTATTTTATCCTCTTGTCTCATCTCATTTCTCTGGCCATGGGAGTCATCCAGTAAATCTTTTATTCAACCTGGTTCCTCCCCAGAGCAGCTGATAATGCCGTTCTATCATTGCATCATAACCTTTCCCCTCATTGAACTGAAAATCAGCCACGGGGAAGAAAACAAAGCATGATACAATTCACCTGAGCTGTTTTCTGTTCCAAACTAGATTCACGCACTTGATGTGTTTTTTTTTTTTAAGTACAAATGTGTTCAGGTGTCTTATCTCACACCTGGAATATGTGCACATTTTGAGCACAGTGTAAGGACAGCGTGAGGCATGGTGTTCAATTCTTCCACTTTCCTGGGGACCTGTGTTGTAATAATATGGAGGACTTGAACTCTCCTGACTGAAAAGCAGCTCTCACAGAGCAGCAGTGACTCTTAAACTGCAGGACAGAACCTACCGGGAGTGTTTTCAGGAGACAAATGAGAGACATGGCTTTTTTTATTAAGATATTGCTCACAGAATGCAGCCCATAAATATTGCAACTGTGTTGTATTTTGTGTTTTTAGTACTATTTTTGTTATTCCAACTGTATACAATATCAAAAGTGAGATAAAATTGTCTTTTGTACTGTACAGTGTGTAATGAATTTCTGTCTGCGTCATGTATAAAACACACTTTCAGTTTTAAGGTGACCTTGAAATTCAAGCAATGACATGGTAAAAGTTATGAGGATCACTTTTTTTTGTTTGCTGGCAATTACACACTTGCTGTCTTGACAGAGTGTGATTATTTTTAGAGTTCAAGATGTGAGGTTATTATTGGAATAGATCTGGACTCAGATCTGTTTGTTGTTGGCTGAGAAACATCTAATACTTGCCAAGGTTCAGATTGTGAGTGATCACCTTACCTCTGCAGAATAGGAAAAACAAGGACATTAATTCAGATGAATTTAATTAGTGATGTGTTATAATTACAGCCGTGTGCATATGGGGGAAGTAATGCGCATTTTCAGAAATACACAGAAATATTCAGTATATTCCTGACTACAGTGATGATGTCCCACATCATAGTCCTTTCATAATCACAAAGATGTACACGCTTATATTAAGCTGGTGTTCCACTCACAAAAACTTTTTTTGTGGCTTTTTTGTGGTTTCTTCATATTCTAACCTCTGACCTTAGGACAAACAGCAGATCATTAAGACAAGTTACATCCAAAATATTTTTCACAGACATCATTATTACATTACACAGTATCACAGTCCAGCCAATTTCTGTTTCTCATCAATGCAGCTTTGAAAAAAAAGGAGCTTGAGTTGGATATGAAGCATGAAATTAATGATTCCACCAAGTGATCCGTGTGAACACACATTTCATAACTTCCAGCTTATATCAACAGAATCTACTGTGGAGTATTTACTAAAGGTACATGTGGTGAGAAGATACAGTATATCTGGAACTTGTATAATACTATACTATTGACATGTTTATTAGTATACTAAAATTGTATAATTTATCGTGTGTGCGTAAAGCAGCTTTCCTGAGGAAAGCTATTCTTTTGTCTGTTTATACTCTGCCAGAAGTACAATGGTGTTTTGAAGTTGAGCATAAAACAGAGGAGTTAAGATAATAACCCTGGAGAAATGTGCCTTTGATAATTCTGCTTTTACCTCATTAAATTCTAGATTTGCAGATTTATTTAAACATCTTTTGTAACATGTGGTCAGTGTTGTGTTGCTAGATTAAATAAAAGAGCATGTGATGCACTAATGTTTTCAATCTGCATTTAGGCTGCACTTTTTGAGCCAAATTGTTGTGATGATAGACAGGGTCAGGGCTCCAAAATTTGGCCCTCCTTACATCTTTCTTTAAGCAGACATGCTTTAGCTTCAAAAAGTTTCCTTTCTTGATAACATCTTCAACATCAGTTTAAATCTTCCTGAACAAATACTATACTGTGCTGTCTGTCATGCAATGCAAGCTTATTGGCACAGAAAGACATGAGATAAATCACGTAGATAGACAGACATGGTCTCTCTTTTTCAAGACCAAACCAGATGGTGCAAAGATTAGAACTCCCTCTCTGCCCAGTCAGTGGAGTGGCTATTGTCTCGAGTGGTGACTCGCTTTGCTTGCTTGCTAGTGGCAGTGACAGATTGCCAAAGTGTCAGACGATGCTGTCGGGACCTGTAGTGTCTCTTCATAGTTGACATTCCTGGGCCTAATCAGAGGTTAAACAAATTACTGCAGCCTGCAAACCGTTGTGTGTCCTTCAGCGCCTGCACTGACCCGACACCCTCAATGGAATGTGTTCTATAGAGAGTCCGAGGCAGCGGAGTGTGAAGTGGGTCTGCACAAGCTGGCAAACACCTATGTGGGTCTTAAGCTTTGTCCTTTGTGGGTGTCAGAAAAGGAGGTACAGAGAACCACTTATACACCGGGGGAAGTTTTGTCTCCAGTGGACATTCAGGATGTCAAGCAAAGTGTGGTTTCACTTGTCATCTCGACATACGCACGTATGCACACACACCAGCGACTCCTTTTATCCACGGCTACGTAGCTCTGCTGAAAATGGATGCTTTCCTGTTAACTGAGGAAGAGCTGAGGGCTGGTGGGCTGATGAGACTCCCATTGGGAGGTGGAGGCCTGAGCTGCATGCCGACGGACAGCGTTGGACCCTGACCAAATCAGATATAACAGAACACAATACCTGCAGCATGAACGCTCAGGGCCCTTGAATTCCCTAAAGAGACCACCTGCTCACATGGAAATGAATAAAATTATTGAGGAGACAGAGAGAAAGGAAGTGAATGTAAAGATAGAACATCTGTCCTTAGCACATGCTCATTTATTTAAATCAGATTTAATCAAACAATTCCTTAAGAATATGCTTTCAACTGAATGAATGTTCAAAGTACAAAGCACAAACCATGATCATTTTGTATCTGACATTTTTGGACTTTAGGTAAGCAGAAACATCACAGAGACGGTGGAAGGAGCAACCATTAATAGTTTATAACATAATCTTCTATTGGCATAACAGTTTTTTGATGTTCTGTTATTGCAAGGATAAACTAATTCAGTGAGTTCAGCAGATGAAATTCACTTAACAAAATCCAGCTGTTTACTTCTGGGAAAGGAAAGGGAAGCATGGGCACAGTATATATAAAATATTAGCTCACTGATGTTCAAGAAACAACAGTCTCATCAACTCCACAGACTGAAAAGGTACAGTACATGCCAGGTTTTGCAAAAACATTCATTTGACACCAGGGTGACATTCTAATTGGCTTCCCCGTCGACCACTAGAGGCAAACTTTGATCGGATGTATTTTTTTCCACCTTTACAAGCCATGAAAGTCTCTGCTTGATTGGCTTTTTAAATTTTGCATTTGTCTATCATTGAATTGATTGTTTTATCTGATTCTGGTTTCATAGTTTCGCAACTGCCTACAGTAAAGACCTCAACGATCTTCAACCTTTATTGGAAGTGTGTTTAGCTAGCTGCATAGCTGTACAAATACATGCATAGCTAGGATGGAAGACAGCCCCATGGTTTGGCCTTCTGTGACAGTGACATCATTTTGCCTGTGTTACAATTAATGACTCAGCCTAAAATGTTTTCATGTTGTGAGACAATCACCAAGAGCAGCAACTACAGAAATCAAATGTTAAACCACATATCTGGCACAGAATTAACCACTGATGAAGCAAAGTGTTTAAAAAAGCAGCCACCACACAAAGTGTGGTGCTAAAAGGGCACCGGGGAATGAACTCGTAAATTAATCAAATGCAAGTCGACCTGAAATCATTATATTAAATGCTGACATCACTGCATGCAGTTCCAAGTCATTCTCCTTCTCACTGCAGCAGACGTGTGGTCCCGGCAGAATTATTAAGTAGAAAGAATCACTGTTTTTTTTTTCTTTTTTAAATGAGCTGAGCATTTCATTAAACTGAGACAATATCCATGTCAAGTTAATGTGTTTCGGAGAATTCCAAATCCAAAATAAGTTATCTGATCTCTGATTTCTCAAGACTACCAAAGGACAACCTTCATCTACTGTCTTAGCTTTAGTAATAAGAATGGTTGCCATTGGTTATCATGTTAATAGATATTCTGCCCAATTCAGAGAAAAAAACAAAGATTGTTTAACTTGCAATTATAAAGCAATTTTGGATTGTACAATGCTGGCTTTGAGTAAAAAGTTGTGTGGTTTGGCAAAATAAATGGAGTAGAATAAGAATGTAAACGTGAGGTGAGGTGAGGGACTCCCTCATCTAGAAAAACTCAAAAGGGGCTTGATATGATTGATGGTGTGTGGGAGTTATAATGACATCTGGTGTACACAGACGGTGTGAAGCAAAGGAAGGCTGCAGGCTCCAGCAGGAGCCATTCAAACTGATAATTACGTGAAGGCTTTTTAGTTCCACGGATTACCTAAGAGCTTAAAAGTATCAGCTCTAAACTTTGAGTCTCTCTTGGATTTTAGTAAAGGCTGTATCAACTGATATGGATCCCAGAGAGACTATAAATCACATTAAGATATTCTGGGAAGTTAATGCAAGAAAGCATTCGCTTGTTTTTGTAATTCATACAGTGAAGCATTATTTTGTTGTTTCCTCTGCAAAAAATGTTATATTATGCTGGAATATTAGCCATAAAACATGGGAAACCAGTGTAGGTGTCAGAAAGTATGATATGTTGGATAAAGAAACAGTGGAAAAATGAATGGACACATCCCATTTTGGGCTTTTGATTTCAGAGCTCAGTGTCCATAACGTTATAAAAGTCGATGTAACAAGTGAGAAGTGCGTGGCCAATTATTGCTCCAGAGGCGGCTGCGGTCCAATGTAATGAAGTGTGATTGCTGACTGATGCGATTCAAGCCAAAACCAACATCTTTTTATAAGATCTCTGGTAACAAGACCACGTCTCAAAACAAATAGCCTATATGTTTGACTCATTCAGTATCTCTGTGAAGAAGAAGTAGAAGATCCAGCATGCAAATCACTGTTATTCCTCAAAAAACTCAACCTGATTTTCTAACTTACTGGATTCGTGGCAAATCTAATCACACATTACACACAACCTTTTATACAAATACCTGCCAAACTAATGACATTACCCTCAGCCTCAGCTGTAATTTGTGATTAATGCTAATTAGCAAATATTAGCACATTAGTACGCTAAACTAAAATGTTGAGCATGTTAAATATTTCACGTTCTAAACATCAGTGTGATGGTTTTGTTTTTGTGAGGATGTTCGCGTGCTCATCATAGCATTGAGCTAAAAGCACCACCACAGCCTCACAAAGCCTCTAACATGACTGTAGACTCTTCATGTTATTTAGAGCCATTACCAGTTATCAGTGACACATGTAAAACATCTGTAACACTAAACAGTACAGTTTAAAGCCTCTACAACTGTAAACACTTGCCGCTTGAAAGAGCTCCTGTTTTATCTTTCATCATAAACCGCCCTCTTCTGCTTCCATCCTCTTCATTGCGTAAAACACTGACTTATGTCAAACCTGTCCCATAAATCCAAACCGGGGACCTTTAACCCTCCCTCAGCTTCTGATGAGTTTGTCTGGCTCCAGCAGTGCTTTCTGTCATCCTATCGGTTCCTCTGCAGGGGACCAGGTTTTCCCTCAGCTTCCTGGTTAGCCCACACTGATGCTTGTATTGAGCTAGCTTTAATTTAGTGTCTTTCCCATCTTTATGTATCCAGGCCAAGTGGCACAGCCAAACAATAACATACAGCCTCTTTGAAAGGAAGTATTAGTGGATTACACAGTGGTTTACTTTTCCTGGGCCAGGACAGATTTGTGCGGCTTGCTTCCTTGTTGAGGTCAGCTGTGGGGAAAGGCAATAACCCTCTGCAGATGTATTAAAACTGCAGTTTATTGTAGTTATTTAGATGATTTGTCAACAGCAATCTGTTTGACAGTTAGAGATGTTATTGTTAATTTGTCTGGAAAAGGAAACACATTAAATCAAGCAAACTCAACAGACAGGGAGCGAAAAAAACATCCTCTGAATCCTGGTTGCAGCTGTTTTATTTAGTCATTTTAATGTTCCTGCAAATAAACTCTGACCAATCTTACTGCTGCAATCAAGATGATAGTGCTGCACATCTCTTACATGCAGGGATTTAGATCTGCTCATTGCAACAACATTCCAATGTATGTACAAGAAGATCATCCGATGCACAACACGAATCAGCAGCACACCACAGAGGTCAGAGCAGCAGCTTGAGAGATCCTCACAGATGCATTCCTACACAATTAATGCACAATAATATGGTCAGCCAAAAAATCTCAGAACGAGCAGTGAAAAGTAAACAAAGCAGCAGCTACAGTGCAGATGTTGACAAGCACCAGGAAACACAGGTGCACTCTCTCTGGATTCAGACCTCCACTGCTTTAAGTGGGGTCGACCACCCGGTTTATTCGGCCCAAATCATCAGAGAAGCCTGTTACTGAGTAGTAGTAGTAGTACTGACTTCCTACCTGCAGCACACTTCTTTTAAATGCTGAGGTAGAATGAAAACGATTTGAAGACACTGTTCCATTGCTGTTGTCTGATAGAAATGAACAAATTACAGATTACTTGTATTTTAATGGGCTTTATCATCATTTTATTGTATTATTTTTTATGTTTGACCAATCTTTTTTTGTGTTTTGTGCTTATTCACATAATTATTATCAGAAAATGCATTCCAGAATCCCATAATCCCAAGGCAGCCAAATAAAGCAAACACTGAGAACAGGGTGAAATGAAATGAATCCCCATCATATTACCACAGTAAATTGTTGATTAGTTTGCAATTTGCTGTGCTCAAATTCAATATACAGAATGATAGATTGCCTCTTCATTGGTAGAACGGCTTACATAATTATATATGAATGAATCTGTTAAGTAGAAAGAGTTGCACAGACTATATTTGCACCACCTTGTTTATCGATGTACTGCTCCAACTCTGAAATAATAGCGACCTCTTCTGGTAGACTGGCAATATTACATACATCATCATGAAAATGCCTTTTATTCGTTCAGTCTGTCATGTCTAACAGCAATTTAACTATTTAAGCAGATCCAACTTTTTTTTATTGGGTAAAAGAAGAATGACTTTTCCTCTATCTGGTTCTGGCGGACTTAGAGCTTCAGCTACCATCAGAACTGTTCCAGGTCCCTGTGGATATGCTGTCACATAAAAATATGAGCAGTCTCTGAGGTAATCTTCAGCTATGCTTGAAAAAGGCAAATTTTGGGAATACTCCAGGTGGTGCTCCAGAAAAGAAACAGGGTTTGAGGGTTGATTTGACAGACAGACCAAATCTCCCCAATGTGACCTGTGACTGTTTTTTATTGAAATTCAAAATATCTGAAACTTTAAAAAAGGAAAAATCACAATGGTGGGGTAAGAAAAAAAAAAAAGCTTATGTCAGCACTGTGACGCCTCCTCTCTCTGCCTGATTCTTGTGTCATTGGTTTTGGCTTCCTGCCTCAGGAGCCAATGGACAGAGCTGAGAAGAACATCAGGAAATAGCCAACACCTGAGTAAACTTGGCCTGAGCCCATTTAAAGTGGCTTCATCTGTAACCTTTCTCTCTGCCAAGGCCTCCATCAACCAGTCAGGTTTGTCTTTGGTTTGTTTGATTTGTTTAAACCTCATGTGAAGTTCCTGTTTTGTCACTGACTTTGAGTCACTTTGTGGCAGTGTAAATGTTACAGAGCTTCCATGATGAGCTGGAACAAACTGTGAGAGAATATACAGTGTGTAAAGAGGTGATTTTAAAGTGAAACTGCAACTTTGGAAAGAAGAAACAGCATTCATTGTATCTTCATTGTACAAGTAAAAAGTTGAATTCTTAAGCAAAAAAACCCAAACTCTTGGCTCAACTCTATATACTCAAGGGTTTTAGAGCTACAGCCTTATTTGGTCTGGGATGATCAGTAGCTTCTGGCGGCCAATGTTAGCAAACTTTATATAGATGTTGTGTAATTGACATTACTGAGTTTGATTTATTGACTTGCTACATTTTACTATGCAAAATTTTACTGCTTTACTATTATCCCATAATCTCCACTTGTTCAAATGTAGTTTTAATATTTTTTAAAAGTACTTAAGGGTGGAAAAATGGGCAAAACTCCATGTAGCATGGTTAAAACCTGCTGCACTAACGGTATCTTAGCTGGTGTCCTCTTTAGATCTGTGTGACTTAAAACAAGGAAATACTGTGGCATGGTTTGGGTTTTTTTTTTTTTTTTTTTTTTTTTTTTTTTTTAAGCAAGATCTTATGACACCATGTGAGCAGAAGTATGTTATGTATTCATGACTTTATTATAAGAAAAAATAACAAAAGGAAGCTGATGAGTTCTTTTTTGACATGGGGTTGTTGACTGCCTGTAAACAAAAGACACCAATATACCCCATCTGTAGCAAAACACTGTTTAATCCATGTGTTATGTTTTCATCCCCAAACCTGAAACTGTAATGATCCTGTTTGTCCGTGTGGAGGAGCACTAGCCTTCCTCTCTCACCAGAATGTGAAACTGTATATATTATCCCACTGCCTTGTTTTGAGAAGACGTCCTGTGCTGATGCGCGATGAGTCACTTCCACTCTCCGTGACGGACTGCCAACAGCTGCAACTTCATGTCTGCGTGCATGTGTGTGCGCCAAGTTCTATTTATAAACCACCCCCGTCTGCAAATGTGGATATTGAAAAAGAATCAACACACATGAAATTCCATTCTGTTTGCTCACATAAAACACAGCTCTTAAAAAACAGCACTCTGTCCAAGCTGAATTCTGCAAACCATAATGTTGATGTTAATACTGACAATGACAGCATGCTAGTGATCTCACGACCAGCTGCATTGCAAGACTAAACCCCTTCATGCGTAAGCAGGAGATCCTTGTCTCCTACAGGTATCATATTCTTCCCTGGTCAGAAGTTCCCTGTTCCTTTTCTAATCTCATCTTAAGTATCGCCTTGTACCAGTGATACCCTCTGTGTTGACTTGCTTCAGTCTCACACTGGTGGTCTTTTTGTGTTTCTGAGATTGTCTCCATTTTACGCACCGCTGAAGGTTCTGATTTAGATTTTCCACTTCAGTTTGGTTCCTTTGCCACTTTAATGCTCTTCAATCTTGTCTGTAGGATTTTCTATGCAACATTTGTGAAATTATGAAGATTAATATAGGTGATGGAATGTAACTTGAGAATGATTTTACATACAAAGCTCACACATCACAAGCACATTACGAGCATAAAAAACATGATGCATTGTCACCACCAAGTAGCTGACAAATGTGAATTTTCTACATTTATATTTTATATATCTGCCCTGTTTACCTCTAGTTACAAGCTCCGCAGTCTGTGATGAAACATGAGTGGGTAGGGGTGACCAGTGTCAGGGAAAGACGATCAGGTCCGTAGCCTGGGATGACTCGAATACTTTCCACCATCATGTTAGGAGTTGCTCTCCCATTTTAGAGCTATAGCTCCAACCGTGAGGGTAGAAAGCAGCAGGGGAAGAAAAAATTACGATAAACAAAGATTTACGCAGAAAGGAGATGAATTTATTGGAACAAATCCAACATCTCGTTTAGAAGGATCAACTGTACCTACATTGACACATCAATACCTATAATTATGTCTGACAAACAGAGCAGCCAAGCATCCCAGAGGAAACCATCCACCAACAAGAACATCAAGAAGCTCCGCACAGTGAGCATGGTGTGCAGTCTGGCGAGCAGCTGGCAGCAGTGGGTGACGGAGAACGAGACAAAGCAGGCCAGTGAACCCAGCGGCTGGGCTCCATCCTCACTGGGAGGACCAACTGAAGAACCCAAAAAGACATGGGTCCCCAAGAAACCTCCTCCCTCTGAAGTCCAGCCAAAGGAAGTTTCTCAAAATAATGCAACAACGTCTGGAGATGTTCAAAAGAAATCAACTCCTCACAACAAAACTGAGGAGGTCATGACCTCAGCTGAAGCACTGGTTGTGTCTCGTATCAAGACAAAGCAGGTGGTTAAAACGGTGACCAGTGGGGTTCAGGAGAAAAGTGCAGGCATCGGACTCCTGACCGAGAAGATCAAGAGAGAGGCTCTGCCATCGGACGAGGGGATTGACAGGCTGCTGACGAAGAAAAGCTCACCCACGCGCCGCAGGAAGTGCTCCAACATGGTATCATCACTGACCAAAAGCTGGAAGCAGGTGGAGAACGAGCAGAAGTTTGGAAAAGAAAGACAAGGACCAGGAGATGCCCATACCACTGCTGTAGATAGAGAAGATAGTGGATACACTGAGGCAGAAAAGGAGAGACTGGACATAGGGGATGCTCAAAGACACACAGCAAGCTTTTTAAAAGAAGCAGAGCAAAAAGACTGTGAAGGAGACTCTGAGTCAGCACTGAAGATTAAAAGACCCCCAGTATCTGCGTGAGTATCAGTGGGCTTCATTTTGTTTTTCCAGTTTTTTTTCTGAACAAAATGAGCCGTAACATGTAATGAATGTAAAATGTAAAATTCTTTCATCTGGTACTTTCTTAAAGGTCAGATACTTACTTCCTTAATGTGATATTTCCTTAAGAAACAGGATGTGAGGAATTAAACTGTGAATTCCTTACCTCAGTGTAAAGTACAGTTGTGTGACTTTACAGCTGCCAGTGACAACACAAAATGATTATGATAAGTGTTCAAAATCTCAGTGTACGGGGTAAAAAAACAAAGTAGAAAACCAATTTGTTACTGTCTCATGTTGCAACTGTTGCAACTTTCCTTTCTCCTTGTAGGTTTGAAAAAATACTCAGTGTATTGTACATTTGTATTTGTTTGTAATGTGATCCGTCGTCCCTTGCAGGTACAAAAAGGAAGCTGAAGATGCCAACAAGATTAGTGCTCTCTCTAAGAAATGCAGTGCTGTGGGGAACCTTAAGAGCCGCTGGCAGAACTGGGCCTCGGAGCACAGTGTTAACCAGAAACTAAACCCCTTCAGTGAATACTTCGACTATGATTACTCCATGTCTCTCCGCCTCCAAAAGGGTCAGGATGGTTATGGACGCCCCAAAGAAGGCACTAAAACAGCAGAGAGAGCCAAACGTGCAGAGGAACACATCCACCGTGAGATTGCTGACATGTGTTATGTGATCAGGACAATGGCTGATCCAGACCCAGATGGAAAGACCCGCATCACGTTCGGACAGCTGTTTGATAGATACGTTCGGATCTCTGATAAGGTGGTAGGGATTCTGATGAGAGCCAGAAAACATGGGAAGGTGGCGTTCGAAGGGGAGATGCTGTGGCAAGGCCAGGATGATGGAGTGATCATTACTCTGCTGGTTTGATATTAACGCCTGGCTCAATGTTGTACTGGAAATCCTCTTACACCTAATTGGCTGGCACAGTGGAACTTGTGAAATAACCTCAGTCATTATCAGACAGGGCTAAGAGGAGGATTTAAAATACAATTTGGCCTGGATCTATTCAGTGGACACTTGCAGAACAATATCAAAAGGATACAGAGACTACAAAGCTTGGCGAATGAGTCAACGTTGTTTATCCAAAGAATTTTTTGCTGCTATTTTTGTAGATACTTGAAGACGCGTCCTCTCAGCATTGTGGATGTGTGACTTGAAGCTCTCATGCACATGTTGTCAGAAATCTGCAAAGACTTTGAAGTTTTAGTTCAAAAGCTCTGGAGAGATAAAGCCAGAGTTTTTGTCAACCTATGTTTCCATTCAGAGTGGCTTGCAGATGCTCAGGGGGTTACCGTGGGCTGGGGAGGTGTGAGGTGTGTCCAGAGGAAAAAAAAGTGCATAAAGGGAAACCGCGGCCCAGGGGGGCTGGCTGGGGAGGTGTGAGGTGTGTCCAGAGGAAAAAAAAGTGCATAAAGGGAAACCGCGGCCCAGGG
>JBBMJY010000005.1:5558486-5642637 GCA_037833715.1 Toxotes lorentzi
TCTATCTATCTATCTATCTATCTATCTATCTATCTATCTATCTATCTATCTATCTATCTATCTATCTATCTATAATTTACGGACACGCCATTGCTATTTTATACAGTGATTGGCACTGGGTTGTCTCAATGATGGACTGTAAATTCATCTACTGTTGGCTTTACTTTACTGCAACATTGTGAGCATTAAACATCACAAATTCCCAATTTCCCCTTCTTCCATCAGCTTCCAGTTCCGCTACAGCTTCATCTGGTCCCCAGTTGCTGGTTCTTGATATGGTCAGCCTCAAGAGATTGAGATGCATGATGGCGGCGCCATTGTCCAGATCTCTGGGAAATATGCCCACTAAGTGCAGTCACTGGTGTTCACCACCAACATGGGCCGCTCCCTGTACGTGGGCTAGCCAAGTGGCCACTCCTTCAATATGTATCCTACCAACACCCAGGCTGAGCTGCGTTTCATCAGCAGCCGTGTCCATGGAGCCATCAGCTCTCTCGGGGCACACTGGGCTGTTGTTGATCCAACTTTCAACAGCACAGCTGGGCATTGAGGAGAGTAGATAGGAGTTAGTTGCAAATTTTCCAAAATTTCTAAACAAAAGAGTCTCATTTAATCACAGGTACTTCAATGGATGTTCTGTAGTCGTATTTCCATTCATCTCTGAAGTGAGTACCACCATATAAATAATTAATAATTCTTGATATTGCCTCTTGTTCCTTCTTTGTTTTTCTGTTGGTAAATTGGTCATTTTGATTAATAATGTGTCATTATCTTATGTTCTTTTATCAGGCCAGTAAATTGTAATGTGTTTCACTGTAACTCTCAATATTTCCAGTATGAATGACAACATTAGTGAGGTTTTTGTGCCCGAAAAACAAAATTAAACAAAATAAAATAAGAGACAATAAGAGATTTCCTGTCAGCCTGTCCACGGTCTGGTTATATTATCAGGTTCACTCACGTTGGCATCATCTTTGACCTCCACACTCCTTTCAGATATGCCTTAAGTCACAGTCAACATTTCTGCAAAGTTTGACAGAGACACCTCAAAGCGTTCTTGTGATATCCCTCGAAGAAGAATCCGGGACAGACGGATGGACAGACAACCCGAAAACATAAACAATATCGCCGGTGCAGAGGCATAAAAATACAGTGGAAGTCCATCAGTAATAAGATAATAATTTTTGTTGTAGTTCCTTTTCATTTCCATCCTTTGTTTTGTAATTTTTTTTTTCATACTAATCAATTTGTAGTGTGCTGGAACCCATGATTCATTCCATTTCCTTGAGAAGAAGATGAAGCTCAACCACGCATGTGTGCACATACACTTACTGGTACCTATTGTTTGTAAACTTATGTGAAGATATTTCAGAGTAACCCCACAGACTGGCTGAACAGACCTTACAACAAAAGAAGACACCAGGAAGAAGACAGGGAAAAACTCCAACAAGCTTACTGACGGCCACACCTGCTTGAGCTAACACAGTTTACAGTACACAACATACACAAGAAATGTGCTAAAAGAGAAAGGTGGACTTCCTCATACTGTCACACAAATTATCTATTCATCAATCAAGTGACAGACAAGCCAGGCAGACTTAGACAGATGGGCAGATAGGTATGTAGGGTCCACACTTGGTTTTGTTTATCTGGCTCCTACTTGCAATACCTGTACCACCTGTCTTCTAATGGAGACACTGCAGTGTGTCATGTTGAAATTGTTCTTTTTAATTAGCACATCAAAGAGTCTTCACTGTTGCTGTCAGTCCAAAGACCTGATAATTATGGTGCGCACATTTAGACACAGTGACTGTAAAAATAAACTACTGTTTTATTGCTTTCACCAGTTGAGTGCAAAAAGAATGAACAGCCACAAAGCTGAATCTATGGATGTGGGGAATTTTTAGAGCGCAATTCAAATGCACAAAGAATGTGCACAAAGACTAATGCCAGAGAATACCACAATGAGGTGGCCATGTTGTGCATGGTCCCTGCAAAACAGGACAGGAGAATAAACAATAACTTAAACTCACTGTACATATACTGTATACATGGTATAGGTGATGATTTATGGGATTACTGTCTGACTGGCTCTAACTATAATCTAGTTCTCCTGAAGTCACCTGATGGTGGTTGTGCTCAGATTATGATCCTGGGACAGTGAAGATGCTTTTAGCTACTTATCTCTTGAACAAAGATTACCTGAACAAGATTACCTGATTTATGTTACTAGTTGGTCCAAGTATAAAAACAACACTTTGTGGATTTACTCTGGATTATGAGTTAGTGGGCTGGAATGACTTCCTGTACTGTTTTTGGCATCATGAGGTTGAAAGTCAATAGGGCATGTTCAGGAAACAGTAACATAAATCAAACGTCATGTAGTGAGCTTCAGAGGTGCTGGTAAGTAGATTTTGTTGCCTTTGGGCCGAGCCAGGTTAACTGTTTCACTGTGTCCAGCCTTAATGCTAATGCTAAGCCAAGCTCACTGGCATTAAGCTGAAGCTTCATAAGTTCTGTGAAGACGTGACAGTAGTATCAATCTTCTTGTGTAACTCTCAACAAGAGAGCAAACAAGTGTATTTTACCAATACGTCAAGCTGTTCCTTAATTGGTGGTTTTCTAAATGTACCCAGATTACAATCCAGATCTGATGAGGATACTTTTGGTTACCTTGGACCTCGTCTTGGAAAGAAACTGCACAATGACCAGATCTATCACAACTGTATCCACATGCAAATGTAAACTGAAAACTTTTCTCTTTCCTCAGGCCCATGGTTATTTATTGTGTTGTACGTTGCATTTCTTTGTATTTGTTGCTGTAGATTATGTAAAACACCTTGAGCTTGACTGTAATGAAATGTGTTTTACAAATAAAACTCCTTGCCTCACCCGTGATAATGTTTTTGGGCTTTACTACAGTGATTTTCCATTTGTGCACGTAATGCGCAGCACACAGACTCACACAAACAAAAGGCACAGAGTGGAAACGATGGGGAGAGAGGGGTTATTTCAAACTGCCTTCTCTGAAAAAACGATGAAACTTGCCCTTCCCTCATTGCCCAGAGAGCCCCGAGCCTACACTTCCCAGGATCCTCTGAGGCGCGGCAGCAGCTGTGAGCTCTGGCTTGCCCGCAGCAAAGTGATGTTAACACGCCAAACAAGGTACAATGAGAGCTCGTTGAGTTTTGCATTTCGACTGCTCCCTTGCGAGTGATGCTCAAATCTGTGGAGTCGCACCATGGCTGTTGAAGGTAAGGCGCTTCACCCCGCGCTGTCTACGATGCCATTTCCGTTTTCTGTTTCGCTTTAGTAGAAAGATAAAAGATAGTAGTTACAGCTGCCGTGATGACTGGAGCTGCATGGTGTGCTTGGTTCAACCCAGACACAGTCGGGTCAAGTGGAAGCCTGTGACTGGGTGATGTTGCATGCACTGCTCTCCCTGCATTACACGGCCCTGGTCATCTTCTCCTATTATTCCACTGTATAACTGAAATGATAAACCGCTGGTATTCACTGTGCTGGTATAAGATCACAAGCCATAAAGACTCGTGTTAACGCGCAGCCTCTTTCTGTATGTATGCATGTTGCGCCTGGTCGAAAGCTCCGCGATTGGAGACAACACTAGTTAACAGGTCTGCGACCGAGGAGCGTCCAGTTCTTTTGCATAACCATCCCCTTGTGTACCGGGTACTGTGTGTTCCTCTGTGTGATGTGAGGACGCAGAAGCTGCGCCGTTCCGAGATTCATATCAGGGACTCTTTTCTGAGAAATTGTTTTTGTCTTTTGGATAATATTCACCGGGCTGTTGTGTGTTGTTGTGATGCAATAGAGCGCCGTGTGTGCGCTCATCCTGTTCCACAAGATCAGTCTGGCTGTGGCTGCTCATCTGGCAGGTGGTGTGACATGTGGACCGGGGAAGTAGTCACCCGCTTCTCCCCGTGATTGGCAGTAAGCAGTTACGGTAGTTAAGGTGCTCGCTCCGGACATTAGAGGTGAGAAAAGTGACAGAGGCAGTCACTGACTCGGAATGCTCGGCCAATCTCCTCACCTTATCGGGGGCATCTTGTGGATCCAGAATCCAATGAGAGGTATGTTGGAGGACGAGGGGGGAGGAGGGAGTGTCACATGCATGCAGTGGGACTATTTGACCGCCTGTAAGGCTTTTCCAGTCCATTCCCGTGTTTTCTGCGCGTTTGCCCATTCAGGTGTCATTGGTATGAGACTGTGGCACTCCTGCATTCCGACCCTAGATCAGGTTATTCATCTCAGACCGCCATTACCGCTCATTTTATGCACAATGTTCACATACTGGGCTGTTTGACCTGAACCTGTCTCTCCCGTTCCTCCTCTGAGATTTTATAGAAGTGGGCTTTGTGTGGAAGCTGTGTTTGCCAGTCAAATATTTACATTCACTGACATTTATAGCAAAGATTAAACAGCAAGAAGATCTGCATGCAGAGTGTTATTGTTGTTCTGCAGCATTCTTCTCATATTTTCCCATGTCCAGGACCTAAAATAGACACGTGAGATGGCAAACTCAAGCTTTGCAAAATTTTATTCCAGGGATCCCCTCACATGATAGTTTTTTACTGATTCCAGTGCAACATTTGGACTGCTGATAGGTCGAGGTTTGAAATCTTTGATCATAGCAGTCATTTTTTCCTCTCATCAGGCTAACTCATCAAGTAAAATAAGAAGAAATACTTTACTTGTGTGGAAATGTCTTTGCAAGTTGCACCTTCCTCGTTCTGATGTTGTAGCTTCATAATGGTGCTGACAGCAGACCTACAGGTGTAAAGATATTGCCACATGTTTCAAAGCTTGAAGTATGTCTTTAATGATACACAGTGAGCACAGCAGCAGATATAACACTGCGATCGCCCCAGCATATCCCACAGTATAGTTTCATTCACGCACCTCTTGAGATTCATCTTTCAAAGCCGTAAAGAAGAGATTCATCTTTCAAAGCTGTAAAGTGGTGAGGCTTTCTGCAGATGCACACTTTGTTCCAGAGCTGAATACGTTATCTGTTATCTAGTTTTATCCATTTCTTCATCCCTCTCTCGTCTGATTTTATCCAAGCTAACTCAGATGAAGAAAAACAGTGGGGCAGGATTTTAACAGTATCTCTTTCATAAATACAATAGGTAGGGAGAAACATATTTTATCCTCTCTATAACCATGAAATTCCATAGTTATGATACCACTTTATCAATGCCATCTAATTTTACATAGATTCATATTCATAGCTTACAGAATTATCACCTCTCACAACAGAAACCAGAGCACTTGTGCCATCTTAGAGGCAGGATACAGTTTTTGAAAGCAGAAGATTTAGTTTCTTTTGTCATTGCTGCATAAATGCAAACACAAAGCGTGAAATACAGCATTAATACAATTTGTGACTTGAGCAGTTCAAGCATTCATAGGACAACTCAGTGCATTCAGTGGTGATCCACTTACTTGTGTCACTGAGAGAGATAAATTATGAGACGTGTCCCTATCCACTGAAGCTGCAATAACTAATCCATCTGCCAGAATCAGGGAGAAAACGCTGCACCTCTAAACACACAAGGTCAGATTTTGCTAGAGCAGCCAAAACATCATATACAGCCCTATACTGTATTGTAGCTGTAATATTATACTCTGAAATACTTTCCCCTTGAGGACATTTATAGTCCTCTACTTCAGTGAGAGACAGTACCTTTTGCTGCTAATATGTATGTACTTTTACTTAGGTATGATTTTGAATAAAAATCTTACTTGTAATAGAGTATTTTTACTTTTTTTTAATAGTACCTGCATATAAGTAGAATATCTGGATACTTCTCCCAACACAGAATGTATAATATTCTTTTTTTTAGTTCACTGACTGTAAATGAATCAGTGATTATGTGGTCAGCCAAGTAATTTTTATGTCAAGTAAAACATGGACAAGAATGTCAAGTATCATCCTATTTTTGTTGTATTTCAAAGGTCTTCTCTAATATGATAATATTTTCTTACTGGAGACAAGGATCCAGAAGGACAGAGCACGCACACATTTCTAAATTTGCCACAGTTAGCCAAAAAGTCCTGTTTCCTTTTTTAGATTGGCTCTAATTAAAACTGGTTTTGTTTATTTCTCTGTGGTACAAGCAAAGCTGTCCCCGTGGAGGGGACGAGGCTCGCTGCAGCACCATCTCTTTTTATTTACGTTGTGACATTTGAGAGAAATCACAACTCTGCCGTGTCACTGTTTTCTGTTCCAGTTCTCCACCAACCCCTCTAAGACTGAGAATATAGGTCAACTATTTCATAATTTATAACATATGAGAAGACAATAAGCTCTTTGAGAAACCAGCACTTTGGAGACTGTCTACCCCGATATGAGCTTTACTTTGGAAAGTACTTTTACTTACTAACTTTCATGTGTTTGGCACATTTAGTCTGTGTGCAACAAAACAAAACAGTGCACAAATTTATGCAGAACTGTACTGATGATACTTAAAGAATGAATGCTTATGTCATTTTTATGTCACTGTAGGCAGGCTATAAAAAAAGCCTACATGACCTTAGAGCAACAATGAACAGCTAGGGCTTCATATAGACGCAAACAAACATGTAAAGGAAGTATGGACTTTATGCAGCTGCACACACACTGAGAAGAGAGCCAAGAACTGGACCTCCAGTCCAGCCACAGCAGTGTTTACCCCTGTGGCTGAGGTTGTTCATTTCACTCCTTCTTACTTGCCTCTGTGCATCAAGCCTCCTTGATATGTCCTGCCCTGCTCTGCCTGCCTGTGCACCCATTCAGAAAACTCATCTCACAACCAGCCCCGGAATATAGCCCAGGACTAGAATTACATGGTGTCCGCGGGGTTTTAAAAAGTATTAAAAAGTGATAAATCAAAATTGCCAAATTTAAGGCCATTAAAAGTGTTTAATGTGGTTTAGAGGTATTATTTTTTTTTAATAGGTATTATTTTTTCAGACTATGAGGTGTCCTATTCTGATTGAAATTCTATCTGCCGAAGTTCGTTTGATGCTGACGTCATATTCAGTGGTCGCTCGACATCTCAAACAGTTTGCGCGCGCAGCTCACCTGGATAGCCAATTGACTGTGAAATGTTTTTGATTAGTTTAGGAATATCTTCAACATCCAGACAACCATCGTTGTCGTCATGGGCAAATGCAAGTTTTCTGACAGCTGGGTGGAAGACCCAGCGGAGGCTCTGTGGTGCCTGAAGCACCACAGAGCGGAGGCTCTGTGGTGCCTGAAGCAGCAAGTGCAGGATATACAGTATCTACAGTATGTATAAGTTACAGTGAACAACATCGGTGAGTCTCTAAATCTATTCTGCTGTGTAAAGTGTTATATATGTCAAAATCTGCGTCAGCGTTAATAAGGTCGCTGATTAACACTTGCAACTCAGTGTCGTGATGATTTTTTAAAAAATCCGAAGGTAGTAAAAAAAAAAGGTATTAAAAGGTATTACATTTAACTTAAGGATTGCTTTATATACCCTGAATTAGTAGCATAAACATGTTGATTTCAGTTGGTGGAATAGGATTACATCTTAGTCATGTTAATCAGGAGCTGCTACAGTGAAGGAGCCTCTCCCCAACCTCACTCAGCATGAATGGGATCGAGATGACAGAAGATGTAGCAAATGTCACTGGAGAGCAGTGTTGTGTAATCATCCCTTGGGTGGACCTACAGCCATTTTTGATGTACCATGCTAAAGTGCTGCTCTCTGGAATTTAGAATGAGCGCTAAGCACAAAATACAAATAGAAAATAAAAATAGAAAAAATGTCTTAGTGGACACAGACTTGTCCTGTGGCCATGTCAACATTCACCAATTAGACTTTTGTTTCTCATCAACAGACTTACTGAGACTCTGTTGCAGGACTGAAACACTGTAAACTGCAAACTGGATGAATCTGTCTATCAAATGTCAGGGGTTTACTCATTACGATTCTGTTGGATCTGCCTCTGGACTGAGGCTGGTTCAGCTTGCATCACTGTGTCTGGCTGTCAGCTTGAGAGAAAAGCATCCAAGGGAGGGTAAAACCAGCAGGGCTTGCATCTGACAGACGCGTTGTTTTCATGTAGCACTTGTTTTCACTTAGTTTCAACACAGTTTGTGGGAGTGGGCTGATGTCGCTCAACTTGCACAGGTAAAAATACCAAAAAAAGTTGATACCATGGCAATAAATCACAACCAGGAAGCAAAAAGGGACAATAAATTGAATGTTTAGCATATAAAACGAGTAAGCTTTTGTTACTTCTGTTGTGTACTTTAAGAAGTAAACCTGAAACAATAAGCCTTTTTAACAGCAGACATTTTGCCTTGCCGTGTCAGTAGAAAAAATGGATTCGTTCTGTTTAGTCGAAGAAGCTAAATGGAATTCAGTCTTCATTCATTTAACTCTGTACCCGTACTTATATGTAAAATAACTTAATCAATTAATTGTTTGCACATTTAAGAGGTTCCCGCCTCTTAAATGTGAATATTTGCTGGTTTCTTAGTCTTCTTTCTTACACACATTGATGTAGTCTACATGACACAGGTACACCGTAAACACACTAAAAAAGCTCCAGGATTTCCATATGCTCCCTTAAAATTGGGCAAAGATACATAATATTATAGTTTTGTGACAGAACTTTCACTTCAGTGATTTTGTTTTGCAAATACTAGAAAGGCATCTAGTCCATTCTCTTTCGCTTCTAAAATTTGTTCTGTGGGCTCTTTGTCTGTGTCCCCTGCATTTAATTTGATAGATAGCCTACGTTTGACAATAGTTTGGAAGATAAGTGAACATACTCTTTTAATTTTTCTCCTTTCCTCTTTTTAAATTTTTTTTCTCACTCTCATCCAGACCTCGATTTAGAAGCCCAAAGATATGTCATTGTGATGAACCACCATGTGAAGCGCACCAAGCAAAGCAGTGAATGGCTGTCTCCCTGCGAAATCACCAGGGATGATTATCAGCACTAAAACAATAGAAAATCAGCCCAACGCTTTTAAATCTCCCCAGCTGTAAATGCCATTGGCTGTTAAAGTCATGCGTTGCTTACAATTGGCCTACAATGGTGATATTCAGTCTTTCAGAAAGCTCTGTTATGTGTGGATACATGTACTGTATGCGTCAGTGAGTGGTGGTGCTAATGGGGTGTCGCCCTGGGACGGGTGTGTACGAGACTGGGAGAGAATCATCACAGTATACTCACTACAGTAAACTACTGTACTCTATACTCTATGCCACTGGTTACACATATATTAGTTCTGTGATGGATGTTTTTCACTATGTTCACGTGGTGCTACAGCTAGGAGCCAGCAAGCGTAGCTTAGCTCAAAGAATAGAAACGGGAAAACCAGATAAAACACGTGATATGATGTATAGAAATTGATTAAATTTTAAAAGCACCTTGTCTTGTGAATTGTAGTTATTTCCCAATGTTTGTCACACCTGTACTGACACCTCTAATTCGCTTTGTTCACATGCTGTAGCCTCAGGATGCTTTGTGCGACAGCTCAATCAAGTTGAATTCCTTGACATATGCTGTTTTAGCACTTGACACAGTCGGATTTGCAGATTCACAGTGATGAAAGAAGGAATAGGAGTCTGGTTAGAGGAGGGCGGCTTTGTGTTGTCTTTGTTTTAGGCAAATTCACAGCAGCATCTAGTCTCTGCTTAGGACTGCAATATTAACCTGACCGACATCGTGAGTCCTTGTCTGTGTCATCAAGCAGGACAGAACAAAACCTACTCCACACATTATCTTTATCGACCTTCATGAAGTATGAACATCAGACAAATTAAACCCAAGGGAAGATGTACATATTGCTGAATGTTCCAGTCATTCACTGCTCTTTCCACCTCTGTAAAGCACTTCCAGTCTTTTGTGTGCCTCTTTTCTCTCTCACAAATGTCGACCTTTGTGCTTTTTGTGAATACTCTGCAACATTTGGCTCCCTGTTGTGTTGAGTGCAGAAACTTGGCAGTGTGTCAGCTCCAGTCCCTGATGATTGTGAAGTTCTCTTGGCTCCATTCTGCTGACTGATTGAAGCTGCAGATCTGAGACAGTTTGTGTGTCAGTAATGTTACACTGGGCACAGATGGAGGGAGTCAGCGTCAGGTGAAGGCAGTCATTATGTGGCATGGTGTAGCAGGGCTGCAGAGCTGATTCTTTGACATCTTTGAAGGTGGAGTTGGATTGAGATTTGTTCAATTGTTTATATACTGTATCATAGGGTGTATAGTTGTGAAGCAAAGCCATTCAAGTGGGAAATTTTATAGTAATCTTACTTGACTTGGTCGAGTCAGGATGCAGCTATCTGATAGTGATCTGAAGTGTTAAAATTAGATACTAACAAGTGCAGAAGTATACATGGAATATATTATCTGTGATGCTGAGATACTGAGGACCTTGTACTGCCTCAGGTTATATACCAAGATAGGTAGAGGACTCAAAAGCGTGACTCAGACTCATGACAAAGCAATGGTAAAAGCAAAGGTTTGCTGTGTCGATGGTCAAAACGCAAATATTTGGACAAAAATTTGGAACAATGAGAACTAAAAGGGCAAGGCAGGCCAAAAGACAGAAAAGAAAAGCAAAAGGTCATAACGTGTCAGGCAGACAGGAACAAAAAGGCTGGACCGCTGAGGATGATTTGCATGATCCACAGTCTGGTGGAGAACTGAAGGAAATGGGCTTTGTGTTTACACAACGGTGGTGATATTTGGAACAGGTGGAGATGAGACTATGCAAAGCAGGTACTGTATATCACATAGACAGGTAGACAGAGGGATGCACCAAATTGACTTTTCGATACAATTCCAATATCTCAGCTCTGTTTATCTGGCGTTTTACCAGTTCTGATTTCAGTGCTGTCTTCTTCTCTTATGTAAAATCTGTGTGTGGACTCCATTGAAATAAATTGTTTGTAGGTTAACATGAGGACATACATGGGAGAACATGAACATTTTTGTAGTAAAGTTTGCACTGTCTTTATGCTGATACTGTCGTTGTTTTTCCTTGGGGCTGACACTGAAGTACTTTGGTCTGATCATGACCGTGCACTGTAAAAGCCATAAATGTTGTATCTAAGCAAGCTGTTGGCATGGAAATACTGCAGTGAAAGATGATGACTGATGATACCACCCCATGAAATCAAAAACTTTGCCTCTTTGTCTGCAATAGTTCCTGTTGTGGTGGCCAAACAGAGGAAGTTTGTGTCTCTTATCAAATATTAATAGATGTTACTCTAAATTAAGACCTTCTATTTTTGTCATCCTTTTACCACTTCTACCGAAGCAGCTTTAACAACGTTATGCCTGGGATACATGCTTCATGGTGAGCCAAAGTGAACAGCAGTTATATTTAGCTCATGTGTGTTTGTGCTGTAAAGTGGGTCATTTCACTCTGTCTTATTCTTTTCAACTCTGTCTCACTGACTCATTTTGTCTGTCTTACTTATTCTCACTTTCTCTCTTTTTACAACTTTTTTCTCACCCCCTCTTACATTGTCTCTCTCACCTTTTCATTTTTATCCTCTCTCGCACTCTTTGCAGCTGAGGAATGTTCAAAGCCGAGCTCATCTGCGCCTGCTTGACACAGGACCAACCAATCGTAGCTGATAGAGCCCCGGGGGTTGCAGAGGGCAGTCTGTGAAGTTTGAGCACAGTTAACTTTTGATAGGATGTCAGGGTGAATTAAGAGCCCCACAGAGAGTCTAGCTGGTTGGTTAACTCGTTACATGACTACACTTTGATAGTTAGCTTTGCAGTCAGTGCTCGTTGTCTCAACAGCAGACATAAGAACACGTAAGCTAACTTAATGTATATGAGGAAAAATCAAATATGCAATTACGCTTTCTTGCATGTTTTATGTTAATTATATGCTGCCCTAATCAATGCACTTTACTCGTCCAGTAGTTGTACTTGTGTTCCTTAATCTGTTGTGCCAGTCAGTTAAGACAAGCAGGATTCTCGTGTTGGCATTGTATGCATTAATGAATGCACTAAAGCCATTAAGCCTAAAAGGACCTTGACAAGAATTTGTCCAGATGTCATGTCTTGTTAATAATGGGTCGCTACATGTGTATTACCAGGCTAAGCTTATACAACAGGCTTGGATTTAACCCTTGTTGCAGTAACCTGCTAAGCCCACATACTCCACATAGTGGAGTAAGTTAACAGTTAAATTAAACCACATTAAACTGACAGAAAGTAAGCTTAAGCACTAATAATCTGCGTTTTACCTGCAGCACTTTGAATTCAGCCCCTAATGAAACATGCAGTGGCAACAAATTCATTCAGATTTATGCTTTCAAACCCAGTGACAACAACCGAGTTGACCCACCAAGATCACCTGAGCCTCTTGAATCAGATTGCAGAGCCTCCTCATGAATTTTAATGTTGCAGGTGAAACCATGAACGGCAGGTCTACTAATGACTCACGGATCAGTCAGGCTAACAGAGTGATGACCTACTTACTTCCGTGTTTGAAACAGAAACACATAAACCATGTGCGGCTCGAAGTGGAATACCTAGCTTACATAACCATGTGCCCTCATTCCTCTGAAAGCAGCAGCACCCACTCTGACACCAAAAAGAAACAAGTCTAAGTAAAAACACTTGTCATTCTTTTAACGTGTTGATAAAAGAATGACGTTTTTCACGTATTTTTTAGTTGGTAGTTTAATTCTACCCTTTGTTTTCGCAGCTCCACTTAACCTCAAGAGCTTTTCGAGCTCAAAGACATACTGAGGTGCTCTTTGCTCCAGCGGAGCTGCTCATTGGCCAATACCTAAAGCCAATACCTAAAGCTTCCAGCTTTAGGTGGGAGTAGGGAGATCAGCTTTACAGCAGTAACAGAAACCTGTACTGTGCTTAGAAAGACCTGCATCTGCTCAGCAAATCAAGTATCTCCAATTTAGGACTTTGGTTGTGTGAAGTTTTTCAAGGCTGATGCTGCTGCAATAACACCTACTTTTAGGAACAAAAAAGTTTTTTCTACAAAATCACTTTTGAGCTAAAAGCTAAACTTGAGATTCAAGATTAACACACATTCGATCCCAGTTTTTGGCACTTGACAGCTTTCAACACGCAACACTACCGAAACTTATTGAGATTTAATACACAGCCTTAATGATGTGAGGGCACAGTTGTTAAAGGTCATATTCAAAGATTGTGCTCCTTAGTAAAATGAATCATTAGATTCAAACTAAGACCCCATGAGAGAGTTTTGTTCCAAAGGGCTTTGAAAATAAATAAACAAGAAAGAGGAGATCATCCATACATGCATATCTCCTCTGTCTCTTGAATTTAATCTCACTGAGCAGCAAGCTCTTCCTACAGGCTCCTGTCCAAAACATCCGATACTCCAGGCGATGTGCTTCTCTTGCTCTCTTTCTACCCTTCAAAGATATTCTAATTAGTACTTTAGTAAGCGTGTAACAAGGATCTGACTGTGTCTTCTGTCCCCCACTGATGGAGATTCTCTTTCCGAGGTCCTCAGGGTAGACAGCTGAGCAGACGCACTCTCCTCGCATATTCACACACTCTTCTCACATTTGTTCTAATTTGGAGAGCAGTGGATGGACTCAGTTGACACCCCATGTAGATTTGCAAGGTTTTCTGCTTTCTCAGACTGGGTGAGAATCAGCAATGCATGCAGTGTTAAGAAGGCTTTTTTGCATCTTGTGTGTTCAGTTTTGTGTACGCACATGCAGGGTTGTGTAGGATTCTGCGTACATGATTGTGGATGCATACAGATTTGTGCATGTGTGTATGCCTGTGCGTGCATTACAGATGGAGAGTGCTGACCAGCTCAGTGAAAAATATGCACCAATCAACATATTCATTTCTGAACTTCTTGGTTATTTTCAGATTGGAGTTTTATTTATTTATTTATTCATTATTTTTCTCAGCCATGTGACAGGGACTGATTTCTGATTCAGCTCTAAGTCACTGTTAACATATAAAAAGAGTAACAGCTGCGTGGAAATGTCATTATGCTAAGATCCTGCCAGTGCCAGACCACCTCTTCAAATTCCCAAGAGCATCTGTTGGCACAGTTGGTTTAGTGGGGGAATGAATGCACCCACATCCTTCCCGGCCTGTGTACGTGAGTATTGGCGGATGGTGATTAGCCTCACCTTTCTGCTAAATGTCCCGGAAGCAGGCAAGAGAGCAAAGGTCTCATAGCAGCAGTGCAGAGTTTGTACATTCTCCACAGTCATCTGGCCTGGCTTACCCTGCCCTCTTTCTCCAGGCTTTGTTTCTGGGTCATACAGTTGATTCTGCTCACAAACAATTCATTCTGCTCCACTTTGAGAGTCAGCCAAAGAGAAGGAGATCACTATGAGCTTGAGCACCCACACAGAGCAAACTTCACTTTTGATTATGGACCCACTACTGGTTTCACTTTGAACCAGCTTGTGCTGTGCAGCTCAGACTCTGGAGTTAGCACAGAAAAATAGTGTTTGGCTTCTCCCATTGCCCCAGTCTGAAATGTGCATTTTCTTTTGACTGGGTTTCTGCCATGGGTGCAGTTTTATGGTAAGATAGGGAGACATGTCGGGCCCAGTACTTGCCCCCTGCTATTAACTCTATTGAGAGTACAGTTAAAGAAATTCACATGGCTATTCAGTCATCTGACTCACTGAAGCCTCACAGTTTATTGCCAGAATTTTCTATGAAACAGATCAAACGTATGTCAAGCTGCAACTGAGTTACAGTGAGCATAGAATCTGTACTTCATTAAATTCAACTGTGAACATATTGGATCTTAAACTATTGACTATGGCTTAAACAGAACAATGTCTTAAATGTGAACCTGATATCCTGATATTGTCCTCAGCGTTTCATCTGATTAATGTTCATCAGTAATCAGTGATTTGCTTGGTGTAACATGCAGACTAATTTAATGTGAATTCTATAGAGTATTGGAATAATGTAGAGTCGGTCTTCATGTGAATATTTACCCTCCTCTCTGCGAGAATTGATGCTGCTAAGTAATAAAAGCTGGGGCAATGGTAACTGAAAGTCAGAAGCAGCAGGCTTATTGACTGGAAGGTGGCCAACAGATCAGACTGAGGTTGACTGGGCAGCTTTCAGATGCGAGTGTGTGTAGCTGTGTAAGTGTGAACAGGGCCCTCTTGAAAAAGAGAGCATGAACATATCCAGCAAAGCTTCCCTGTTTAAATCAATGATGAAAAAAAAAAAAAAAAAAAAGACAAGCCAAACAAAAACAACTCCATATTCAGTATTCTCTGGATGAGAGCTCAGAATAGTTGGTTGAGATTCAGTCTTGGGAACAGAGACGTTGAAGGTTCAAATCCTGTTCGGCTATCAAAATGTGTTTTTGTTTTTTTTCTCCAGCAGCTCTCATCTGGTCCACAGTCCCAGCATAATAGTGAAAGACAAAACTGATTAAGCTGTATATCCTGATTACATGCTCCCCCACATGCAGACATACACAATGTTCTTGTCAGCTGGTATTTTTCAGATTCAATTGGTTGGCAATGGCTCCTTGTTTGAAATCATGTGCAGTAATTAAGAGAGACAGAGTTATGTAAGGCTAATCCAATTCTTTATTAACCTTCATCTGGATAATAGGAATGCATTTGGCTGTGCAGGGATGGCGTTATGCTTTAACATCTCCATGTGTGCTTCATTCATTTCCTGCCCTCATTTCCCCCCATTTTACTGAATCTCATTGAGAGAAAAAAAAAGGGAGTAGTGAAAGGAAGTAGATATCCTCCCTCATCTACCTCTCTTCCCTCGCGATGCTTGCACGGCGCATGTCAGGGAGGAGAGAGGGAAGAATGTAATGGTGCTATTTATAGTAACTGTTGCCGTTTAAAAAAAAAAAATGTCTCTATCTCCAAGCCCCCCATCCACCACCCTTCCTCCATTTAAAGGATAGAGAGCAGTGCAACTGTCCTTCCTCTCTGTGTTGTGTTCCACCACTTCCCTAACCCCTCTCATCATCTTGTCATCCATCTAACCCTCTATCCCTTTAGTCTGTTTGTAGCATTGTTCAAATGCTCTCAGCAAAAGATGTATAATTCATTTCTCCTCCAGAGTGGTTGCACACAGTCATGAATTGAGTCGGGGCAAGGAGGAGAGGGGAAAGAGTGAGATGGGAGGAGGAGGAGAGAGGAATAAAGAGGCAGTGAGAGGGAGCAATGCTTCGTGCTGCGCATCTCAAGTTCGCTTTGTTTAAAACAAGGACCACTCATGTATATTCTCTCTACGGTTTAAATGGGGCATATCAGGGCCCCTGTTTCTTATCAGGGATCAAAACAAAGCAGGTTTGCAACTGTGCCATATTTCTGATATTAGAAAAAACTACTCCATCTGTCTACAGTTAAACCTTGTTAGTCTGTGTTATTCTGACAAATACTCAGTTGACTCAAAAAAACTTTAAGTGTTTAATGTTTTCATCAATTCTGCATACCTTTTCAAACTCTCAAAGAAAAATTAGTGAGTAAGAAAACAGATTTTCTGGGGTATAAGAAGTATTCGGATATTTTACTCAAGTATTCCTGCTCTCAAAGCCTCAAGCACCCAAGCACTCAAGTACCCATTACGCAGAGTAATTCTCCCTTTGACTGATATTATATTTACATTATTAGATTCTTAATAACGATGCATCAGTGCTGTTGCAGCTGGTTGAAGTGGAGCTAGTTTTCCAGTTAGTATTTCATACACCGCAGTTAGTTAGTGGATTCCAACCATGGGGTTGTGCCCCCTTGAAGGGTTCACAAGACTAAAAAAGACGGGTTATGAGATGAAAGAAAAAACAGTTCTCCTACACTGAATTCATGTCATTACTTTTCTTTAATTTTTTATTTTTTTGTAAATTATTGGAGAATTTTACCTCTTTGATCCTCAAACAGAATTTTGTTGAAACCATCTGAGACGATCAGAGGGGAAATCTTTCTTGAACTGCTAACAACTTTGATATGTGGCCCAATCTGAGCTTCTTTTTCATAAGATGTCACAGGCCGAAAAGACTCATGGAAACCACTGGTTTAAACTTTAAGAATCTATTGTCTTTTGTGAGCTTATCGTGTGTATTTAGGTATAATCTTGATCTAAAAAGTAACAAATAATTCTATCTCTCAAATGAATATTGTGGAATAAAAAGGGCAGCTCCTCCCTTTGAAGTGTATTGGAGCAGGACAAAGTAAAACAAAACTACAAATACTCAAATAACAAACTACAAATACAAATTCTCAGTCAGTTCCTACATATGCAATTTGAATCATCCAACAGAAACCTGTGCAGGGTTCAGTGCTCTGTGACATTATGTATAACACACACTTCTCTGTCCCCAGAATAATCAATGAAAGCAAAGCAAAGGGATTTTTAAAATTGGGGCTGAAACATTTTCAATGCAGTTCTGAGAAGGTGGTGTGATTTAAGGTCACAGGGGGGAAGATGTTTCTCTGAGAGGTTTTCTTTGACAAACAGTGCATTAGTTTCCCCGCATGTCGAAGGAGGAGGACAGGACCGCCTACGGTAGCTTTTCACACTCCTGTTCTTGTTATGTGGAATGACACCACAGATGTTGTTCCTTTTGTTATTGTCTTGTTTCATTTCACTCTGAACAGTGTCAGAGTTGTTGTAATTGGTCGATGACAGTGGTCTGAAATAAGTCCCTAATTGACTGTTTCCTGGGTTTGCCGCTCTGCAAGCAAACAGACTGAAATTTTTGTCTGGCGTTTTTTTTTTAATCCTAGCCAGTGCCAATTTGTCAGTCAGGGACATTTTTACATTTTTAACTTAGACCTTCATGTCTTTCACTGCCAGCAATAGCAGGCAGTGAAATTTATTCAGTGTTTTGTGACAGACCATTAATATCTGTTGTGTCTTAATGTCTGAATGTGTTTATGTGCTTTTTTTTTGCAGATCCTCTCTGAATTGTGTTTTCAAGTGCACTCAGTGTTTTAGATCATTAAGCAAAGCAAAATGTTCAGCCTTTGAAAAACATTGTTTTGACCTGTAATCAGCAGCTGAAGTAGAAGCCACAGCATCCTTCAGGTGTGATGAAAAAGGTCTTTGGTTTACTGGTGTTTTTTGAACAAGTGGGCAGATTGCATGATGACAAATGGGCTATTTCAGTGGCACCTCACAACTCACTGCTAGCTGTCACTTCTGTGCCTGCATCACTGCCTGATGTGACTAAAATAGTGCCTGAGTCTGACACTTGTAATGAAAAACAAAACTAAAAATAATCACCATGGAGGAAACGGCACAGGAGCACGGTGCACGTTTATAAGAAGTTATACAAGCCTTCTGCTGATATGAGGCTTTTGTCCTTGGTGTCTTGAATTCTACAGTCTTTAGTACACAGGCTCCAAACATAATCTCACATGGTAGTGGATTTAAAGCCTGCTGTCATTTTCAAATGGTCTGCCTGAGACTGTAACTTGCCAGTTTGTCATAACAAAGTAAGAGTTTTACATGGATTTATAAATTAATCTCTGATCAAGGAGAGATTTTGCTGAAGTGTTTTTTTCTCTAACAAAACACAACAACAATCAAATTCACCAAACAGCCCTTTTTTAATGGCTGAAGGCGGAACCTGCTCCTGTAGTGCGTGGCTATCATTCTAGGGTTATGATGGCACAAGGTCGAGAACTCCATCAATGTAAAGGGACTGAACACTGCAGAACAGGATGCAGTAGTTCTGTCTTTTGTGTTTTGAATGATTAAAATTGTGTGACATCCACAAAATCAACTCAAACCTACTGTATTTGATTTGAATGACTGTATATTTATGTCTGATAAATATGTGTATCCCAGCTCCATACTGCATGATAAATCTGGGCTTTGAATGAATGTGGACTTACATTCAAATGTGTTGACACTGGAAAAGTGACAAAACAATCAAGGATGATTGTGTCCACACATAATCATCAGTGATTTTTGTGTGAGATGTTAGGGGACACTATTGTTTGACATTGATTTGCACAGCAGAAATGGAGAAACTTCTCACTATGGAAAAGCAAAACAGTAGCGCAAGCAGAGAGTCATAAAGTCAACTGACTCATTAATGTCAGTTACGCAGCATCTAAAGTTTGCTAACAGTAGCCAGCATTAGCCAACCACACCAGGTGAAGTGAAAGCAGCAAAACTGCTGAGTGTGTTAAACTGAGCAAGGAAGTGTTTTTTAAATGAATTTATCTCCCAGCTCATCATTAATATTTGCTGGTGTCATATAATGATTAAATAAATTGAGTTCTTATATACTATTTGCAAAAACTGTACACTATATGACAGACTGTATTGCATTGGTGTGTGGAATTGAATTGTGACACAGCTTTGATAGCAACTCGTCCACCATGTATCATGATTTGCTGCCATCTAGTGGAATCTCTGCAGTATAGCATTTAGTGTGGAGAACCTGCAGGTTTTCCACACTGCATTGCTCACAAATCAAATTTTCACCAGTATTCCCAGTAACAGAAAATTATGAAGCGGTGGGAAAGCATATAAGAGAGATCCTTTTAAAATATATGGGACACCATTAAGCATATCATATAGTGCTACTTTGGAAGTCAAAGTACTGAAAAGCATTAATTAACATTTTTACCATAAAATACAACTTTTTATTATTTAACCACAACCAAAGTAATTGAAATGTTATGTAAATTTACTATAATTCTCTGCATACATAAAAGGTATATTTAGTAAGTACTAATTTCATATATGCTTCCAGAAAAAAAATCCTGAGTCTACCCTCCTCTCATCAAGTTATTAATCTTTGCCTTCTTCTCCACACAGCTGTTCACTGCAACCTGAGCCAGAATGGCATCGAACACCAGATGTGCCCAGAGGACGTGACATCACAGCTGGAGGAAGAGGAGGAGTCTGTTGATGCGGGGGCTGTGCTGCTGGACGACGACAGCCCGAGCTACCAGGATGTCAGCCCCCCAATGTACCAGCGCCGCTCCCCGCCACACCGCTCTGTCTCTGAGTCTGAGCTGACACGGGTAAGAGCCGATCCAAAAGCACCCTGCAGAGTGAAAATGCACAGTGAAAAAATCAGTGAAATCAACTTAATGCCCGATCACTTCACACCCATCACAAATGATTTAACATCTTTAAGTTTCCAGTGTAGACAGCTCAACTCAAATAGCTCAAAGAAAGAATTTTTCAAATTCTGGAGGTTGAATGAATAAATCAGTTCAGCAGTTGAATCTGCAAGTTAATGTTACACTGAATTGGATCCTATTAGTAAGACAATTGACTTTGTAAGTGAAATAGTCACTTTTTGACAATGCATTTCCTTACCGACACAGTGATTTTTCACTGTGTTACAGGTTTGCCAAAACTACAAAGGATTGCCATTTTTAATTTACACAAAGTGATAATAAAGTTATTGTGGCTAACATACGCTTACATTGTTTGTAAACAGTTGTTTATTTACACATCCAACAGATACATAGCAAAATAGCAAAGATATTTAAATAATGTTTCTGTCCATCTGAGAAATCTAAGTTGCTTTGTTTAATGACCACAACCTGCAAAACTAGTCCTGTCACTTTTTGTTGTACTTTGTTCTAACAAATGTTAGCGTGCTAACACCCTTAACTAGGATGGTTATGGTAAACCTTATACATGCTAAAGATTGTTGTCATTGTGGGAATGTTAGCTTAGTTTCACAGAGCCACTGACTACAAATTGATCTCATCCAGACAAAGAATTCACACTGAGGGCCTGGTTGCACTGTGGTGGTTTCACTGCATTTATAACATCCTTACTTAGAGCTAACTTGATCGTATTTGTGGTCAAAAACAAATTGTCTACTAAAACATCCTTGTACTGACTGCTTTCCACACACAAAACAAATCAAAGGCCCACTTAAACACAATAATCCCCCATGTTCCACAAATATACCTCTTCAGTTCAAACAGAGACTTTAACATGGAATAAAAAAGGAAAGACAAGCAATTGTTTCAGGCTGCAACTCAACTCTTCCTCAGTGTTTCTGATAATAGATCAAAGGACCCATCTTCAGCAATGCAGAATAAATTCCTTACTTCCTCTCCAGAAATAGACCGTGGTAGGGACAGTGGGAGGAGACAGGAGTGATAGCTTCTGATGCACACACATATTCTCTTTTCTCTGTGTAAAATCTGTGGTAATCAGCTGTCAGTCAATGCAAGTGGAAGTACTTTGAGTCAGACACAGTCCTCTGTGTAAGCCCTGGATCCAGAGCCTTTGACATACCAGACAGACAGCCAGGCTTGGGTTCAGTGCAAACACACACATACAGTACATACTGCATACACATACAGACACACACACTTAAAGATAGTGGAGATTCTCGTCTTTCCGGATTGGGCTGTATCTATAAGATACTATGTGGTGATTCTGTGGTGACAAAAACAAAAACCCTGTATCTGTGACATACTATCTATGCTGTGTGGTTTATGCGGGCATCATCATGTAACTTCATATCTCAGCATTGCTCAGTTTGAAGCAGAAGCCAAGCCCTGGAGGAAGTAGCGTATTAGCTGAAATAATTTAGTTGCCGGAGATTTCAGCCTTAGTGTTGTGTGTCTGGATTGCAGTTAGGAGTGAGATTTTCTCTTTGACAAAAATTCAGTAAATCGAGTCCATAAAGGCTATAATTATGTATAGTCATAGTCTGTTCTATCATGCAAAACTCCATGTTTTGTCAGGATTGCTGACATTTCCAGTGTAAGTACTTATTTTAATGATTAGCTCTTAATAAATGTGAGGACGTAATAAATCCAGACCTTAGTGCCAGACTGTGGGAAGGTATACTGTAGGTCATTTCAGTTCATCACATTATCTGTTTGTGTTAATTTTTAAATATTGGATTAAATCTAAATCCTACGCCTGGCTGGATTTGTAATTGAGCCAAGGCTTAGCCTTTGGACCCTGCCAAATCCCAAGGTCAGGGACTGTGAAGAGGTCTTGTGTACTTTCTTTTATGTGCCTGAGTAAAGTTGGCACTCCCTGTAAATCCAATTTCAAACAGAGGCTCCTTATGAGGGCTTATTAATTTATCCAGTAGTGTGTTATTCTCAGTCAGCCATCCACAGCTCTCTGGACTCCAGTCTGCCCCATTCACACCACACACACACACAGACATATCTCGGTTTCATCCCCATTCCTGTATTTAACAGATTAATTAATACAGGGAATTTTCATCTCCTGCCAGCTCTGGCTGAGAGAAATAGAGCAAGGCAGAGAGAAAAGAAGGTGAGAGAGAGCATGCCAGAGCTGTTAATTAGCTGTGCAGTGGCGATGGAGGGCAGACGACACAGGGCTCCGTGTCTCAAACAGCAATTCACTCAGTCAATATGACACTAATGACAGTAGCCCTCCTCCTCTCAGAGCTTTTCTGCCCAGTCACATTCAAAAGTGGTAGCAGTGCCTAGTTGTGACACTAGAGGGTGGTATGTAACAGTGAATCTCACTGGTATAATATAAGCAATTTCAATATATAAGGAAAGGATCACAGTCTAATGCAACCTTGCAGTTTCTCAGTTTACTCTTATAATATAGTAACCACAAAGTTCAACTGTGTGACCATTTGACAGGCTGCAGCTTGTGATGCAGTCATTTGATAAAAGGTTTTTAACACACTGGATTGTAATTGGAAGCAGATATAAGGTCTTTTTAAGGGTTTATTGATGTAGTTGTTCAACAGTCTGTTTCACTGATCATAGTGATGTGTTTTATGGTTGAACTTTGATGGATGGGTTAACAAAACATGTTACAACACATAATGTGTGAAACCGGTCAAACGTCATCATTGTTCTTTTTAACCATGGCCTTTGCCAAGGTCTATATAAAATCTGTATAATGACTGAATTTACTTCCTGTCTTTAAATGCCAGACTTTATCATGCTTACCTCTCTCATCTTTAAAAAAATCTGAATTAAAATCTGAGTTCAAAAAATCTACTTCACTAACTAGATTGCCTCCTAAAACATACATTACACCTCTAGTCTCTTTGAAATGGAGTTAAATTTATGTTATATGTGTAGGAACTGAGCTTGCCCCTTTTTTCTAACGCACTTTGCAGTGTGTGATTTCATACTGTTGTTTTCTTAAGCTTTTTGAATAATGAAATGAAATTGTACTGTTTTGAACACACTATTGCCCTTATTGAAGACTGGTAGACAGCTGTAATGGCTCTGCACAAAAGCTAGAGCTCTTGTGCTGTCAAAGAGCTATCGAATATTTTGCCCTTGTACGCATTTGCACAATAAATGAACTCTGCCCACTTCTTTTGTCATGGGAAATATCCAGGGTTGAAGTTCAATTTCAGTTATTTCTGGCAAGTAAACAAAACTCTGAAATCTATTTGACATTATGAGGCCTTTGTGGCCAGTTTAATTCTAAATGCAGTAAATTATTGGCAAAACAATGTCATTATATGTGCTAATTTCTGCTGCAGTCAACATTTTTAATTGAGTGTAAAGCCATTTGACCCTACTATCATCCTAACAATCTTGCTGCCAAAATGAAAACCATGACACAAGGGGGTTGCTGTTCTCCTCAGAAACGACTGCTGCTGTACACAACACTCCTGCCAAATTCACACTCTCTGTCACATTGTGTTTGTGTCTGGAATGCTTTTCAGTACTTTTAATTCCCAGCTCTTTTTGTATTCCAACACTGTCACAAAGGGGGCATGTTATTGCCTCTTGATTAATTTAGTTGAGTGCATTCATATTGGATCTTTAAATGCTTATCAGTGTTAGTGCGATTACATGCTTCATTATGTATGTAATAGTTTTCCACTGTGGTTGTTAATGTGTGGATGTTTATTTCAGACTCTGGTTCATGTTAGGGTTGTGCGTTTTCCCCAAAGGCTTTATTCTTTGTCTAATTTTTGAGGTTGTCCTTGCTCTGTTGCTAAGGTAACGTGAAGAATACTGGAAGCCGTACTGGGCTTTCAGATATCAATTAAAGCCAAGGACAGCGCGACACTGAACGCATGTTGGCACATATGGCAAATGGTTTGTGTGTATGATTGTGCTGCATGCGTGTACACACACACATTCACATGTGCAGCCCAGGCACGGCAACACCGACACTGGGGAAAAAAAAAAAAACACATGAAGGCTTCATGTGTTGTTTTTTTTTTCCCCAGTGTAGGTGTTGCCGTGCCTGGGCTGCACATGTGAATGTGTGTGTGTGTGCCTGTTCCCAGATGTATTCCAGTTAGAAATAAAGCAGGCTTCTCCTCTCACCCCTGTGCTGTCACTCAAATCTCTAATTGGCCCAGAGTCTCTTGAACACGGCTCTTTGAGCATGATTGTACTCCTGTTTTCTTCTCTCTGCTGTTTTCTCTCCACCCTTTGGCTCTGCTGGCTGGCTGGCAGGCAGGAAGGCACCGGCTCACCTATTGTACCAGCCCCAGGAACACAGCTATGGGCTAAATCAGTGCAGAATGTAAAACACAGATGGCCATTGACTCACAAATGGGTTCATGGAAAATGAGAGACTCTGCTGAGTCCACTCTGGAGCAGTAGCTTTTTTTTTTCTAGTCTCCCTCTTTATTCCTCTGCCTCATCTGTCAGTTCAGCCATCCTTCACACTCCTGGCCTCCTCTCCTTCCTCTCCTGCTAGTTGTACTCTCCCAAACTCGCCTTTCTCACATGCTCTCAGCACACTTACTCCTTTCCCTCTTCTTTTCACTCTGTCCCTCACTCTTCCTCCATCTTGGCCTCCCTCTCTCTTTTGTCGCCTCAGGCTCCTAGTCGAGGTTAATTAGCATTGAGTTGAGCTGTGTTTAATGGTTAATGTGGTTTCTTCCTGCGATACCACTCCCTCCCCTCCCTGCAGATTCAGCATCTATCCACACAGGCTGCCAAGTAATCACATTAAGACCATTGGCCTCGCCTACCTGCCTACCTGCTTGCTCTGGCTGTCTGTCACTTCGCCTACCTGCAAGGGATATAGACCATGTGCCCAAACCAGCATGTGCATCTCCCCCAATTTCTTTTTCTCTCTAGGATGCTAGATATAGAGTGAGTGGGAAGGCGCAGTGGAGAGGCACAGAGGAGAGAGTGAGGTAGTACCATATAATAAGAAACAGGTGAGAGTGAAAAAGGGAGATGGGCGAGATGAGAACTACAATATGTGGGGAGAGGAAGTGAGAAAGTCAATGTGATAGATCTGACAGGGACAGAGCGAGATTGAATACAGGGGAGAGATGAGAGATGGTGGGGGGGGACGAGAAGGCAAAGCAGAGGAAATGCTGCCAGTACCTGTTATTCTGCTTTCTTTGGGTGGAGAAGAGAAGGGCTTCCATTGCTATGCCACACCACACTGCAGCCGGAGAGCAGGCTGAAGTGGAGGGGAGTGGATGTGAAATTTTAATCACCTCTCGGTGTTTGTAATTTTAGTAGCCCCTCAATCAAAATCAAAAGCATTGCCAGCACTTTCAAGAGCTATCCTTTGGCAGGCTACTGCCCTGCCTGCTTTTGAAGTATATAAACTAGAACGGCATTTTGCAACCAGAGTACAGAGCAATACAGACATGTTTATGTACATACGTGTATGTGAGGGTAGCTATGTACAATGACATGCATTCTAATATAACCTACCCGTTAAATTAAGTTAAGTTAAGTCATACATTTGTGTTGTTTGGATTTAAGCTTCACTTTCACCACATTGTTACATTGTTAAATTACTGGAGTTTTTGACCTATAGTGGCTCTACAGAGCAATGCTTGGATCAGCCTTCCTTCCACCACTTTGGTCCAGATTTACTTAAGTTATTTATTGTATAGATTGCCATGACATTTTGTAAGGACATCTTGGTGGCCAGAAGATGAACCCTAATGACTGAATGAATGAATCTCTCTAGCGCCACCATGAGGTTGACATTTGTGGTTTTGAGTGAAATGTCTCAACAGCTGAATGGATTGCCATGAAATTTGGTACAAACAAATTTTTAGAACTGGGCCAAATTTCCATTTCTTCCCATATGGCAAAAAAGACCATATTGTCCACATCTTCCCAACCATCTGGTCAGGTCCATATTCTTCTTTTGTCTTTATTGCTTTCCATTCAAAGTAGAATTATACAAAGTAGCTGCCTTTCTCTTCATGTTAAGAATGTGCTCATACTTTAAGGCCATGTATAGCAGTTGACTAAAAGGTGTAGTGTTAGTTAACACACAGATTGAGACAGTCGTACAGCACAGTGTCTGCCCAGCAGACTGTATAATTGACTCTTTATTGACTATCTTGGAGTTTTGTGTCTTCTTTGTCCTTTAAAAGATTAATACTTTTATTGATCCTTGAGGATAAATATCTCAAATCAGTCAGATGGAAGGCCAAGCCCCATAGAAGTGTAGTGATGTCCATATTTTACTAATAGTTGTACATAAAGGCTCTCAGAAGCAGAAGCAGCAAAAGTTTGTGAGAGAATGGTTCCTGAATTTTGATGTTGTTTGTCTGTTAAACAGCCAGGGTATGTGAAGCTGTCCAAGCCGGTGGCCCTGTGGACCCAACAGGATGTGTGCAAATGGCTGAAGAAACACTGTCCTAATCAGCACCAGATCTACAGCGACTCCTTCAAACAACACGATATCACAGGTACTTTTTGACACCTGCACTTCCCTGTACAGTGGCTGTCACTGAAGATTGTCATCATGTATTCTGTCTGCCTGGCAAACAAGGAGTTTGTACTTGCTAGGTGATTAGGGGTTGATTGCAGTTACTTTTTTGGGGGGGGAAATTACTTACAGTGAAAACTTGGTGCACAGGTCGTCTCTTTCTAACAACTCTGCTGCATTTGCCATTTCCTTCTTCAGCTTGTCTTGTCTCATTCATAACTTCCCAGGTGCGCTCTGCACCCACTGTCTGCCACCTGCAGTCCTGCCACCCGGCCTACCCGTCTGTCCAACCCCCCTTCACATTGTCAGCATTACCACTGACAACAGTTGCCACGTCAATCACTTCTCTAACGAGGCTCCTCAAGGTCACCTCAGCGCTAATGACACTGCAGTCTGCGTAGCAACAGACGACCATTAATTGCCATGCACTGTACCTCTCAGAGCACGACTGATCACATTAATATGTTTATCTGTTGCTGTCGAGGACCTCCTCGACTCAGTGACTGGCTGGCAGGATAAATCGCTTGGCGGTCATGATGAGTGGCGTAATGACTCACGCTCCCATTTTACCCTTTGATGCATTTTGACTGTTATATGTTTGCATGGTGGGTTTTGAGAGTTAGCATCCTGTGTTTAATGGTCTGAAAATATGAATCTCGCCGCTCTGCAGTTCAAGTTGCACATATATCTCATCAGCAGCATAGAAGTCCGGGAGATAATACACAGTTCATTGCATGCTTGCTGAACCCCTGCTATATTGTGGATCTCTTTTCAAGTAGAATCATTTAGGAAAATTTTATTCTGTTTTCTTTTCTTTCAAGGTACAGAATAGCACTGCTGTGTGAAACATGAGTTTTAGTTGTTGTTTTGGGTTTTTTTTTTTTCAGTTTATTAAATTGGCTCCTCTGTGCAAAATAAGTTACTTGCAGAAATAATTCTGATTAAATACAAGAAAGATACAGGAAAAGGACTCACAGAGGCTACCAAAGACACTCCTATTATCATATCTGTGCAGTGTTAGTTATTGCATAAAAGAGAAATCTTGTCAAGCGCAGTCATCCAGTCATTCATGTGGTAGAAATTTCTCATGAGGTCCATATCTAATTAAGGAAAATTAATCTGACTTTAAGATTAAATGCCTCAGTGTTCCTGACAGGCCTAATGCATTCAGTTATAGTCTGTAAATAAATTATATTTTCTCTTATTAGTCTTTCAGTGATTAAAACATTAGAACTTAGCTTCCTAATGGTGTATTAACTTAATGACCTGTGTTTGTTGTTAAGGTGTAATGGTTTTTACAGGATCATACAAGAGAGGAAAGGGTTAACCAAATATGAATGCACACTCATGCACATACAGTACTCACACACACGCTTTCATACTGGCACAATTAGGAGATAATGACATGCACAAAACCTGCAAGTAATTCAGTTTGTCTTCACATCGAGCATTAATTAACAGAACCCAATTAAAACAGGCCAAGCCACACCAATTGGGCTCACAAGGCAATTTGCATCCCAATCAATCTTTGAAATATTATGCAGATATTTTTCTGTTCCTACAGCCTATTAGAATAAACAAGGGGGGAAACAAATGATGAATGGAATATTGTTGTGGAAAACAATCATGCGTAGACAAACAAACAGTGAGAATTAATACATTTATACGTGCATGCAGGCGAGCATGTGAGAATATCTGTTTGTTCAGTGTGCTTGTCAAACACTCGCTGTGACCCTTGAAAATTGGAAATGTATGTGTGTGTTTATGTGTGTCTGCATGATTAGGTCTGTTTTTAATTTTCTTAGCACTAGATTCTCCAGACTGTAGTGCTTTTTGACTGTATTTGCTCTCCATTCCATCCATAACAGAATACTCGACCCTCTTTTCGGCTGGCAGCAGTACTCAATCTCACTTGTCTTGGCAATGTAGTCATCCCTTCATGAAGTAGCAAATCAATAAACGGTCTCTATTTCAGATCATAATTCAAACAGGCATTTGTGTCCTCCCTCTTTTGACATAAAACAGTGGCGAGGGAAATGCATTTTACTGCGTATCGGGGCTGGTGCAACATTTTAACGTTGAATGACTTCAGTATGCAGCAGCTGCCTCCCTGCTAGGGTCCTCTAACCTCAGCCAAAGAAATCAATGTTTCCCATCCTCCCTCCAGCCTCTACTGCCAAGAAACCCTTTCCTCCTCTCAATCTTCACCTCCCACCCCCAACAGAGACAGCACAGAATTGGACTTCAACACCCAGTTGTCATTAAAAATGCATTAAAGCATATTAAGGCATAATTAGATATTAGTCCCTAATCCGTTGTAATTACAAGGACAAAGCTCTTTTGGTGAGAGAATAGCTTGGTACGATAAATGAGTTAAACACACAATTTCCGATACCTTAGATGTAATCAGCACAAAAGATGTAATGACATAGGTAATCAAAAGCAAGAAGGTGGAAAAAGAGGAAGAAGGGGTGAGTCACTATTAAGTTATAATTTCTGTCAGAGAAGACCATTACATCACATTGTGGAAATTCAGAACCTCTCCAAAGGCATAAAAAGGCTAGATCAGATGCAGCTGCAGAGATTGTCTGCAGGGACAGGTTTTCAGACTTTTGAGTTGGGGGTCAGATGGGACACAGTTTTCAAGAAGTGGAAACTGTGTATTTGTTAAATAAATAAAAATGTTGACATATATTGAAATTGTTGTTGTTAAATGTTCTAATATGAAATAACATCAGTAGATAGCAACTATTCCACTCCCCTTTTGTAACAAGACACCCAGAATGAAGTGACACACATCATTTTTTCATAACTTTATAGTTGTTTTATGTCACTTTGTGATCATTTGATTGACTTCCCAACAAGAAATCTTGAGATGTTCAACACTCAGCTCATTAGCCTTGGCCCTACCCTCGCACAGGAATACTCAGACAAATGAATAACCAGCCTCTTAATATCCACTGATGTATGGTGTCATAAGGCCTTATTCTGAATAATTAATAGCCTGTAATGTTAGTGGTTTAATGAAGGGTGGCCCGTCTCCAGCAGTACACACTATACCACTTCAGTTCTTTCAAAGGTCTTGTGTTCGACCCCCTGGTTGCCGAATCCATCATCTCTCCACTTCGAAAGTAACAGCAGCCTGTGTAGCTCTGACCGTGATCTCCTCGTCCACTGGAAGGTCTCACACTGGGTACAGAATGTATATTTGATGAGCCGCAGAAAAGGATTAAAGGTGACAAACGCCATTTTAAAACCAGACGAGGACACCCAGCAAAAATAGCTAAACAGCACTTGAGTGATGAGACAATGAATTCTGCAGTTGCCAGGCTGCTGTCATAAAAGTGCTGCTGTGTAATAGAGGAACTAACATGGCTGCATATCAACTCGCGAGCCACAAAACGGCTCCACTGGTGGCCATTGTTTTGTGTAATTTTCCAAAAGGGAAATTTGAACAGCTCAATGCTGATGAGCTGTTTGGGGGACAATTTGATCCACAGACAGAAGGAATTGTGGTTAATGATGCCATTGGCAAGGTGATTATATGGCAATGTGTAATATAAAATTAATTACTGTTCTTCCAATTGGATGTTTCAAAAATGTCGTCCCTGTTTTTTCCATATGGACAGTTTAGAAATGAATCTTCAGAGACATGCAGTAGAGCAGTAACATAACGTGTACTGACTCTTTACACATCCATAGTGCTAATGCTAAAAATGAACAAATAAAGCCTTATTCTTATATTTATGTTATTGCCTTTTTTCCCCAACTACCCTCTGCCTTTGTAATCACATGAAGAAAGAAGAAAATCCTGTACCTGCCAAAAACAGAGAAATGATCATTACAGAAATGGTCATTACACCACATGTCCCCAGTGAGCCCTTTGTAATGAAGTGAAGTAAAAGATGAAGTCAAAAGACGACCTATCTCATCGCCAATATGTAGACATGTGAGTTCTGTCCCAGTCTCCATAACGTTCTCCCACAGTGTTGAACATACCCCACCAGTCCTTCACCAGTGTGAATCACCCCTGGCTACCAGCTACGAAGTCTATGACCAGGCTGTGCCTCAGTGAAGCCTGTAGGCTCAATGTGGAGTTTACTTGGAGTTTTAACGCTCTGCTGCTCTGGTGCTTGTGTATCTTTCAGAACAATATGTTATTGGCTTGGGCTCAGGAACTACAAATTTTCAACCAAAATCTTTCTTCACAAACTGGGGGATGTGGACTTTGATTGACATGAGCGTTTAGCAGGTATGGTGGGTCTAACCAAATATACTACAGAGTTTCACTTTGGGAATTGTTGTTCTGGAGCTTGGCCCATATAATGGACTAAAAGTCAGAAAATCTCTTGCATGGGTTTGAGCCACTCTTTTTTTAGTGTGTCTTTCGCAAGCACTTCAATTATATGGACACTACTAACCACTACCAAATTTGTTTGTTTTTTAATTACAACTTTCTTAGAAATTTGTAAAGTAAGGCAATTTTATGTGTATAGCATGATCCATGTTACATGATGTGTCAGCTGACTATTAATACAATTCAAGGCTTGCATGATAGGGCCATTACCAGCTTTTCCAGTCACAAAGAGTGTGTACATTAAATCACTGCATTCTCTTCCACATATGGCAGGATATCGGCTATCTTCGATCACAGTCCTTCCATAGTGACCATAGTGATTCCATATTTGTTTCACTCAGGACAACTAGTTAGCTCCACAGTAAACCTTACAGTGACTTCAGTAGCCTATAGGCCTACTGCATTCCACAGCTTTAGAGTCCCAGTGAGCTTGTTAGCTGTGGCTAACCAACAGAGGTGGGCTATAATGATCCCCAAACTGAAATAGATCAGTAGTGATGAAATCAGCATGAGGGTACTGCTGCTGTGACAAGTGTAGGATTGAGGTAGCGTATTATCCGTGTGTGTGTGTCTGTGTGTGCGTGTGTGTGTGTGTGTGCATGTGTCTCTCTCACTCTCTCTCTCCCTGTCTGGCTGCATGGACTAGCTTCATTACTTAGACTGAACCCTGTTCTCTCTAGGATCATACCTGGCCTCCTCTCCTACCATCAGGAATAGCATTAGCATTGGATCACAGGTGCTCAGTGGCTGCAGTAGCCTTTTAGCTGCAGGGCTACAAGCAACTCAGTGGGACAATCATTCACCATTTACTTTAAGGACTTCAAGCTGTGCCATATCACAGTGAATACCAGTGAGGGATATACCCAGTGCTGCTATTTGCTGTGTTTTGTCGTCGTCAGCGAGTTGAATCCAATGCTGTTATCCTGCTTTCACTCTTGAGGGGGATGCTATTGCAAATGGCAGAACAAAGCATGCTTACTATCCAGCGCTCAACACTCGCATCGCTTGTTATTCTGTGCTTGACAGAGTGTAGTGCAGGTTTGGAGTGCAGTTTCCCAGATGTAGTTCAGTGACATTCATCCCCAGAGGACACACATATGGGCGCACAGCTGCGCGGGAGATTTGAGAAATATGTGTGACTGGTATGGAAGATTTACCTGAGGAGAAATAGTCATAGAATACATTCTTGCACCGTATCACTGGCTTCCAGCATAGCTGCCAAAATATGTCAGGGCTGAAAAGTACCATTTCTTAAGTTGGATGGAGAAGAGGGTTCCAGTAATTCTCTGCCTTTATACCCCTGTTCTTATCCACGGCTGCCCCACACACAACCATAATTAGCATGCCGTTTAAGCTCCACCTGCAAAATGAAGTGGACTCCTGCAGGATCTGTGTGTGTGTGTGTGTGTGTGTGTGTGTATACTTTTATGTCAGATGGGTCTGTGTACTCTATGAGTGTGTTTCTGTGTGTTTTATGTGTGTCTGTACAGATGCACTTTAAGCTCCCATTCATCAAAGCCATGGTTGGCTGTGCCAGGCTAGAGCTGCAGATTAATCTGCTTCAGTCCAACACTACTACTCACCCACGACTCATTAATCTAATTCCCAGGGACAATGTGTTTGTGTGCACATCAGTGTGTTTTTGTAAAGTATGCATGTATAACATATGTACCCATATTTGGTTTGTGAGTAAACATACATTCAGTACAATACAGCTTATCATACGTTATTTATATGGCTATAAATATAATGATAAAAATAAGAAATATAGCTCTACTGAAATACAGATTCTTGGATATGAATCAGAGCGAGATGGAGGAAACTACAGGTAACTCCAAGAATCAAAGAAATGGGTGGAGTACAGTGAAACCAGGAGCAGCTCTTCTTCCCGGCAGTTTGGATCCACTAACCCCCTTACAGAAAGAGGGAAAGAATTACCTCATTCCACAGGGCAGATAAGTATGGTAGTCTCTCTGAATAGGTTAGTGACAGTGCAGAAGCAGTGAGATAGAGAGAAAGGGAAGAAGAGAAGGCTTGTGGGAAGGAAAGGGGATAAAGATACAGTATTTTGGTGTGTAGAGGGGAAAAAAGACAGGCATGTAGACTGGGTTGTGTTCAGTAGGACAGGAGATTTCCACCTGCTTGTTTTTATTCACATTTTCAATTTAGGCATAAAAAAACGCCATATTAGAAAGCAAAAGTCATCAAAAACACATATGAAAAAAAGATGAGATAAGGGCAGATTTTCTTAATACACCTTGATGTGGCGGTGCCTGCTTCCACTTCATCTGTAGAGAAAGCATTCAGCTTCAGTTACATACCTCCACTTTACCTTAAAACTTAAAAGTATAAAAAGAGCATAGGTCAGGGTTATACGTAACTGTAATGTCCCCAATTCAAGTCCAGACTTGGCCCATTGAACCGTGTCACTTCTCTCTTTCCTGTCTCAAATAGGTCAGTTGTTGTAGCTGTTGTTAATAAAAGGAAGTATAGAAACTTTAAACACAGACTAGCCCTAAATTTAAACTTCTAAGGCCGTTGCATGCTTCTCAAACAAGGCTCAGCAAACGCACAAACCCAGCACATACCTCACCTCCACTTGTGCCTTCTTCCAAAACACAGGATAATCAAGTGCTGAATGTAGACAAGAAGAAGAGGAACCAAACTGAAAACAACACACTTGCTGTGCAAAGGCAAAAAAAAAAAAAAAAAGAACAGTCGCTGTAGATTTGTCCGCACCACTCCAGTGTTGGAGAGCAATGGCAATGGCTAGCAAGTAATGTTTGTACACATTACATGTCACAGACAGTGCTCATACACCGGCAGCGGAGGTTGCACATGGGTCACCACTGACAGCTTAAGCTTCCTTAAGAGGAACACTCTTGTTCTTCAGTCTTGGTTTGCCTCTATATAAATAAAATCAGTTTTGGCATCTGTAGTAAAGTCAGGGTCCAAGATGGTTCCCAAATATTTATACTGCTGGACTGCAGTCACAAGTTCCTTTTAAATGACTGTAGGAGCAAGAGAATTATGTAATCTTGTCACGTCTTGGTTAACTATTCACACACAGGTTGTTGATGAAAACACTTAATTATTTTGCCCAAGTATCAGAGATAATGATCAGCTTTTGTTAAGCATTGCAGTAAAAATGATGATGAAGCTGAAGCTGTTGTGGCGGAACCACAGGTGGAATAGATAGAGTTTTAGAGAGTCAAGCCAGTGATTATGCACATGCTCAAAACTAGATGCCCACTTTAAGTTTCCTGCTGTTAATCAAGGAGGGGACAACAGTGTCACAGTGTGAGTGTGTAAAATGTCTGTTTTGGGTCAGGAGTTAATGTCTCTCTGCCATGTCTTCTTTTTACCATTTTGCGTTGACCTGCCAAATGAGGCCATGCTCTGTTGTAGTACCGTAACTGTGCAGATTTAACCATGCAGCAAAACACCATGCCGACATTGTTTGTACCAGTGACTACACACTTCTATCTTGGTCTACGTTTCGGCTGCCTTTCACAGCCGATTCACTATTCTCACTTTCCGACGTTCAGCTTTTTTGCAAGCATCTCTCCCTCACCTACCTCATTTATTTCCTCTTGACCACTTTCCTCTTCTGTCCTGTCCCCCTCCTCCTCCTCCACTCCTCATGGCCACGCTACACTGCTCAGTGTATTAATTGTGGTTTGAAAAATTCCCAGCCGAGGCTTGGTGGGATTGTCGATGCCAATGACTCAGAACTGCAGGGCAAGGGAGTGAAAGCTTGGACTGCTAACAGAAGCTGTTCCACCCTGCTGATACTGCCTCGCCGAGCGGAAGGAGCGGCACGCTGGCACCCACCTCCGAGAACTGGCAGTTTGTTCGATGTCGTCGGCGAGCTTCTCATATTCCAGGCATCCGCAGCACTCCACCTGCCCATACTGATACACTTTGTTATTTGTACAATTTGTTACGGCCTAATTTATTAAAATCTCAATTGCAACTTTAGTGAATTAAACTTTCATGCTAAATGCTTTTAATGACCAATTCTAAATCATAACTGGAAGGTTTCATGAACCCTAATGTTCTTTTTGGGGCCCCGGGGAGTCATTGAACGCTCCAAAAACACATTTAATATTGTTTTGTCACCTTTTATACTTCATGACTTTTAGTGCATTGCCTGTACATTTAAAAGTCCTTCTGAAATGTGAATTCTTCACACTTTCTCTGTAAGGAAACGTAACCTGACGCTTTCAAAGTAGGGAGAATTGTTGAGGGAGGGTTTAGTATTTAGTTACTTAAACATATGCCTCTTCGCAACATTCAGGAAGTCCCCAAGCTCGGAAGCTAGTTAGCCTGACTTGCCAATGTTAGTACTGATTCCCACACTACATTATTTTTGGTCAATGTTTGAGCTATTAGCAGCTCCTGCAGGCTCAATGTTGTGTTCTTCCAACATTATACAAAGGAGGAGGGTCCAGTTGTGGTGTTGGCAAATAACTGTTGACTGGGAAACACAGCAACACATTAATCCATGATTTGAATCATGTCATGGAGTAATTAAGTTGTGGAGTCATGGAGTATGCTAGTCTAAACTAACACCAAAGATTTATACTCTGAACTAATAACATGTTTCAGAAGTCTGTACTGAAAATGATGCATTACTTCGTTTCGCAGTCTCAGAGACCTCAGCTGTAAAATGTGGTTAAATAAACAAGATTTTCACATGCTTTACATGTGTTATTGGTGTTGACAGTAATTTTCACACCTCACAACCCCTCCCAAATCTTAAGTGAGTTGATTTAATGTTCTTATGTAGAAGTTTTAGAACAGTTTTTTTCATAAGCAAACATTAGCAAGGATCTGTTTGCCTCCTGGTATCTGCTGATAATTAAGATAGACATTACTGAAGCAGAGAAAAAATGAACCATGCCGATCTATCTTTGGTTACACAACGAGGTGCCAAGTGATGGTTGGTCAATATTTATAGACTCATAACAGCATGTTTTATGTGCACGTCGGTCTCCTTCTGTCAGTTTGTACATATCCCTCTTCTCCACAACTTTCCGCCCTCTGCCCCGCCTTTGATTCATCCGTCCACTTTCTGTTTCCACATCACTAATCTTTGTCTTTCCATCTTCGCATTTAATATGCTTCCCTCACTTCTGAGGCTTTATGACTCTACTTAGCTCCCCAGTGTTTATGTGATGGGTACTTTGAGCGCCATTTTGCGTTGAAGCATCTTAACTACGTTTGGCATTTTACCCCCATCTGGCTGCAGCACCAAGTGAAGAGCTTCTTTTGTCAAGGCAGGAGAAAACTGGCCGAACACAGTCAACCTTATACCACTAACACTTAAGAGTACTTAGCTTTCCCAACTACTCCCTTTTGTGCTGTGGCAGCAAAGTGGTAATATGGGGCTCGGCATGTCCTAACGATCTAAAATAGATGGTTCCAAAGTAAAGAAATGATCAAGTCTACCTTTCTACCTTTTCTCTGTTGTTGTTTTTAAAAAAGGACATTGAATAAGAGCATGACCACCCGTTTAATGTATGTATATTCAGTTTCAGTCTCGCATCAATAATGAATGAAGCTTCATATTTGCTCATTTTATTGATCTGAACTTAAATAGACGTAGAGTAGAGGAAGAACAGAGGGAGAAGAATGCGACAGGCAGACTTCCATGAGCCTATTAAGACTGAGCTTTACCGTGACTGTCAACCAGCCAAAGCCAGTTTCTGCCCAGGCAGCCATCAGGGCAAAGGAGCAAAGGGAGCTGCCGGGGTCCAACCTAATGCCTAGTAATTACCCTGGAATATCATCCTATCTGCTTACCATCCCACGTTATAAAGTCTCATAACAAGCGTTAATAATTACACCATACTCTACTCGTATTTTATCAGCAGCCCAAATCCCCTTCATAGAAGCTGATTGAATGATTAAATTATGGATTTTTATACAAGGATTTGCAATTAAGGAAAGAGCTGTAAGGGAATTTGCTCAAGGGATACACAGAACTGATATTCCTGTGAAACGTGCTGTGTTTTAAAACAGCATGCTTCACACTAAGTTCTGCTGAGCTTAATAGAAATTTCAGACTAATTGGTGGTCACATAATAGGGAAAGACTCATAAAGCAGTTTGATTTTATGTCAGAAACAATGTTGCAACCTTGAAAAGCTTCAGGATTTCAGTCCTCACTGCACGATTTATGCGGCTAAAATCTTCTGACCACATTTTGTTTGTGTGTGTGTTTCCACACTCTGCTCTTCCACTGACATAAATGCTTTATCTGTACCCTTTTAGAGTGTCTCCAGCATTGCAGACAGAATTCCCACTGGCTTCCTGCTCCTTCTGTCGCTTAACCTTCAGCCTTGTTTTTTTTTCTTTTTTCCATTTAGGGCGGGCTCTGATGAGATTGACAGACCGAAAGCTGGAAAGAATGGGCATCATGCAGGAAGCCCAGAGGCAGCACATCCTGCAGCAGGTCCTGCAGCTTCGTGTCCGTGAGGAAGTCAGGACCCTTCAGCTTCTCACACAAGGTAGACTTTTCAGCCCTGCAAAAAATATACTCACATTCTGCATACATGTCACCATAATACTGTGAATCACATCCAGCAAATCATTTGCACACACAATTTGCTTCACAACATTCCAGGTTTTCATATTCAACATACTGTGTCTGTATCTCTCCCAGGTAAAGATTATTCACAAGGAGACTGACAACTCACATTCTGATAAATATTCAAAAATTTCACTGTGCAGCATTTATGCACATGCCATCTGTAGTCATGGCAATCACTGCATGTTTTAAAGCCCGCAGGAAATGATGAGTCAAAAATGATTATGCAACTGCAAGAGTCAAGCACAAAGTCTCTTTAGGTCTCTTTTGGTGTAAAGTGATCACAGACATGTCAGAATGGTAAATACATACGATGATTTCATGTTGAAAGCCACATTTAGTTCTCACTGTCATATAGAGCTGTCATGTGACAGTGCATAATTACCTGGCTTACCTGGCTAGCAGCAACACGCCAGGCAAAATTTCATGGTGAAATCAGTTCATATGGAGTCACCCGCTTGAGAAATTTATCCATGCAAATGTTACACACACACATATATATGTATATATATGTATATACACTACAGTTTTTCCTATGCACTCAGTGGCACCCTGCAGTTTCTCACTTTAACCTCATTTATTTGCTTTCTACACAATGCACTTCTCACTTTGCACAATGCATCATCTTGTTTCATAACAACAACCAGGCGCTGTTATTTTCCGTCCTCGCCTGGCTCTCTCCTCACCCCATGATTCTCAGCTTCCCTTGTCTCTTCCTCAGCAATTCTAGCAGCAACACTCTGCATCACCACCACTACTACCGCCGGCACCCTTCTGCCCACAGACTCTCAAACAGGGCTTTGCAACAGGGGCCAAAAAACAAATTCTAGGGATCTTTGTCACTCCTTGAAATTCTTGGAAAACATTTGGAGTGTAATAAAGAAGATTCTATCCCTGCCACTGTTTTGGTCCCCTAGCAAGTGGAAAATAGAGAGTGCAAGGCAGGGAGTTTAGCTGAGTGACACTTTGCTAAAGGCTACTCTCAGCCTCCCATCTCTTTTCTTCTTCTACACTCTTCTTCTCCTCTGTTCTCTTCTCTCCTCTGTATTGATGATATGGGAAGCGACAGCCCACCAGCCTCAGCAGCGACAGGCCGCTGGCCTCAGCAGGATGCAGCCTGTAAGTGGAGCCTGTCTGGGCCTCGGGGATTAAGGACACAGGGACAGAAAAGACAGAAATATGGTGGATGTAGGGAATGTGAAAATGGAGGAGTTGGAGAAAAGATGTAGAGTAGATGAGAAGAAATGTCGACAACATGTTTTTTTATGTTTTTAATTGAGAAAATTGGGTGTGCATGTTTTGCATGGTATGAATTATGTATAAATTCACGAGAATCATCACAGAAAGTAATAAATTGGTATAAATGAAGATAGGGTCTTGTAAGGAATAATTAACATACATTTCGAGAAATATAAACATCTTTATTCGGTGATTGTTTTATGCATTATCTGCAGCTACAGTATCTCTGAGAAGTAATGCATGTGATGGAACGGTGAGAAAGTCGAACAGTTAGAAAAGGAACAGGAAGCAGAAGTATTTTAAGTCTCCTAAGCTGTCGCTTCTGGAGATGCTTTTGGCAGGGAGCGAAAACATTGGAAGGAGCAGAGACGGTGGAGTATTTCTAGGCCCAGGGCACACTTCCTCGAGCTGTTGCTGGAGGGGAATACAGCTGCAACCGGTAGGAAGCTGAGCCAGAGAGAGTGAGAGAGAGAGAAATGAAGTGAGAAGGTGGTGGTGAGTGGTGATGAGATGATGAAGAGAAGAAAAAAAAAAGACAGAGGAGGAGGAATAGTGCAAAGAGTGAGGAGACGGGGAAACGGTAGGTGACAAGAAGGTAGGATGAGAAAGAAAAGGAGAAAGAGAGAGGTGGTGATAGGACGGAGAAAAAGAAAAGTGTGAGAAAGAAGGGAGGTGAGAAAAGGAAACCCTCCTCCCTCTGAGATGTGATGGAAGACAAATACAACTTTGTATCTATGAAATATCTACATTTAGATTCTCTAAATATGTGTAAATATCCATATCAGTATACACATAAGCACTGAAAATCCTCAGCTAAAGCCAGGATTCAAATGCAGTCTGAGAGTCAAATAAGAGCAGAATTAATAAAGGCCACATGAAAAGTATTGAGTGCTTTGAGTTAGAACTGTATAAAAGAGGTGAATATGACATGATGGAATTCACTGATGGAATAAACGATGTGGAAATGTAGATTATTCTACAGATAAACACGCCCCTGAATTACTGCACACATATCCAGTTTGCCCAGCGATTAATATTTGGTCTAATGTTGTACTCAAGTGACAGCTTTATCTACAAACAGTTGATCGGATCAGATCGGAGCTTTATTGACGGAATGAAGAACGATGATGTTGTCTCCCTTCAAGCTGGGTAGCAACCTTGTTACATCCATGAAAAAAAGCAACAGAAAAAGGATTGCAAAAAAAAATGTAGGTGACATCGACACAGCAGGCAGGTTGTTATAAGTCAACTTAGATTTTCATGAAAATAACTGCTTTAAGAGACAATTGTTGGACAGATATGTTGCTCACTACTGTAAGGGCAAAACAAAATAAAATGTTCCCACCCCGCCAACAGGAAATTAGCTAACCAATAGAAAATTCACAGATATACAGTAGGTCTGTGTTAGAAAAAGAGAAGCACAGAGAGAGGGCCATCATCTTTATAGAAAGGGAGAGAGAGATCCACTAACTATAAAGAGAAAGGTTGCAGAGGAGAGCGCTGGGGCGAGCAAGGTACACAATAGAGAAAAAGGCGAGAGAGCAGGCGAGAGAGCAGGCGAGAGAGCAGGCGAGAGAGAGCGAGGTGTTGTAATTACTGCAGTGTACCCAGACAGAATTAGCTAGACGGACAGTGATTAACCTTTAAGGCTTGCTGGGCCATGGGAGGGAAATAATTAGATTTCACCTCTCTCTCTCTCTCTCTCTCTCTCTCTCTCTCTCTCTCTCTCTCTCTCTCTCTCTCTCTCTCTCATTTGCCACGGGGACGGCGGAGAGTGCAGACTCATTGCTTACAGTCAACAGAGTCGGAATGAGGCTCTCCAAACAGAAAGTGATACCCAACAACGACCTTAGAGACTCAAGTGTGTGGCCTGATAGACCAAGAATGGTCTAATGCCAAGTGCAGACTACACAATGAGACAGTGCATGTGTGTGTGTGCAGAGATATTGTACGACAACTGATGCCCCATCTAAGACACCTACTAGGTGGTGTTGACCAATGGGAGCGCAGAGCATTCTTCCACACACTCGTGCTATTAGGTGGAACACTAAATCAGAGGAAAGGTTTTTTGAAGCTATGAGAATAAGATCCCTGCCTTTTTGATGTGTCCTCGAGAGGTGCATGGGTGGCATACTGTATAGACAGAAGGGAAAATATAGAGCAGTGAATCTGATTAATGTTGAACCGTAAACAAACAGGGCTGTTTTCACGCTATCAACATTATCACAGTTCAGGTTTGATAGACTTGACAGGGATAAAAAGAAAAAATGGTGATTCTCAAAGGTTCAAACACCAGGTCAATCTAGGAAACAGTATTCTCAATCTAGGTTAACTCAGCTATAGAAGAGGGGTAATTATATACACATCACGTATAGGTGCGAGGATATTAAAAAACATCACTGAAAGAAGTAGTAACACCTGCACGCTGTCTGCAAGCCCCAGAATTTAATCAAAAAGACAACGTTTTGATCCCAGTCAGATGACGACCTAACCCCAGCCGGATCTTTGTCAGGTCAAAGCATTTGAGGGAGACGTGATAATCATTCAAATGAGGATAACACCCACACTTTTGAACTTTTTTTCCTCAAAGACATCCGTGATAATCCACTCATTTGAACAAGCACAAGCAAAAAGTGACAGAGGTAGTTGCATGAAGAATAAAAAAGCTCTGGGTAAAGTGGGCGTGCTGTTTGGATTGTCAGTTGTAGGGAATTACAAAAATGATCAGACACAGTTTCCCCCCGTTTCCAAAGTGGGAATGATGTGGAGGAAAGAGGATTCAGACACTATTTGACCATCTGACAAGCATTTAATCATACAGGCCCTTTAAGGACAGAAACGTATGCGATTCTATTGGTAAAATAAAAATGGAGCAAACACATGAGTCAGAAGTGAAGACATAAAATACGAGAAAGCCTGACTTGCCTGCTTAGGTCTAAACACTTTGGCAGTGAGTTTAAAGTTTCACTTCTTTAGTACAACAGCAGCTCGAGGACTGTAAAGGTAAAAGGAAGAATTCTGCACATGTTCTTCACAATGTTATTATAATACAACTGCATTCACCTTGGCTAGTTTTGTTACAGATTTCTCCAACACTATTAAGGATTTAGAAGCACTGAATTAGTTTAAATAGGGGAGGGTGCATGATGTGACAGAAGAAGTAGAAGGAATAGCAACTTTGGTGTATTTAATACAAATCGAAAGAACCGCTGATGCTTCGTCTTGTACCCAGGTTCAAACCAGGTTAGTTAAGTACACGTTACTTTCCATTATCTCAAATACATGTACAGTATATTATATTTACATGCACTCACACACATCATCCAGTTGAGGCTTTTTTCAAACAGTTTTTGAAATGAAAAATAAAATCAAACATAAATTTGTGCTCTACAATGGTGAAATGTGTCTTTCCGTGCTCAACTTTACAATTTCTGATGAAATTCTATGAAAGTAGCCTTGTATACTGCTTCATTACTGTGCACACATCTAACTGACAAAGGTTGTCAGATTTCCTCAACTCATTAAGGAAGGAGCACGTCCTCCCTCACCTCCTTAAAATGTAAGAGTCATCAAAACTGGAGTTCTATGGTTCTCATTTCAAAACAGTGTGGAAAATCTCAATACATCATGTCATTAAAAAAAAGAAAAGAAAAATGAAACCTTGTTTTTGTGAGGTGGAGAGCACTCTTCATGTACAGCTGTCCAACTGCCCGCTTCAGTCAGGAGGAAATGAAAACAAAAGATAACATCAACAGAAAAAAAGATTTCATAAAATGTCAACACATTAAAAAAAACAAGTAATATATGAAAAGTGTGGATATTTAATAAAAGATCAATACATAGAAGAAAACCAATAAAACAGTGTTTTATGAGGTGATTTAATACATGATGCAGGTTTCGTTGGACCAACAACTCCCGTCTAGTCAAGTCAGTGTTTTTCTTGTAAATGTCTTCGTCTGAGACAGACATGCTCGTTGTACAGTTTATATTTAGTCTTAATATGTGTATCCATAGAAACAAACTAAGATCTTTCTGCACCTGAGAAACAATGTAGAGGGCAGGGTGAAAAACAAAAGCATCTATCTCTCTTCTGGCAAATTAAAGTGAGTTATGGCTTCATGCTAACCCCTCTGACAGCTTAAAAAGTCAGACCCTGAGACAATGGAAAAGAGGGAATGAGACTGTTGTGATTAATCAGGCTGTCTTCTTGATAACAGCATTTAATACAAAGATTGGAAGCCCCCCCTCCCAAAAAAAACTCTTCTTCTGTATTCAATTTCATGCTTATAACCATTTCACAGTTTTCAATAACAGCCTTATGCCAGTATTACTGACTTGTGAAATCATCACTCTTAAAAGAATCTTGAATTACACAGCTGACAGAGCTTTATGAAAGTGGTTCTCTGAGTACATAGTGCTAATCTGTGAATGTAGACACAGGCTCACTGTTTATGCTTCATTTACTGTAACAGAGTCTCATTTAAAAGGGAAGATGAAGACAAGTTTGAAAGAAATTAGACATAGAGGCTTTACAATTTCACTCACCTTCAATTTGTGCATTTGTGCCTCTTATTGTCCGCCAGAATTATTAACATTTATTACTTTTATTTGCTTCAATCCATGATTAATATTTTTTGGTACTATGTTAGAGGTGCTTTTCATGTAAATTTTTGCAGCCTGTCACCACTCAATCACAGAAAATATAACGGGAAACATTTCAAATCAAGTAAATGAAAAAATTTCAGTCTCCTTCTAGGTTTTTTGACATAGTGTAGGTGTTATTCGAGATTTTAAAATATGCTCCTAGATAACAAGAGCTGCAATTGCTTCTCTGAGCCTGAATCTCAGATACAATAGTCTAAATTTCTTACACAAGTTCCAGGGTGAAAAAGTTCAGTGACAGCTTTTGTAGACAACTATGGCCTCGGGGCAGTAAATGAAGGGAGCTTTCCTGTTGTGCTTTAGCAGACCTTGGTTCCCTTGCTCCAGGCACCTTAATGAATTATCTGTCTGTACTTCATTGCTTTTTAGAGGAAATCTCTTCAGTCTGAGATCTTCACTGAACAGGATGTCCTCCTCTGTATTTTTTGTCCCTGGTTTTTAACTAGTTCAACATGTAAAGTTTGCTGACGTGAGGATCTTGAGCGACTAGAGAAACCTTACTGAGCTAAGCACAAATAAAAGCAGGACTTGCACACTCATGGGTTCCACATTTTCCCCAGCTAGGAGATTAACACTTCATTTTACAGTCTGATGATTGTGGGATAACAAGCAGCCAAATCAATGTCGGGCTTGAACAGAGAACAGAGTTGGCTTGCCTAAGAAGTGGGACGACACCATTTGAGCATGTGCAGGTTTTGAACCATACTTCCTTTCTTACTCACTACACTTACTTAGGAGATCTAACAACACTATGGCCCCAGGTCAAATAACATACTCCAGGCTATAACTTACTTTTTTTACTTTGGTTGTCCATTTGCCTCTAGGAGTAATTTAAACACCAAACTGAAAAGGTTTCAACTCTCAGGTAAAATCTTTTGCCGAGCGGACCTCATGTAAAAGTGATGTCACAGGTTAGCAAAACCAAGATTTCCAGCTCCTTAATTTGCTCTGTAAACATAACTTAGATCATTTTTTTGTGTTTGAACTGCATGAACTTTAGATTTAAGACAAACACACAAACACTATTTGAAAGTTAGAGTTGGGATTAGAGCTTGGAGACCTGGTTTTGGACCAGACTGTTGGCAAGAGCAGCACTGGCAGATACCTGGTTCGTATCCAATAAATCCACTTTATTTGCACCTCTGAATGTGGCCTTTAATAGATGTGTTAATGCTTACACTTCCAGAGCAGAAACTGCACATGCTACCTGCCTATACCTGACTCTCAGAAGTCTCTTATTAGCTTCAAACACAACATTTATAACCACTCAACATTTCTGACTGTGAATACTTATTTGATTCATGAATACTTGAATTTGCTTGGACTTCAGTTACACCGCACTCAGAAAATGTGTCCTGTTGTCCATCATGAGTGAACTAAGTATCTTTACTCTGAAGTCGTTATTGAATCTGTTCGCTCTGAAGACTTTAGGAGCTCAGGGTAACTACTGTCCTTCCTTTGGGCTTTTCAGTGAATCACATCTCCAGTGTGTGGGGAGCTGAGAGCTCTCATTATCCGAGTTCTCTCCTCAGGATCTTGCCCTCTATGAGGCACTTCCTGCTTAAGCCTCCCTTGACTCCATATATTCTTTCCTTCCCTCTCTTTTTCTTGCTGCAAGCAAAGGTCAAATTAATTCTTTTTCATAATTTCCTGTCAGCAAGATTCCTCCCTCAGAGACTCCATCTGTGGCTCAGTGCCTGAAAGATGTGATTAAGGTGAAGACAAAGTGAATACCTCTGTCTCACAAACTGAATAATGTTTCTTTCCTTATCCATATCGATAGACAAGGTGTATGGTAATGTCACACTTGATAAAGTCTCCCACAGTTTGATTTATAGGCTACTCTTCTTGGAATATGAATACAGTGTGGATGTTTTGGGTGACACCGCACATTAGGAACTAATATGGGCTTATAGTCACAAAGGAAATGTCATTTGGGAGTAAATGGCTTCACTGCTTAGATGACAGGTTGTGCTCTAACCTTGCTCATTAATGCCGTAGGTCTCTAAGGCTCTCAAAGCCTAAATGTATACATCCACAATTTAACTACATACCTCAGATGATTATAATGTTTTGAAATACAGAGAATAATTAAATCCCCAGTTGTGAAAGCAAAAGTTCCTTTCATTAATTGAAACTGGCCTTGGTAATGGGTGTACCACACCATCCCTGAAAAGAATCCCCTCCCCCCAAAAAATGCTTTTTTATAACCTCAAGCTATAATTCTCCTTGACATGCGGTAAAGACTCCCCACTCAGGGCCCCCAATTACAGACTTTCGCCTCACTCCAAACACTTCATGCTGAACTACCGGTGTCGGCCATTTTCTTTTTTTCTGCGTGAAAAAGAGCAGAGAGGGAGTTGAACAGCGTCAAGGTCAGGCAAAGCACATTTCATCTAGTTTTATCCAGGGAGAAGCAAAGGATGCATAAATACAACAAACCCACTCTTACCTCCAGCTCTGGCTCTCAAGGACGCACTAGAGCGGGATGCAGCCGAGTATGAACAACATGTGCAGATCTCTTAATGAAGCTGAAGTAAAGGGGCCACCAGCAGAATTTACAAGGATGTGAAGAAACAGAAGACGGAGGAAAAATGGAGAGGAATTAAGAGAGATAAGAAAGATGAGCAGAGAGGCAGAGGAAGAAATAGAGAAGACGCACAGGTGGGATTGCCCAAGGCACAGCACCGGCACTCCTGTCATACGTGACATGGTGTGTGTGTGTTTGTGTGTGTGTACACTCAGTGTTCTGGCCCCTGACCCACAGAAGAGGAAAACAGATTGCTCTGACAGGTCCACTGACATCACATGAGATGTTCTGCTCTTTTGCCAGAGTCTCCGGAGAGTCCTTGGCTAACAGATGTCCAGTAGGGTTTGAAGCATTACTGTAGCGTGTGCCCTATAATATGATGGCTGCAAAGGGAAATTGGCAGAGAGCTTTGCTGTCAATACACTATTTGTATAGACGTGATCTTGCACCACAAAGGCCAAGTCTCAGCAGAGTCTGGATGCCGACAGTCATGTAAACTTAATGGAGTTCATGATTCTTGCAGAAGTGAACTCTGTAAATGGTGCGTTGGTGTGAAATCACAAGCCGAACTCTATATAACAAAAATGACCTTGTTGGTCGATGAAACCCAAACGCTCAATAGTTTGCTCTTTTATGCCTTTTTAAACCAGAAGTGGTGGGTTAGGTTTCACTGCTCAGAGCCGCATTCATTAGTTTATAGTGAAATGAGAATCCATTAAATAGTCATTGTATCGGTCGCCTGGAAGCATGGCTGGTTCCACTCAGTCTGCAGCTGTCTCCATCCTCTCTGACCACCTCCGGACATCCAGGAGCCCAGACAGCATGGACAGACCAGACTCCTGAGCACACGCCTACAGCTTCCCAGCACTCGCTCATGAGCTTACCAACCTGGATCAATAGCCATAGGACACTTACTGTACTCTGAGACTAGCCATTATGCCATAAACATGCCAGAGCACTGGCTCCAGACTTACTGTACGTACGTGTAATGGAGAACAAATAAATGGCACACGAGAAGTTCTTTTGACGTCTGTTCGTTGCCAGGGTGACCATTATGCATTTTTGAGGTAGCATGGCGGTACGCCTATCACTTAATGCATTATGAGAGCAGACTCCATAATGTGTTAATGGGTTAATGTTTGGTATTTTACCAGAAGAAACTTATCGATAGATGAATCCACAAAGCTGAAAGTTGCCAGCCTATTAGAGCTCTAATATTAGAACACAAATCCTTGAATTACAATTGCATACGTTTCAGTTATTAAAATGAATGGGAGGCCAGTGTGTTGTGTTCTTACAAATGTAAATGTGTCTCGACTGAAGTGTAGTTTGTTGAAGGAGGTTTTTACATATTTATGTTTATGAACTTAAATTAGGTTTTTTGGGGGGGCAGAGCAGAAACACAGCAGTACTATATATGGGCTAATGTATTAATTAGCCTAGATTTATAGATTGCACAAAAATAACAGGCAGAAGCAAGTATAACATTTATACTACTGCAATTTAATGTTGAGGTTTTCTGCTCAGGATACAGATGTTAAACAGTCAAAGACCAAACTCAGACCCTCTGCCTTTCACACACTTCTTTTAGTAGTGTAGTGTAAATACTGTATTCAAACTTCAGTACTCTGCTCTTTCAGGAAATTTTTTTGTCATAGAGTTCAGATACACATGAAGGAGACCACTTTTTCACATTTGACAAATTGTAATTACAATTAAAATGTTTCTCATACAATGGCTCTCAAAGTTATATTCACAATGTAGATCCTCCGGTAGAAAGTTAGCATGTTATCGCTGCCTGTTTACGTGAGCTTCAAGCAGACATAACCAGCTAAGCCAGGAGCAAGAGTGACTGACAGAAAAGGAATATTTATTCACAAAACCCCCTCAGAAGGCACGGTACCGTAGATGCATAACGATGAGCATAAAGGAGTGTGAGAGAAAGGTGTTGAGTAAAATGGAAGAGGGATACGAAGAACATTTTGAGGGAAATGGGGTGCAACGAGTGGGTACATAAAAGGAAATGATGTATATTATGTCAGTCCAGGTTCACGGTTTGTGTATCGAGAATTTATGGCGGCATACTTTGCAACAGCGCTGCAACACACCTGATCATCCATTATTATTGTAACATCTCTGACTTTGGGGGCAGACATGATTGATGGGGAGCCGTTAATGACTTTGGTTTGAAATTGTTATTACCACAAAAGTGACACACGGTATTTAAAAAGGTGGTGTTTGCAATTGGACGTTGTCTGAAAAGAACATAGTCATTTGTCAAACTGATCACTGTTAAAAGTGGATCAAGGTATCATGGGAAATTATCATTAAGAATTTCACAAATGGAACAGAAACATGGAAGCAAGAAAACAAAAAACTTGTATCTTGTATCGTCTTCTTGTATCTTACCCTGTGTGTTTTCTTTAATATAAATCTTCCACCCAAAATATGCATTATTTTCTTAAGCTTTACTTCATCATTTGCTTTGAGACTGTACAGAGACTACAGTATTTTTTTTTTTCGACAAAAGCTTCTAAGTATTCTGTGCCCTAATTTGCTTCTACACTGGCAAATTATAAGCAAAACTGCTCATTGCTGTTGCACCCATGTAGTAGTTCTATTCTAATTAATATGATAGTATTCTTGTACGGTCTAATAGCCCTCCCCTCTCACAATCTCTGAAAAGGCATACATGGCAGTGAGTCACTGTAAAATACAATTTTGAAAAAAAAAATTAAAAATCAATAGTAAGCCTTGCATAAGTAACAGTGATCAACCCACCCCACATCAGTTGTAATTGGTGCCATTAGTCTTTTTATGCTTGATTGCCTGCCAAAATGTCAGCCTATCTATTTCCTTATTGTCGCTTCCCCCCCAAACTATCAGTAATTAAAAATGATTGTCTACTTGTCTCGGTGCCAAGTGGGAGAATTCAAAACATAAAACCTTAAAACAGAAAAAAAAAGTTTTTGTCCTTTTTTTTAAATAGTGGTGAAGGTTCTGATAAGCAGTGCTTGTTATTGTAAAACACACCCTCAGCACAGGTATTCACTCCTGCACATTGCACAGTACAGTGCCCGCTGTGTGTTAGGTTATGATGAAAGCAATTAAACATGACAGACAAATAACACTATGTGCTGGATGACTCATGCTCTACATTTTATTGACCCTGGTGGAAAATTAGCCCTTCTGCAAAGCATATCGAGTGGTCTGAAACTAAATATACAGCAACAAACACGACAAATTAGAATTTACAAACGGAAAGAGCAGAAAATTGAATAAGTAAAGAAGATGTTATTTGTTGTAGGCCAATGGGTTTTTGATATATGAATGTAGTGGCTCTCTGCTATTTTTAGAAGTTTGATGGTTAGGCAGAAACTTATTTGCTCATTGTCTTCTTAACAGAAAATGCACTCCATTCTAGCCCTTCAGCTTCTGCTGACCCTGGTCTACAGCACTATCCTAACAGTATCCTAACACCCAATAGTAGTAATAGTAAGATTTAAAAAAAAAAAAAAAAAAGTTTAGGTCACCAAAAACTGAAGAATAAATTTAACAGACAACAAGCCTTTTTCAGGGATTAAGAAATTAATTAACTTGACTTGGACGTAAATGAAGGAGGACAGACTGGTTGGTCAGGGCTTCAGCAAGATAATGACTCAAAACATTAGAAGAAAAGAACTAGAACTAGACGGTGACTTCGAATGAAGGACAGAAATCGAAAGCAAAGCAAACTACAAGCGTAACATACACTTCTGCACCAGAGTTGAGACAAACTTTCTGAACAATATCTGTTTTCAATTGTAGAAAGAACACCACAAGTGTGTTCAGCAGCTGGATGCGCCAAAGATTTAGTTTAAATTCAGTTCAACAAGAGTGCTTTAATTCTAGAAATACTGAGACATTGAATTATGTAAATTTAAATAACAGCTGTAAAAGGAGGTGTTCTAAAACATTTGACTAGTAATGTATACAAAGGTTTGGCTTTAAAGGTTCTCTGACTGGCAGGTACCTGACATCTATAAATAAAGATATGGGAGTAAAATTAGTTTTTGACTTTTTAGGTCATGATTTTTGCCTTCTAGTAGCAGCATTAGCATGTAGTAAAGCATTCACTGACCCCCTGATAGTTAACTCATTTAAAAACAATTTTACTCCCCAAACGTATTTGAACCAGCATTGGTTTAAGCTTCGGATTTTAAACAGAATTAATTGTAACTAAGCTTTGCTTTTTTATCCACAACACCGCCACAGGACCTCAAGCTTTAGAGGCTTTTTAACTTTTATTTTAATTACTTAATAAATATTTAGAGGCCAGGGTTGCCGGAGGGATGAAATATGAGCGAGACTTTTTTTGTAAATAGCTCATGATATAACTCTCTGCACATATCCATTTTTTTCCTCTGTGTTGATGATACGTTTGAGCGTCTGCATGCGTAGGTAAAGTAGGTTCTGTACATGTATAGGTGTGAAGTATGTGCTGTAAGTACAGCATAATATCTGAAATGACAGACACTTTCACACTGTCAGTGTCTTCATGCTAAGCTCTCTTCTGAACTGGTAGCATTTGCTTTCAACTTTCCCATGCCTCTTATGTGTCATGTGCGTGCTACAGGACAGGGGTTTTGGGCTGAACATGCCCTCCATTAAAGATTTAGCTTGTTCACAGAGGGGAGTTATTAGAGGCAGGGGCCCCTGCTCCTCAAGAAGAAGTTTCACATCAGGACCAGTTTGTTGCATTGTCAGAAGATTAAAGCCAGTTTGTTGAAAGGTCTTTTTGTTATTCCACATGATTGATCTTTTTCCACCCCCCAGCCCCACCACTCTTTCATATGCCAGCTATGAATGCCAAGCTGGTCTCCTTGTCTCTCCTTTTCTCTCTTGATTTTCTTTTCACAGTTTCTGTCTGTTTTATCTATTTGCATGTCAATGTTTCATGTCTTTCATTGTCTCTCCACTTTTGTCCCTCTCTTCCTCCCACATTGCTGTTTCAGTATTACAAGAGCAGCATTTTTCTGCAGCAGCTGCTCAAGGATCTGTGTTTTCTTGAAACCCTTTTTTTTTCTTTCATGTTTACTTTATTCCCTTAATCTTTTTCTCCCCTTCTCTCATGCTCTTCTTCTCATTGTTTCTATCTATATATACCTTCCATGTTCTCTCTGAGACTGGTCAGCAGTCCTTTGCCCGTGCCAGTCGCTGCGCTTGAGGGACATTGCTGATATAATTATAGCTTTTGATTATCGTCCAGACTGACCCCAGGATGGCCTGGCCCTGATGCAGCACCAGCCTGCCAGCCGCTACTAGTGCTGCAGCTAATGAGGGACACCTAGTGTTTCCCACTGTTGGCTGACTCCTTGATTTATTATTTCACTCAGTTCATACCTGCGGCTACATTTCTGTACATTAGGAAACGTTAAATAATCAAGTTTACTCCACGACTGATGTACCTATCCTGCGGCCTTTTGCAGACAAGCATGCCGATGCTAAATAGCAATGTGTATCTAGCAGTGATGTAGTGGTAGGTGTATAATCCCTCATGTGAAAATTGGTTTTACCGCAGCGTCACATGCAGCATCACACTACATAACTCTGACATGACATTAAAGCCTGACATATAGCGCATTCTGAAACTAAAAATACTGGTTACTGTACATCAGAGATACGCTTAATGGTGAGATGCACAGATGGTAGCAAACACACCAGAATACTGTAGTAGATTGGTAGGTGCATAAGTGTCCTGCATTTACTCCCCTTCGTACTGTAGCTTTGAGGACTGTCACTAAAAGGGGTTTTGTTCATAAAATATTGTCTGCATTATATCAGAACGGACGCTCTTTGATACTCTGCTTATGAAGCAAGGTATGGATATCGGCCATCCCTTGATCTGATTCACTGATCTATTGCTGTTAATCAAAGCATTTTCCATTGGAATGATTGACTTTAGGTGTCAAACCAGTGGAGCATAATGTTGTCAGTACAGCAGATGCAAAGGAAAATTTATGCTCCTACCAATGTGGAGTAGTATTGATATACAGTGTAATCCTCTTATCCCTTCTGTCTTGTATTGGTTCCATTTCTATGGGCTCATATACGCTGCAGCTTTGTCTGAATTGTGCATGTGATTTTTGGAGTATGCTTTCTTGAATATATGAGCATATGTGTGACAGCAGGCATGGAAAACTCTATATGTGTGTGTGTGTTTTAACTTTATTGAAAAGTTTGACTGCATGCCCTCCAACATGCTTGAGCATGTGTATGGATTCTTCTTCATATTCCCTACATAAAACAGATGCATACATTTCCAAGGCTATAGGTGCCATGCTTTTTGCTTCACAATATTTTGCAGAAGGCACTATTTTGAACATCACATCATAGTGACCCAATGTATTGCATCAACCTTTTAGGAATTTAGCTGTGAGATTATAGAAGGATCGGAGGTTAATTTGACTACCTGAGACAAGAAAGAGACTCATTTAACATTGAAGATCACCACACCCATACCTGTGCACACGCAGCAATACAAGAAACACATTCATATTTACATACCCAGTGACTCCACTGACCTGCGCCACCAACTAATGATACAGCCTGTGACAGTTTTAGTGCAGCTGTAATTTCCAACTTAAATATGGTCAGTGCTTTCAGTTCTGTTGCTCTGCATGAGTGTGTGCGTGTGTGTGCGGATTGACTGTCTTGTGTAGGTGTAGAAATATCAGCCCCCCCTTCTTTGCTCATCTGTCATGGGTGGGGGGCTTCAGTTGGTGTTTAAAACCTTGGCAAATCAAAGGAAACCTCTGCGACCTCTGGTATTCAGTCGGATGTACACACGCACTCCAAGATCCATAAACACACACACAAACACACCAGCGCTTGGTGTCCTAACTGTAATTATGCAGATAGAGAGAAAGTAAATGGGTAGCGAACACCACTTTAATTTGAATTCCTCCTTTCACCCTCCATGTTTCACTAATAATTCCATTTACAGTAATTTGTTCCACCTTAGGCAATGACTCAACAAAGGCAGTTGGATGTAAAAAAAAAAAATGCACAACACACATATATGTATTCACACAAACACCCTTTTTGTCCCTCCTTGATTCTTTACACATACCTCCCCTCCTTACACTGTTCTCAGCTCCATCTCCAATATCACCTTTTCTACACTATCAATGTTACAGCTTTTGGCTGCAGAAAGTGTGGAATTATGGCATGTCAGTGTTTTAAGTGCTGCCACTATAAAATGGGCGCAGGGAAACCATAAGACGTAGAATGAGGCAGGCAGAACATGCTCAGCTATGCCAGCCGTTTACTACCCTGGCACAGCAATATCATGATACAGTGCACACTTGGGGCACATGACACCAAATCTACCCAGCAGATATTTATGAGGGATGTATTATTTTTTATTATGCACACATTAAATCATCAGTTGAAATATTACTTGTCTTCATTTTTTTTTCTTTCCATCAGTGTCATTCCACCCTGGAGCCTGAAAACATTCACAAGAATTCCTGTTTTTGCTTTAGAGTTTTATATGCCCATTAGTACAGTGACTTGGAAGTAGTTCTCTTTTGAGTGCCTTTAACTCTAACACTGTCTGTACTGTGTCTGACTCTGACAGACACAGTACAGATTTCTGCTTAACCAGTTCCCAGTGGAGAATAGGCTGCTCTTTTGAGGATATAACCACTATGTGATCTTTTATGGGACGTTCTGGTGCATGTGTTTGACTACAGCAGTAATACTTGAAAGGGAAATCGGAACAGGAACAATGCCAGCATCATCAAAGTACCCATAATCACAGTAAAGAACATCCAGAAGGATATTATGGCTTTTATCCAATACTTACCACATCGCACACTAGCTTCCTGGTTCCCACTGCCATAGCCTTGTTTTAAGGGAATTAACAGCACAGGTCGAGTGCTTCTCTGCTGGTCTGATCATATAAATATCTCCTCACAACAGTTTGACCTGTGAAAGTTTCATATTGATTGGGATATGAGATGCACTGTTTGCTAAACGTTGTACACAAACTTCACGGCTGCATCTTGTCTGTTTTTACGCCTACATCGCACTTGCCAACCTTTCTGGAGTTAAAGGTTGTTAGGCAGAAACATTACCTTGCTTCTCTGTCACACATGAACTGCATTAAATGTGTCAGAACGAAGGTAACTGACACGTGGGAGTGAGTGAGTCACTATTTGCTCTGTTGAACACAGTGTTGATCCGTGCATACTCATTTGGACTGTGGACCCACAGGACTATGCATTCAGTTTCTGAAAAGAGTCTTAATCTTGGATCACTGGCTTGGTTTCTTTCAGCATCTTATTCATGCAGTGATACCAGCGCTCTCAGAGGGGGAGCAACAGTTTACATTTTGTCTAAATTTAGATTTAGTTTAAAGGTCCCTAAAGTATTTTTGACCAAATAAATTACAGTGATACTCTGTGTATTCTTGAAGCGCTTTACTTATAGATGCAAAGTACCCATTTTCTACATTTCTCAATAATTTCTCATAATTAGAGATTAAGACCTGTTCTCCACAATTGAACTTTCATCAAAAACAATAATAATATGGCTTATATTTGTTGTTAGCATAGTTAGCTGTTAGCCCCTTTTCATCTTTAAAACACATGCACGTGCACCATGTACAAGGTACAAAAATGACAGACCCCGAGCTCCTCTAAAAGGGTTAGTGAACTGAGTGAAAGACTCATTTCGATGTAGAGGTTTAGAGAGATACTGTATTGGTCTTCCTTCTCATGCACTGCTAAATGGGAACATCTTAAGATTTAAATCATCACGTTGCCTCTGGTTTGCTTCTGTGATAGCACATCTTCTTCTTCTTCTTAGAGTATTTTATGTTCCTGACAGTTGGCTGTAAATTTATGTAAAATATTTGAATTTAATGACATTCACATCTAATAAACAAGGGCCCTGCAATCCACCATATTTTACATCACCACTGCTATTCTTAGCCACTTCAAACACACCAGCTAAGTCCCGTCTTCTCATAGGCTTCATTTTGCCTCTTACGTGTGTGTCCTGTGGGAGTGTGTTTCTTACAGACACTGGAAAAGCAAGGCTGATGTAATTAAGGTATTGGACTGAGGACCTGGTTAGGATTCTCTCAGTCATAATTTGCCAGGTTATTAAAAGGTGAGACTTACAGGCAGGTTTATTGTAATTCAAAATTAAAATGTGCAGTGTCAGTACAGCTGCTTATCTGATGATAGTGGCAGCATGGGATATTATCATTGCCCTCTGTACACACTCTGACTGGTCTCTTAAAATACTGCAGCTGATGAAGCAGCATATGAAAAGGATAAGTTGAAAACTCTGTTATCTTATTTACATAATTTTGGCAGTTTGGCTAACATTGCGTGGGCATCCTAAAACCTTCTTGTTCTTAGTCATAGCTGACAAAGTCCAAATATTCACATTATTATTAACACAGGTGCCTGTTTCTTATTTAGTTTTCATCTGGACAAGTGAATCTCTGGCTTGTTAACTAAAGGAAATGCAATTATTGTTTCAATTGCATTTTTAGCTGTCGTTTTGATTATTTCTTTACTTGAATGGATATTTTTAATGAAGCTCTCAGTATTTAATGATATCCGCTCTCTTTCAATTTTGATACAGTGTCAGCTGAAGACATTTTACAGACATTTTGTTTTATTTCAGAGGGTTTTTCCTCATTACTGATGAGTTATGCTGAACTGTTTTCAGTGCTCTTTCCCAGAAAGGGAACACAGTAGTGTGATAAATAACACAACATGATGACACATTTTTCACAAGAAAGATGATAGTCATCAGCTGTTATTATGTTCAGCTCTGGATGCTATCCGTCCTTGTTTACTATCACATGGGAACACCGGGCAAATGTCAGACAGATGCTTCAAAGTTCATCACAATGGACCATTTTACGACAGCAGGTCACCATTTATATGTGCATGTACTGCCCAGCGTGCAAAGACCTCTAACTATAACCATCTTCCACAGCCCTGCATTGATGCACTAGCTAGATTTTCCTTACCGGAGGCCCTTTGTAAATTAGCCCTTTGTCAGCTGAAACCCAAGGTCCATCAACAAGTGACCTTTTCAAATGTCTGGCCTCTGTCAAAATGGAGGTATGCAGCTGCATAGTTTAATTCTGACTAGCAGCCAGCAACACTGACTTGTTCATCACCTCCATATTTACAGCCCAAACTGTATACAGAGAAGGCACTTAAAGCCAATCTGTCTGACTCTCCCATCTTTGCACAACATTTTTCACCTTCTGCAAAAGAACACAAGATGATGTGTCAGACTCCTTCCCACACGTTCCACCTCTTTTTCAAAATCCCCTTTTCTGTGCTTTCTCCCTCTCGGTGTCAGTCACTGTCTTATTCCTCTCTTGTACTTTTGAACTTTTTCCCCCTTAATCCTATTTCCCAAAATGGCCTTGTGTCTCTGGCCAACTGGTCCAGGCAGCAGCAGGAGAATTAACACCCAGCCTTTTGCTTTCCAGCCAAACTTAAATGAACAGACAGACAGAGAGAGGAGAGAAGCAGGAAGGGAGACAGAGCGAAGGAAAAAGAACCCAAACAGACAAAGAAATAGAGGATGGAAGGTGTGAGAAGGAACTGATTACAGAGGTTACATTATCATCCCTGAATTTGCCACTGCCTGCTTCATAACATTCACACAATGAGCCTCTTCACATTTTCTTCTTTTGACCATGTTTTTTGTTGATCTATGCCATTACTGTCTCCCCTCTCTTTCTAATTTATGTTACCATGAGGTGTTATTCATTGGCTCAATCTGTTATGCGATAGCACGTGTGTAATAAGGAGGGCATTTGTCTGATGAGTGATACTCATGACTGTCCTTACCAGAAAAAAGATATTTGTTCAATAGTTTATGTTTTTCTAACATGCAGCCTCCTATGGTCATGTGACTAAAGACTATTCTGTCCCAGAGGTAAAGACAGCATTGTGATAGATCCACAAAATCTCTTGAAGAGGTTGCTAGACAGTCTCAAAGTTTTTGTGCAGCTTAAATAAGCAGGGTATTGCATAAATTAATTAGTGAGTTTTAGAGGTCGCAGTAAGTGGATTTTGCTACCTGCTGTGGACAGAGCCAGGCTAGCTGCGGCTTAGTAGCTTTTCCAGAGCTTTCATCTGAATCCCATGGTCTTCCTCAGTGAATTTGCTCAGTTGTCATGGAGATGTCTCAGTTGTCAACAAGAGACTTAAATATAGTTTTAAATTAAGGTTCATGAATTTCGCTGTTTAAAGGTTTTTTTGTAAACCATGACCAAGATCATTCTTTAACCCTAACTTACTAGTTGTTGTCTAAAATTTAGTAGGTAGGTGAGAGATCAGAAAATGCTCATATGAATCATTTTTGCAACAGTCTTTTAGAAGAAAAACAGCATATTTTGTTGTTGTGTTATGAGGACTTGTTATCTAATGCTTGCACATGTGTGTGATGGAGCACAAATTAGTAAATGTGTTTCCTGTATATCATCCAGAATTTCATTTTCTTGTGCTAAAAGTGTTCCATCTGATGTGTGAGAGAGGGAGGCGGGACTTGTTTTTCTGCCACTGTGTGGTAGGTGAGACAGCAAAAAAGAGTCAGAGAGACAGATTAAAAAGCAAGGACAGACAGGCGTGAGAGAGGGAGAGAGAGACCTAGAGAGACTACTTACACTGCATCAGGCTCAAGGGAAATCTAACCAGGCAATATCCAAACTGAGTCACTGGGCTCCTGCCACCTTAGCCCCACACAATTACAATACTATCTGACAAAGATATTGAGCTCAGATCCCTTGCTATTTCCGTGGATCCGTGTACCCAGCCAGAGCCTGATTTTTATATAAAAGTACCAAAAATGGCATTAACACTGACTTATTGAAAAGAGAGGCCATGCAGCCAGCCAGAGCCTGCAAACACAGCCAGAATATGTTGACTCTCCTGAGTCCAGCAGAGACAACACAGAAGGTGGCTGAAGCGCTCATCCTCTTGTCTGAGGTGGAGTGTGTGTTTATGTAAAGGTGACCTTTTCCTCCACACCACCTCTAAAAGGCTCAATGGTGGCCTTATACACGGTGGAGTCTAAGTAGAGAGAAGAATAGCTGACATGAATGAGGGCTGGATGAGGGAAGAGAGATAGGACACAAACTTCACGGCTGCATCAAACTTCACACCAAAAAAGGAAATGGGAAAGGTTCAGGTTGACGCTATAAGTCCTATGACCTGAATGCAAGAAGGAAAATGTTGTTTCATAAGATTCTGTTCATTTATACGTGAGCCCAGAGAGAGAATGGTCTTTTCTGCTAAGAGCAATTTACTAACTCCCATACATAAAATTACCAGTTTGGCCCATTAGCCATGCACTGAACACCTCAGGTACCTCTGGAAATCCTTTAGTAATAAATCATTTTAAAATGGCAAACAACTTATTCCACTGAGAAAGACAAAAAGATGGAGATGAAAGCTTTAGGAAAAAGCTAGTAAATGGACTGTTTCGAAATTATATTTTTGTATTAATTAGCACACTTCTTATCAGTGTTGTGGTTTTCGTAATGTTGTGAATTCCCTGTTTCAACCACATGAAAACATAGTTTGCCATTTGTACTTCGAGGCTTGAGAGATATTCCGAAAACAGGAAATTGCACTTATACTTCTAAGCTTTAATCTTATATTCAGAACAACAGTATGTGGTTTTTTTTTTTTTTGGTTTTTTTTGTATTTAAAAAATAAAACGAATGTTTATTGTATTGAAAAATATCTTCAATTTTTGGTAGAAAAACCTGTTGTTTTGTTGGAAAAAAAAAACACTAATAGCCACCAATAACAACAAAGCCACTATTTTCTTTTTAACACTATCTGTTGTTGTGTTTGATTGTTTTGAATTTTTAATGAAACTAAGTTATAACTGTAAAGTTGCTGTTCTGCATAAAATCAAAACTGATCTATGCAGCCAAAGTCATTTTCATTTGTAGTGACTCTCCTGTATCAGTCATGATGGATGGAGGGATGGAGGGAATTCAATTTCTCCATTTTACTAATGACAAAAACCAATGAGACATAGTGGCAAATGCAAAAAAAAAAGGTTAAATGTAGCATGTTATCTTACCTGCTACATAACCATGAAGTTTTTTTCTTGCAGATGAAGTTTCCACGGGTGGTTTCACAAACTCTTACAGGAAATAGCAAAACGTACTTTTGTGCACTTTAAGTTTCGCCAGAACACAAACAGAAGAGGGTAAAGAGAGAGATGAATCCAGCTCCTGAAGCACTGGGGAGAGAACCTGCAGGATTTAGGTGGCATCAGCATTCTTGGTGGCAGAAAGTAAGACTGAAATGTTCCATATAGGAACGCTGCTTTTTCTCCTGTCATATAACCCGTGGTTAAAGGGAGGTTTTTTTAACCCTTCATTTTTCGGGGAAGAAGGGAGAAAAATCTTCAGACATAACACTGATATGAGCAGAACATATGTCACTCCTTCTGCTCCATTTACATGTAGACCATTCTTTTCACAAATTTTGTTGAGTTTTTTTTTTTTTTGCAAATTTTTGTGTTAGCTAAACCTTTTCAATGAACGTTTTTCTGAAGCCAGCCTGAGCACGCTTTGAAAACAACCCTTTCTGCCTGTGAGTCATATCATATTACCTTGTTCTTTTGACATTGCTCTCATTTTAATGAATGTCCACAGACTTACTATTCTGTCATATTCTCCTGAGAGCTTCTTGAGGATGTGTAGTCCTCATCCTCACTTTACCTTTGTACTTAAATTGCAATCAAGCACTAGTGGACATCAGCAGAGAGTGAATCTTTTTCCCTGTCACGGGTTTATTCTTCTCTCACACTACTAAATTACAAAGCACACTAAACATTCAGAATGGTTAAAGTGACACTGGTATAAAGACATTTTTACAAACTCACTACACAATGTAATGACAGACAGAGACGCCTTCATATATTTAACTCTAGATCATAACATATTAAACATTTCTCTGCCTCAGTGTTTTTCTCTTTTTTTTTCCTTTCACTCTCAGCCTTCCTGTGGTTCTCATGCTTAATACTCTTCTAACTGTGCACATTCACTGTTTGCTAAGTCCTGTTTGCTACTCACTGTTGCTCTGCATGTCAGGGTTTGCAGTTTACAGTAATAATAGAGGCAGAGTTACCCCTCAAAATTTAAAGAAAAGAAAAAAGAAACCAATGGTTCCTTGATTTCAAACAGAAGTAGACTAAATGGGGACCTCTCCTTTCAATCTAGCAACCTTCAGTTTCACCGGCTAAAATGTCCACTCTTTCCAGCACATTTTATCTGCTGTAACCAGCAAGCTAATCAAGTGAACATGAGTTGAGTCTAACCTGTTTTAAATCTTGACTCTTTTAAATGGGATCTCAAAAATATGCACTTAATGGTTATATACATTATATTGTGCTATAAGACTGAAGCCAAAATGGCAAGTTTTGTTATTCTGTTCCAAAATAACCCTAAGCAGCCGTTTGGCAAGTATGTAAGTTAAGCAGCACTGTATTTTCAAACAGTATGTTTTCACTTTTAGCAATACAAAAAAAAAAGACTTTTAGGATGAGGACTAACTGATGTGTTTGGCTAGTGTAACACATCTCAGGTAACACTGGCAGGGGTTGCTAGAGTGTAAACTTCTCAAATCCAATAAAGAGCTGGACAGAGCTGCTCCTCTAACTCTAATAGCTTCCATTATCGGCTTCAACACAGTGGGGAAACACTATACAGTGGATGTGCTAATCGTAAACAGGGCTTTCTTTTTTAATAGAACTAACCGGTTAGTTAATGATGTGCCTGTTGTCCTTGGAAGTAACACTAGGTTGCCGCTGTGGGTAGTAAGATTGCATTTTACAGAGCACACTCCAATTCTTACACTTTCAACAGGCCTAAACATGAAAAAAATAAATGAACGTTTTTCACAAATGAAAAGGTGGAAAATAAAATAATGACTTCATAATATTCCCTGATGACAAATTTAAGGCAGAAAGCAGAGGGCAGAATTAAATCATATATTAATGTCAACCAAAGGACAGAAATGCGACCCCACTGAAAAGAAATTCAGTGCCAGGTGCCCTGGAAGTTACAGTGTTTATTGAATTATAATGTTTTGATTTTTTTTTTTTTTTTGGTTCCTGCAAGGAAATTTTCTTTTCACTCCACAGGGAGATGATAGTACACGGTCATATACAGAATAGCAACTGCAAGGACTCACTGTTTTGCACAAGGGCACTTGAGCAGAGTGAATGCCTGCAAACATGGGGGCCTGAACCTTGGTGCTCTAATTGAAGTGCAGTATTCATGCTTGCTGTGCCACCTCCTTCCCACATGCACTGGATGCTGTGGATTTCTAAGTGATTTGTCATATGTCTATCTCACGTCTCACTTATTTATTCTATCCACCACTCTCTGTAAATCAAACCAGAAAGACCTTATAATGTCTAAAAACGGGAAGAAATGCATGAGTTCAGTGTTCATAAAAATGCTAAGACAAAAGAGTCTCTTTCATATCTACATCTATGCTGAGAAACTATTTGCGATATAGTCTATAAAAGTGTTATGTTACCTAATAACCATAAAAAAGTATTTGTAAAGATTTATTTGCCTTTTCTGTGGAAAATATTTTGAATAACAACTAGGACACATTCAAAATTGTTTAATATGTGATATTATAAAAAACAACAGAAAAAAACTGACTTGAGATTTTTATTTGCGTTATCTTTCCTTGTTTTTAACAGGGCAATAAACTTTGAGCTGTGCCACTTATTAAACACGGATATTATAATGATATTTCACAGTCCTTTCATCAAATCCACCTTAAAGAACCTATAAGAATCTCTGCTACACTGAAAACATGAACACACTGTAATAGGAAAATAGGGTTTTAGGGCAATGGCATCAGCAGCAGCACTGGAATTTCATATTCTCATAGAGATAATATTCACTTTATGAGCCTTATGGCTGCACTGCAAGCCTCGGGTCAACTCTTTTCCCTCTCAGTGAATTCATAATGTAAAGCTACTGCATGATCAGTAAATGGAATGTGCAAATGTAAGACTAATATGTGATTTAGGGCGTAGATGTTCTATACATTCAGAATCAATTATTTACAAATGTGGATGCAGCAGCAAAGTACTTCGTCTGGATATATCTTGGTTTTAGTCTCTGCCAAAGTACGGATTCCAGAATTAGCAGAACTGTGTCAGAGAAAATAGTGTATTATTGGTTTAAATTACCTGAGCATAAATCCAGTTGGATACACAAGACTTGCAGATTAGGGGAATTGCACATACTGTAGGTGTAAGTGTGGATTTTTTGCCTGGAGAAAATGGATGGACGAATGGATAACTAATTGATGAAAACCTCTCTGTGTGTCTGTTGGGGAGCAGCTGCAATGACACTCTCACTTAAGTACAATACCTGGGTACAGTTCTGTTGTACTTGTGCTTTGAGGTAAGGTAAGCACCATCCACCACTGCATTAGAATGAGAGTGTGTGTATTCAGGCATGTCCGTGCGTGTGTCTGCTTGTATAGTTTGGGTATGTCCTCTAGTGTCTTTAACAAAAATGTCATGGCCACAGTAATAACACAATTATATGGCCTACCATGACCACGTTTGCCCTCTCGACCACCACTGCAACTTCACTCACCATCATCTTCACTCCACCCACTCCTCTGCCCACTCACACCTACCTTCATAACCCCATCAAAGAGCAAAGGCAGTCTCAGGTGAGCAGGTCGATGGAGGGGTTTGTATCTAGAGTCACACCTTCCTCTGGCCTCTGAGAATCTCACTGAGAGCGGGCGGTTCAGCGTGTGTTTAAGTGAAAGTCCTGTTAACCCCCATTACCCTCTGCAGCACTGTACTGGAGGATTAGCAGAATACAAATAGCCCCTTTTGCTCCCCCTGTAGTCTACACCGCAACTCCTACACCATCCTCTGCGAGAGCTGCTGACAACGCGAAAGAGTGAAATATGATTTGGGGCCAAGCAGGTGTTTACTGCATGCTAAACAGTGTCCTGCTGCTCATTATGCAGGCCTTAATGGTGGGAATGCATTAGCAAACAATGTGAAATTTTAAATTGGAGGGAGGGCAAAGAAGAAGCACAGCATCGAAATGTTACAACTGTTTGGTACCATATGGCCTTGGCTTGCAAAAGCTCAGATCATGATGTGGAACAAGGGAAATGCCAGAGGGTTTGGAGGCTAATTAATAATTGATAATTCAGTGCCTGTTTGTATTACATTTGGTAGTGTGAAATCAAAAGGCATTACAAATCAACTGGAGCTGGTCTAATATGAGCCAAAAACTGCCCACACTATTAAACCTTCTGAAACATTTCTAGATATTGTTGATATCAGCGGATAACAATGTCGTGTGCTCCACTTTGTCAAAGGAAATATTTGCTGAATATGAAAAGCCATCTTTCATCCATGTTCTTTTCATTTTTTTTCTGATTCATTTATTGATTTATCTTTTAGTTTAGATGTCAGAAAATTGTTAAAAAAAATCTTCATCACCATTTCCCAGAGCCCAAGGTGATGTCCACAAAGTGTCTGTTTTGTTCAAAGGACACTTGATAATCCAGAGAAACGGCTACCACTGAATGGAGTAAAGCTCATGCCGAGACAGGAAATCACAGGTCTGGTTTAAGCTTCTTCCTGACAGTAGACTGGTTTATTTATCCAATTATTTATACTGTATAAGAAATTAGCACGCCATGCTTTCATGGTTAACAGACTCAAACAATGATTAGCTCTTAACCTTCAGCTTTAACCCAGTTTGAACAAGGAAGCGGAGTGAAAACCACAAAAAGGGTAACTATTAATTTTCTGTCCACACACCCACCCTCTGCTCCTTTCCTCTTCATCTCTACCTTCTTCGACGTGCCTTTCCTTGTCTTCTCCCTATAGTTTTTTTTTCTCCCAAGTTTCTGCTCCCCTCTCTCGTTCTCATCACTCACTGCTTTCATTGATCCTCCAATTTTCCATCGTCTCCTTTTCTCACTCCCTCTCTGTCTTTCTCTCCTTCGCAGTTGCTCAGGCCAGTATAAAGCAGACCAATATGAGATTTCTTGGTTTATGGAGAGCCACAGTCACTCTATCACACTGTCTTTGTGTGTGTACTTGTGTACTTGTGTGCTTGCGTACATGTGTGAGCACTCTACTGTGTATATGCTGTTTTGTATGTGTATTTTTTGTTTGGAAGAGAGCAAGAGTGTTTTTTTTATAAGGGTGTATGTGTGTGTTTGTGTGTGTGTGCATCTATTTCTTTGTGTCTGTTTGTCACACTGCAGCTCTAGAGGCCAGAGGCTGTCAGTCTAATTCTATTTCTATGGGAGACAGAGATGCTGGAGATAGCAGTGTTGTGTGAGCTACTGTATTGCCCAGGCTTGTGTTTCAGTGGAGCTTCAATTAAAGTGAACTGGCTCCTGGGAGAGGAATGCCATACGCCATGCTGCAGACACACACTCTATTCCCTGAGACTGATCGAATGGTTCCACACTATACAACACCGCCTGACAGCGCACAGCCTGTTGGAACACAACACACTCTCATAGGCCTGCAAATAGATGCACATACACACAAACACTGACACACTTGCACACCTTTCTGAATCCACTACATTTGCAGCTGTATTTTGGAAGAAGTTCTAAATGATTACTGGGATTCTAGGAATAGGCTCCTGCTGAAAATTACATTTTATAGAAAATGGCTATCCGACAGTGTGCATGACTGCACCTTCGGAACTGAAACTGCTACACTTTGTCATTGTTCGCTTCATGGCATACATATTGTTGCCACCTCAAGTCGAATGTGTGCATATATTTTTATGGTTATTAATCATAGTGGCATCTCATTTTTACTGGCTTATTCCTCAGAGAGTGTACAGAATGTCACTGTCGTGCAACATCAGCTCACCACCTCCGGGGGAATAAATGTACTTAAGCTGAGAGCTTGTATGACTCTTGCATAGCAGCAGCATTGGATCTATTTCTTCCTAAGGTCATAAACTAAATCTAGATGTTTACAGCTGTGCACAGAGACAAAAGTGGAATAAGTCTCAGTGGGCTTCAATTTTGACCCAAGTTTGGAGGGTTTTCTTTAAAGGGAAGGGAAGAGTAATCATCAGCTACTGTTAGGATTTATGGAAGCAATACTATAATTGACACACATATTTCTGTCTGACTTTGTACTGACTAGTACATAATTGACTAATTTTTAGTTGCCAGGGCACATACTTTCACATAACATTAAAGTGTCTATAATCAATATTTTTATAACAGTGGATCTTATGTGTAACTGTTCCCCTTCAATTTTTTCGGGCCCACAACTGCTGTCTTGGACCACTCTCACAGCTCTCATGGCGTAATTCTTGGCAGCAACAGGCAGCTGTTTTCAGGCTCAGCACCAAACAGCAAAAACACAAAGGAAGGTAAAAATAATGGAGCATTTAGCAGCTAAAGGGTCAGATATTTCCCCAGTAGTTAGTGGAAACTGAAAAAAGAGAGTGAATATTGGAATTACATTTGTTAGGTAGACATAAAACATGACAGTAACTGAAAGCTAATATTGCTCCCGATCTGTTAGCTAGAAATAGGAAGCTAATTGCTAATATCACCTTCAAAGGTGATAATGTCACTGTTATACTCACAGCTTATTTCCACTGCCCCCAAGAGGCCCAAAAATCTACAGAGCATTAATGAAGAGAAATTGAAAAAAACTTTCAATAATTAAAAACTGACTTTAATACAGTCTCACCTCAAGGTTCTTTTAGCAGCTGTTCTTAAGCTTTTCATCATGTTAAGCAGGTGGAGTTTGTCCTGTCAATTGTAGATGTTCAAATGTTCTTTTTTTCAGGTACTTTTAAGGGCTTCTCACCTATATTAGCATTAGAGTGTCTGGAGGAAAAAAGAACATTTTAACATCCACAATTCCATGGACTCCACCTCTGATAAGAAAAAAAAAAACGTGATATGATTGAAAGCTCTGGATAAGACCTCAAAGTGAGATTGTTTTGTCACCTACTGTTTCCAAGGTCAAGGATGAACTCTGAAACTAAAACAGGGGTAGTGGCAGTTCAGTAGTACAGTGGAGCAATGCGCTGGGAGTTCTCAGTGCTGAGAGAACTGAAAAGCAAGATAAAAATTCAAAGTGCTGTTTAATCAAGCAAAGTTTAATGGCCTCATACCTTGCAAGCAAACAACATTTTAAAGCACATTCTTGATATCTTTGACAGTGTTCTCTGTTGTGAGTTTCAGGTGATGTACAGCTGAACATAGAATAAGCCGCAGCTTGTCTGGCCTACTTTTCCACACTGCTGCACAGAGAGGAATCTTTCTCCTCTGCTGAGCTGTCATGTAAAACAAACCAAACCCTATAGCTTTTTCGTTAGCACTTCACTTGTTTACACATGATAGCCTGCTGTAAATAAACCTGGAGAAGGATTCCATCAGTATCACATTAAGAGATGGAGTTTACTCAACTCAGCGCTTCTTAATCTTGACATGTGACGAACGACACTAATTTCCTCTCTTCTCTTCTCTTGCTAGTGCAGCGACGTTTTGATGATGTAAACAACTTTGTTTATCGTGGCTGCTTCTGTAATTGTGGGTTGGAGCAGAGTGCACATGATTGTGCATGTATGTGTTGAAGACAGTAATTGTATGTACAAAGAAAGTAAAGTGCATCATCTCATAAATGTTCACAGTCGATTCTGCAGTGGTGCAGTGAGAAGAGCCTTGTAAATGATCCTTAAACAGTCACCTAGGCTTGTGATTCTATCACATCTACACCTTGATTAAGATCTTTAGGCTGTGACAGTAATTACCTGCCAGATACTCGTCTTAAACACACTGCAGACCCCAGGGAAGAAAGGGGGAAGTTTGAGGAGGAAACAAGAGGCAACAGAGAGAGAGGGGAAGGAAATAAGATGATGACATAGCAGTTAGAGTGCAGGTAGAAACAAGAGCTGGGGAAAATAGGAAGATTTAGAAAAAAAAAGAGTGGAGCGGGAGGACTGAGAGCAAAGAGGGAAATGATGACATTGAACAGGGAGTTATAAAGCCTATCAGCAGTCTCCTCTGACAACTTCATTTAACCATTTTAGGACTTACAAGATTTTTATTACTTAGACCAGTGACATTTGTTTCATTTGTGGCTGGGAAAGGCCCTAAAATGCCTCCAAACATAATCGCAAAAACAGTGCAAAAACTGTTCTTCTTCTTCTATGCTGTTCTATTCTTCTGCGAATACAGAAGAAAGAACTTCCATATCAGCTCACTGCTCATTAGCCGAAACCAGGCCAACATATCTGCATACTTGACCCTTAAAGTAAAGACAAAGTGCTCTTGCAGTCCAGACAGAATTTTGAACAAGAGAAAGTATCTGAATGCAGATTTTGGCAGTGATTACTATGGCAACAAATGAAGCTTCAAAGCATCAGAGCATTTGGGTCAGCCTTGAATGTAAGCTGTATTCATTTTTAAATATCACCTGCTCCTGAAAACCTGTAAAATGGAGAAAAAAAAAAGAGTAACTTTGCATTGGTGACAAACACCGTATATGTACTGTAATATTCGACCAGATATCAGCATTCTGCTGCACCAACAAATGTCAACCTATCTCTTCCGAGGATTAACAATGGATCTTCACATCTCCATTTTCCTCCTGTCTTCTATCTATATCTGCTCTTCCTTTGTTCCTGCTTTGTCAGGCATTGTAACTCCCATCTTTTCACCTCCTACAAATTAAGGCCTGCATTCAACCATCAATCACACAAGTGCAGTCTTCAACAGAACAAGGAGATAAGGAGGCGAGGGCTGTAATGCTTATTTGTCCATCAACTCCCTCTAACTGACTAACGGGCTGAATCACAGTTAGCTTGCCGGCGGTGGCCTTGTGCTGTGTAGGATTGGTATGTTATTTGGTTTGATTTCTGTTCTGGTTATTTGGTTGTCAGAGTGAGGTGCGAGGTGCTTTTGCACGCTACCTGCTTGCCTCACAACCACTGATCCATGAAGACAAACTCATTTTCTCCTCCGCCGGTAATGAAGAATGAAATCCTTTTGTTTAACGCCAGTGGGTTTAGCACACAATTGTCTTTACTTCTGTCTGTGCTTAGAGCAGGTCAAGTTGATTTTGCTTAAGTGCCTCGTGCTCTCTCAGTAAGACAGATGATTCATTTAAAGAGCCATTCAAGCATACGTTGTCAGCTTGCTGCCTTTGATACACTGCCTCATTGCTTCCAGTCACACACATATGCACACTTATGTTTTCAAGGGCCTATTAACACAAACTCACTCCCATGCACGTGGATAGCTGCATACATATATGTTTATGTATGTATATAGGATTGAAAAATGCAATGCAGATCGCAAGGTGTAATTATACACCACCGCAGCATTAGAGCACCTTATAACATTCAAATGAGGTTTGCTTGTTTTTGCTTTTTGAATCAAATTAAATCCTGATTCTTCAACAAACAATTATATTCTCTGGTTAATTCATTCTGTTTACTTACTTCCTTCATCCTAGTGGAATTTTTGAGAAGGCATTAACATATATTCATTTTATTTTGTATTTCAGATACTTTCATTAAGACAGCTAGAATTTTAAGATGGCTTTGCAGGCAGGTATTACTATTTACATTTTTCCATCTTAACGTAATACCCAAAAGAGAAAAAAATACAAATTAAAGCTGCACTTGCCGAAAACTTTTTTTTTTTAAATAGTTAGTCAAATAACTTTGTGTTATTTCAAAGGATGGAAGATGGCTATAAAGCAATAAAAACCTATAGGTATAACTATACCTGTAGCTCTGCAGTTCGCCTCAGTTCTACAAAGTATTACACAGTACAAGTGTTTTTCAGCTCTGAAGTTAGTGGAGAGCAAAATGGAGCTAAAAGGAAAGTGAATATTGGACTGCTAACATGTTCGCTAAATCACCTTTAAAGGTGACTATATGTTTACAGCTTCTTCGACTGACCCCATGTGGCCAAAAAACGGTTAATGTTTTAAGGTGCATGCTGATAAAGTAAACTATCCAATTCTTCTGTAACATTTTTCGTTTTAATCTGTTTATACACTTACACTCTTGGCCACTGTAATTTAGTTATCTTTCTCTTCAGGTTAGCAATTAAGCAGCCTCACGTTTTCTGAAATCATCTCATTTCTTGTAGAGAGAGCGATTATCATACAGTGGGTGCTTAAGAAGAAATTGATTTGCATTTCTTTCAGCACTTCAGTCAGCTTTTCCCAGACTCACCGTTACTTGGAGAAGCAGAAAACCCAGGGTTGTTAACAGAAGGATATATAATAGCCCTTCATTAGAGTACTGGCTCATTTCCAGCGTACCTGAATTTCATCCGATCCAATTGATATAGTTTACTCTCCTGCAACCCTGGGTCAAATAGCACTTATAAATTATTCAGTGTTTATTTTAACCTTCGTAGAGTACGAGATGGTGTTGGGTGTGGTTTGTACTGCAACGAGACGTAGAATCGTGCAAAACTGACGGTGAAACACCTTTCTTTGATTCTTTACTCCTTCTGTTCTGTTTGTTGTTTTATTTTACCATAACCATCTGGCGCACACATTAACTAACTAATTTTCTATACAGAATCTGCCGTCTTGTTCTAATGTTTTGTAGGCCTCCCACTTTGCTTCAGTCCTCTAATACTGTGTTCCATCCATACTTTCTTTCACATCCCCATCTTTAGCGATTTTGCACTGTTTCTTGGTCCTAATGTTGTTTTTCTCTCCAAAGACCCGTCTCCCTTTTTTCCTCCTCCTCCTCCTCCTCCTCCTCCTACTTGGCAAACAGTTTGTATATTATTTGTGCCCATAGCAGGTGTTCCCCTGTATGACTGCAGGGGCTTATACCTGACATATTACACAGCTAAGACAAGGAATGCCATTTGGGATAATGTGGCTTCTTTAGCCTCTAAATGAAATAAAGAAGGATGGATCACTGAATCAGCTACTGAGACACAGAATCATTATTTGTTGGCCTGTTTGCACAAAAAGCTTTCTGCAACATCTGATGCTTCACTTGGTGTTAAAGGGGTCAGTCCTAATCCCTTAGCACTTCCTGTGGCACTCATCTTCTCCCTCCCAATTGGCTGGGATGAATGTAGGAGGCAACGCTGCCATCCAGTAACATGGCAGATGTCTCTCACTGTGTGATTGCTCAGTGTCAAGTAGGCGGTGAAAACAGGTGACACATTTATTTGCGGGGCGTGTGCAAAGAAGGCTTTGACGATTAGTCATCATTTGTGCAAATGTTCCCTCTCTTCACTTTCACTTCCCAAAGAGACTGGTCTTGGTTCAAAATAAAAACGGTCGCCACACATTGCATTCAAGTACTTTGGCAAAAGCAGTCAATTTTACTCCTACACCAGTCGACTGCACCATACAACTTGACTACAGTTATTTACATAAAAAGCCTATCTGTTGCATGGAGACAGGTGAATATGATATCTATTTCTGTGGTTTTTCACTGAAACAGCAGCAAGAATAATGCTGGAGCACTTCAGTTCTGTCTACCTGTGTGTAGTGTGCTCATGTAACACTTACTACTCACAACAGTAATCGGTTCTACTAAAGTCCCGCTTTTGTCTGTAGAGTGCAACTTCTGCAGTCTGCCACTAACCCCATTTAAAAAGGAATCTCTCTACATTTAATAGGTCAAATGTGTTTTTAGGGCATCAGTCCATGGTCCAGGATATGAGCATGTGCAGCTCTTTGCTGAGGCTCAAAAAACTTGTTTTACTTAACTGCTCCTGCAGCAGTACAGAAACAGCATGTATTGCTCATGAACTTTAATGTAATGTATATACAATATGGTTGATTGACAGAAAATAAATAAGAAACTTTTTTGATGATTAATTTATTATTTATCAAATATGAGATTCTTCTTTATGTCACTGTAAATTTAAGATCTTTGGGTTTTGAACTGTTTGTCGGACAAAACAGACATTTGAAGATCATTTTGGGCTCTGACAAAGTGTGACAGGCATTTTTTCACAATCTTTTTATAAGCAAAACAATCGACACCCTTTTCAGTAGTAAAATATTTTTTTATTTATTGATATGAGGAAGATAACTCATAACAAAAGAGCTAAAAACAAGCAGCATTTTTTCATTTAACTGTTCAGTCTGACTTTTTGTTTATGTTTGCCTTTTTGTTTTCATTGTGGGGGGGTTGTTATTTTCCCTTAACAAATCCGTAGCGAGCTGTATATCAGTCCTTACTGACTGTACTGAAGACATGGGAGTTGGTATTTCACTAGGTTGACTTAAAACCTCATCCACTTGTTGCCATGTTTGCTTGCCCTTTTTCTGTTGCCATTTTCTTGGCCCTGCACAAAAAGATGACATCCCCAATATTAATTGCACCTTCAGAGGTGTAATTGGTTGGTTCTTTTCCTAAACTGGACAACAGGAGTCCCTCAGGATCACTGACCCAAAGCATTTGTCTCTGACATACCTTGTTCCTCCACATCTTTGGGCAGCTTAACATGTCTGACACTGGAAGCGGCAAGATGATAAATTAAGATTCAAGAATAGCTGAAAAAAGAAGAGTGCCTGATTAAAAGAGGGTCTCCCAATATTGAGGTTCTTCAAGTACCAGGCAATCCAAACAAATCACATCTCAAGTGTGTCACATGTCGGAAAACAATCTCCAAATGCTAGCAACATTCACCAACTGTGTGTCTAATGCATCTGGCAAATGACTCTGATGCTTGCCAGCAGTGAGACAGATACACTATCTGCTTCACATTAACCTCCCTCTGTGTTTCCAATGTCTGTTGACCCAGATGTATTATATACCTACAGGTAGGCACTGGAGAGTGTGTTATTGTGAGACAAGGGTGCCACACACCAGAGACACACACCAGAGAACAGCGCCATCCTGTCTCACAATAGGAACGCTATTGTCACACACAGTGTAATGTGCGTATAATTTGAACACACATGCATGCAAACATACTGCTCTAACTAGAGTGTTCTGACTAGAGGGCATGCTGGGACACGACACCCTGTAGCAGTAGCAGATATTGCAGCATTGATGGCAAATGAATGTGAATAGTAGATTCCCCCCAGGTAATACTTCACTACAATCTCCAGAGTCTCCCCCCAGATCTGCAGCACATATGATTATTAATATTCATCATATGACTCCTCTGTTGCCTGCAGATGCCCCCTCAGGATCCACCGGGACCTACACACCCTGACACTAACATTAAATCCATTTACACACAGTCGGCTTGATGCGATGCGTACTCGACTGTGGGCTGCGCTAAGGTTAAGGTGTCTAGCTCAAGGGCGATGTGGTGTAGCGGTGGCAGGTATGGTCCCGCTGGGAATCCAGGAGCCTCGTCATGTATTCAGACCCCCAGCTGGTAAATACACGTTTAATGCTACCCAGGCAGGGGCAGGCGGCACGCACAGAATACACAATCACTTCAGGTGATTTACTTTGAAGCAGCAAAGGTGTGAGGGACTGGTGGGAAGATTTTCAGTGTCAGCACATGAAGACTGCTCACTGCCTTACACTATGTGAAAGCTAGCACTCGGGTGTTAAGAGTCAGCATCTGATTTTGCACTATTTTTTTTTTGACAGGTATAGTAGGAAAAAGAAAAACAGAAAATATGCTGAAGGATCTGTTTTACCACTGTTTTTCTACTTAATTTTAAGAAAATTTAGAGCCAGTCATTAAGCTATTAAAACTGTGATTTAACACTGGGTGATATTGTCGAAATCAGTGGTATCAGTGGAATTAATAAGAATGTTTTTCTGGAAAAACATCCTAAATTATTATCCTAAGTTCATGTTCAGTGCAGGGGCCTGTGTTCCACTGTAAATTACATCAAACAAACATTTTTACATAAAACAGTAAAATAAATAAACTGCATAATGTATAATCACTGTAGATTCCACTGAAAGTTGATAATTAATCGTTTTGAATTATTGCCCTTAATTCACTAACACCTTATGGTAAACATTGCTGAGAATTTAAACCTGCATTAACAGATTTTTTCAGCAAGTTGTGAACAGTGCAACAAAGTGAAAAGACAACTTTGACATATCATCACCTTGTAAAGTTGATATAGCTCATTTGTTTTCAAACAGCTGGCTATTTACATATGGAACAGACAAAGACCAACATTAGCATTCATGGAGTCACCTGCCTGGCACATGGTGAATAGAAGTCCAATATTAATTCTGCTTTTATGTCTGTTTTGGTCACCACCGACTCCTGAGAGAAACATCTGGCTCCTCAGTTGATACATGCCTCGCCATGTTCATCAGCTAGTCACTAACTTTCAGCGTCTGCTGAAACCTTTACATTTCACAAAGCCATGTGACCCACTATTCATATAAAAATAATGATTTAGAGCAGCTTTTAAAGCAAGAGCGTCTTTGTAGACCCAACATTTTGTGCTGACATTCAACAACTGCACAAGGAGAACTCCACAAGAAAGCACAGATACTAATTTCCCCATCGACAACAGGCGACGTCTTGTCGCAGTTCAGCCACAAAATGTCATGTCTACTGTGTTTGTTAAAAAATGCGCCCCTATTTTTGCATGGAGATACTCACTCTATTGCAGTTACTATGCTGTTGCTATCATTATCTGTTTTGCACTCTCCTCCCACACAAATTGAATGCAACAGGTTCACTCCTGTTCTCTTGGGGTTGTTCAGAGGCAGTGTGGGAAATCTATGGAATAGCCGAAGCGGACGTAGATAAGGCAGTTTGAGGGGGAGTGGATATGCCAAAATGTACTTTGCACAAAATAACCAACAGAAAGTACTGAACATGACAGACAGTAGGTTTATTCAAGGTAAGAACTTTTCGCAAACCCCCAAATATATGAGATTTTGAATCCAATGAGTTTTATCACTTTCAAATGATCAAATGTACCTTCATATCAGGAAAAAACATTTCCCCCCTGAATATTTGGCATGTTCCTGAATATTTAACTTATGGAGCAGCTCCAGACTGCCTGCTTGATGACACTGCAGATTCAGGTCTTTAGCTTTCTTGCTTTGTCAGATGTGCGTGAGCTGCTTGTAATAAGAAGTGTATGGAATGGGAATTTCTAAACTGAGTGGTGTTCAGTACTTTAAGGTTTGTCTTCATGAGGTTAAAATCTTAATTTAGCTTATTTCTGTAATTATTAGCGCGTCTCTCCATTATTCCTACTTTATGTAAGACATATCTTGTAATTGTGTGTTGTGATGGCTCTAAACATGGACCAGAATGGTGTGAAAGTGTGCCCACATTTTCTGCTTTCTGATTACCAGAAAAGGAAAAGAAAAAGTCGGCAATCAATCTGAAAGTAGGTGATCCTTCTCACAACACCCACACAACAAACACACTCAGATATGTGCCTGACCACATGCAGATACTGTCTGCATACACAAGAGCTCTTCCACGCTTAAAGTCACTCTCACAAACACTTACACAACCACCACCAGCTTGCATGCACCGGCAGAACTAATTGTTTGTAGAATTGATTTCTTATTTAATTAAGAGACAACCAAATTAGTTTAAACTTGAAATCCCATAGCCACTCGAGGGGAATTAGAGTGTTTCCAAAAGTTTTCAGGAGAGAGGAAAATGAAATCTTCTTTGCATGGTGATGTTATGTCGCTGAGAGGAAGGCTGTATTGCACTTCCACCCAGACTGACATACTGAGTATACACAACATCTCCCTAAAGACAATTATGAGAGCTTTGTCATTTCTTCAGAGCATCTCTTACACTGGTTAGACTGAGAAGGGAATATATATCTATAATAGTGTACCTCTGGTAACATCATCCAGATGCTAAAAGCTGCTTCTTTAAGTTGTCTCTGTGTGAATGAGCATAATGATGCCATCAGTGGCAATGGTGCCCTCAGGGGCAGAGTAGATTCATGAGTCAGATTAAATGGAAATCGAGAAAAACACAAAGAAACTGTCCTGGGTTTTGTTTTTCAGCAGTTTGCTTATGATAATTCCACAAACAACAAGTCATTTTATTGTTTTATAAAAGTGACACCGTGCTTGCAACTGTAAAGGTTTGCAATCACATTAAACAAAGATGGTTAATCTACAAAATACATTTTAAAGAAGCAGTACGGGAAGTGATCATTGTAGACAGGGAGGTCTGTCCACAGAACACCCACCCTCATTTTCACTCTTTAATTTTCTCAAAATTTTCCTCAGACTTAAAAAAAAAAAAACAATAATCTTCTGCACTTGTACAACTCAGGTCCAATCGGCCTTCATAACACAGTGTTCTGCACTATAATGAATAAAATAGCTTATTTTTTTCCCAGTGTGCACGGGGCTCTAGGGCATGACAGAAATTATTTTTTAGCTTTTCAAAACCACAAACATAAGAGCAAAGGTGTAAGAAATAAACACTGTGGTTATCTTCGGCATATCCAGCAAACTATCCACCCATAGTAGTATCCAGTTGACACTTCCAGGAACAAATCATTAACTGCTCTACCAGCTTCTGTGGCTTTCATTTTTTCAAGCTCTAAAATTTGTACACCCTTCAGTCCTATTTGTCCTGCTGTTACTACAGACGTATCTGAACTAGTCGCACAACACATGAAACGAGCCACACAACATACTGCTGAGAAAGGCTCTGTCCCCAGTGTGACCTAGAGTCTTCTTACTTCTGGGGCAGAACCCAGTTTCAGGTTACTTAAAGAAAGTCTTCTCCTCACACTAATGACACTACTAATAGTTCTACAAGAACAATGCCGTTGCTTGATTTAGCCTTACATGCCTCTACATGGTTTATTAGTGTTTTTAGCATGATATATATGTAGCCACACAGTGCATATTTAAGACCCAAAAAGTCATTCACAGACCATGTTTTCCACTAGCTAACATTAGCTTAATTGGCTAGCCATCCACAGCTGTTAAAATCTGCCAACCTTCTCCTCTCTTTCTCCCCTCTATGACTTTGTGATGAGTCATGTTAGAGATTGAACAACATTCAGTCCCACCTTCTCGCCACAGAACCACTCACAGCTGGCAGAAGAGCAGAAATCTGATAAGGAGAAATAAGATCCCATTAGGACACAAACAAAGGGATGTAGGAGTTGTCAGTGTTTCTGAGCCATGGCGCCAAGTCATCGTTGTTCACCAAAAGCTCTCAGGGTTTCTGTAGTGAGAGAGAGACAGGCAGGAAGGCGAAAACACTGAGTGGAGTGCATTGCGATCCTTTTCCTTTTTGTGAGTCCCACTTCCCCGATCCCAACGTCTACATCACTGCTGTCCTCCTTGTTGTCGAGTCATCACATTTCTGCGGAAAATGAGATTCGCTATGCCACGAAGACTGATGATCCCCTTTAACCTCAGCTACTGAAGCACTTTTCCCAATCCAAAATAGCAACCAAGCATTTCTCTCTCGACTCTTTGAAGGCCTCTTATATCTTATGTTTAAGTGGTGTTGACCTTGAACATACCCTGTTCGAGTCTTGATAGGCTGCCGTATCAGCTGAGCGACTTGAGGGAGATCGTTTCCTTCAAATGTGCTCAAAGAACACTCAACAGGCATATCCCAAGTGCAAATTGGATAGTGCTGTGGTAACAGACTTGCTTTCTACACTTTAACAGTATGTCATTGGCTCAGGTGGATGTCCTAGAATCAGGAGCGTTGTGCTAATGCTAATTTCACTCATGTTTGGTGGCTTGGGATACATACATTCCATGCAACAGCATATCTAAATATCATAGCATGGCTGGAATAAGCAGGTTGAACATTTGCTGTGATACTAAGAAACCAGAGGCCACATGTGTAAATGCTTAATTTGGTTTCGTGCTTCAGGCTGTTATAATGTCTGACCAAAAATTGACATATCACTGCTGATGATGCTTTACAGGTACATGTGATAAAGTAATGATAATACAGGAGCTAAAATGTACAAACAGGTTTGTACATATGACAAAAAGGCTTTAGATTCAGTTTTAGTCACAAATCTACACCAACTTTAATGCAACTGTACCCAGATGAGAATACTTGGTTTTCTCTAATAAGCATATTACTATTGCCTGTCAGCATCATGCTCTTTGCACTTTTGTTATTTGCTGTCTGGCCAAACTTAAATAAAAAAATTAAGGATGCATGTCAATATCAATGAAACGACTACAGAATACGTTATAAATGTTGTTTTGTTTTTTTTTTCTTTTTTTGTTTGTTTTGAAAACTGATTTATTCACAGCACTGAGTCGAAGGGTATCAGAGGTTCACATAACCGAACTTAGCAGCGCAAATGAGATTATAACAGGAACATAACCAGTAGCAAGGTCCATGCAGGTAAACATAGACACTGTGCTTATTTGTGATTTTTAGAGAGACTATGAGTTTCTTAGGGAATGGGGGATTAAGAGAAAGAGATATGGAGAGGGAGAAAATATCACAGCTGAGATATGGGGAGGGGGGGGGGGCAGTGAGAGAGAGGAAGAATCTCATAGAGACACATAAAAAAACTATTCTCTTGGAACACAATGCTGGATGGCATGCTCCAGCTAAATAAATTATCACGGGGGCTATTTTTAAGCTGAAGTGTAAATGCAGTAATCCTTGGAGCAGGAGCTGCGAAGAGCCAACACACAGAAGCCACATCAGGGACTACAGCTCTGCCTTTATCTCTCCCTCCCGCCCTCCCAGCTCTCTCCCTTCTTTCTCTCTCTCTCTTACTTACACACACACACATACCCTCCACTCCCCACATCTCCACCCCATCCCAGCACCTCTATCTGTTCTCGCTTTATCCGTTTCCCATTTCTCTCTCCCTTTTTTCTCTTTCTTGTCTCCCCTGCCTTTCATATGGTAAAAGCCTCCTCTCTGTGCCGGAGTATTTTGCTTATCACTGAGCCCTCTTTGGGGACTCCACTGAGTTCTATTGTAATAAACAATAACAGACCTTTGAACAAGACAGGGAGGGGAAACATGTAAGTGGCACGCAAAGGAGCAGCAGTCAGAGGATATTAGGCCACAGTGGGTCATTCTGCAACCTGCAAACAAATCTTTCTTATCCAGTGTATAATGTTAAGGTCTGAATTTGTTATACTCCCATCCCTGTGGGGATGGGAGCCAAGGGAAAGTTTCTCTAAGAAGCCATAGTTCCTTGGCATCATTGTTCTGTTTTGGTATGGGAGAGGATACCCTCCTCTGCTGCTGTTTAATAGCACATAATGGGGTGTCGTTAATCACCAGGACAGGCTGAGGTTTTACAAGGTTAATGATGGCGTTTGCAAGCTCTCAACCGTGTCCCATTCCTCAGGTATTTATCAGTGTCAGCAAGAACCTGAGCTGAGGGTAGTTCATAGCTCTCTCACTCACTGTGTCCACATGTCTTTACCTTTTCTTCTGTTTCTCATCTGTCTACCTCCGCCTTACTCCACCCCGCTCCCTTCTTCTCTCTTTTGCTCACTGGGTGTATAATACACTGGGTGTATAATGAGAAAACAAAAATAAACCAGAGCTGAAAAGTGTAGCCTAGGGGTAGATAATATGAATAAAATCTTCCATCAAGAGCTGCAGCTAACAATTAATTCTGTTAACAATTCAACTGTCGCGATAATCCAAATCCAAGCTGATATTTTTAAACGTCTTGTTTTGTCGGAAATACAAAGACATTTACAGTTATGTAAAACAGAGAAAAGTGACCAATCATCACATTGAAAGAGCTCAAATACTTGTTTAAGCTCTAGAGCTATCAGTACTTTTTATCATGTATTAAATGATCTGACAACACAGTTGAGAACAGATCAGCACACATCTTATAGCTTTGAAATGAAGTTTGTTCAGTTGTCCTACTCTTTCGGGTCGCTTCATATCCCCACAAATGTCCACACACACAACCATGCTTTCATGAACATGCCCATAAATATAGATACATGCAGACATCACCACACATGCACTGAAACGAATGAAGGGCTTGTTTTTACTGTTCCACTTTTTGCTCCTTTGCATCGCCATCTTTAAGCCCTGAAGGCCATGACAGCTCTATGTCAGGAGAGATATCCTGCATGATAGAGCAGTACAGTAAAGAAATGGTTCTGAGCTCAGTTTGACAGTCCCCCGCTGAGCAACTAAAGGAAGCTGAAGCATGGAGGCAAAGTCTGTGAGTGTGTGTGTGTGTGTGTGTGTGTGTGTGTGTGTGTGTGTGTGTGTGTGTGTGTGTGTGTGTGTGTGTGTGTGTTGGCAGGTGGCACTGTAAAGGCACAGTAGCAAACAAATCCAACTTGACACTAGTTAGAATACCAAAATACAAGCACTTTGAGAACGACTATTCCTCTGTTTCTTGCTCTGCATAAAATAGACTTATTTACTTAACCTCTCTGGATTACGCTGATGAGGAGCTCTACTTTAAAGAGATAGATGGGGAGAGGAGGGAGAGAGGAAACTTCTCATCAGTTGTTTATGTTGTTGAAATCAGGGCAGGAAAAGAAGCAGGCATGCTCACTCAGAGTCACAAAATAAGATGACCTATTTTGAATACACGCTGGGAGACAAGGCTCTCTAAACCTTATCTGAGCACAACAGAGGCTCAGAACTCTACATATAGGAATATATATTGGCATGCATGTGTGTCCATGTGCCTATGTGTATCCTTGGCTCTTCCTTATTTGTCTGAACTTTCAGTTAAATTGATCATCTCAACCTGTGGCAGATGTGATGAAGCTAGAGACAGTGACCTCTCAGTTTCAACAGCTAAACATTCTGGTGGAAGCCTTTGAGTCAGACAAACAGTAGACTTAACATAAATCAATATATGAATCAATAACAAGGATTCTGCTGTAAGTGCAAAGAGTTTACATCGTGGCAGTCTTCATTATGGTCTGTTGGTAAGGTTGTCGTACTCCAGACCACAGCCATGTTTTCTGTACTTTTGTAAGAGTGTATTGAACTACTGAACCGTGCAGGAACATGTGATGATTTTTCAGACCAGTTAACCATCAGCAAACAAGGTAATCAGTAACCGGCGATTCCCAGAAAGTGCCTTGTTGGTCATAGATGTTACAAGTTTCGGTTTGTATATTACAATAGCTTTAATTGCTGTTTCTAATGTTGAGGCTTATGCTAAATACTTTCGACCTTGGCTGTCTTTGTATCTTTACATCCAGTATTCCCAGGAATTATGTTCATATTGGACTATTCCAAACCAAACCGCAGCCACAATCTTTCCCTAACCAATTGTTTCATTTCCTAGTAAGTATTTGCTATAACCATGGATTTTACCTAACTTTAACTACATTGTCGTTGGCTTGCGTCGTTGGCTTGCAGAAATCAAGTATCTTAAAAACACTGGCATCAGACATAAAAAACATGACTTGGCGTGCTCCAGGGTTTTGCAAAATCATGAAATGAACCATTATATATTTCTTCTTCCTTGAGTTTTATATTGTGAAATCTTTGTGACTTTTACTTCTTCGGGTCAATGAAAAATCCCTCAGATGAAATAATCTGAAAAGGAAAAAAAAATCAATCTTTCTTTGAGCTGCTCACAGCTCATGTCCACACTCAGGCCATAACCTTTGATAAGCAGTCACATGTTTCATTTTAAAGGGTCACAAGCCAGAAAGTTTGGAACCACTCCTCTAAAGGAGAACTAGCTGAGTTGCTTTTTTGTTTTAATCATCATTTTCTCTGTTTTCTATTTATAAACAGATGATTAATAGAATAGATTAGATGGATTTTTTAGGCTCATCAGATCTTGCTTAGAGATGCAGTCCTTAACAGGGCTTTCCTTTAATAATGGAGGTTTGAATGGAAATTATTTACTACCTCAAAGACAAGATTGATTATTTTCCAGCAACATACTAATTAGATAACTGATCAGATCTGGATGTGTTGAAAATTATTTTTTTCTGTCTCTTATCTGTATTACCAGAAGCTAGAATTAACATTGAGTGGAACTCCACTGGTGCCCCTTTTAATACACAGCAATGTGTGACGTCTTCTTGTCAACAAATACCATGAAAAGACTAAAATCAAGAATAAGTTAGCCTATCTCACAATACTTCAGCTTCAACAATACAACCAACTTCCTTACTGTGTCTGTGGCGCTCAGCCATAGACACAGTAGTTTCAACTCTGCTGTATCTCTTTAATTTAGTTTTTTAAAGGCTCAGTAATTCCATAAAACAGTGGTAGCTTTTAGCAAACATTAGTAAATTGGACAACAGGAGTAAATCAGACAACTCTTGAACAATTTTCATGAATTAATAGACATTAGGTTGTGTGTTTGGCAGCAGAACAGTATATGTGGGATTGACTCTAAATAAAAGTTCATCGTAATAAAGGAACATGTTGTCCACTGCAATGGTTCAGTATTTTTAATCATTTCTGGGAGAAAATGGAGGTTAGTGGTTCATCACAATATGCTACATCAAGTTTTGGCTACACAGACTTGGTAGTAGGATGATTTCACTGCCACTGCTAGGTGTTTTTTTTTTTTGTTGTTGTTTAGTTTTTTTCATGGGTTTTGTTGACAAAAAGAGAAATACAGAATATCACTAGCCTTATCCTTTAAAAGCACATCTCAAGGTTTCCCAACAATAGGGAAGCGCCACCAGGTAAATCCTGGATCCAGCCTGCGGAACAAATGCACTACTTCAAAGCTGGACACACAGAATCAGTGCAAATATGTCCTCGGTCACGTTTTCAGAATAGATATGGCGCTCAGCGGAGAGATGGCAGATGTGTCTACACACCGAGGTGTGCTCAGAGTAAATAAGCAAGACTGGTTGATTACAAATGAATGGGTGAGAGCCATAGAGAAAGCGAGGGAAATAGAGAGAGATGAAGCCAGGAGAGACAGCAAGAAATTTTGATGATTTAGACATTTGACTTGTGGTAAACGAGAGTAAGCTACAGCAGGCTACAGGAGGTGAATTTCTGGGGTATATGTGTGATGTGCATGCAAGCATTCGCATGTGAATGTATGGGTATGACACTGAATCTGTGTGTGAATTACGCTGCGGAGCAGTACATTAATAATAGATCAACTCTCCCTTTGTTTGGGATGTAAACGTGATGAGTGGGCTTTGTAATTGGTTAGTTTAATAACTGGAGACAAACCGAGTCTTCTGTGCCTCTCATTCACACACGCACACACACATGGAATTACGCACCACAGAAACATGCCGAAATTATAATTCTCTGTCAAATGCTGGAGCACACACACTGCACACTCATGTCAGGGAGGCATTCACATGCTGGTCTGTTTAATTTAGGTTTGGCAGATTATAGTAATTATGTTAAAGAAAAGATTTGCCCGAGTAATTTGCCCTTTTCTGTCCTTGAAGACTGAAACAGCACTGGCTGAAGGATGATCAAACTCCCCTCTTTTTTGTTTTTTACACTGTTATTTAACTGTTAAACCAGACTGGAAAATATGTTCACATAAAGGTGGTGAAAGCATCCATGGTTTTATTGTTTTACATGGTTTTATGACAACAATAATCTCTTTGATCATCCGAAAATGTTTTCCTATCGATGTAACCACAGCCGTAACTGCAAAGTATTCTTTGCATAAAAATGCAGAGCATGTGTAATATGTGTGTGTGTGTGTGTGTGCGTGTGTGTGTGTGTTTGTGAGTGAGTGAGAGAGAGAGGAAGGGTTTGTGCGTGTATACTGGCAATAATGTGTGTACATGTATGTGTGTGAGGGTGTACAAGTGTGTGTGTGATGGAGAGAGAGTCAGTGTAAACTACCCATGAAATTAAGATTCAGAGCTGTGTGTGTGTGTGTGCGTGCGTGCGTGCGTGCGTGTGTGTGTGTGGGTGTTGGATTTGAAGAATCTTTCGAACGTGCTGACAGCTTGTCAAGGCACTCCTACTACTGTAATGAATTTCAGCCTTTTGTGGTGTGTGGTCACACAGCACAGATAAGCCCTGGCACTAATATAGTTAACGAGGAGTGTGTGTGTGTGTGTGTGTGTGTGTGTGTGTGTGCTGCCTGAAGTGGTTTTTAGTGTCAATAATGATGATGAATACTACATGAATGAATTTACATGGCTGTTTATGAGCGTATGTGTGTAATAAGGTACAGTTCAATTCTGAATCACTTTACAACATTTCCCTAGCAAAGCATCAGACTTTAATGCTGGAGCTCACTGCTCACTTCTCCCTTTCAAAGTGACCATCAACGTTTGTTCCTTTTTGAGAACGACCGCGATTGTTCCTGAAATGTAGCTACGTGTTTATTATTGCAACTGTGACAACAAAGCTCCCCTAACCTCAGCGAAGTAGTAATTAGACCTTCATAACGTACATTTGTTTTTCAGCAGTGATTTGCAATGATTTTGGAAGACACAAAAAAATGATGTTGTCCTTCCAAATACAGGCATCAGGTCATAAAAAGCTTCAGTGTGTGGTTCTCTAGGGTGTGGACAACCTGACGTCTTTTGTTGTTTAATTTGCAAAACTTGTTGAAATAAAACGTGCAAAGCTTATAAAACACAACAAATCCTTAAATGAAACAAGTGGTTCCCATCCTTTTTTCCTTGTAACCCCACACAAAAGCAGTGTCTTGTTGAGGCACCTTGTTACATTTCAGATGGCTACGAGGCGTTAGAGATTAAGCTAAGAAAGCTTAAGTAAGATTAGTTACACCAATTTCCCCCTCTAAACTTCTCATATGAAACCATTTAAAGAACTGCTTGAACTTAAAGGAAAACATCTTCCACCGCTAGAAAAGTGTATCTGCATACGTTTCCTACAACACCTCTCTTACTATGGCCTCAAGTTTTAAAATGTTAACATGAATTCACATGAGTTGGCTCTCTGCCCTGAGTTCCAGCTCCCACGGGTGAAGAGAATAATGTATAAAATCACAAGTCTGTTTCTTTACGGTGAGCTCTATGTCCACACACACACACAAGCTGTTGTCAGAGCTGGGCCTGGCATGTATCTTTGTGCCTTGTCATCACATGCTCCGACTGAGCTCTAAATGTCACTTGTCTCTCTCCGCTTCATCTGCCTGACTCATCCTCCTTGTCTTCGCTCTGCATTTGAAATGCTTGTGTGTGTGTGTGTGTGTGTGTGTGTGTGTGTGTGTGTGTGTGTGTGTGTGTGTGTGTGTGTGTGTGTG
>JBBMJY010000005.1:5642737-5683279 GCA_037833715.1 Toxotes lorentzi
GTGTGTGTGTGTGTGTGTGTGTGTGTGTGTGTGTGTGTGTGTGTGTGTGTGTGTGTGTGTGTGTGTGTGTGACACTAACATGTGCTGGTGTGTATGTGTTTGATGGACACACTGCTGCTCTCCACCTCCTTTTGTACGGCGCCTGCAAGCACAATGATGCCCACTGCATTGATTTTCTCGTGCCATTTTATAATTATGTCTCCTCTCTTTTTATTCGTCCTCCCCCTCGCTCTCCCTCTTTCTCTCTTTTATCCTGTCTCTCTTATCTCCCTCCACTCTCTTCTGTTTTTCTAATTCCATCCCCCTGATCCATTTTTATGCCTCACTGTGCCCATGCTTGTTATCTCGGCCCTTTCTCTTTTTTTTGCTGTTTGATCTCAACTTCTTAATTTCCTCTCAGTTTCCTTTTGCACCCCCTTCCCCACTCTTCATGCGATGACCGTCATCGTTTCGCTTTTTGTTCTTCTGTTTTCGTCTTGTGTTTTTCTTTCTCGCCATTTTTGTGATTTTTCTCAACCTCTTCCTCTTTCCAACAGGAGCACTCTCTCCATCTTCCAACCCTCTTCTCTGTTATTTTTTCATGAACTTTTTACAGTCTTTTCTGTCTTCTGTCTCTTTTCCGCAGCCTCTCTGGAGTGCACTCCATCTTCACCGTAGCCTGATGAAGCAGGATACCCAGTCACAAAAGGACGCAGATGCCCACCGCCTTGCCACCATCCACAACATCCCCAGACTTCTCCCTGGACCAATCACAGCTCTCCAACTCACACCTTTGGTCTCTGTCCTTGACCACTCCAAAGACTGATCTGGAAAAATACCCCTGCCTTCTTTTCTTCCCAGCCACTCCTTTGAAGCTCCCACGAGTTCTGACTCGCTGTTTCCTCACAGCCCAAACAATTCCTCACACACTTCCTGGAGTCTGACCAATAGTTTCCATTTCAGACATCCCATCTCCAATTCATTTCTGACCTTTTTAGCCAAAGCTCCACCAGACTTCTCACGCTATAACTCCCACACTCCTCTCATACATCCCTTTGCTCTTTGTCCTTCAAGAACAACGCCAACAGCCAAGCCCTCCAGTCACCATCTACCCAGAATCCAGTGTTCGCTTGGCTGGGTTTCCTGAAAGCATTTAAACACAGTGATAACATTGCCTTGTGGTTGGACGATAGTTTTAAGTGTGTGTGCTATTTTGCTTTTAGGGAACTTATCCCAAAACAGTACCCCCACTCTTACAGTAAAGAGTGACACCCACAGTATAATCCACAGTCTCTTGGTCTGTTTGTGGCATGTTAGCTCCTTCATTGTAAAACTTTAATGTGTATTTTCTCCGATGAGTACTTTTGTGGTGCACTGCTGAGCCTGGTTCTGTCTTTCTAAGGACATTTGGTAATGGCAGCAGTCCACACGACTACTACTATACACACCTTTCCTTCCCTTACTCTTCCTCCTTATCTCCTCACAGACTATATCTCAGCAACCACAAGAGGGTGACACATTTTACACAACCATGTGTGTGTTTTTGAGCTTTCTCTCTCTCTCATTCTGTGCATAGACCCTGTACTCAGTGTTTGACAAAGCCTGTTGAAGTATCCATGTCTCTTACCCTCTCCATATTGTGGATCGCTCTCTTAAGGTATACCCTAAGCCTGAGAGAACTTCACAGTGAAAACAGTTAGTAGGGGAATAAACACTGAACCTGGCATCACATTAGGTACGGTTATGTTGGCTCGCTGAAATATACAGCATTGTTGTGAAAAGCAATCTGAAGGAGGTGAAGCTGAACCTGGTAAAAAAATAGGGGATGAACTGCGAGAAGGAAATTCCCTCTGTGTCCCTAAAAGCACTGTACTAGTAGGTAAACTGATTTGTCAACCCAAAAGGGGGAGGCTGAGAGAACAAAGGAGCAGGCAAGGCAAAAGGGCTTAGTGAACCAAGGGATGCTATGACTTGAAATTCTTTACCGCTAATGAGGAGAGAAAAAGAAGAAAAGACATCACAGATAACTTTATAACTCTCTTTATTGCTTTGTCTGCTTTCCATCTCACTGCTTGAAACTATTTTTAGGTACGATATATTGAAAATTGTGTAGAAAGGAGATGTGCTGTGCGCAAAAGCTCATCATGGAAATGTTGTATGTCAGTCTGTTAGGAAGATGCACTGTATCCTATTTATCTCTGATGAGAAAGTGAAATCTCTGCTGTCAATGTGAATAATGGCCACTCACTGTTGATATTATAGGTATTTCAACTGCACTTAAAAGCACATGTGTCTGTCATGAAACAAAACGGCTTTTACTTAGATCATTGTCGTCCTCTCCGCTATGTCTGAGTGTAAATAGATTATAAAATCTTGTAGCCAGTATAATGACCTCTAAATATCAACTGCTGATTTCAGTGTACTGGAGTGATATTTATCAAAAGCTCGTATCCATGTCGGTGTACCATGAGCTGTTGTCACGGTAACAACATCTTTCCTTTCCTGGATGGGAGCTGTCAATCAGAGGAGCATAAAATAGATGCTGTGGTTCTAGCAGAGGGAATAAAAAGGGGGTCTGCGTCGGCCCCTGAGAGCCATTGCGTTGTAATGAGATTCCATTTGTACACGGGTCCCTCTGTGTCCAGCCATTCATTGTTTGGATAGCAGCCGTAGCCTAATGCGGCAAAGACCTGCAAGCAGATTGAATAGTATTGATCAGTTCTTCAGGACATACAGTCAGTCCTCCTGGATTACAAAAGCGTGTGTGTGTGTGTGTGTGTGTGTGTGTGTGTGTGTGTGTGTGTGTGTGTGTGTGTCTGACAGTCACATAGGAATGGAGTTGTTCAGGCTAAAACACAAGTGGCTATTTCACGGCTTGGTGAAGATGCCGTGTCCATGTCTGTCAAGCCCACAGGAGGAAGGGGAAGGCTGAAGCTTCCGTTAAGTTTGGAATTTATCCATTCTTCAATTTCAGATTGGAAAATGTCGATAGCTAAACTAGAAGAAATGGCTTGCAGTGGTAAGGGCTGACAAGTGTGAGACCCCCGGTCTTAATTCATGCAAACAACTGTTTGCAGGAATTTTGGACTCCTTTGGATATAACCATTGTCATCAATGTAATGAATCGGGTATGATGCTCTTAAAACAAATTGGTCACTATAGCTGCTTACTGGCATTAAACAAATAATTCAACATCATGGAAAATACATTTATTCACTGCTTTGCAAAGAGTTAGATGAGAAGATGGATACAACATACATGTATCTGCCAGCTAAATATGAATCTACAGCTGCCTATTAGCTTAGCTCAGCATAAATACTAGAAAAAGAGGGAAACCGCTGGCCTAGCTCTGTCAGGGCATTAAAATCCGCCTACCATTACCTCTAAAGATCACTAAATAACAGGTTATATCTCATATGTTTTATTGTCATTTTTACAGTTTAAGTTTTTGTACGACCTTGATTTTGTCAGGCTGTTATGTTCAAATGCTTCTGACCGTTTGCACATAACAGTTTCACAAAACTAAGGTCCACGCATTCCCAAAATCTGGTGGGAAAAGAACATAAGACTTACTTGTTGTGGCGTTATGAACCGCTTGCATAGAATTTCATCATATTTTTGTCGGTAACACTGTAAAGTACTCCATATTCTAATTCAATTGGAGTTCTGCACTTCAGTGTTCCTTCAATATTCCTTTGTTGTTTAAGTGTCTTCGAAATTAATTTTTACTAATTTAGAGCAGACAGTCTACACTTCAGGTCAAGACCTAAATTTGCTTGCAGGTCCTCTACTACATAACAAATGTACTGTAGCATTATGTTTTAGTTATCCATATGTTAAAATGCAGCACTGTAATAACTCTGAGTGTAAGGGAATATTGATTCTTTACTCTCCGGGATGTATGTTCCATACTTGCTGGGAGGGGAAGCGAGGGAATAGATATTCCTCCAGAGGTATGAGGGAAACTTTCCACAGTGTTTCTGGCTCAGATATCCAGGTGTAACCAGCCTGAGATCTGGCAATTATGCCAAGGTGTCCGAGGACTTGCCTGAACTGGCTCAGCCCATAGCCTCCCAGTACCTGTAAGAGGTGTGGCACGCACTCATAGACACTGATACACAGTGCACTGTTACACAAGAGAATGCCAGAATAAACCTCACACAACGTTATTGCACAAGAACTTTGTCACATGCTGGCATGCATGTAAAATACACACAAACCCAGATGTTGTGTGTAAAATACACAAGCACACACACACACACAGCGACATTATATACACCCAGAAGAACTAAACAAACACATTTCTCAACAAATTAGCAGTAAACAAACTCACAGCTGTTCACATTCACATTAGTTATACATAAACACATGTAGAAGCAGGCATATAATCAACTCAAACACAATCTAAACAAGACGGACAAATCAAAAAGATTTTTTTCTCCCATGTTGACAGCATGTTTGGGTTTTGTTTTTGTAACCAACAGGCATGCAGACCAAGTCTCTACTCCCAATCTATCTACATATAAGGTGCCTAATGATGGATATTAATGATGATATTGATATCATGAGTATATATATATATATAAATATATGTATAATAAACAGATTAATCTTCATGTATAGTGTGTTCTCTGTTTATTCTGTGTATGATTGGCCAACTGGGATGTTACAACTCTCTTTAAATGTGCTCACAGTGAAACTCTAAGGTCTGAGTTTGCAAAAAAAGATTTCCTTACAGATTTTGTGGCTGGAGCTGTATGTGACTCTGCAGGCCAGACAGCCTTCACCAGGCCTTGGTATCCTGCAGGAGACTCTGTGGATCGCAACTGCAAATAAATGTTTGTGAGTACAAGAACACATTGAGAACACATTCTTTTCACACATTCATACCTCTCTTTCTAATGCACACGTACACGTATTACACAAATGCATAATGGGCCCTTACAAACTTAAATACATGTTCTACTTTCTCAGAGACACTAATAGAGTGTAGCATATTACAAAAAAGTTAGGGTGTCCAGCCCTATTGTAAGAAACAAGGAGATAAACTCTTGGGTCCTTCCTCCCCCCCTCCCCTTCTTCTGTGCCATGGTTGGACAGGCCATCGGGCACACCAGGACAAATCCAGATAGGCCACCGCATCGGTGAGCTGGTGGACCGTAAAAAATCCATAAAGTTTTTACCGGCCCTCTCTGTGTACCTGTCATTTGGGGCGTGCATGAGACCTTGCTGTTATGCTAAAGGTAGATATACACTAGTCTGCCAGTGCAAAAAGAATATTGTTATAGTGGCTTGTTGCTGATGTATTAGAAATTATAGATTTTGGGGGAAATCTGCTTGTTTGCTTTAGGATACAAAATACACTGTTGTTCCAGCATAGCACAGACTCACAGCTTTCAGAGCTGCAATAGGAGAAGGGACAGGAAAGAACAGGGGGCATAAGAAACATGGCTCTAATTTTGAGAAACTAATTATACAAAGGTATCGGGATTAATCCCACTATGGATTCGATCTGTGAATGGATCGAAATTGATGCCTTACAAATGCTACACTTGCTGTTGTACTTTTTAAGCGGAGCTGTACTGCAGTGGCGAGGGTGGGGTGAGGGAGGAGGAGGAGGTGGATAACAGGCGTGAGGGATGAAGAGAAAGAGAGGTATGACAGAAAATCGCTAGCGCTCAGTCCCCTGCCTGCCTCTCCTGAGACCTGCAGCACACACCCTCAGCACTCTGAGATCTCACCGCCTTCCTGGATGAGATCTCCACAGTTTTTGTCCTTCTGCACGTGTGTGTGTGTGTGTGTGTGTGTGTGTGTGTGTGTGTGTGTGTGTGTGTGTGTGTGTGTGTGTGTGTGTGTGTCTGAATTTCCCTCCACTGTTTTCTCACTTTGTCCTGTCCCTGTCTTCTCTCTCTCAGTTTTGCTGCTCTAATTCTATCCATTACTCATTCTGTGTGTGCCGGCATCTGAGAGTCTATCTCAAACATGTGCTCTATCATCTATTCCGTTCTCTCCCTCTTTCTCTCTCTGGTATTATTTTATTGCTTCACAGTTTTCAGCTGTGTCTTTTTCTATATCCTTGTTTCTCCTACATCACTTTCTTTTATTTATCTCTTCTTCATACATTGGCATTCTCGCTTTCTCTCTCCTCCCTCTCTTGTGTCTCTGCATCATCCTCAGCCTAGCTGTTGCGCATAACACTCTGCATTCCCATTTTCCTCCGTCACACATTCATGTCAAGCACAAGCAGGCGGCTGTATGAATTAAACATCTTAGACAGTGCACACGCTGAGCCCCTTTGGAGTGTCAGGATGAGCACTGGTACTCAGATAGGGGGCTCTGGCCACACACCGTTAGTGTTTGTCTGTATGTGTGTGTGCATGTGTGTGCATGCATTACTGGGTACTTGACACTGTATCACACTGAGCAGTGAGGGTTATCACATCTGTTTTCCTTCACGTATTATTGTCAGAGGGGGTGGAAGAAGCAAGGAACCCTCTTTAGTGCTAAAGCTTTACCACTTTGACAAAGAAAAGTTTCTTTATGCCTTCTTTTTTCTTGCAGTCTTTCTTGTGCTTTCCATGTCTCTCCCTGTCTTATCTCTCCCCTTCTCTTATCTTGTTTGATTTCTCAGTACATGTTGTTTTCAACTAGTGGTTTGTGTCAATTTTTTTTTCCTTTCATTTTTCAACTTTTATTCAACTATTTCTGCTTTGTTTTTTTAATCTCTTTGCCTTTATGTCTTTCTGTTCTTTCATCCATACCCTTCCCTCTCCTCCACATACATCTCCTTTCTTTCTCTCTCTTTCTCCCCCAACCGTGTCTCTCCCACCTTACCCTGTTCTCACTGATCCCTCCAATATGACTGATATGAAAACCTTTCAAAGCGACTGACGTTGCTTATTTTGGCAAGGAACAGTGATCTCTGTGTACTATTGTCTCTACACGTGTCGGTATCTGCAAGTGGAAACATCTGTGTGCCTTCTACTTACATACCATAACTTCACAAAACTGTGCATGCGTGTAAGTGGGCATCAGGAGAGTCTCTTTACCAGCCTAGGACGTTAAGCCTTCTTATCAACCCCTTGCTGTGCGTTGATTGAGTATAGATCAAACTGACATCCATCCGGTCGTGAACTCACAGTCCCCGCTCTCTGCTGCCTGGTTATGTTCTCATCTCCAACAGCCACTTTTCATGGGGTTTTATCTTGCCAGCTTTGCCACGACCAGTGTCAGTACTGCAGAGGATAATGTGCACTTTCCATCACACTGATTTACCGTGGCAACCTTTCAGAGTTTAAGGGGTCTTTTTCAGGTCAAAACAGAGGGCTGCAGTATCTGTTCAGTTGGGCAATTACAGTATATAGGGGGAAATAATCGGTCAGAAAAATGGGAAGTTCCATTTAAAAATTCATTCCTAAAGAAATACAAGTAGTAGTTCTTTAAGGTGCACATAGTTCTTGTACTGTAAAGCTACGTAAATCCATATTTTTATATATAAACATGGGACCATTACTACTACATGTAATGTGAAAGGATTTACTCATAAGCTGCTTTCAGACATGCACTGTAACCCTGAACATTTTCAGCCGTTTGTGTGAACGCAAATGTCCAAATCAGTTGAACCACACGTTAAACGGCCTCCTCTTTCTCAAACAGGCATAACTTTATTTGTTGGGGACTTTTTTATTTATTCTCATCAGAGCAATCAATTTGCAAAGCTTGATATCTTTGATATATTTCTGTGCTGCATAGCCAAAAGAGGCTCTAACATTGCATTTAATTCATCTTCACAGCTAATATTCCTTCTATGATTCCCTCCTCTTGCCTATTCTTTTTGCCGCTGTCAGTGGTGAAGCTATCTCATGTAACCTCTCAGCCTTGTGATTCTAATCTTTCTCCCTTCCTTCAGCTGATGTATTCAAATAAGAAGTGGCTCTCCTTAGAGGTCTACAGGGAAATGTTTTCTGGTCCGCCTCCCATGGCGGCAGTGCAGTCACACAGTTGAACAGGCAACGGCAGGGGTGCTACAAGCTCCCAGACGCCTGCTGCCCGGTGACTTTTGCCAGCACCTCGCACAGCTGTGTGCTCCGTCGTTCGACATCAAGGGGAAGCCGGGGTTATTACCACTATGATTATGTGTCAGGCAGAGTCAATTATACCTCTGATGGGAGAAGGGAAAAAAAGAGAGCGGTAAACCTCTCCTCCCTGAGGCTGTGTGTCTGAGTGAGTGTGATCCTGAATTCATGTTTGTTTGGTTATTTAAAAGCCTGTGCATGTGACTGTGCAAACGTGCTCCACAGGTAGAGAGAAAAAATAAATTTCCAGCCTCAGCTCCCCCCTTCGTTCAGTGGTGATGGAACAGGCCGGAGCCCCTACTGGAAAGCCAGAACCTGGGGGCCTCAAGCCAGCAGGCGCCACTGAGGATGGAGGGGTGCTGTGAGCTTGCTCGTTAAACAGCCCTGTACCCGACCCTAATGATATCTGCCGGCACATTTTCTCACCCCCCTGCCCTCTCTCCCTCCACATCTCTCACACTGTATCTCTTCCTCACTCCCACCTCTCACCTCTTTTTCATTTTCACTCTCCCTCCAACCTTCCTCCCTGTCCTGTTTTCTCTCCCCTTTTCCTTAGCCTCTCTCTTCCCCTCTCTCTGCTCTCCCCTTCTGTTTGGGTGAGGAAGTCAAACCCGTCTGGTGGAGGGGAGGGAGGCTCTGTCACACTTGCCTTCTAATGAGCAGTTGCTCTGCGTGCCACCATCTCTGACAGAGCCAAAATGGCCGACGCATTTCACACTGCTGGGCCTTGATCTGTTGGGTTTGTGAGTGACTGGCTTGATGGTTTCACTGTGGAATGATACCTTGTACAAAAAGAAAAGAAAAACAAAAAAAAAGAACAAAAACACAGAACAGAAGAAATGATGCAACGTGGTGCCTTTGGTGAGAAATAGTCTATTCTTGTTTTCACTATTGCACAGAACTGGTACAGTGAAATGTGTGGTGGTGCTGGGATCCTGAGGGGTTTAAAGTACGGGCCTGTTTGATGGCCTCCTCACTTTCATCCACTGTGTGTATGAGTCAGTATTCATTTAGTGGCTTTTCATTCTTCATTTTCCCCACCTGGACGGGAGACATTTGATGTCAGGGTATTTCCACTGGTGAATGATTAACATCAGTGTCCTAAATTGCTCCCTTACTAGACTTGTTATTGAGACAGAAGCAGTTTGTTTGTCAGGGGTCATATTTGTCTTACAGGTTGATGATCAATAGAAAGGGGACATTTATGGTCAGCAGCCTCAACCCAAATAAATAGGTACGTGAGGAAAATTTTAACCCAGTACCTGGGCTGTTCATTGTGTTTTAGTGTTCCATTCTCCCCCATTGTACAATTGCATGCTATTCTCAGAGAAAATTGGACCCTTTCACAGTATCTTTGTTCCAAATTCATGACAGCTGCAGGTAATAGATGGGTGGTTGGAAAAAACAGAAACTCTCCTCCTACCTTGTTGTGCAACCTTGTATGTGGGTTCTGGTTAACCACATATCTTCTGATCAAAATCTCACACTTCTTAAGCAATGATTCCCACACTATTATGAAAATCTGATTACACATCAGGCTGAATACTCACCACTCATGGAGCTCTAATGTTGGGGTCAGGCTGGTCACTCTGTCAGATTTGGTGATTGTGGTGCCTTAAAATCCAGCTGTGACTTTGCCACTGAACAGGTTACATGTTGAACCTCAACCCATCATAGCAGGAAGAGGCTCTGTCTTTTTGCCAAGTTCACATTTGTGCACTGAAGAGCACTTGTTCTCTTGCTGACTGGTGTCAGAGAGCACTTTGTTTTTAAACTAAGTGAGAGATAGCGAGACTGTCCTTACCTAAAAAACTACAGAATTGACAAATTGTCCAAATACATTTTCCTGACTTGTGAGTTATCATCCTGCTAACACTAATTGTTCTCTCTCAGAGGCAAAGGGGCACGTAGCGTTACATCATAAGGGCCGAAATCTTTGTGGGTGCAGACTAAGCTTGATTGTTGGTTATGTGTGACTTTGAAATCAGAGATCAGAGTTTGCATCTTCTCTCCAACCAGCAGTCAACTTTGTTTTTTGTTGGGTTTTTTTCGATCACAGTCTTTTCATATCCTTAACCGAGTATTATTAGTAGCTTAAACTAGAAAGATATTTTCTGTCTGTTGGTTGGACAGTCTCATTCCACCACTTTGATACAGTTATTGGATGGATCGCCATTAAATTTGGTACAGATATTCATTTCCCGCACAGGAGGAACTGTAAGGATTTCCTTAACTTATCATCTTGTGCTGTCACCAGGTAAAAATTTCAATTTGTCCAGTACTTTGGTTTATACCTGAAAAACCTTTGATATTCCCGTCAGAATCAGCCGTAGCCATGCTAACATACATAATACCTGCTTGAGACAAACATATTAGCCTAGTAGGCATTTTAAGTATGTTAGTGTGTTGATGTTAGCATTTAGCTTAAAGCACCACTTTGCCTATGCCTCATGAAATGACTAGTGTGGTTGTAGACTCTTTGTCTTTCTGTGTCAGATGCGAAAAGAGTGCAGTCCCTCAGATTGGGTTTCCAGATCAGAAAACACTCACCCACCAATATGGGTCGTTTTGGAAGGCAGTGACAAATGACCTATTTTGCTGTTTAGGTAGCACTTGTTGGAGAAAACAAAAACAATGTGACATTTTCCACTTAGACTGTTAGAGTATTTTTTTTTTTTAATTCACCATTTAAAAGCACTGATGAGAGTGTCGTAGTTACTACCCTGTCTTGGTTATTACTAAGTTACTGCCCTGAAAATGTTATAATATTACTGTGTTGTCAAGTAATTTCATTTATGCATTGACAGAATTGTATTCATTTAAATTTGTATTTTATGTTTTTGTATTGTTATCCTGAAGTCCATAAATCCCTGCATAACTGTTGCAGTTAGTGATGTGATGTTGCACTCAGGATGAGAGTCACTTTGGTGCTCAACTGGGGCAGGGACTGACTTGGTGTGTTTTGCAGTCTGTGTGTGTGTTCACTTGTCTTGTTGTTTGTGTGGCTTTTACTCACATGTGTGGGTGAGGTAGGGGTATCTGTCTTTCCATCATGTGTGCATACTTGAGATTGTGTGTGGAGGTACTAGATGTGCATGATTTTGTCTGTTTGTGTGTGTGTGTGTGTGTGTGTGTGTGTGTGTGTGTGTGTGAGTATAATCCTGTGACCACTTGCAGTCATATACTGGCACAAACTGGCATCAGTTCCTTGCAGTCAAAGCAACAAAGGAGATGACATCCTGTCCACACCTCTGATGAACTCGCACCAAACAATCACAGGGAGACACATTGAGTTCTCTCAGTAACATCCAGCACAATAACCTATAATGACAAGTATTCTTCTATTTCTAAGAACCAGAAATGTGGAGCATTTGCAGCTGATTGGCTTGGATGTGATTTGCATAATGCGTGGGCTGAAATAACACTGAACAATAACCGTTTCAATATGAATGGGCAGTTTAAGATCTATGCCAACAAAACAGTGAATAAACAACAATTCAAGGAACAAAAGTCACTCTCAGCTCTTATCCTTCCAGCAGCTCAGTGTCTTGATTGTCTCATTGGCCTAAATTCTCTCTCGAACACTGCACACTCACATTTATCTCCACATCGGCCTCTTAATCTCAGCCATTATGATCTTGCATTACCATAATAAATAGTCCACCAAAATTAAAGATGACATCACTTTCTGTCCCAGCAGCAATTACTTGAACGCTCCACCCCGCCTCTCTTTCCTTAAGACGCGTTGAGCGAGGGGACTGATTTATCGATTGAGGCTGTGTGTCTGTGCTAGGTTGCTCAGGGGCATGAGGAGGATTATGTAGCAGCAGTGTGATGTTGTTGACACTCCTGTCGCCTTTACAGCTCCAACATGCCAAGACTTGGGTGTGTGCCCACTCTGAGTGTGTCTAAATGTGTATATTGGGGGGGGTAGGCAAGTAAGAGAGGTCAGTGGAGGAGTTTTTGAGTGTGAGATAGAGGGGGGATTGTGTGTGTGTCTCTGTGAGTGTGTGTGTCTCATCGAGGGGTGGGGGGGGGGCTGCTGGGCCAGCTGGCAGCCTCTGGCTCCAGTGTACCCCGTGGGTATCCGGTTTGGCGCAAATTCTCTCTACTGCGACAGCTGGGACCTGGGTGCCAACCAAGACAGAACTCGCAAACACACAGAAACACACACACATACAGACAAATGCACACAGCAGGAGGACACGCAGGATTGGATGGGAAGCAGAACATGGGTTGTGGTTTCAGAGAGCCCGTCACAGGGTGGAAGCTGAGTAGTTGTGTGCAGTGTTAAATTAGGCTGAAAGTAGCTGTAGCTGAACTGCATCATTTAAAGGGTCAGTTCACCCAGATTACAAAAAAAGTGGTTTAGGTGCCTAACCTTAAAGCAATATTTGAATGAATGTTTTTATGATAATTATGGATCAAATGATTATGTGAAATATGAGAGGGCATATAGTGCACTTGCAGTTATCACCCATCTTTGCAGTTTCTCTGAGCTCTACAGACCTTTATAGCTTCTTTCTAGCTCACTGTTTTGCTTTTGAGTCGCACAATTTTTCTCAGGAGAAGGTGGAGGCCAAAACAGAGCTAAAAGAGACTGTTACATTCACTAAGTGGCCAGCGATAAGAGTCCAGGTGAATGCTTGTGTTTCTCCATGTCTGTTGAATTTTTAAATGGAAAACTGTATGCAAAAAAATCTGCCATGTCAACAGACTCAGCTGATCTAATTGTGAGGTGGGGGGTTGTTGCCATAATTTTTCATACCAGAGTTTAACCAGCTGTTGAATTTCTATGTCAGTGGGCTGTGGAATAAGTACACAGATAAGAGAAGAAATGAACGCTGCAATTCACTTTGATAAAAGGACAATTTTCCTATTATAGGGATGGAAAAAGTATTCAGTGTTAGATATGCTTAAAGGGGAAAGGCAGAGATTAATATTTAATGCAATGTTCTTGCATTCCATGGCTACAAAGCTTTGCATTTTCAGTTCATTTAACACATGGTCACATTATTCTCTAAATGTAAAAGTGTTGCTCATTAAAATAACTGTCACAGACTCACAAAGGGGGAGGTAGTGCCTTCTTGGGTACCAGTTTCACAGGCTGCTGTTCCAGGCATCAGGGAGCCAGAAACGAGGACATGCTTGTTGGAGAGCAGGAGGCTGAAGTCGTGGAGGTCGAAGACAGCCGCGAGCCGCTGAGGGAGGGAGGGAGGTTAATGGGAGTAAATCATGGAACCGCAGAGGTGAGGTGGAACCTTTGAGTATAGTTTTTTTTTTTTTATGCTGCCTATTCGACTCGCCTCATTTATCAGTTTACTCTGTTACGGCTGGCGACCAAGCAACGGTTCAAAATAGAAAGTACCAACTCCGGATCTCGTATAGTTTTCCACTCTACTACTCTGTTGTCAGTTTAACACTTTTCATTAGCCAGTCAGTGTTGTCCATTTGTAGAGCAGGGAGGGTTTCAGCTGTTAGGGCCGAAAGATTCTTTTCTTGAAATGGAGGTCACTGTCTTAATATTTCACATCCTGACATTTTTACACATCCAAGTCAGTTTACAGGTTGTGGGTGGGGTATTACTGCATATGTGAAAAATTGTCTTTTGTGGCTCCTGAAGGACTGACAGTAAATCTGATAAATTGTTTAAAAGGAAATGAGATTACTCGATCTATGTGCCCTGCATTTGACGCTATATCAGACGCAGCTAGTATGACACAACTCTGGGACCAAACTGTTGGGTGGTTGAGTTGCATTGAGGGTAATGTAGCTGCCAGGTTTTGACAAGGAAGAAGAATGTGTGAAATGATACTTTTTAAGGATCAAAATCTTCTTAATGTAATTTAATGCAATGCTATATCATCAAAGTACTTTTTAAAGTTTAGCAATGAAGCAACATGACTCAGTTTTTGTACTGAGTGAAAACGGAGGAGCTGTGTTTGACGAACAAGAAGAAGAGACGGGAAAATGAAGAGGAAACAGTGACTGTGTGCAGTTAGACAGGAACAGACCTCTGATCCATCTACCCATTCATGCAGTGTGAGAGATATTACCACCATCACATCTCTCAGCATTGAAAAATGTCCCTCACCAGGCAACCAAGCACATTGTACCACAATATGCATTATCACTGATATGTTTTGACAGCTCAGAGTCCCTCAATATTAAACTTCACTGAATAGGGAATGAAAACAGCTGTGGCATGAGGTTAGATCAACACTTCAGGCCTTCCCCTCTTGATGATACATACTCACACACAACAGCATTCATTCATTCATTTCACACGCCCACCCACACATTCACTCAATGCATGAGTAACCCTCATGCATTGTGACAACACTTGTGCAAATGCACCATTGCATATCAAGCCTCAAAAAAGAGCACAGTAAAGCAATAACATAACAAACAGGACACAACTGGGTAAATGTGCAGTGACATAAGTACGTTTCCAGGTGGTGAAAATAGTAAACTCTATGTAAACTGAGCCAGGCAAGCAGGTGGGTCAGCTGGTGTCAGACAGGTGTAGTAGATTGATTGAGTGGCTTATAGATACCATATCAAGACAGACAAGTAGGCAGACAGTTAGAGATGAAGCATTATTTATGAACCTGTCTCTTTATGTTGCCATTGAGCTGTAACGCACAGAGAAAGGTGAGGGGCCCTCCCACCCTTCACAGACACAGAAATCCTCAGTGGGAATATAAGGCTGGTATGATGCATAAAGAACCTATCATAACAGCTTGTGCCTTCCTGTATCTAACTACCTGGGACAGAAGCACTTTGTTAGGACTCACTTTGATTAATTGCTGATACAAGGAACCGCTCTATTTACTGTATGTAGGTCAGGTTGTACCTGCTTAACCATTAGGTGGCAAAACCTTGATGTGCCCGAAATATGTAGAAGTTTACTTTTAGTTTACTTACTGTGAGACACAGCAGGGTGATGTTGCACCTGGCGCCTGACCAGGTCCAAATATATTTACTTGCTCCAGAAATGTGAATATTTTTTTCTTTTAACTGGGAGGATGTGGGCGCTGCTGCCAAGTCGATGCTTAGTCTTTTTTAACCATGTAAGCTGCCTGGCTCTAGGGTTGGCAGTGTCGCTTGGGTAGTCCGCCACTTTGGTCCAGACTGAAATACAGCTACTGAGAGGATTACCATAGAAATTTGTTCAGACATTTGTGACTCAGACATTTGGTGTTGAGTTTCTGGTTTTATTTAGTGAAATATCCCAACAACTACCGGATGGATGCCATGAAGTTTGGTCATCCATGGTGCCCAGAGGATGAATCTTAACAACTCAGCATGACCAGCAGGTTGACATCAACATCCACAAAATGGATTAGCACAAATTTTTATACAGGGGTCTCCAGAGGATGAATCTTATCAGCTTTGGTGATCCCCTGACTTTTCCTTATCCTATGACACTGACACTGTTTTTTAGTGAAATGTCTCCACAACTACTGGATAGATGATCATTAAATTTTCTTTCTTTTCCCAGGATGAATGACTTTGCTGATACCCTGACCTTTAATCTAGCGCCATTATCAAGTCAAAGTCTTAACCTGGTTAATGAGCAAATACCTGCAAAACTAATTACATTCTCTGCTGTACTTTACTGCTAATTAACAAATGTTAACATTCGAACATGCTAAAAACTGTAACAACTGAACATGATCTTGTTATTAGTTGACAAGTGTTACTGGGATCCACAGTAACATTCATAGCTATGACTGTTATGAGCCTCAGTTTGTAACTTGCATGTCTTTGGAAACTGCTCTTATGCCTTTAAATTACAGACTGGGACTTTATCAGGGTTGCTTAGTTTGAGAATGAGCAATGTCAAATATAAAGAGCCCCTATAAAAATGTGGCTGTTAAAAAGTCCATTATCTTTTATTTAAAAGTTACTGGCTTTGCGAAAATGCCTTATCGACTCTCTTTTGGACTTTAAATGTCCCAGCTGGTGAAGTGGAATTTGGCTTTGGCAGAAGTAATGGCATGATGATGACTGCAGAAGCCTGCTGTTTTAAACTGAAATAAATGTTATTTAACCCCGGTTAAAAAAAAAGTTAATAATACCGAACAGTGACCCCATTACTGGATAATTTTAGCTCAGTTTACATTTCATTTTCCCAAATTTACTTTAATAACCTTTGTGTTTGTTTTCCTGTCAATGACACTGTGTAATTCGGAATAAAGGCTTGCTAAACTGCTACAAATATTCAGGAAGTTGTTCCTCTCAGTGCAGATCTGCACTTTATTAGTCCACCATCAGTCAGCTGTAATATGTTTGTGTTTGTTTTGTCCTCATTTAGTGCAAGCACAGTCTCAAATTCATTTCCCCCAGTGGAATTCCTCTTTCTGCCTTAGGCATACGTGCTCACACACTATGAACTTTCAAACAATGATACAGTTCTTCTTTCCTCTGTATTTTACCTTCTGTCCCTTACTAGTTCTTTTGAACTAGTAACAACACAGGCAGTTGTGAGAAGCAGGATTTTATGACCAGTTCCTTTTCATGGGAGCCCCTAACCCTGATTTTCCTCTTTCACCTGCAGATACCTCACTGAACACACTCCTCTGAGTGGAGGTTAAAGAATTTGCTTCACACACCTTAGAATTCCCTTACACTGGGGCTTTTGCTGTAAGATGTGTAATGACCCTGATAACCTTAATGTGAATCTGCTGCGTGAACTGACAAGATTTGAGTTAAAGCCATGTCTTCTTCACATTACTTCAATTCTGACAATTTGTCAGGGAGTAAACAGTTCGGAAATTCTTGAAAATGTGAGTTTGCAGGGCTGTTGGTAGATGGAATGTATTACAGCAGTACGCTGTTCAGGCAAGCTTGAACTCAGTGAAGTGGGGGTGGGGTCGAGGAGGGGGTTGGAGAGGGGCATGAGGGGAGACAGAGAAAGATGGAGAAGATGGAGAAAGATGGAGAAATTTCTGCAGACTTGTACCAGCAAATCTACTGTAGACAAAGTCACAAATAAGATAAGACACAACAGAATGCACTGAGCACCTTTCTAAGAAAAGGTCTTTATACTTGAAAGGTTTTCTCATAATTTGCCTGCCTGTTTACTCAGCACAAACCAGCTGTCCAACAAAATGCTCTCCAGCTCTTGCATTTCCCTCACCTTTGCTCATCTTCCTTGTATGTCACACAGGCAAACACTGACGCACTAAGTCGTCCTCTGTCTCTGTACAATCTGTTCTGTGCTCTCTGTACACTTATTGGCTAGTGCCTTGTTTTATTCTGTTGCATGCTGGCGTAACAGCAGTTCTGCCAATGATAGGAACAGGAATAACACGATTCTTGAAAACTTTGGTCATAAAATAGCCCTGAGTCCTGATTCATTAGAAAAGGTTTTGGAGCAAAGAGCCAGGAGAAGAATTCAAACCAAACTTCAGTTTGAAAGCCCCCGCCTCTTCAGTCATTTTCAAAATAGACTAGTGGTGAACTAAACAATTTAGAAGGTTATTTGTTCCCACAGCAGTGAAGATTTTGGTTGACCTGTGATATTTGCTTGTTTCCTGAGAGATGGGTTGCGTGTTTGATACAATTTGTTTTCACGTTTGTAATTTTTTCACTCTTCATTCCATGCTGCCTGTTTTATTGGTCTTTCCTTCAGATGCATCATTTATAATCAGCCTTTTATTTATTAACTGATCTCTTTCTTATTTAGTGGCTTGATGGGCTCCCGAGCAACACAAACGTCTTCTTGAAGTATGTGTTAGTGTGTGCTTAAATGTTGTGGCTGTATGTCTTTCATTTGTTGTTTGCTTTGACCTGTTACACGGTCACAGACAAATAAACTTGTTTCCTCTCTGAGAATTAATAAAGTTAATAAATCCAATCTTAAAAAAAGGATGCAGAAGGATGTATATGTTGGTGCTTACTGTTTATCCTGCAAATTCTTTTACAGAGCTCTTGAAAGGATCTGTTCATGCAATTTATATCTTTTTCAACTAGTGTACTAGAGTTCTCCACAGACCTAACTGCAAACACTTTTTCTCATAATGTGACATTTGTGGAGTATATGTAGAGCAGACCACACAGTACACAGAATATGTGAGAGATATGGTTTGATATGTTAGATATACTATATACTGATACTCAGCTTTTTTGCTTTTTTTTAATCATGTTTTGTTTGGTCCTCTTATGACCTAAACATCAGAAAAACTGGTTCATGCACTTACCAGACAGTTGTAAGAATCTCTCTCTCACCTCGCCTGTGTAATCTGTTCTACTGCGTATACTGATCTCAACCCAGATGTTCAGACCGGACTGGTGGGAGATAAATTTTGTTCAGCTTCTTCGCTGCTCTTTCTCAGACTCTCTTCTTGACTCCGTCTGCTCCCTCTTCTTTCATCCTTCTTTATCATCTGTTGGTTTGTCTCACTCCCCCTTGTCTCCCCTCTATTTTCTTCTAGCATTTTTGATAAAAGGCAACACTAAAAGTTCAGGTTTGGATGAGTCCCAATTTCACAGAGGTTCATGGTGGACCATGGCTGGGTGATTTACAGTGGGAAGACCTCCCCTTCATTCTGCCACAGAATGGAAGAAACAGCTGGAGGCTGGAAATCGGGGATGTTTGGTCTTAGCACAGCTGATATTGGACAACATTTGCAGGAAACTGGTGTGAGAGGGTTCTATCTGTCTGTCTGTGTTTCTCTGAGCTCAGATACACCAAGCTAACAGTCACATGTTGGGAGAAAGCAGGCCATTCTTGAGCTTCTTGAGGGTACTTTTTGTGGTATGTCTAGCACCACCGGCCCGAGTCATTTCTTATCAGTGGTTGTTGAATTGGTTGCAGAAGCAGTTGGAGAGAAAGAGCTCTTCAGCCAATAAAATCTGTGATTTTACAGATTCTGCAGAGTTTCTCCTTATTTTTGCCCTTGCTTTTTATTTTTAATTTTCCAAAAGCAAAACACTGCAGAATAACAACACCAATGCAAAGCAAAAACTTGCAAGGTAGCTTGCACTTGTTTTTTACAGCATATTTTCAGTTGAAGGTTTTCTAACCCCTGCCTCCCTTAGTTAATTTACCAGGCCGCTCTCACACAGCGCACATGCAGTTTACGAATTTCAAATTTGCTGTTTGAAATTTTTCAAACATTTTTTGAAACGACGGTTCCTTGATTTCAGATAGAGGAAGACAAAAGCGGGCTTCTTGTTTCTAGCAGTCAGCTGTCCATTTTTGCTCGCTGAAAAAAACAACTGCAGATTTTATCAGCCAACATTAACTCCGTGAGTTGGCTGAAAATGCGGCCTCTGGCTGACTTTCTAATGTTTGAGAATGGCTTCATGCATGACATCATACTAAAACACTGAGGGTAAAACATGACCTAGGCCAAAAGTCAGCATCCCCAGCAGTGTCTGATCCATGTGGAAGAAGTAAAGAGCAGGAGAGAGCTGCTTACATTACCTTTAACCCTATGTGTCATCCAGACAACTCCTACACAATAGAGAAAGACTGTTAGACTGGGCTTTTATTGATGAAAACTACTACAGTTTCAACATGCAGAGAAATCCAAAGCCTGACAGATGTGCTGCGTCAAGGAGGGGCTTAGCAGCTGGTCAGTATTCGAAGCATCAGTCATTTATACTAAACACAAACATTTTTACTTCCCTTCCAACATACAGTGTTACATGTTGAGGCCTAGTCTTCATTAACTGGAAGACTTGTTTTCACTCACACCACTGAACTCAGTCCAACACAGTTTTAAAATGTCTGTAAATGCATTTTGAATTGCTGTTTTGATCAAAGAGACAATCTAAAGATCTGAGTGTACAAACTCATAATTTATCGTTTCAAGTGCAGAGGCCGTCAGCGCGTCAGTGCTTGATGATATCTCTTATTGTCATGTACATGTGGCATGTAACTCCTTTGAATAGAGGTTGATGCATTGCACTGCAGCATCAAACAGGGTTTGTTTCAACTTGGCCTATTTGGCAAACACACCACAGTTATGTAAGTGCTAATGGCTTCAGCCTGTGCATTTTATCTGTGGGGTAGGCTATTGTTCAGCACATTGCATTAAACTCAATTAAATGGATGACTCTTTGTCCTTGTACAATCTAGTGCATTTAAGTGTGAATATGTGCTGTATGTTTGTGCCTGCCTCTCTGCTGTGATTTAATTTTATTTCAGTGTGGATATATTGCTCAGGCTTTTTTTTTAGTTTAGAATCTACCTTCTCTTAAAGCTTTCATACTTGTATAACCAAAACAAATAAACAGATGTAGGGAGTTTTTTATAGCACACTTCTGAATTTGTCATACCATGGAAAACAGAACCCCCCACACACACATCACACAGCAGACAGACTGTATCATCTTCATATGCATCAGTGGTTGTGTCTGAAAATAACCCATGCACTTCTTTAGCTCCCAGACAGGTTTTGGGAAACGGTTTTGTCACATGTGAAAACAAATGATGGCCATATCTTAAAATATGTGAATATAAAGTATCTAATCAGCTAACATTTTTCCTTAGAAGATTTGCAGTCCAGTTTGAATTGCTGTAATCAAAGTCTTGAGCTGTGTTTAGTGAATAATGGACAACAACTTCTGAAGGAAGCAGTCCAGCTCTTTGAAGATTACATAAGATTTCGCATTTCCATAGAGACTGATTTACTGATATTAGATCTGAAGACCCTGCACAAGAAAAAGTGGGTGTAGAAAATGAATGGATGAAGATTTTTACTGTATCACATGTTTCACAGGTCAAAATTTAAGGTGGTGGTGGTAATAATGTTTTCTCAAACGTTGCTGAGCAGTTTTATGAGATAATCATGTTAACAGATTGGTGCATCATTAGGGAACATTATCTGTCTTAACCATGTTGGAAGTGTTTGAAGCACCTTGTTTTCATCAGTGAATACAAAGGACAAACATTTCATTCTTTGCACGATGCAGGCTCCTTCTGGTTCTGTAAAATAGCCTCATGCATATTCTCTGGCTGTTGTACAAGCACACAAAGTAATCATCAGATCCATGGACCCCTGTAGCTGGATGTTAGTACAGATCTACCACCTGGAGAACATTTTAAAGAAGACAGAGGTTTAAGAGCACCATTTGGCATTTTCAAGCCGTAAACCTGACGCAGTGTCAAAACTGTATTATCAAACTGTATTACTTTATGAACTGGTCTTTTGAAGGGCAGCCATGTTACTTGAAGATGTTGTTCCCTTTTGCCAAAGAAAAGTGCCCAAAAATGCCACACTGCAAAACTGCAATACTTTCTGGGCTTTAATGTTATGTCTTGTGTTATGTCTAAGTCTTTTATTTAACACCCCTATTGACAGGGCGACATAATTTGTTTGTGATTTAGGATTATATGTAGGAAAGGCCCTGGTTTTACAATTATGGAATAAGGGAAGTTGGTGCCTTGGGTTAAAATGGCAGCGTTGTTAAGGTTAGGAGACCTTCATCGAAAGGTCTGTGTCACGTGAATGTAAACTTGCTTGCTGAGATGACTGATGACATTGTTTTTCTTGTGAGAACAGTCCCAATTAAACAAGCAGCCTTGAGCTGGATAGCATTACATTTTCAGTTTAATTTTCATATTCCAAAAACTGTGGCATAATCTGATACAGGGCATGTTTTGATCTGTTCCTTCTCCCTGCTTTATGTCTTCAATGCGATCCACAGTCTCATCTTTTAATATTTCTAATATCATACGCAGTAAATCTCTCTCTGTCAGCATTATGAACAACATGTCCCTTAGGATTACCAGCTGAGCCATGAAATGTAATAAAGAGTAACAAACATCTCAGCTGACATGACAGCGGTCATGGGAACTTTGTCGGAAAGCAGCAATTTCCGAAGCCTGTAAATGTTTGACGGGTGGCATGTGGGGGACATCACAGTGAATGGAAAATGTTGTTCTTATCACTGTGTTGGTTAGCCCCAGGCAATGAGGCATTAATGTGGCTGTGTCACTGCATTCACTCAGAGCTCAGTGAGTAATGAGGAACTCCCTAACTGTTAAACGGCATGCAAACTGATTTCATCAAACTTGATTTACAACTCTCCAGTCCTTCCTCCTCTCCCACACTCTCCCTTCTTCTTCTCTCCCTACACACCTTAGTCACTCTCATTCCTCTTCTTCTCTTTCTTCTGCCATCTAAACAAATTAGGGAGCAAATGAGGAGGGAGGAGTGATATGGGTGATGAGGCATGCCAGAATGTCAACAGATGACAAGCGGCGCAGATGGGGGGAGAGAGGGAGAGGAAAAGAAGGAGAAAGAGGGAGAGAATATGCTGAAAAGAGGAAAAGTATTCCCCAAAAACCCAGACTTGAAAAGAAATGATTAATGAGGCCAGATGTTAGGCTTCTTTTAGCATGAATCATCGCATTCCCCATGACAAAGCAAAAACTACCCCCCATTTCCCCAAACATAGACGCAGCAGGCAAATTACTTCCCAGAGTGTAGACAATAGAGACAAATCCGGTGCTTTTCTGGCTTGAGCAACTTTCTCCTTGCCAGGTCAGGACAGTAAATCGACTAAATGTTTCGGGTTTGTGTTTCATGCTGACATCACTTTATTTCAATCCATACCCCCCTGAAAAAAACCAAGGTCTCTTAAATAGATACACTCAAGTAGAGCCACTACAGAGTGCTTGTTTGCCTGACCAAGCTCATTATGGCATCAGGGCAATCAAATGTGTATGAATCTGCAGCGCCTCAACGATGATGTGAGAATGGAACAGATCCTTCTGAGGCACATTTTACCAGCCACAGAAGCCTGACATCTTTTAACAAATCAATGCAACTCAGCCTGTGTGCCAGCAATGTCAGCCCGGCATCCTGAAAGGTAACGTTTGTTCAAAATATCCCCAATAGACTAAAATTACGAATTGGTGGCACATTTCTGGTTGACTGGGTTATGTTGAGTTAAATCTGGTTATGTTTGGATTGAACAAACAAGATAGCAGGCTTATTTTTGAACTTCTGACAGTGCCAGGGTAGCTGTTCCCCACTGTTTCCAGACTTAACTAATCTAAACACAAGCTCAGTGATTAAGGCACAGGCAAAATGTTGGTATTAGTCTTTTCATTTCCCTTAATTGTATTTCTCAGAATGTTATACTGTTCATTTAAGGACATGAAGAGATGCCCATCTTACTGCAAGGGAAGGAAGGAAATTGCCATCTTCTCCATTAGACTCTGGTTCTTCTGTTCAGTCTGGTTGGTTGAGTCATTACAGTGGCTCTGAGGTCCTCAGAGGATGTGTTTCGCTAATAACCCGTGAGTAAAATGGGTCAGCCATAAAAGATCAGCTGAAACTGTTGTTAACTTCTAATGTCAGAAAGCTTGTTTCAAATCCTAAGTGGAACTCCACCACCCCAACACAACCTCCAGCAGTAATAAAACATAAGAGGACCTAATGCACATAGCCAGAAGGCAGAGGGGCCTCAGTCGTCTCTGCGACTTAGTGTTGAGCCCTTGCCAACAGAGGAGGCCATCCATAATTAACCCTGCACTGTCAAGTCAAGGCAGCAGTCATAACATGTCCTCACATGTCATTCTAACCTTTTTCCCTGCATCGTTTTCTCTGCCGTCAACTCATCACCCACATCTGTCGTTCCCTGTATAAGGACTGCTGTGAGAAAGGGCGAGGGAAAAGGCTTTGATCTGCTGTGTTTCCTTCACAGCATCTCTCTCAAAGGCAAATGATACTCAGAACAGAGGGAGAAAAATGTGTTTCTCATTTGCTTTTGTTGAGGGCGATTTCTGTGATTTATTCCCTGCTAGTAAGGAGTGATTCGGCTATTTGGCTATGGGGTAATCATTGCTATCAACATCTGTTGTTCTCAGTAAAAACTAAAATATATTGTTCCATTTTCTCCTTCCTTCTCTGTATTCCTCTGTCTCCCCTCTAAATCTTAATAAATCTTTGTATGAATAAAGATTTCATTAATTCTGGAGATGGGGAGATGGGCAATTAAAATGTGTGAATCAGAGCAGAGAAAGGGGAGAGGTATAGTGAGTGCAGTTGGCAGTTGCAGTTGTAGTCAAAGGGTCAGAGAGGCTAAGTCACAGAGAAAGAAGGAACAAGAAAAAGAGCAAAAGATTAAAAAGTGAAAGAGGGAGATTGATTTGCCCATCTTTGACTAGAAACTGAAATAAGGACCAATCAAACGTGTGAGGGAAAGTAAAGTGAGAAAAATGTAAGCGCAAAAGAGTCAAATCAGAGACGGGAGTCATACGGACACAGAGAGAATGAGATTTCAAGATTGATTTGCTTTAAACTGAAAACTGCAATCTGGAAAAACAAAGTGTAGAAGAGAAGAAAAAAGGAATCACAAAGGTGAAATTAAAAAGAGAACTTTTTAGCCACAGTCGTTCCAACTCTTTGGTCCAGGCTGAAATATCTCAAAAAGTCCTGGATGGATTACAATGAAGCTTTGTGCAGACATTCATGGTTCCCGGAGGATGAATCCGAATAACTTCGGTGATCCCCTGACTTTTTGTTTGGTGCCACCATGAGGTCGAGATTTGTGGTTTTGGGACTAATTGTTCTAGTACTAACCCACGAAACTAAGATGCTGAACATGGTAAACATCATACCTGCTGAACATCAGCATGTTAGCATTCTCCTTGCGGACACATTAGCCTGTTGACGTTAGCATTTGCTCTAAACACTACTGTGCTGTACAGCGTCACCGAGCTGCTAGCATCGTCGTAGACTCTAAGTCACGGGTTCAAAAACAGAACATCTGGTGTCCATCTATCTCACAATGCTTGTGCCAGTAACTCCTCCCAAGTACCCAACAGCAGCCAACAGCACAGACGTGGCAAGGACAGAGGTTGGTACAGCGAAATCTGGGTTAGAGTTCAAAGGGCTGAGGAGAGCAGGCACTGCTCTGATCTTTGGCAGGGGAGTTAAAACATTAACATTCACCCTGCACAGCCAGGCTTTACCCCTGCAACTCCTCAAAGGCAGGGAGCAGATTCATACAATATGCACAGAGGCGATACGAAGGGAATGTGCAGCATATATATTTGTAAATATGTGTGTACATGTATGTGTGCGTGTACATGTTTGTGCTTCTGAACTGAGAGCAGCTGTGTTGTTGTATATATGGAGACAAATGATGGAAGCTTAGAAAACAGACCATATATTGTGTATATGGTCTGATTTCCACGCTCACCAGCTCTATCAGTGGAATTACTTGAGTCCATTAAACATTCCATATGAGTGGCTTGCATGGGTAATTGTGAATTAAGTGGATTACTGTGCAGTATAGTCCCTGAGGGAATTAAAGAATCTCTGAATGGATGCAAAATCCTATCATACTGTAGCCAGCAGGTCCCACAGCAGCATCAGCACTTTTTGAAGCAATGATATCAGCATGAGCTCCTTTGAATGATACTGATTTAATATCAGCACGGTAGATTTAATGATACTGACACTCATTATGTTTCAGCTCCCTGAAGTGGGGTCGATGTTTCAAGTGATTGGCACATTCAGCCGCAAGTGTGCTTAAGAATAGGTGTTTCAAGGGACGAGCTTTAGATCCTTTCATAAGCAGGAATACTCTCATTCTATTCAGCCAAGACAGAGGTTTGGTCTTTAACCACGAAGTTGGAAAGTAAGAGAGGACAACGTGTATGTAAAGTTGTTCTTTCAGGGCTTTGCGTAAGATGAAACTACAAGATGCATTCTTTTTCCTCCTGGCTCCATTGGCCTTATACCATCCAAATCCCCCCAAATCAAAATCCACCTCGAATGAATTTCAGTGGAATACAAATGAGGAAGAAGTGGCAGGGATTTCTGTTTTAATGAGGACAAAAACCTATCACCACATCTAACCTGAAACGCTTCATTTGATGCTGCCTGCCAGCCGGCACTTCCCAGAAGAATTCCGGGGTTAAAACTGTAGAGTTTCAGCGCAGTTCGCTCAGGGCCCTGGCAACAAATGATGGCCTCCCTCCCACACCCCCGAACATTTAAACCCAGCTCACTTTGCCCAAAGCAATCTCGGCTCGGGAGTCGAAAGGTCACTTTAAATAAATAAAGAATGGGGAGATCACTAGGCATCCCACACACGGAGTGAGCAGCACTTTGAAAGGATAGCCAAGGCTACACCATTTAGCATTCAGTAGCCTGAAGCAATCCATGAGGCTGGCAGTCTGAGAACAGAAAGTCCAAGTCCAGATTGACTCCCACTCACTTGCCACGGCTGCATCAGTCGTACTGCTCTTTTAGCTAAACTTCTGGCCTTTTCGTCACTGCACTGTTTGCTGTTGTCAGCTGTGAGGACAGATGGAATTAATTCTTCGCCTTAGGTTGAGAGGCCAGGGCCACTGTTTTTGACCAGCATTTCATTACAATATGTATATATTTATATCTCTCTCAACTTTTACCCTCCCTGAGTTTGCAGGAGCAAGCACTGGGAAATAGCACAAACACAGGTGACATGAATTCTTGAAAACCTTTGTGTTATTTTCTGAATCTTCCAAATGAAAGCAGTATTGTTGGAATAGAAGGGCACCCTCCCTCTGAGACCATGAAGACAAGATTACACACTACATCAGTGGAACTCTATTCTCAGGTTTTAGGAGCCACTTCACAAGCCTTTAAAAAGTAAACTCCACTGGAATTGCGATTCGTTATTCACGCACCCCCCACACACACATATACATGCACACACACAACAAAATATAGTCTATAGTGTATGCACAAGCCAGGTGCATGGACCCAAACAGACACCGCACCCCTGAGATACAGTATGGCTGAGGAGTATGAGTGCTTGTGCACACCTTCATACACACACACACACACACACACACATGCCCTTTGTCATTGCAGCCCAGATTGTTACATCATCCAAAGGGGAGTTTATCAGCGACTGATCAGCAGCAGCCTGAAGACTCTCAAAGGCTGTTTTGTCTTCCTCTTGCCTGAAACTCCCTCAACCCACAGATTACCTTCCAGCCGTGGGTATTTGTTTACCGTGGCCTGAATTTGCAAGTCTTTATCATGGCTGCCTGCCGTCACTGAGGGGAAGTGCTTTACATGCAGTTTATCAGTGCCAAGAGAGTCTCAGTATGTCCACAGGTAGTCCAGGTCTTTACTTGAGTCTTCTATCAGAATGATTGCACTGTATGAAGTGTCCAGGTCCAAGTATTTAGCTCAGAAGCTGCCATTCATTCATTTGCCAAAAATTCAAATTCAATATCTCATGATGTCTAGATTTAAGCCTTAGCTGCCTTTAAGCAATATCTTTTAGACATGTTTTTTTTTAATTCAGTCTGCCAAAACTAACACAAAATAAGGCCTGTTGTTCGTGGAAAACCAGGACACAAAATATGAAAAAAGGGCATAGGTTTGACGCACTAGAGTTCAGATGAGGGTCAGAAATAAGATTTTCTGCTTCAAAAAACAGATCTAAGCAAAAGCAAGTGACACACAAAAATTTAGGAGCATTGTATTACACTATACAGCAACAATATGTGTTGTGCCACATGTGTATTACCACTGCACTCGAGCGTTTGAGTCACAGAGCTGAGCATCAGATTTTCCAAACAATAAATACCTGACGATCTTTGAGAAACCCAGATGGTCTTTTAACAGCACTTATTACTTTTCTGAGGGTATTTCCAGAATCCTCAAAGACGCTTCCAACCATTTGGATGAAAAACCTTTTGTTTGTTGCACTATTAAAAAAGAAAAGAAAAAAAGACTCAACCAGTTCTTTAAGCTGCCGCTGTTTCCTCATACAGGTAGTTGGAAATGACACGTCCTTGCACAAACAAAAGAGAAGTGCATTATTCTGAATGAAAACATACAATATTTGAAAGAAATGTTTTATTTTAGTTCACATTGATCACATCGTGCCCAGCTATCATCTCTGTTTGGATTAGGCAAAAGAGGTGCAGCTTCAGAAGTGCTTAGCTCTTTGACTCAAATGTGACAGGAAGACATGAGTCAAGTCAGTTTTATTTGTTTAGTGCCGAATCATAACAGAAGTTATCACAAGGCACTTTTCATATAGATCAGGCCTTTTTAATATTTACAGATTTTTATTTATTATTTACAGCGATCCAACATTACCCCCAAGAGCAAGCGCTTGGCGACAGCAGCAAGGAAAAACACACTTTTAACAGGTAGAAACCTTGAACAGAACCTGGCTCATGGTGGGCGGCCATCTGCCTCCACCAGTTAGGTTGAGACAGAGAGAGAGAGAGAGAGAATCTGAGGCTTCACCAAAGTAAGATACTTACTAAAGTCATCTAGCTAGTTCTTTTTTTAATTTTAACTTTAGCTTTACACATTGGCACTGGGATTTGTTTTTTTCCAAAAACTTTGAACTTCAACACAGTAGGAACCGAAAAGTCATGTAGCATGGCAACAGCATTCTGATATGTGTGGTACCAGTGTGCCAGCCAGTGTGTAAGACCGGAGCTTTATATCAAAGGAAACTAATAATCTAACACCTGTGACTGTTGTTCTCTTTGGACAGACTGCTTGCTGTTATTTCCTGTATGTAAATTGACACTTTCTGTAATTTTCTTCCTCCACTAGTCGGGCGATTTCCTGCTCCTACAGGCTGACAGCATCATTTTATTTGGGCAAAATGAGAGAATCTCCAGAATACAGGTGTTCTTCTCCAATTCAAACCCACTATTTGATTTTGGCAGATTAAAACGGGGCATTTTACTTTGCAATCTTGCTTAGTCCAGCTTTCATGGTTTCACATCTGGCCAGGTTTATACTCAGACCTGCTACAGCCCTGTGAAGGAGGCAGACCAAAGTGTGATTGAAGAGGGGAATTTTTCTGGGGTGGAAATATTAGAAGTGTACACAAGGAAGGATGAAGGAGTGGAGAGAGGCAAAGCTCACTGGAATGACTCCCAGTCCTCACCACTGTCATGCAGAGACCACACAGCAACAAAATGTTTCAAAACAGCTGGGATACAGGGGATAAAGTTGGAGTATATGGTGCCTTTGATGGTGCAGCAGTTAACACAGCAGTCTGTGCTCACACTACTGTGTCTCTCCCTCTCACCTTCAGTTAAGAGAAATGTTTAATGACGTGTGCAACCTGCAGAACATTAAAAAGACACAAGCATTTTTCAAGAAAACAAGTCTATTCAGATTACACCATCTTCTCTGGTTAACGTAATCTTGGTTTCAAGTGTCATTTAGCAACCAGACATTATTCCTGTTAGAGTTGCAAGCAATTAAGAGAAAAGTCCCCCAGGCATCAACAAAAGCAAGGCTCTCAAAAGACAGGCAGTGGTGGGAAGTTTGCCAGTTTTCTGTGAGTGTGCAGAGTTAAGATTTCTATAAGAAGAAACTCTCTTTGTGTGTAGAACCTGCAATGGTAGTACAACATGCAAAATAGATATAGACAGATTATTCAGTATTCATGAACTGCTTAACACTGGATCAAGCAGGACAACCACAAAGACAGGAGCAGCCCTCTGGAACAGCACCCAGGCCTCTTCATCACCAGCATATTCCGACGATGAGCGCTGGCCAACCACAGGATCCTGGCTGGTCTCCCAGCCAGCCCTGCTAATTAGTCCCCCTCTTCTGAGCTAATTGGCCGATAAAAAATGAGGATGGCCTCTTCACCCAGCCTGAGTGTTGTGCCACCAAATGGTAGTGGGGAGGATTATGCAGGCTTATGAGGCATGGTGACACTCAGCAAGACCCACTCTTCTGCCATTAATTTCCTTGTCAAGCTGGTCGCCTCTGCTCTGTCACTTTGGTTTGTTAGTGGGTAAAGGAAAACTTTAGCCTGAGGTTGACTTCCAACAACTTATTCTCATTAAATGCCTTCATATCCCAACTATTTTACTGCATTAGTTTTTGGTACAAATTGACAATGAAATCATTCCTTTGAACAGATACTGAGTCCCGTATAAACATTTCAACATGTTTCAGGCAAATTGCACAGGGCTTATCTTACTTTAGTGGCTTTTGATTTTCTTTTTTGTGTCAGGACTGAAGTTTTGTGAATCTGGATTTCCATGAAAACCTGTTTCACAACAGACCATGGATCAAATTAGTAGAGCCAATGTTTGAAGAAAAAAAAAAAAAACTCTGGTGGTTGAGACACAACTCCATGAGACCACAAAATCCTTGGTTTGATTTTGATACCAGCCGTGAACCTTCGTTGCATGTCATATCCCCCTTTCTCTCCACTCATTTCCTGTCTTTCCTCTACAGCTGTGCAATAACAGCAAGAAATATGAAAAAATATGATAAGAGAAAAAATGAAAAAAACCTTTAGGTTTAATAGAATGGGACAGGAAAACTGAAAACACCAGCGATTACAGAAAAGAGTAGTGCAAGCAACCTTTAGAACTTTCTCAAACTGTCAAAGAAAAAACATAAGTAATGCTTTAAACACATTTAAACAAATACGTAATAGTGTATGTTATTGTGAGACATATGAGTTGAATATGAAAATAAATTATACTGTGCTGTGTGTAAACACAACAAATCATGACCACGGTACCTTACAGAGAAATGAAAATGAAACTGAACAAATTAATAAAGAAGTAGATTTGTGTAACACACAAAATAAAAAGCAGTGATACAAGAATAAATGTTGTGCATAAATTATGAGTTAGAGAAAAGAATCAATAGAAAAATCAGCAGTTAGAAAGCACATTTACTCATGTGTTAAGTACTTTTGAGGTACTTTGAGTTTTTTCCATTTTATACAACTATTGTTAATTTTTGAATTAAGATTTAACAATTCAGCAGTATATAAAGTGTAAATTCTACTTAAACTACTGACATTTAAATTCTGCTTTCACGTTTGTGATCCTATATATGCCAGTATAACATTTTGCATGAGTATTTTTTACCTGAGTTACACTGTGAATGCTGGACTTTTACTTTCAAAGGAGTATTTTATTGTTGTGTCGCTATCACAACACACCTTCACACACCTTACACACACACACCCTCTGCACTCCGCCACATCCCCACGCCAACTTCTTCTGGGCTTACAATTTGCACATGCGGAGGAGTCCGGTTATGAATGGGTGCATTCCCCCAAGTCCCGCCTCTTCCGTTCCCACAGACGGACCTATCAGCGGTGGCGGTGCGCATCGATGGGACGCACGTCAGCCGCCGTCGTGTCGGGATTGGAATGTTACCGACTAACAATCGGAACAACTGAGCACTCGGTAATTGGACACTAGGATCAAGGAATCCCGTCTTTCTGAACATTTTTCTCAGCTATTTACTCAGTGTGAGCCTCGCATTCGCTCCCCTCGTGTCGACCGGGTAACTTCGCCTGCTGCGTGGCTCCCCGCCGATGAGGTTTTTATTTTATATCAGCGAGGGTATGTGGAGAGGTTGTAATAAATAAGAAGAGAAATGCAGGGATTCGTCAGGTTACAGTTGTACCGCTGAGCTGCCCCTGCGCTACGACGCTTCCCCTCCGCGTTTTCTTTTTTGTTCTTGCCTCTCTTTACACGGGACCATGGAGTGATAAAAGAGGGGGGGATAGGACGATTTCACCCCGAGGCATTTGGATCCGAGCGCGGCGGCCACACCGACGGGGTTTTTCACACTCCCCGGTCAATGTGTTAGGCTACCTAGGAGTTTAACATCCAAACCGGGGTATACCTTTCCGTCTGGGAGAGCCTCGGGGACCCCTGCCGCTGTTCATCTTGGGGGAGAGAGTTCCCGGACGGCTCTCGGACAGTTTTTCATTTGAACAGCCCCACACTGCCAGCCTGAATGAGGCTGAGAAGAAGCGCAGGGGAAGAGAGTCGCTGCTTGTGATTGTGTCCGAGAGGGTCCGGGCAGCACTGATCTTTTTAAGGTGCACCCAAGCCCCGTTGTAGGCGCTGTGCGATATGGTGAAACTCTACAGAAGAGGGAGAAAGGGACAATACTTTTAAAATCGCCCACATGCACTGGATCAATAGCTGGATTTGGGAACCGAATAAGCAGAAGGGGGGTTGGGGATCCTTGGAGGCTGCCGGAGGATGGAGCGGTGTAGCCGGGGTTGGTGAGAGCCTAACTTCGGGCCACTTTACATTTCTTATTCCTAAACAACTCGCCCCTGTTCCCAGGACACATGCAGGCCAAAAAACGCTACCTGATCCTGCTCTCAGCCGGTGCATGTCTAGTGCTTCTCTTCTACCTCGGAGGGATTCAACTTCCAGCGGCGAGCAGGAGCCGGCATGACCGCAGCCGAAATGCGTACCGGCCCGACCAGCCCTGGCCTCACTTCTCGGACCCTTTACACCCTTTCCTGCCCTGGGATCAGACGGACACCGAGGAGTACAACCTGCACATATCTCCGAGGCAGAAGAGGGACGTCAACACGAGTGTTTACAAAGGCAAACGATGCCGCATGGATTCATGCTTTGATTTCTCTCTGTGTCAGAAGAACGGATTCAAAGTTTATGTTTACCCGCAACAGAAGGGGGAGAAGATCTCCGAGAGTTATCAGAATATTTTATCCACCATAGAGGGGTCGAGGTTTTACACCTCAGACCCCGGACAGGCATGTCTGTTCGTCCTGAGTCTGGACACTCTGGACCGGGACCAGCTGTCCCCACAATACGTCCACAACCTGAAGACCAAGGTTCAGAACCTGCCCCTATGGAACGACGGCAGGAACCACCTCATATTTAACTTGTACTCGGGGACGTGGCCGGACTATACGGAAGACTTGGGCTTTGACATCGGTCAAGCCATGCTGGCCAAAGCCAGCATCAGCACCGAGAACTTCAGGCCTAACTTCGACGTGTCCATCCCCCTCTTCTCCAAGGAGCACCCGCGGACCGGCGGAGAGAGGGGGTACCTCAAGTACAACTCCATCCCGCCTTTTAGAAAGTACATGCTGGTGTTCAAGGGGAAGCGCTACCTGACCGGTATCGGCTCGGACACCAGGAATGCCTTATATCACGTCCACAACGCAGAGGATGTGGTGCTGCTCACCACCTGCAAGCATGGCAAAGACTGGCAGAAGCACAAGGACGCACGCTGTGACAAGGACAACGCAGAGTATGACAAGTAAGTTACAGTTACTGGGGGAGTTGATTTGGAAAAAAAAGAAGTTATTTTTTAATGTTGCTCTTAGGCGTTTACGCACGAAATCCGTGCGCACAGATCTGTCATCCACATTAACCGCGCAGCTGGCGCGCATCTTTTAGAGTTCTCAGTCCCTGCGCATAGTGTGTGTGTTTAGATGTGTGTGTGTGTGTGTGTGTGTGTGTGTGTGTGTGTGTGTGTGTGTGTGTGTTTATGGAGCCATTCAAATTCTCTTACATTATGTCCTTAAGAACTGAAAGGAAGGGCACATGTCCAGGAAGGACATTATTAAAATACAAGTTTACTTCCTCCTTTGGAATGTGGAATAGAGTCACTCCTCTATGATTAGAACTAAAATTTAGACTCGAAATTCACACAGTGAGTGAACGTGGAAATATAACTGGCCAACTCTGAATGATTGTGGGTCTTATAATGAGCCCGGCTGCAGGTCATAGTTAACCAACCTTTTGTATGTGCCGCTACATGACTGGTTTCTACTCTCCACTCCACTCCATCTCCTTACTCCCTCTCAAGTATGACTTAAAAGATCTCCAGGCAGTCTATTAGCTCCCTGGACAGCCCCATCTTCCCTCCTTCTTTTCCTGTGAAGGAATTCACCCCACCACCACCTTCCAGCTCCACTTCATGGGAGCACCGCAGCTTCTCACCAGGATATGCAGAGACATGTTTGATTTGCACCCTGTGCTTAGTGCATATTAAGTGAAAGTAGACAGTGGGAGTGTTTGCTCTGAAATTAGTATCAGCGTTACAGTGACCTTGTTGTGACAAAATGCAGCTTCCCACACTTAAAGGTGCATACAGTGTAGTTTACGTAGGCTGGGGCGTGTATAACAAGTTTGGTTGAATTATGAAACGATTTAGTGCGAAATAAATCAGCCATAATGGGTTAATTATCACCTTAATTTCCAAGTGCTAGTGCCATCGTTTCCACTTAGCCCCCAGGGACAGTTGATTACCTCTAATTCTGGAGGTCTCAGTTTTGTCAAGGTGGTAATTAATGATTCCCCCTTGGGATCAGTGGCTGTACTTGAATGTTTGGTATGTTTTAATATAGAAGGTGGTGTTGTCTAATGTTTACATAGCTGGATTGTGTAGTGAACTCTGCTGTCAGGTTCACTCGTCTGTGAGTGCCAGGGGTTTGATCTGCATTTATCAACCTGTGGATCCTGTGCCTCTTTAAAGCCAGTATAATCTCAGTGTGTGTACTGGTGTATACTGCATGTCAAGGTGAAGGGATAGGACAGATGGGGAACATATGGAAAGTTAACCTGCACATATTTCCATTCAGTAAGTCAGAAAGACAGAGAGTGAAGAGCAGGAGCTGTGGGGGGAGATAAGAAGGACTTTTTAACCAAGCACATGTTGGGTTGAGAGGAGAAGTGACTCTCCTTGAACTTGAAATTAACTCAAAAACCTTCAACTCCCTACAGACAAACTCTCTCACCAAAAAGGGATCTCTAACAAAACTTCACAAGCATGCACTTGTCTGTCCATTCGTCATCCTTTTTTCCCTTCTCTCTCTAACGCTCACAGTCATTCTCTCCCTCTCTGTCTCCCTGGATGCCTTGGGCTCGATGTCACCTGGAGAAATATGTCATCCATTATCTGACATTCCAGTCCTCTCTGGACAGCCCACCTCTGCTCCATTCCGCTCACGGCTCTGTTTCCCAAAGGATCGGGCCTTGTTTCCCCAGAAGTGCTTCTGTCTCTAGAACATCTCAGCACCATAATCAGCTGATTGACACAGCTGATCATAGTGAGTTCAGGGAAATCGGAGCGCTCGCTCCCCACTCTCTCCACTGTAGTGTTTCACGGTTGATTTATTTTGATCAATACCATTGCCTGTTAGTCATTTCATTTCCAGCATTGATACTGCATTTGCTTTCTGTCCCCACTAAAACTCAATGAATTCAATTTTATTTTTACACAACAGTTTTTACAGTGTTTAGCACAGAGTTTGTTTCTGATTGTTCCACAGTCATTTTCTTCTTTGTGACCGAGATTTTACTTTTTTTTTCTTGTGACTTGAGAATTGATTTTGCTGGTTATAACCTGTTTAAGACGCTAGCCTGCTTTTGCGTATGTCAACGCAGTGGAACCAAGAAATGTAAAGCATTTTTCCCCTTGTTATGATTTAGGAATCTGTTTAGATTTAATCAAACAGATGCCTTTCATTTTACTCTAATTTAAACTGCCTTTGGGTGTCAGCCCATCATTTACAAAAACCCTGACATAGCCCTCTCAGGTAAATGGATGTATATGCTGTCGGCCAGTTGGTGTTAGTGCTCCATTTCCAGAGGCTGAGGGCGGGCAGGCGGAGCCTTACGGGGACGCTGTGCTGCAGACTCAGGAATGCACACACGTGTCAGAGCAGCTGTTAGAGGTTGGGGAGGGAGCGCTGCCATGGCAGGCTGACGGTGCGCGCAGTATATATACATACCTGGATGCTTTCCGAATGTAGTTTGATGCATACATTGAACGCAGGGAGAAAGGGATGCAGGAAAACACAGACTGTACTTGTTGTTTGCAATCAATATGCATCCACCCGCCGACCAGAAACACACACCCACGTTTACATAAACACACACTCCCATGCCTGGTGCAGCATCCAGGCTCATCTTTGCCTCCTGACCTTTGACCCCGTTGGCTTCCAGAGGAATGCTGCTCTACAAAGGAATGCAGAAGCAGGAGGGCAGACTGGAGGCCAGTATATAGGTACCTGAACTCGCTTCAACCCACACACACCACGCGCGGACACAAATGCACCACACTCCACACATTTATTCAATTGATTTTCTTAGCTGCAATAGCTTTCAATTGGAGTCACTCTGGTCCACTTCCATGGCCAAGCGCTGATGAAAGGGCCCATTCACTGCTACATTATCCACTCAGTTTTCAGGGCTGCTGACAATGATCCTGGGAGAGGACAGTGAAAGGCTATTATGGCCTCGCCAATTGAAAAATGTCACATAAGGTGGAATTTTGCTGTAACGCTATGCCTTGTGGGGGCTAAACCAACTTGACTGACATTCCCCTGACTGGAAATGTGATATTTTTTGTTTCTTCAAATGGCATTTCAGTAGTGGGAAAACAAGTTCCCATTCCTTTTAAAAAGGAAGTCACTTTTGTCACCCGCCACTTCCTGTTTCAGTAATGAATCACTTTTCAGTGATTCATATACAGTGGCGTTCTGTCTTCGTATGTGTGACCCAACATTAAAACCACTCTGTAAGCACTGTACATGCTCCGTATTCCGCTTGCAAGCAGATTATCCTGCAGATATCAAAAGTACCGTCTCATCTAATATCACAAGTCAATTGCTTAAATGAAATCATTATTACTGCTGAGTGTTCTATTAAAGTCCGACTGCACACATTCCTTTTATTTGCTCTGTGTTAAATCTTTCTCTGGCTAACAGCAGCGTCATCATCCCCCCCATTTAATACTTAACCAGCTTTGTTGGCTCATATTGACTTTGTACTTTAGCTACTTCACTGGCAGCTGCCGCTCAAGGTCACCCAGGGGACTTGAAAACTGAAAGAGAGAGGGAGGGTAATGAAGAGAAGTCGAGGGAGAGGTTTAGAGAATGGGAAAGTCAAGAGGAGAAGGGAAATATGTCTGTGTTTGAGCATTCCTGAAAGTGTGTGTGGAAGGAGGAGAAGAGGAGCAAGTGGGTGTGTGTTGGAGTGATAAAAGTGTGAGGTCTATGTTGGAGTGCGAGTTGGGATGAAAGAAATGAAGAGTCCAGAAAATTGCGTGTGGATGTTTTCCCATTAGGACTCGATGACAGTAACATCAACCAAGCGCTGCAGCATTTTCATTTTCACAACTGTGTCATCAGCAGAAATTTTCCCACTTGAGAAAATCCTCTCAAAAAGGGTGAGCAGCTGAGAGGGGGAAACAAGCCAGCTTCTCCTGCCTGATTTTTGCTTTTTTTTCTCCCTCTGTTTTACTTTGTACTTTACTTCTACTTACCTTGGTTTTGATTGGTCTCTCCTCCTCTCCCGCCCCCCTTCTCTCACCCTCTTATTGGAACAACATGGAAACACTGGTGTGATTTGGCTCGAGATGGCTCCCCGCCACGTATCCATCTCCCTCATATTTTTTTTTTTATGAATACGCGGTGGTTGACATTTTGTTGACAGGACGCCACAGAATGAGAGGCAGTAGCTGATCGGGGGCCAAGTGAAGAAAACCAGCAACACTTCCTCTCCACCTTATCTCAGTTAAACACTATTATAAGTGGGAATAGCAGCATTCACCTGAATGTCAGCACCGCGGCGTCGCCTGATAGTGGACTTCTGTTGGAGATTTGGAGTGCAGAGCGTGTAGCAAACACAGTCATGTTTCTGCCTCGCTGTTTGGCAGGAGAGGGTGTTACACTCCCTGGGTTGCCATTGTTTGTTTTTCTGTAGTCAGATTAATAAATCATGAATATTTCATGATTGCCTGCTCTCTCTTAGATAAAGTACCAAGCTCGTGATGGAGAATGTTAATGATGTAGAGGATAATTAGTTTGAATGCGGTGCAGCTCAATTAGGACTCTTTGATATTTGTGTGTGTGTGTGTGTGTGTGTGTGTGTGTGTGTGTAAGAGACAGATTTAAGCCTATAACTACATAAGACCTCTCTTTATTATTTTATCTTATCAGGTTGTCTATTCATCCCACATCCCCCCTGACTTTGACCATCTCTGACTTTTTGTCTTCTCTTTATAATTGTCTCGTTTGTGCGTTTGAGTTGCTTCGGCCTCATTTGGTATTATCGGTGTGTCGCCATTACATGGTGACAAACTTTAGTTACATGTGCTTTATCAGTCAATGGACAAGTCGTTGGATTTTGTCTCTGCTTTTCATGCTGTCAAGTAGTTAATAATTACAATTATTCCAAGAATCTAAAACGTTGGTGATGTTTCATACACACAGGCTTGTCTCCAGGGCTGCAACTAACATATTTATTTTTGTCATTGATTAATATATTGATTATTTTTTGATTATTTAATTGTTTGATCTATTAAAATGTTTGCACATACTGAACAATGCCCAGCACAAGTTCCCAGAGCCATAGGTGGCACTTTCAGATGTCTTGTTTTGTCCAACCAGATTCCCAAAACAAAACATTCAGTTAAGTGCCGTAGAAGACTAAGCAAACCAGAAAACATTTCCATCTGAGAATCAGGAACCAGTGATTTTTATTTTTTTTTTAGGAAGAAATTGCTGAAATGATTATTCGATAATCAAAACTGTTAACTATTGCCTTCTCCATTGTCAGTCAACAAATCCACTATTCCTCTAATCATTTCAGCTCCACTGATCTCAGATCTGGATTTTGTGTTGCCATTTGTTTTCATCTTTGTGAATTTTGGCTGTGTGTGTGGCTGCTCATCCATCCATGTTAGTGTGTGTGTGTGTGTGTGTGTGTGTGTGTGCATCCTTGTGTTTGGGTCTTTGCCTTCGTACATGGGCGTGTGAACGCGAGCATGTGTGTGCGCGCAAATGCATGCAGGATGGACTGGGGTCACGACCCCGCTGTCTGTCCCCTTGCTGAGTGACGAAGGCAAAGAGCCACTCACTGACCCACATTCATTGAGGGATTACCAGCACAGCCAAGCTGCCCCTGGCCTCAGACGTGGTGGCGGCGGTGGAGGGGTGGGGAGCAAGAGAGGGAAAGATTTGGGGGGGATGGACATGAACTCGGCTCACACGCATACACACGCACACATCAGATCTGACACTGAAGCCCAAGTGAAGCATCCTGCACCCCCTCCCAGGCCAGCTGCCAGCTAGTTGGTGGAGAGAGATTGATCAGCTGGGAGGGTTCCCCCAAAATGAAAATCGATGAGAGTATTAGCACAGCAGTGGGCCTGCCCCCGGAATCATTTCCTCTATTAAAAGCTGCTCACTTCAACTCTGGAGAGAAAAAAAACTGGTCCGAAGGCTTGTTGTGCTTATGGTAACGGTAATTGAAAGAATGAGGAATAACAAGGCATCAAAATTCCTTCTATTTTACAGCTCTGTCAGGAAATGTTTAAGAGGAATGAATTAATAAGAGACACAGGCACAGTAGTAAAAGTTGTAAACCCCCTTCTCCCTGTCTCTCTCTTTTTCTCTCTGTCAGTCCTGAATCTCTCTCATCCCTAACTAGTGCCGGTACAGTGATGTAAAAAGTTTGTAGGCAGACAGGTGAGTGAATATCTGTGTAGTTTTTTTTCTTTTTTTGGCTCTGCAGAACAGAACGAGTCTGAGAGAAAGAAGCTGATTGGGTCGTTGTGAACTCAATTAAACTAGACAGGTATGTGACTGGCTGAGGCAAAAAGTGATGATCAGGACAGACACATGATTGGCTTCTCATTAAATTCTCTGCTGAGGAGGGATGAAAGGAAGATATGGCTGCTGTCTGCAGGTTTGGTGAGCACAATGAGTTCTGAGTTCTGACATCTGTCTTTTTCTTTTTTTTGTGAGCTGAGAGAAGAACTATTTTAAAAAAAAATCTCTCATGTCTGGGCTTTCTCCATATGGCATGGGACATGCTGAGACGGGGCAACGCTGCTCTGAGCGTACATTCCCGTCTCCATCATTCCAGCATTCCCACGTTCAGCTGCTGCAGTGTTTTGCCATCGGTCCAGTTTCTGTTGTGTTTTTTTTTTTTTTTTTAACCTATGAGAATCCAGCAGTGGCTGAGTAGGTGTGGGTCTCGCTCTCACTGTATTTACAACCAAGAGTTTCTCACAGCAAAAATGTATTTGCTATTTTCATAAATGATGTTCAGTGCAAGGCTAGAGCAGAACAGAGAAGAGAATATCCAACTGCAATCTTTCTGACCAGGATTATTTCCTTTAATGCTGCTCTAATCAATATTTTTAATTTAACATGGATCGGCTGATTGTATGAAAGTTTGTGTCTATTAACATCTCGTAGATTTACTGCTTTTAAAAAATCTTCACAGTTTTTACTTGGGCACTTTTTTAGTGCCCTAAAGTGGCAAAAAATCACTTATTAAGATAAACTCCTGGCCCATATTCTACATTATATTAAACAAAATTATTTTGTATTGTTCCTAGGTCAACAAATTCAGATAAAAAGATACAGTTCCTTGTTGTCTTCTTTTTTTCAACTCGTTTGGAGAAGTGTCAGCTTTTAAGTGATGGAATGAAATGACTGGCTCAGTCAGCTCTTTGTAAGGCCCATATTTCTGATTTGCCAGTGCATTTGTCTTCCATGTTCATCCCTCCCATTTGCTCATTTGACTGGTCAAGTGGACACAGGTTTCACTGGGAGTGAATTAGGCTGCAGTTATATGTCTGTTATCTTTTCACTGCTGAACTGTGGAGTGCAGAGTGTGTTAGTACGTGAGTGGTCAGTGTGTGTGTGTGTGTGTGTGTGTGTGTGTGTGTGTGTGTGTGTGTGTGTGTGTGTGTGTGTGTGTGTGTGT